>OY744543.1:65920467-66082967 GCA_963556195.1 Sepiola atlantica | reverse complement strand
CACATATATATATATATATATATATATATATATATATATATATATATATATGTTGACGCCATTCCCTGTCGGGCGTGACTACAATCGTTTCAGCTTGCCGATGATTCCACTGGGCACGGAGATTTACTAAAGATGTCTAAATCTGTCCTTTTCGATGAAACCGCGGTACATTGCTGAAATATGTAATATACAGTATCTAAATAAATTATATTAGCTCTCTTATATGATCGAGCACTTTTTTTTATTTCTTTTCATATACAACCTGACACACTATATAGATATATATATATATACACACGTAGTGTTCTAATCTATTTAAAATTGTTTCCTATATTGTATTTATATATAAAATCAAGACGTTGATTAATTAGCAAAATGATCTATATATATTTTAATGAATATATGATTATCGTTTTTTATTTTTAACCTTAAGATTTGAACTTATATTCAATTCTGCAAACAGTACGGCTTAACAAAATGGCCTTTCTTAGCTTCAAGAAGACAAAAGAATTCAGACGCCATGTTGTTGATAGTCACTGCATAATTGCCACTTGTCAATGCGACTGACAAGTTAATCAGATAATCCCGAGAGAACGCTGATCTCGTGTCGTCAATATGACTTTTTTTTCATGCCGTTCACTCGGCTGATAACTTGACATGTTTCGCAACCTGCACAAAACTCTCCCTGCCGCGTTATTATCCAAGAAAACATAACTCATACTTTATTCAAATCGGAATAATAATATTTTTTCTTTAAATATTTCCGTCTGATACTTTCAATCAGTTACTTCTTCATCATCATCATCATCATCATCATCATCATCATCATTATTATTATTATTATTATTATTATTTGTACTCACTAGGAGTTCTCACACAGATCATCGTCAGTGATTGCTCACCGACAACAACCTGTGGTATTTCCTGGAGTCTGAGTGACAACAAGCTTCCCCAGATTTCAAGTATTCTTCACCTCTTTTCGATAACCAAGAAATAACCTTGCGGTATCGCAACAACCGCTTACCATTGATTTCTCGCTGGTAAGGACCATTGGTCTTCTCTGGAATTTGGATGGCAATAAGCCTCCTCAAGGTCCCAGCACTCTCTGCACTTCCAGTGGAGGTCTGTTTTGTACTGTCCCTCCTCGGTCTTCTCATCCACCTTGACCCTATGCAAATATTTTGTGTGGTGTCAGCCTAGGCTGGTACCATTTTATTATTATTTATTATTATTATTATTATTATTATTATTATTATTATTATTTATTATTATTATTGTTGTTATTATTATTATTATTATTATTATTATTATTATTATTATTATTATTATTATTATTATCTCACAGTCTTTACCTAGTGGTGGTGGTGGACTAGTTACTGCTTCCGACTATGGACTCGGTATTCCATGTTTGGATTCTGTCATGTCTATTGTGTCAATTTCACTAATACCCTTGGGAAAGTTATCTGAATCTATCTGATCAATCTAGCGATTGGTCAAATAGTAGAATAGAATAAACTTTCCAGCATTGGTAAGGAGACTATTCTAGCAGATGGAAAACTCCGAAATTACACAAGAATATAGTAGACTTTCCAGCATTGGTAAGGAGACGATTCTAGCAGATGGAAAACTCCGAAATGATATCAGAATATTCTAGACTTTCATCATCAGCACAAACCAAAGACCATGCGGAGGAAGAAATAAACCACAAAGGAAATTAGATTAGTTATTGAGTATTATTACAGAAACAACCCCAACACAAAACGGCTTCTGTACACATATGGAACATAATCCTGTAGTTATGCCATCGATTTTCCAAATACCCTGTGTATTCACTGTTTATTCAATATACTAATGTACTCCCTCTGTTAAAAATGATGGGGAAAAATTATGCTTTGCCAGTGTTCGCACGTGCTATTTATCCAGATATATTACTAAAATATTCATATAAAATCATAGAAGTATGTCAGCAGTTTAATTTTGCATATATCAATTATTATTATCATTTCTGATGAACTAAACAAAAAAAAAACACTCACTGTTGACATTTTAAAGAGTATAATTGCACACTATAACTTCCCTTTAATTTTTATCAGTGTCTATGGGAAAATTTCTCACTATAACAGTTTTCTTAGTCAGAATACGTATTTTCAGAAAAAAGACTGATGGGAAACAAAATATGTTCGTGTTAATAACATAGTGGAAAGAAAAACGAAAAGTATGTATATGTCAGACAATTGTTACTTGAGCCTGACTGTGAAAATCCGACAAGATTACTTTATATGTTAGATTACGGTTTCATTTTTCTCCAAAAATTCTAAATAATTCATGAAACCTTAATGTTTTTATATGAATTAAAATGTATATAAAACAGTTTTATTTATCTTCCTCCCACAAGGTAAGATGTGACACAAGGTTGGGAAAGTGGGATTTGAAAAGCCAGCGCCTGAGAAGGTGAGCACTCTGGCCATTAAAAATTGCCTGGGCAGCCCCGTCGGCATTCCCCGGTAGGGGCGCCTCAGGCAGTAAGCAATAAACTTACTCCTCCCCAAAGAGGGGAGGCAAAGCCTGGGAGGATGGACCTCCTAGAACTGCACAGGACAGGGCTGCAGTATCCATCGGAACAGATACTACACTTTGATCTTGGCCAAAAGGCCAACAGTATTATTTGTTTTTTAAGAAGTATATGAAATGGCTTTCTTTTGAACGTGAAAATATATATATATTTTCTTCTTTTTAATACTTTTTTTACATTTCATTTTATTTATCTACCTCCCACAAGGTAAGATGTGACACAAGGTCGGGAAAGTGGGATTAGATAAGCCAGCACTCGAGAGGTGAGCACTCTGGCCATTAAAAATTGCCTGGGCAGCCCTGTCGGCATTCCCCGGTAGGGGCGCCTCAGGCAGTAAGCAATAAACTTACTCCTCCCCAAAGAGGGGAGGCAAAGCCTGGGAGGGTGCACCTCCTAGAACTGCACAGGACCGGCAACCCCCAATAGACCGGCGTAAATCCAGACCCAAAGGCCTGGATAATACCGGTTTATTAGGCGGGGTAAAAACCCCTTATAAGATAATTGCGTTTACGAGTTCTTTTCAAGAAAATTATTTTCTAAAAGTGCATTCTTAATTCAATTAAATGTAAATGCTTGATATATGTATGCGATACTTTAAACAAATAAAAAGGACATTCATGGCATTTTTCTCTGTTAGTTTGTGAGGGCAAAGATAAGTCTCTAATTGTAACTAAGATGTGAGTTATATAAAATAAAAATAATATCAATTTTAGGGTCATTCCAGCGAAATTCAACAAGGGTGTGTCGTGAAGGTTCTCAGGTTTTCACCATTTTGAAAGAACTAATCCCTTAAAATCAACTCTATATAACTGTTTACCAGTTCGTGGACATTTTGAAAATATTTAGTTTCTCTTAGTTTTAGAGGCCAAGAATTCCAATTCTGATTTAAATTGTGGTGTAATCCAAATTACCTCCCTTTGCACTCGTTCATAACTAAGGAACTCTCCTATGTTCGAAGATCACATAGAGACTTTAACACAATATAGATATAAATATGGTTAGCTTGACCGTAAGGGACATTAGTTCTCACTCTGTATTTTGTCCTTATTCTCGTCAACCCTCATAATAATACACTAGAATGTGTTTCTTTAATCTCTACGATATGAAGTCCATCAGATACTAAGGATCAACCAATTCTTTAAGCTGAGCTAATATAGAAAAAGTACAAACCAAAAATTGAAAGGTTCCCTGTTTTATTTTTTAAAATAATAAGCATGATAATGATGATGATGATGATTATAATAATAATAACAATAATAACAATAATAATAATAATAATAATAATAATAATAATAATAATAATAGCCCCAAAAGAATACAAGATATACTATATTCTTCGAAAGTCAAAGACACGAAGACTATAGTATAATAATCGAAAAAGACATTATGATTATTATTATTATTAAAAAGAATTAAAAAAAAATTTTTTTTAAATAAGGAAAGAGAAAAGGAAAAAAATTAAGGAATTGAAAGGAAAAAAATTTAAAAATTAAAAAAAAATTAATTTTTTTTTTTTTTTTAAATTAATTAAAAAAAAAATTATTTTATTTATTTATTTTTTTAAAATGGTGCCGGCCTAGGCTGACACCAGACAAAATATTTGTAGAGGGTCGAGGAGGATGAGAAGACCGAGGAGGGACAGCACACACCAGACCTTCACTGGAAAAGTGCCGAGAATGCTGGGACCTTGGGGAGGCTTATTGCCACCCAAATCCCAGAGAAGACCAATTGTCCTTACCAGCGAGAAATCAATTGTAAGAGGCTGTTGCGATACCGCATTGTTATCGAAAAGAGGTGAAGAATACTGGAAATCTGGGGAGACTTGTTGTCACTCAGACTCCAGGAAATACCACTGGTTGTTGTCGGTGAGCAATCACTGACGATGATCTGCGTGAGAACTCCTAGTGAGTACAAATAATAATAATAATTGGTTTAATGTCTGTTTAACATGCTATCATACGTTAGACGGCTTTAAGGAATTGACTTCCAAAGTAACCTAGCCAGGCTTTTATTAATCTCTCTTTCCCTCAGGTCAATTTTTCTCAATTCCTCGCATGTTTTCCTTGGCCTTTCCCTGTAATCTGAACTTGCTACCTCAATTGTTCTACATCTACTAACCCAAGAACTCTCATCCATTCTTTCAACATGACCATACCAACGAAGTCTACTCTTCTGCACACATCTCCCTATACTCTCCAGATTTAACCTTCCTCTCAAGTCATCATAACTAAGCCTGTCTTTAAGACTTACATTACAAATTTATTGTATCATTCTCATATAATTTCTCTTTCCATGCAACGCATGTCCTCAACCTTCACTGGCCAGGTTTCACTTCCATACATCATCACACTGCACACAGGTGTCTGATAGACTCTTCCCTTGGTCGACAGTGGTAACGCTCTGCTGGTTAGTAATGGCAGAAGTTCCTTAAACTTGCTACATCCACTCCTAATTCTTGCAATCACACTAGCACCTGTGATCATATTAATCATATAAACAGTTTAATATGAATGGCTTCTTTTTTTTCTTTACAATTGTATCCTGGGTAATGTGGTTTCAGGATATTTGGTTATGGGACTATCTCCAAAAGCCTCGGAGGTTTTTGTGAACAAACTAACCGACAGATCCTACAACTTTATATAAGAACATTTAAAGAAATTGTGAAAGTATGAAATCTCATTTGTCGATAGCGCTGGTGTTTTCTTTTAATAGCCAAGAGATCAATGGCTTAACATGTTCAGGTACTGGTACGGCTTCTGAACCGGACAAAACCGCAAGGAGATAACTCTGTTTATCGCAGCATGAAAGAAAATAACTTTTCTTTTTATGTTTATATAAAGTGTATACAATTTGTGGCATGTAAATAAAAGTGCTTAAAAGTTATTTTTAACGCATTTAAACCCGTAACATGTTTTTAATTAATTGTTATAAAGTTTATGAACTTTGTGGCATAAAAGTTATTTTCTTTCATGCTGCGATAGGGTTAGGGTTTAGGTTAGGTTTTAGGTTAGGGTTTAGGGTTAGGGTTTTTAACGCATTTCAAAACCGTAACATGTTTTTTATTAATAAACAAGGTTATCTCCCTTGCCAAAGTATAAGCGAATTCGGAATAGCGGCGGCTAAGAAAAATAGAGTTATCTCCCTCAGATCGGTTACTGCTTATACAAGAGCGCCGTTTGTTGATATTGGACTTGAAAACGACCATGTTGTAGTCTGTAGGGAAGCATTACTGCCGTAACGTGTTCCATAGGGTGGAAGTTCTTGGAAAGAAACTCTGTTCATGGAAGTTTCGTTTGATTTTAAGTACACAGGGGAAGAAAGTGGAATTGAATGCAGTGTTGGTAGAAAGACGCGTTCTTGCCGCGAAGCTTTTATGGCGAATAGGAACCAGAGTTTGAAGCACCTACCATGGGGTTTTAAACCCTAATTGGAATTATTGGTATCTAAAAAAGAGGGAAATTCTATATTCTCACAATTTCTAAAATTGCCTAAAACTTGAAATGGCTATACATCCTGACTGGTAACAGCTATAGTGTTGAGAGTTTCAGGAATTTCATGGATATTAACACATGAGAGCCTTCATGACACACCCTGGTTGAATTTCGCTGGAATGACCTTATTTATCCAACTTTTTGACTCTAAAAATTATAAGGGTTGCTAGAAGAATCCCCGTCCCAGGATGGGTGAAATTAATTTCCCCAAACAGAACAGTTTTGCACCACTTTTATGTACCTTTATGAAGATTAAAATCAAGATATAAAACACTATATAATGATACTATAGACATATAAACATACCTAACTTATCGTCCAACAGAAAACCTTCACCACATTTCTATATAAAAAATAAACAATAATAACAGCATTTAAACATATTTACCCCCCTTCCACTAGCCCTCTCATTTTTTTTTCTTGATTTTTCCTTCTTTGATTATTCTTGATGAAAAACGTAGGGCGTTTGAAATATTGAATATTAATACACGATAATTATACTTAAATAATTAAACAACCACATTTTTATATAAAAAATAAACAATAATAACGGCATTTAAACATATTTACCCCCTCCCCCACTAGCCCCTCCCCCTAAAAAAACAACTTTTCTAATACACAAATACGCCGTACAGGGGTGATCTAATTTTTTTAAATTTTTTTTTTCTCTGATTATTCTTGATGAAAAACGTAGGGCGTTTGAAATATTGAATATTAATAAAAAAAAACAATAATTAAAACAATATCGTTTCATACTTGAAACACCAGCCGCCATTTTGAAAATATATCTCTAGAAGCATCCAAAACTAATCTTACTGTATAAAGATAGAGATAAAACTAATAATCTTCCGAGATAAATATTTACTGACAATTTGTTTTTGCAAGAAACTTTATGAGTCTTATCTTCTGTTAGCTTTCTTGTCCTATGGAAATTTGGAATGTAATATTGAGATTGGAAGGCATACAAAGAAGAGTGACAAAACTAAAGGAGAGCAGAAAGTGACTGCCGGGTTTACTTTTGGCAGCCTCGTAACTCTCGCTTCCCTTATTTTGCCCTCATATTCCATGAGCGATGTTTCTGACAAAGGGGGAAGAATTGCTGTTTTCTGGGTCGGAAACTATCCATCTAACACTTATTGTTGGCTAGTTTTTTTTACCTTGAAGTAGTATTTTTTTTTTAGCTCCTTACATCAAGTGGCTTCATGCTTTGTCTGGAGCGATTTCTATAAAAAAACAAAAAATTAAAAAAATCCCAAGAGGGAGCGATTGGAAACATTAGAATCAACTTCTTTACTTGCACGGAATAATCATGTTGACACACCGGTTCTCATTAGATCACCAGACAGGGACACGTCCTCGACAATCAGTCCGACTTCCCAGGCTTTACCTTTTCTCTGAGAAGGGGTTAGTTTATTGCTAATTGCTTGAACCCTC
This sequence comes from Sepiola atlantica, assembly GCA_963556195.1. Lineage (NCBI taxonomy): Eukaryota > Metazoa > Mollusca > Cephalopoda > Sepiida > Sepiolidae > Sepiola > Sepiola atlantica. Next base: position 66,075,470 of record OY744543.1, on the reverse strand, counting down.
CCTGTTACCAGGGAATGCCGACGGGGCTGCTCAGGCATTTTTTTTAGGTCAGCTAATCCTAATATGCTGGCTTTTCAAAACTTCACCTGACCTTGTGTCTGACCTCCTGGAGAGGAGATAACTAAACTCATTAGATCACCAAAGTTGAGCAACGTTCAGTAGCGGGAGAAGGGGATGGATTCTTTCCCATCTCGTTAACCTTTATCCTCGAGTGGATTTTGGCCTTGATAAATGATAACTCAATACTAAAACAGAATACCTTTCTCAAGTTATTGTTTTTCGAGCCAATTCGACAAGTAATCACACACATAAAAAAGATTACGTGCAACAGATGAAGATGAGAATGCGGATAATAAGGTTCAGTAGTTTTCGCTGGGTATGTTTTATTATAGAACTACTTTTTGTATTTTTTTTAATGGTTTATCAAGAACATCTGGTCGTTAAGAAACAACAACAAAAAAAGAAGATCTGTTGGATCATCTGGAACCGCTCCAGCGTTGTAATATTTTCTTTCTTCCCTTGATAATTTTCACAATCTTGAGCATTTTCTTAGGAAAATAGGATGTTCGGACAAAATAGAAAAATTACAAAGATCCAAATCATCGCTTGTTCCACGTTGTATTGTTAATTGGGAATAGGGTTAGGGTTAGGGTTAATTGGGAAAAGGATCTGGAACTAAAATAAAATATAAATTTGGATGAATTTTTTTTTTTTTTTTTTTTACCCCCTTCATTCAGTTGTTGGCATTGGTTTCCGCAGTTCTTTCTAAAATCTGGTGCTTACAAGTATAACTACATGAAGATTGGCAACATATTTGGCACTAGCAAATCAACCGGGCGTTGCCCGGGGAAGTAGTAAGTCATTTATTTTTATCAATAACAATTGATTTTCTACTGTTGTAACACGCGAGGTAAATCTCACTGTTAACAAGCCGTGCGTGCATGTGTGCGTGCGTGCGTGGTCCCCCTCTGTATGTGACTCGACGTGGTGAGTGTAAAATGCAATAAATTTGGGCAATTTGTGGCATTTTTGACCCTCTGGGGGTGCGAACCAGAATTTTTCTGAGGTCAAGGATGCTCATTTTGTATCCAGAACAATTGCCTCTACATTTTGGCCAAGTTTCAGAAAAAGGGAGAAAAGGGTCATTTTTTGCCATTTTGGGGGCTTTTGACCCCCTGGGGGCGCGAATCAAATTTTTTCTATGGTCAGCGATACTTATTTTCTATTAGGAACAATTGCCTCCACATTTTGGCCAAGTTTCAGAGAAATTTAATGGATTGATGAAAAGTTATGGGGCAAAAAAAATCTCATTTTTTGCCATTTCGGGGCTTTTTGACACCCTGGGGGGCTAACCAGATATTTTTTCAAAAATCGGAGAATGTCACTTTCTAACCTGACCAAAGTTACAACTTCATGCAAAATTTCAGAGAAATTCAATGGATGGTTGCAGAGAAAAATCCGGACGGACAGACGGACGGATGGACATGCCTCAAAACATAAGTACCCCGATTTTATAAATCGGGGGACCAAAAACCGAAACAACTAATTGAGGTAAAACTTACAAAAAAACAAACTTTTTTATTATTATCAATTATTATTAAGATTAAGATTAAAATTAAGCCCCCTTTTCTTTGATCATAAAAATAAATTTGCCTCTTAGTGTCAAACTCGGAAATCTGTATAGAATTTCGAACGGAAGATTTTATTTTATCCACGGGGGTAGATTGTTATTGTCCCATCAGCCATGACCGGGGAGAAGTCTTCAGTAATTCGTAATTATATTCTTAGTATCGCCCGCACTGAGGATTGAACCTTCACCTTCCAGAAGACTGTCACTTAGAACTAATTATTATTTAACACTTATATCCGTTCCGCGATGGGTCTTTGCAGTTACATCGGCCGAAACGTTGTGAGAATAACATCCAAGATGAGAACAGTAGTCTGAATAGTCCAAATAATACAATTTTTCAATCCTCATTTCAAAAATTCCGAAAAATAACAATAACTGTTGTTTGTACAGCAACATTGCTTCCAACAAAGCCTTCATCAGATGATGACTCGGGGTGCAAGTATTGTTTTGAGGTAATGTTGTTGTTCGCCCTTTCAAACTGTTGCATTAATATTGAACTTGATCTCAACCCACCAAATACAAACAAGCGGTCAATCAGTTTTAAGGTTAGACATGCCTTCTTATAGTTTCGCTTAAGGGAAGGGTAGAACACTAACCCCCTTCCCCATCTGTGTATCTGAAGATCTCTAATCTAATAGGCCCCTCATTGTCTACCCAGCTCCAGCCCCTGTCCCATCGCCGCAATGTTGCATCCCTGTGCTTGTTTTACAAGTACTTCAATGGAATGTACTCCGATGAACCTGCTGCATTGATACCCCCTCAACATAAATACCCCCAACAAACCCCACAATCAGCAAAATCCCATCCCTTCACTGTAGAGGTCTCCAGATGCAGGAAGGCTTTCTACTCTAATAGCTTCTTTCCTCGAACTGCTAGCCTTTGGAATTCCCTCCCTGCTCTCTGTTTCCCTGACTGTACCAACATGCACAAATTTAAATGTAATGTGAACAAATATCTTGCTGCACAACTCCCCACTCAGGATGCCCCTATAAATCTGGCTTCTAATGCACAGTAGCCCCTTACATCTCAGTGGCAATGTGCCCCCTTGTTTGGAGTGAATAAAAGTTAAAAAGTCATGAGGCCAAGTAATTTTCATGTGAGAAAATATGATTCTACCAGTAGGGGCCTCTTGGACCCCGTCTGCATCTGACGTGTTACAACTCTTCTGCTTCTGTTGTTTTTGTTGTTGTTGTTCAGCCTCCTCGTCCTGTTTTGGTATTTAAGGTGCTGTGAGTGTCCTGGACTCTGGGATGAGCAACAGCAGACAATGTCTGACGCCTACACCCCATGCAGTCCGATCCGAAGGATTGATATGTCATGTTGCATGCAGTCAAATCACTTCTTACGCAGTCGAGCAAGGTCTTCTTCGGTCTACCATGCTCCCTAGTGCCTGGGGTATCCAGGTGTGTTATGGAGTTGATGCAAGAGGTGTCACACTGTAAATGGTTGAACTACCTGAGATGCTGAGCGCTTAAGGCATCCATCATGCCATCTATAATCTCCTAAACACTAGTCCAGTCAAATCACTTCTTACGCACTCAAGCCAGGTCTTCCTTGGTCTGCCAGGTTTTCTTCGGTTTACCATGCTTCCTAGTACCTGGGGTATCCAGGTGTGTTATGAAGTTGATTCAAGAGTTGGCACGCTGTAAATGGTTGAACCACCTGAGACGCCGAACGCTTAAGGCATCCATAACCCCACCAATACCAAATTTCTTATGAAGTACGGTTGAAGGGATCCTTTCTTTCAGTTTGTAGTCCCGCATCCACCTGATCATTACGCCGAAATCATTCTAGATCAGAAGCGTTTGGGGCCCGTGTTTCACTGCCATGCAAGATGGCGGAGTGAACACAGGCTGATAAAACTTCGTTTCAAATCTTGAATCTTAAAATGAGGGAAAAGAATCAATCCACAAATATAACAAAAAACAACTCTCCTCGGTTCAGATCAAAGTGTAGTATCTGCCCTCCAAGCATTTATTCACGAAACCCAGACTTTTTTAGTTAAAGGCCTTGACAATCTATAATCTTGTATTTGTTTCTCAAGCTCTCCTAAACACTAGCCCAGTCTAATAATTCTATCTAACATATTTACAGATTTATTATTTAAGAACAAGACCCTAGGCTCTCTGCTGTGCAGCACTACAGACGTCACAGCCCGCTGTATACATGGCAATGTAGCGTTTCATTCATTACATAAACTCTGGAGCCGACGAACCAAGATCCCGTTGAAGACTAGACTCTGTCTCTATAACGCATACTGCGTGTCCATCATGCTCTACAATAGCAACAGCTGGGCAATAACAAAAGCCATGCTTGACAAACTGGATGCGTGCCACCGCAGACACCTCCGTTCCATCACAGGTCACTGCTGGCCAAAAAAACTTATCAGCAACAAGGCACTATACGAGCTGTGCAACGAAAAACTCCTCCCCACAAAGGTCGCTGAACAAAGATGGTCTATGTTAGGCCATGTCCTACGAATGGACCCTGATACTCCCGCACAGAGGGCACTAGACTTTGCAAATAGTATATGTTCGTTCGTCATGATATCATCCTCCCAGCCTCACCCCACCCTAAAAACTATTTGTATTATTTTGGATTACTCGGACTACTATTCTCATCTTGGTTGTTATATACACAACGTTTCGACCGATGTAACCTCCGACCTTATTCAGGTGCAGCTTTTCGAACTTAACAACCTAATAGTCGAAATAATTAGGGGTAATCACGTCGTTGCTAGCAAAACAGGCAGCCATGTTGGAAATATGCCAGTATGTCGACTTATTAACTAATATAAAAAGTGTTTTTGTTTTCTTCCTATCTCAAATGTAATTGATTTTAACACCAATACGTTCAGCATGTTATAATCTAAAAAAAAATAAAAACATTTTTCGCTTCTAATATCAGCCTTTCCGATTAAAATGATCACGTCGGGAAACGACGTGATTACCTAATTAGGTTATATAATTATTACGGTATTGTTTGGTGATTAAATTATTAATTGAACCAAATTGTTATAAAACTAGAACTAATTTGGTTAAGATAATACTGTTTCAATGGCAGCCATCTTAAAGCTGAAAACTTCAATATATCCGAAACATATCTTATGTTACGTGCAAATGTGTTAATGGAATACAAAAAAAAAAAAAATAAATAAATAAAATTTCTGATTTTATTAACTTGTAATTTCACCAATCTTCCAAGTTAGCAATTTTAAGTTTTTACTTAAAAAAATTAGACGCGAAAGTTTGAAAACAAAATATTGTGCGTAATGGCTATCAACAGCCCCTATTAGTTTCACTAGAGCCCCCATCCCCCCGCCTCGCCCAACCTGACATCTTTCAACTTTTGAAGGCCGTTTGCCTCTCTCTTTTCTCTTTTTTCCTGCTGTTGTTGTTGTTGCTGTTGTTGTTGCTATGCTTAGTAATTCACATGTAACCAATTCACCTCACCTCACCCCCCCCCCTCAATCACAACAACACTTTCCCTGGTAGTCAAATTTCTCTCCATGCAATAAACTCCCCCCCCCCATTTAACATTTATTGTACACTATTCTAGTTCTTTAGAGTTAAATAAAAACAACAACAACAACAAAAAAAAATGACTCATTGAAACGTTTATATATTAATGCATTTAGCCAGGTGATTTCCCACGAGAATGAAACACAAACGTTTCGGTGAAGCTTACTTGCTATAAGTATATATTTACACTATTACTAGAAAGCGCTACTCGTGTGTTGAGCATTGTTGAAGTAAATACTGATATAACAATATATATAAATAGTAATGTATATTTAATTTCATATATATAGTTATATTATATGAGATAAGATATATACGTATATTTTTGTTTCAGTATTCACTTAAACAGTGCTCAATAAATGAGTAGGAGGCGGAGAAGGAGGAGGGGGGGAAGGAGGAGGGGGAGAAAAAAGGACTAAAAGTATATATATATATATATATATATATATATATATATATATATATATATATATATAATTAAAAAAAATTTTTTTTTAATATTTGGATATGTTGATAGTTTTTATATTTTTAATATAAAACTAAAAGTACATTAATCACCTAAAAAGTAGTGTAATGGATTCGTCTACACACTTTAAAATGCAGCAACATTTTTGTAAGTAACGGATAAATTTTATTAGACAGACGAACAACACAGGTAAGGAGGACTTTTTTTTTTATTTAAAAAAAATGTTTTTTAATAACTAATATAAGTTAGCAAAACATTTATACGGAACAAAACTTAGGTTTAGTATACGGAACGTTTATATTTTTGTCTTTTAAGGGAAGTGGGGTCTGATCAACTCTGCTGGGAAGCCATGAAATTAAATACTGTCTTGTTTTTAAATTCCCGAAACAGTTTTTCATGGTAAACAACTGATGATCCCTTAAATAATGTTAGAAGCAAACTAATATAATAACTGTAAAAGTTAAATTGACTAACAGGAGTGATTTTCCACTGAACGACTTGGGACTTAAGGTTTTTTTTATTTTTATATAGTTTTAATGGTTGAGAAACTTCCAAGACTATATATATATATATATATATTATGTAAACAGTAAAAATGGCCTACATAAATGCAATTGCGTTTCAGTACTACTTGTACTGCGTCGGGGCCACAATGTGATTATCTGTAAATTTTTAATTCTGACTGTTTTGAATACATAGTTTTCATTAGCATCTTTTGACCCCGACGAAGTACAAGTAGTACTGAAACGCAATTGCGTTTATGTAGGTCATTTTAAATGTTTATAATAGATATTTATAAAGCTCTACCTTGTATTGAGCACTAAAAATATTGGTTTTAAGTTTCTTTTTATTAATATATTTGAACTTTTATATATATATATATATATATATATACATATATATATATATATATATATATATATGACGAAAAATTCAAAATGGCGTATTAGTGGGTTCCCCCATGTGTGAGTTCGCTCTTTTCTTTGTTTTTTGTTGGGTTTCACCCAAAAATGAACCACTGTATAGTGTAGGTTTTTTCAAAGCCACTTTAATCTAAGAACTTTTTACTCTTTGTGAATTTTTCTGATGATTTTGTAGTGTTGCAGAGACGATATTAACATAAAAATGTTGTTTGGCACAAGACAAATGAAACGGACCGTAAAAAATATATCTCACAGAAATGATATGTTTTTTTGGAAATGTGAAAAAATAAAAATAAAAATAATAAAATAAAAACATAGTTATTGGAATATAATATTAACCTGACTTATATATATATATATATATATATATATATATATATATATATATATATATATATATATATATATAAGTTCAATTGTAAAGACACTAAAACTAATACCGCCTGAAGATGATTTGACGATTCAAATCGAAAGTACTTGCAAAAAAGAAAAAAGAATGGAACAAGAAACCCATGGATCATATTTACATCAATTTGACCGAAACATCAGATGGACAATTCGGAAAATTGAAAAAATAAAAAAAAGTCGCATCAAACAAAACCACTCCGTGTTATTTAATAATGTTTGCCTAAATGAAAATATGCTGCCTAAATACACACAATATATATATATATATATATATATATATATATATATATATATATATATATATATATATATATATATATATATATATGTATAACTTCTTTTGTTAGATGGTGGGAAAAAATCCAAGCAGAGTGCTCGATTAATGGAGAATCAAAATGTATAGTGATATTTTTTCAATTTTTTCAATTTTATATCTTAACTGTTACTTCTTACCCCCCCTTTTTTTCGAACGTTATTAAACTTTGTAGTTTCACATTTCTCTCTTTAACACACATTTTAAACAAATATACAACACTCCAAAGCAAATAACGTATCCAAACGAGAGTGACACGTGAATTCGCATTTCTGTAACAGGTGACAACAGAAGCTGAAGAGAGCCAGATGGCTAAGACCTCTGTGCTTGAAACCGACGGTACTGATGTTGTACTAATTTTCTGTACCAATAAATAAATAAAATAAAAATAAATAAATACATATATATATATATATATCAACTATTACAACGCCACATTGTGTTTTGTCGGCAGTTGAAACCAGTATTCCAGACATTTAATTTCCCTGATGATCTGCCAAGCAAGTAACTGCTTGGTAGTGAAACACGTGTAGGAAAAAACATTTAATTTGAATAAATAGTATTTGTAAGAAAAAATATCTTTAATGGTGATCATTGGTGTCTTGAAAGGAATGCTTTGGTAAGCCTTCATAAAATCACATATATATATATATATATATATATATATATATATATATATATATATATATATATATATATATATGATAAAAATGGAAATAGTATTCCAAACGTAATGTGAATGAAAGAAGGAGAAACTAAATTATCAGTAAAGTCATCAACGTTTCGTCTTCATCAAGAAAAGACTTCCTCAGGATTGTTTAAGATAAATAAAAAAAGTTATAAACACAAATACATTACTTGGAAATAGTCTGTATGTATATACATACAGACTATTTCCAAGTAATGTACTTGTGTTTATAACTTTTTTATTTATCTTAAACAATCCTGAGGAAGTCTTTTCTTGATGAAGACGAAACGTTGATGACTTTACTGATGATTTAGTTTCTCCTTCTTTCATTCACACACACACACACACACACACACACACACACACACATTTGTTTCAGTATTTTCTTCAACGGTGACTGACTAATATATAAGTAGAGCAACGTACTAATATAGAATATACATATGGCAAGTAAGCTACATAGAAGCATTTGTGTTTCATTCAACGAATTGCTGGTGGCATATCAGCTGTTTTTACTTCATAACATTGAACCTTCTGTAAAAGTACATTTGCGTAATCACGTTGTGTACCGCCATTTAACCGGAAAAACGCTATGCAGGAGCTAAAAAAAGAAAGAAATTGTATTTTCTTTTAAAGATTATGACATGCTGAACGGATTGGCGTTGAAATCAATTTAGTATTGCGTATTGCAATAGGAGAAAGAAAAAAAAAACACTTTAAAAAAATTAGTTTATATAGCCGACACACTGGCATATTTCTAAGATTGACGCTAGTCGAAATAAATGACGAAACGAAGTACAGTCTTTTATCGCTAAAACATATATAAAAGTTATATGAAAATAATTGATTTAAAACAAAAGAATTATTATATTGCTAAACAAATATATTTTATAAATATTTTAATTGTTTTAAATAAATTATTTTCATATAAGTTACTACACAACTTTACTTCTCTTTTTGTTTGACCTTTTCTCCGTTCCCATTTTTAGATCGACTGCCGGCCATGTTGGATCTATGCCAGTATGTGGGCTAATTTACTAATTAAAAAAAAGTGTTTTGTTGTTGTTGTTTTTTCCCCTATTTCATACGTAATACTTAATTGATTTTAACGCCAATACGTTCAGCATGCCACAATTTTTTTTTAAAAGCACAATTTAGTATCTGTTCCGATGGATACTACACCCCATAAACTGATTTGTCTTGGCCTTCATGGCTTGATTTACGCCGGTCTATGGGTCTGTCCTGTGCAGTTCTAGGAGGTCCACCCTCCCAGGCTTCGCCTCCCCTCTTTGGGGAGGAGTAAGTTTATTGCTTACTGCCTGAGGCGCCCCTACCTGGGAATGCCGACGGGGCTGCCCAGGCAATTTTTAATGGCCAGAGTGCTCACCTCTCGGGCGCTGGTTTTTCAACCCCCTCTTTCCCGACCCGACCTTGGGTCACATCTTACTTGTGGGAGTAAGATAAAAACTGGCCTTGTGCCTAACTCCTGGAGAGGAGTAAATCAATACTCCATATCGTCTTTCCGATAAAATTACATGGGTCGGGAAACGACGTGATTACCAACGTTTCATTGGTTTTTAAAACGTTTATTTTTTAAAACTCTTTTAATCAGGAACATCTAGTGAGAATTCATGTTAAACTGTAATAAATTCGCATTTATTCAAGGTAATTTTATTAATTAGTCGTTTGTTTTTTTTTCATAAAAAAAAAAATTATTTCAGCTTATTTCCACGCGGTGAAGAACGAACGGCGATAAATATAGTTTTGCTTTGCAATGAAATAGATATTTTCCGCCTTAAATCAGTCAGAGGTTTTTGACAGTAGTAAAGAAATGCCAAACATTCAAAACTACAAGACGGGGAATGTGAGTGCGTCGGGAAGAAGAATGCGTATTATTTTCCCTTTCAAACAATTAAGTTTTGAATTTAAGGATATTTTATTTGAATAGAATTATTGTTATTTAAAATAAAAATTTTTAAAAATATAAATAAAATCCCAAGATAAAAATAATCTTTAACCTTGTTTTGTTAAGGAAAGTAACTTCCGAAAATAACGTGAGGTCACCTTACGCATGTGCGACTGGATGTGTGTGTGTGTGTGTGTGTGCGACTGGATGTGTGTGTGTGTGTGTGTGTGCGACTGGATGTGTGTGCGACTGGATGTGTGTGTGTGTGTGCGACTGGATGTGTGTGTGTGTGTGACTGGATGTGTGTGTGTGCAACTGGATGTGTGCGACTGGATGTGTGTGTGTGCGACTGGATGTGTGTATGTGTGCGACTGGATGTGTGTGTGTGTGTGTGTGTGAGAGGCCGCACGCACGCGCAAATTTGAGTATTCTCACTCTTGTTTTTTTTTTACCCCCGAATTTTGTATTCCTTTCTTTCTTTTTCTATCTCCTCCTACCACCCGTTAATGGATCCAGAAGGAGTAGGAGTGAGGAGGAGGAGTGAGGAGGAGGGAGGAAGACACGTGCAAATCTTTTCACTCGATTGAATGATGAAACAAACAGAATTTTACAGAATTCTCCTTTTGTGTTGTTTGGTTGTAAATTTTAATTCAGCCGTCTTTATTAGTATCATTATTATTTTTATCCTGTGTGGACCCGCTTACTAAAAATAAGATTACATGAAAAATAAAGTATATATATATATATATATTTCAATAATAAATACGGCCTCTAAAATATCCACGATTAGGGAAAGAAGAAAGTGTTGAGAGTTGTCGGTCGGGATAACGAACAAATAAATGGGCGATTGTCTAGAATTTCCAACACAGAAAAAAAAAGAGGTGAAAAAACAAACAAATAAATAGTCAACAAATAACTGTTACCAAAGACAAGAAAAATTACTTTTCTACTTACTCGCCTATTTTTTTTGTGCGTGTGTTTTAAAATATTTTAAAACGCTTTTATTTACATTTTTATCGACGCCTTCTGAGTCTTATAAACCCGACGTATTCAAGATGGTGCCGGATTTTACTCGAAGTGAAACCTCGATGTCGTAGAACAACAAAAAAATCGAAAAGAAAACAAAAAATAGAGCTAATAAAAATATACAGATCGGTTTTAAATAAATTTTTTCACCGATTGGTGACAGTTATTTGCTGTACTTTTGTGTAATTTTCGATTTTGGAGTTGTTAAATCTCCGACATCGAGGTTTCAATTCGAGCAGTAACAAGAATCGGAAGGCACCGATAAAAAAAAATGTAAATAAGGACGCTTTAAAATACTTTAAAAGACACAAAAAATAGGCAGGTAAGCAGGAAAACTACTTTTACCAAAGGTTAACTGTTATTTGTTGACTATTTTAGTCCCCTTTTTTTCTCTCTATTGGCAATTCTACACAATTGCCAAAAATAACATGTTTTTAGAAATATATGTCAAAAAATGTTAGCGGCGAACACATTCGACACTCCGCCTACCTCTAAAAAAAATATGTTATCCAGTTAATAAATAAATAAATAAAACCCGGATTATTAAGCAATATTTAAACATCTTTTTTTTAAATTATGTTTAATTTTTAAAAGGGTGTTCATTTTTTCTGTGTAAGTAGCTAACGTAAAACGGTCCGTCTATTTGATTTTTTTTTTTTGACCGATGTTAGCCGAAACAATCCAGTATTTTACAAACGCGTGTTCGGAATTTTAATCGGAGACAGTGGGTAGGGGTGAATCGCTTACACACCAAACGTAATCGCTTCTCTAAAAATTAAACAGTAATTTAAATTATATATATATATATATATATATATATATATATAATTTGCGACTTTTTCGCGTTCAATCGAAGATTTAATAAAGTAAATAAAAAAAATAATAATCAAAAAGAAACATTTTAGGGGTAGGAGAGACAGTGCAGGGGCACTATTGAATCACGAGGGGTCATTTTTTACATTAAAGTGACATAGCAAAACAGACCCCCATCACACCGACCGCTAAAAATTGAACAATAGTCATCCACGGCCAAATGTTTTCGCCGTACCACGACTCTTCAGCGTGGCTAGGTAGACATGGCGAGTGTTTCATGCTGAGATCCGAAACCCGACCGTTTGGACAGCAGTCAGATATCATACCATTGGTCCAGTACTGTCAAACTCGCAACGAAAGTAAGGAAAATTGTGTTTTTACATCCGTTTATCGAACGTCTAGAGAGCTCAATTCTCTTTACGAAGAGAAAATGCTTCGTGACTATATATGAATATTTGTCCCTTAATCAATAATAATCCGAAGATGTTTAAAAAATTGAGTAACACACACATCAAAGGGAAGGGCGTGTCGTATCGCCTAAAAAAGAACAAATGTTTAATAAATTCTATAAAAAGAAAGAAAGGGGTCGAGGAAGGAGATTTTGTTTAGATTGGTAGGGGGAAAAAAGGGATTTATTTGTTTCTCATTAAATTATTGATTCAGTGATTCGTTTGTATGTTCGTTCGTTCGTGTACTCCTTTCGCTCATGGTTTTCGCGTCCCTTTTCTTTTACGCTCCCTTTTTTTTGTTGTTGTTAAAACCCGTAACTTAGTTTTCCCCTTTTTACTCTCGTGTGAAACTTTACGATTTTTTTTTTTTTACTGTGAGTTTCTCGTTTCTTTTCGCCGCTTTCCAACCTCCCTCTCTCCCTCTCCCTCTCTCTCTTTCTCTTTTTTCGACTCGATCTCAGACCTCGCCGAGGCCCGCTTCCTTCCTTACCTACACTTCTATTCCACTCTTCATCATCTGAGTTTTCTAGAAGTACCATTACTGCCATCAATCTTTGTCTTCCTACGGAAGCTCTGACATTTATAAAGATAGTGTGTCTGCTTCGGTTTTAAACTATCAGCAGGCGCAGAGATAAAGACTGGAAGAAAAAACAAAAAACAAACAGAAACTTCAACGAAAAGATTACGCATCCTTTTTTTTTTTTTCGTAGCTTAAAAAATCTTAGTCGAAGTTTTTAGCTGTCATCATCATCATCATCATCAACATCTACATCAACATCACCACTCGCTCGCTCAGTGGACGCCAATTATTCATACTCCATCTAAACTACTAACTACATTTGGTGGACATACTAACTAATATTAACTACTAACTACATTTGGTGGACATACTAACTAATATTAACTACTAACTACATTTGGTGGACATACTAACTAATATTAACTACTAACTACATTTGGTGGACATACTAACTAATATTAACTACTAACTACATTTGGTGGACATACTAACTAATATTAACTACTAACTACATTTGGTGGACATACTAACTAATATTAACTACTAACTACATTTGGTGGACATACTAACTAATATTAACTACTAACTACATTTGGTGGACATACTAACTAATATTAACTACTAACTACATTTGGTGGACATACTAACTAATATTAACTACTAACTACATTTGGTGGACATACTAACTAATATTAACTACTAACTACATTTGGTGGACATACTAACTAATATTAACTACTAACTACATTTGGTGGACATACTAACTAATATTAACTACTAACTACATTTGGTGGACATACTAACTAATATAAACTACTAACTACATTTGGTGGACATACAAACTAATATTAACTACTAACTACATTTGGTGGACATACTAACTAATATTAACCACTAACTATATTTGGTGGACATACTAACTAATATTAGCTACTAACTACATTTGGTGGACATACTAACTAATATTAGCTACTAACTACATTTGGTGGACATACTAACTAATATTAGCTACTAACTACATTTGGTGGACATACTAACTAATATTAGCTACTAACTACATTTGGTGGACATACTAACTAATATTAGCTACTAACTACATTTGGTGGACATACTAACTAATATTAACTACTAACTACATTTGGTGGACATACTAACTAATATTAGCTACTAACTACATTTGGTGGACATACTAACTAATATTAGCTACTAACTACATTTGGTGGACATACTAACTAATATTAGCTACTAACTACATTTGGTGGACATACTAACTAATATTAACTACTAACTACATTTGGTGGACATACTAACTAATATAAACTACTAACTACATTTGGTGGACATACTAACTAATATTAACTACTAACTACATTTGGTGGACATACTAACTAATATTAACTACTAACTATATTTGGTGGACATACTAACTAATATTAGCTACTAACTACATTTGGTGGACATACTAACTAATATTAGCTACTAACTACATTTGGTGGACATACTAACTAATATTAGCTACTAACTACATTTGGTGGACATACTAACTAATATTAGCTACTAACTACATTTGGTGGACATACTAACTAATATTAGCTACTAACTACATTTGGTGGACATACAAACTAATATTAACTACTAACTACATTTGGTGGACATACTAACTAATATTAACCACTAACTATATTTGGTGGACATACTAACTAATATTAGCTACTAACTACATTTGGTGGACATACTAACTAATATTAGCTACTAACTACATTTGGTGGACATACTAACTAATATTAGCTACTAACTGCATTTGGTAGACATACTAACTAATATTAACTACTAACTGCATTTGGTGGACATACTAACTAATATTAGCTACTAACTACATTTGGTGGACATACTAACTAATATTAGCTACTAACTACATTTGGTGGACATACTAACTAATATTAGCTACTAACTACATTTGGTGGACATACTAACTAATATTAGCTACTAACTACATTTGGTGGACATACAAACTAATATTAACTACTAACTACATTTGGTGGACATACTAACTAATATTAACCACTAACTATATTTGGTGGACATACTAACTAATATTAGCTACTAACTACATTTGGTGGACATACTAACTAATATTAGCTACTAACTACATTTGGTGGACATACTAACTAATATTAGCTACTAACTGCATTTGGTAGACATACTAACTAATATTAACTACTAACTGCATTTGGTGGACATACTAACTAATATTAGCTACTAACTACATTTGGTGGACATACTAACTAATATTAGCTACTAACTACATTTGGTGGACATACTAACTAATATTAGCTACTAACTACATTTGGTGGACATACTAACTAATATCAGCTACTAACTACATTTGGTGGACATACTAACTAATATTAGCTACTAACTACATTTGGTGGACATACTAACTAATATTAACTACTAACTACATTTGGTGGACATACTAACTAATATTAACTACTAACTACATTTGGTGGACATACTAACTAATATTAACTACTAACAACATTTGGTGGACATACTAACTAATATTAACCACTAACTATATTTGGTGGACATACTAACTAATATTAGCTACTAACTACATTTGGTGGACATACTAACTAATATTAGCTACTAACTACATTTGGTGGACATACTAACTAATATTAGCTACTAACTACATTTGGTAGACATACTAACTAATATTAACTACTAACTGCATTTGGTGGACATACTAACTAATATTAGCTACTAACTACATTTGGTAGACATACTAACTAATATTAACTACTAACTACATTTGGTAGACATACTAACTAATATTAACTACTAACTACATTTGGTGGACATACTAACTAATATTAACTACTAACTACATTTGGTGGACATACTAACTAATATTAACTACTAACTACATTTGGTGGACATACTAACTAATATTAACTACTAACTACATTTGGTGGACATACTAACTAATATTAACTACTAACTACATTTGGTGGACATACTAACTAATATTAACTACTAACTACATTTGGTGGACATACTAACTAATATTAACTACTAACTACATTTGGTGGACATACTAACTAATATTAACTACTAACTACATTTGGTGGACATACTAACTAATATTAACTACTAACTACATTTGGTGGACATACTAACTAATATTAACTACTAACTACATTTGGTGGACATACTAACTAATATTAACTACTAACTACATTTGGTGGACATACTAACTAATATTAACTACTAACTACATTTGGTGGACATACTAACTAATATTAACTACTAACTACATTTGGTGGACATACTAACTAATATTAACTACTAACTACATTTGGTGGACATACTAACTAATATTAACTACTAACTACATTTGGTGGACATACTAACTAATATTAGCTACTAACTACATTTGGTGGACATACTAACTAATATTAGCTACTAACTACATTTGGTGGACATACTAACTAATATTAGCTACTAACTACATTTGGTGGACATACTAACTAATATTAACTACTAACTACATTTGGTGGACATACTAACTAATATTAACTACTAACTACATTTGGTGGACATACTAACTAATATTAACTACTAACAACATTTGGTGGACATACTAACTAATATTAACCACTAACTATATTTGGTGGACATACTAACTAATATTAGCTACTAACTACATTTGGTGGACATACTAACTAATATTAGCTACTAACTACATTTGGTGGACATACTAACTAATATTAGCTACTAACTACATTTGGTGGACATACTAACTAATATTAGCTACTAACTACATTTGGTGGACATACTAACTAATATTAGCTACTAACTACATTTGGTGGACATACTAACTAATATTAGCTACTAACTACATTTGGTGGACATACTAACTAATATTAGCTACTAACTACATTTGGTGGACATACTAACTAATATTAGCTACTAACTACATTTGATGGACATACTAACTAATATTAGCTACTAACTACATTTGGTAGACATACTAACTAATATTAACTACTAACTGCATTTGGTGGACATACTAACTAATATTAGCTACTAACTACATTTGGTAGACATACTAACTAATATTAACTACTAACTGCATTTGGTGGACATACTAACTAATATTAGCTACTAACTACATTTGGTAGACATACTAACTAATATTAACTACTAACTACATTTGGTGGACATACTAACTAATATTAACTACTAACTACATTTGGTGGACATACTAACTAATATTAGCTACTAACTACATTTGGTGGACATACTAACTAATATTAACTACTAACTACATTTGGTGGACATACTAACTAATATTAACCACTAACTATATTTGGTGGACATACTAACTAATATTAGCTACTAACTACATTTGGTGGACATACTAACTAATATTAGCTACTAACTACATTTGGTGGACATACTAACTAATATTAGCTACTAACTACATTTGGTGGACATACTAACTAATATTAGCTACTAACTACATTTGGTGGACATACTAACTAATATTAGCTACTAACTACATTTGGTGGACATACTAACTAATATTAACTACTAACTACATTTGGGGGACATAATAACAATTATATAGTTAAAAAATAAATAAATAAACATACTAACTAAACATTAGCCAATGCTGTCAGCAATGAATCTTAACCAACATACCTAACCAAGATGTTTAAATATCCCCCCCATCTAATTGTTTCCGTCCGCGTCCAAATGCAATTAGTTGGCGAAAAAACTAACTTGCTAAAAAAATATAAAAAATAAAAAACAATTTAATTCAGTTTCTTTTATTTTCTTTTAATTATTTTATTTATGGAGAATAATAATAATAAAAAAATTAAATAAGTGAAAAAGGAAGTGCTTTTTTGATTATCGCCCAGAGAGGGACACATGACCCCCCCCCCAAAAAAAAAAGAAGTGGTATTTTTTTTATAGAATCACTCCCGCCTCTAAACTGTATTTTTGTTCATTAAAAATAAACGTCAATTTATTAGGGTTAGAGACGGAGGTGGTTCTATAAAACTACCAAAGAAGTCAGTGGTTGAATAGATTAAAATTAACACGTGAAACCACAATAGCTATCAGACACGCTATCATGTCTGTGTTTCTCGCCTATACGTAACTTTGATAAATATGCAGCAAATTATATTTTTCATTTTACATTAACTAAATCGAATATTTATTGAAATCAAAAGAGGGAGAACGAAAACGAATTTTGGTATTATTATAGATCAACACCCTCCGTTAAATCACTCCTCCCCACCCCCCAAAATGAAATTCTACTTTTTTAGGCGATTACGTGAGAACACACTGAAAAACTTTGTAGAAGGCAGTAAACAAAAAAACATTAGAATTTAGAGTGGGGGTCAGTTTCGCATATAAACTTACCGTAAAATGATCACCCATTTCCGGACCATTCTAGCATTTTTTTAGAGAAATTAACCAGCGTTTTTGCTATATTTAAATTCTGTGCATCTATTTTTATGCGGGGGGTATCTACTTTTCAGGCGATTACGTGTGGCTTTATGATCTTGCCACTCGAACTTAGGGTTAGTGGCAAAAACAAACTTGGTTAACTGCTCTAAAAAGTAAAAGTAGCCCGGAAATGGGTGATCATTTTACGGTAAATTTATATACGAAACTGATCCCCTACTCTAAATTTTAAAATATTTTTTTCTTTCCGACAAGTTTTTCAGGGTTTTTACACGTAATCGCCTAAAAAAATAGAATCTCATTTTTTAGGGGGGTGAGGGTAATTCAGCGGAAGGTGTTAATCTACAAATTTAGCTATTTCTCCCTAAGCCTCCCAACTATTCATCCCCACCCGGGCAACACCTGGTAAATAAATACAGTTGTCCTTTAATAAAATTTAAGGCTTTTTTTTTTTTTTTTTTTTTTTAAATTTTTGTTTCAGTCTTTCGTCATCCGGTAAAAAGAAAACTATTTAGCTGTTTTCGTTCCTTGTTATTCGAGGGTCGTTCGTCGACGGTCGGGAACATTTTTTTTATTTTTATTATTTATTTATTTTTTTCCATACCTTTTAGTCCCCCCCCCTCCTTCTCCCCTCCCTCTCCCCCGTTTATTCTCGGATAAATTTTGCTTCAATATAATTGCCATTATTTTTACTACTGGATAACTGCATGGTTGACGTGTTAAGATGTATATATATAGTTTTTATTGCCGATATCGCCAGCTGATAGGAAAGAATTGAAGTGTAAAGTGAGAGGGAGAGAGAGGGTGGGGGTAGATGGTGGTGGTGGTGGGGGGAACTAAAGAAGAAAGGGGAGGGAAAGGGGGCAGTTAAACCGGCGCTTAAGGGCTGGAGGGTGAAAGGAACGTAGAGACTATAATTCTCTTCTAGCTGTATTTTTTTTGTGGGTACACGTGCGCGCGTGCGCGTGTGTGTGGAAAGGGGCCTCTCCCCTCCATGACTCCTTTTTAATACAACTATCATTAATTTCTTACTACTGTCGCCGCCACCGCCGCAGTTACTACTACGACCAATACCGCTACTTCTACTAGGCACGCACACGCGCAGAGCTACACCTTCTCCGCGCCAATGATGATATATGTTTCCTCTTCGTCGTCCTCGAGAAAGCACCAGTACCTCCAAAGCAGCAGTAACCCTCGGACGAGATAGATCTCGTCTTCTTATCTGTGTCCAGTTCTACCGATGGGAAAAAAAACTTTCTCCTTTTTCTTTTTCTTCGTTGTGCTCGCTCCTCCTCGGCAATTCTCTACGCGCTATCGTTTTCCCCGTGCGTTCTAAGGAGTAGCAGATAGAAACATAGAACTACCCTAAGCCCTCCCTCTCCCTCTCTCTTTCAACCTCCCTCTCCCTCCCTACCTCCCTCTCTCTACCTCCTCCCTCCCTTTCTCTGTACTGCTCTATACTTTCTCTCTCTCTCGTTCTCACCCTCTCTCGTTCTCACCCTCTCTCGCCACCATCCCAGCAAAGCAGTCAACCACACTGCCTGGTTCTGTCTGCCCTCTCAACAGACTGCACCCTAGCCGTGGATAGGCACACACGCAGTTCTCAAATCTATCGTTACTAAAAACTGAACAATGTTAGAATGTATCCAGAGGTGTTACTGATCTAACATTCGCAAACCGACCAGGGGAAAAAATACACGCGAAACAACAACTACCTCTGCTCCCAACATTGGAAAAAGAAAAGAAAATTTACCATTTTCTTTCTACAAAAGAAAAGCAGTTTCTTTTTCTTCTTCTTCATCACATTTTACCAATACTGGTCAGATTCCTACATTTTTGCTCCGCCGTTATCGGATATTTTCGTGTTTTTTTTTTTTGTTTGCTTTTAAAAAAAAAAAAAATCTGTGTGGAAAAAAAATAATTTAAAACACAATAGTCGAGTAATTATCTTGGCTTTTTAAAGCAGTAATTGTTGCTTTTTTTTGTGGAAAGAATACAACCAATTTTAACGCGTGCGTGTGTGTGTGTGTATTTTGTACGCGGCGCACATAGGAATTCCATCTCCGTTTGTCAAGCGAATTCTTTTGCTATTCCCTTTCTACCGGTGAGTTAGTTTTCTTCAGCATTTCTGATTTCGACAATTCACTGTACTTAAAAAAAAAAAAGAAGTTATTGTTAATACCAATTTATTTGGTGTTAAAAACATCTTTTCACATAAAATTGAATTTGTAACAAGAAATTCCTGGATCGAGACTAACTTGGATGATTTAATATTCTAACCGGCGGAATTACCTTTTTTTCATTGGATAAGGAATATTTGATTATTCTGTTTCAAGAGGAGACGGAGCTATACTTCTGTGGGGTGCCATCGTTACGACAACAAAAAAAAAAAAAGTAATCTCTTGTACGGATTTTTATTTTCTTTCCCTTTGGATAATTTTAAAGTTTTTTTTTTTTTTTGGTTTTCATTTTCATTTGCATTTTGAAAAGAACGAAAACATCTTTGAATTAGAAAAAAAAAAAAAAAAAATCAAATTATTAATTTGAATTGATTATCTATTCTTCAAGAAAGATTACCTATTCTTCAAGAAATCAAAATGGGTTGTTCCTTAGGAAAACATGCCAAAAAAGAAGCCGAGGAGGAGAATCTAGTTGATAAACCGGCAGAGAAAAACGAGGAAAATGTTTTATTTGAACGTCCAGCAGCCGGCAGCGGAGAAAATGCCCAGGAACCGCTTCTTCCCGACGATGCCACAGACGTGGCGGCTAAAGAAGCGGCTCCGGATACAAACACGGAAATGGACATTGTAAAGGACGAGCCGAAAGAGGATGATTCTCTGACTGCGGAAGTTGCCAAAGCCATGGAGGCGGCATCTGTGAAAATCGAAGAACCTGCAGTCTCCGAAACTACTGTCACTAAGGTGACTACAGAGACGCACACGACTTCGCATCATGTTGATACGAAGGGCGACGAAGTTGAGAATAAGGGCGTTAGTGATGACATTAAGGCCACTGCTATGGAAGTAGCTTCCGAAGTGATTAAATCGGTAACGGAAGAATCCAAGACGATGGTGACCCGAGAGGTAAGCAAGGTTTCAAGCAGTACCTCCGAAAAGGTGAGCAAACAGAGCAGCGGCGCTTCCGAGACAATTAATACGACCAGCGGTGACGTTTCTGAGACCATTACGAAACACACAAGCAGCGCCAGCGAATCGGTCAGCAAACTGAGTTGTAGTAGCACCCAGGCGTACACGAGTATGGTGACCTCATCGGTGAGCAAGTTTACGGATGCTCAGGGCAATGAAATTGAATCCACGCCGATTGTCGAAGTAAAGGAAGATGTTGTCACCGAAGTAAAAGAAAAGTCTGAGCAATCTAGCAAAACTATTGAAGAAGTCGTCGACGATGCAAAACAGGCCGCCGAAGAGGAAGTACCCCAAAATGTGGCGGAAGGCGCGGCTGATTTATCCGCAAAGGTTGAAGAGACTGCGGTGCCCGTTGTCGAAGAGGGCATTTCTGAAGTTATTACAACTGCTAAAGAATCTGCACCAAGCTCGATAGTGGATGCAACGATTCCAGTCACCGTAGAACATGATGCCGTAGTTGTGCAAGCACCAAACGTTTCAACTACAATTTTTTCAGATGTTGATGCGAATAAAGTAGAAGAACCTGTCCAAGAGTCGTCCACAGACATCCCTGCTGTTGTAGAAGAGGCAGCCGTTGCCCCTGTTGAAGTTGATCTCACTGAGACGAGTGTCGACAGCGGGAAAATCGCAGAGGCTGATATCACCGAGACAAGTGTCGATACCATGCTTGCGCCGTCAAGTGATCTCCAAGAAACTAGCGTGGATAGTGGTGCCGTGCAAGAGGCTATCACTGAGACAAGTGTTGACAGTCTCCTTGAATCCTCCCCGAATAACTTTCCGCCTCCACCTGCCGTGGAAGGAGAAGAGGCAGTTGTTGAAAAAGCAGAAGATATATTTAAGAATGAACATGAAAAGCAAGTGGAAGCCAGTCAAATCTTAGCAGCTGATATGATGACCGCTGAGGTTCCGTCGGCACTACCTTCCCCCAAGGGTGCATATGAAGAGGACATCTTATTGCTAAACGAACCGGTTGAATTTTCTTCAAAAGAGAATGTGGAACCTATTGTTGAAGAAGTAAAGCAAGAGGTCCCTTTGCCCGAAGCTCCCATCAGTGAACCAGTTGAAGCTGTACAGGAAATTAAACCAGTTGAAGCTGTACCCGAAGCTGTACAGGAAATTGAACCAGTAGAGGCTGTACCCGAAGCTGTGGAAGAAATTAAACCAATAGAGACTGTACCCGAAGCTGTACAGGAAATTGAACCAGTAGAGGTTGTACCCGAAGTTGTACAGGAGACTGAACCAGTAGAAGCTGTATCCGAAGTTGTACAGGAAACTGAATCAGCAGAAGCTGTACCTGAAGTTGTGCAGGAAACTGAACCAGTTGAGGTTGTACCCGAAGTTGTACAAGAAAGCGAACCAGTAGAAGCTGTACAGGAAACTGAACCAGTAGAAGCTGTATCCGAAGTTGTACAGGAAACCGAACCAGTTGAGGCTATACCTGAAGTTGTACAGGAAACTGAACCAGTAGAAGCTGTATCTGAAGTTGTACAAGAAACTGAAACTGTACCCGAAGTTGTACAGGAAACTGAACCAGTAGAAGCTGTACCCGAAGTTGTACAGGAAACTGAACCAGTAGAAGCTGTACCCGAAGTTGCACAGGAAACTGAACCAGTTGAAGCTGTACCCGAAGTTGCACAAGAAACTGAACCAGTAGAAGCTGTACCCGAAGTTGCACAGGAAACTGAACCAGTAGAAGCTGTACCCGAAGTTGCACAGGAAACTGAACCAGTTGAAGCTGTACCCGAAGTTGCACAAGAAACTGAACCAGTTGAAGCTGTACCCGAAGTTGCACAAGAAACTGGACCAGTTGAAGCTGTACCCGAAGTTGCACAAGAAACTGGACCAGTTGAAGCTGTACCCGAAGTTGCACAAGAAACTGAACCAGTAGAAGCTGTACCCGAAGTTGCACAAGAAACTGAACCAGTTGAAGCTGTACCCGAAGTTGCACAAGAAACTGAACCAGTTGAAGCTGTACCCGAAGTTGCACAAGAAACTGAACCAGTTGAAGCTGTACCCGAAGTTGCACAAGAAACTGAACCAGTTGAAGCTGTACCCGAAGTTGCACAAGAAACTGAACCAGTTGAAGCTGTACCCGAAGTTGTACAAGAAACTGAACCAGTTGAAGCTGTACCCGAAGTTGCACAAGAAACTGAACCAGTTGAAGCTGTACCCGAAGTTGCACAGGAAACTGAACCAGTTGAAGCTGTACCCGAAGTTGCACAGGAAACTGAACCAGTTGAAGCTGTACCCGAAGTTGCACAAGAAACTGAACCAGTTGAAGCTGTACCCGAAGTTGTACAGGAAACTGAACCAGTTGATTCTGTGCCCAAAGTTGTAGAAGAAATTAAATCAGAAGAGACAGAAGCTGAATTGGTAGAGGAAAAACCTGTTGAGCAGACACTCAGTGAAGAACCCGAAACATGTGAGGTAGCAATGAACGAAAATGTTGTAGCTGAAAGCGAAGAGGTCGTGGATTCCAAGGTTGAAAATGATAGTGTGTTGGCCGAGGCATCTACCATTCCCGCTGTTATAAGTGAGGGTTCAGAACAAACAGAAAGCAATGCTGCTGGTGAGGCGGCGGTAACATCAACACCCGAGGAAACTGAAACGGCAGAAGTAATCAGCCAAGAAGAGAAGGCTGATGTTGCCAGCGAGAATTTACCTGTTATCGAAAACAATGAAACTACAGAAGTAGCTGATAATGAAATTGTCTCGAACGGACAACAAATAGACATTACTGGTTCCAGTGAACAAGTGCCTACCAGCACTACTGCTGCCAATCTTGTAGAATCTGTCTTAGATAGTGTGAAATCAGAAATTGCCGCTGTAATGGAGGGGTCACCTGCGCAAAAGTCTGCAACTCTCTCCGAAAACGAGTTGGATAACGAGTCCAATGTGCTTAGTTCTTCGCAGGATGTACAGTCGCTTCCGAACGGAGAAAATCAGGTCCAGACACTGGAAGGTATGCCATAGTTGTTTACCGGCTTTGTCTTTTAGTGTGTCCTATATTTGGAGTTACCCCTCCTGAAACAAACAAACAAACAAAAAATAGCTTACTACGACAGACATACATTACTACCACTACTATTTCTACTACTACTACTACTACTAGCCTGAATGTTCGCATGCTACTCTTTACCACTGGAGTGTAATATTGGGACTTGCTGCAGGGGACCCTTTTTTGTGACTCTCTTGAGTTTATGCAAAATAAATGTAAAAAAAGATTTAAACAAATATATATATATTACATGTATGTATGCATCATACATATTTACATATGTATATATATATATATATATATATATATGTTTTTTGTGTGCATACATGCGTATGATTCCTCTAGTTTTTTTTTTTTAATATACTAAACATGCACCAAGTAAGTGCGCAACAGACTTGAAGAACGCACGTGCAAAACATTTTTGGGGGGGATTGAAGTCGGTGACAATGGACGCCGACTGTTGTGGTTCTAGGTACCCTTTTCTGCTAAAAGACATAATCTTATTGGAAATGTCACGATTCTTCTTTACCGTTTTTAAATGACTCGATTTTTATTTTATTTTTTTCTAATGCATATACAAGAAATTGATTAAATTTTTGTAAATGACTTTTGTGGATATATCTCATGTAGTGACACCCTGCAGAAAAGTCCATTGTTTTTTTTGTTGTTGTTGTTGTTTTTTTTTGTTCTATATTTAAAAAAAAAAAAAAAAAAAAAAAACCCAGCTCGCCAAACATTATGCATCAAGCATGCTTTTCAGTATTATGAGCTGAGGATTCTCTTTTAATGTCACTGTTTCTTTTACGAAAGGTAAATTCGAGGAGAAAAGAAATTAAAACATGTTGATATTCAAAGCTAATAATATATTGTCCATATTTTTCTTAAAACTGAACGGATAGACCATAATGCAATACTGAATATATAAAAAAAAATCTAATTTTTGTGAAAATATTTTTTAAACATCCATTTTTTAAAAAATTATTTGAATAATTTTTACTTTTTATATCATAACTGCTGTATAGTTATTTTCATACTTTTATTTTTAAACATTGGTGTGCATATTATGATTTTTGATAACTTGTTTTTTTTATGAATATTATTACTAGCTTGTTTTGTATATCAAATTGTTAAAATATATTGAAACTTAAAAAAAATATTTTAAAGGGCAGTTACTTCCCTTTAAGAGATTTTAGTCTTTTCAAAAACTGTAAAAATGGATTCTTGTTTTAGCATTTTCTTTCTTTTTTTTTTTTATAACACAATTTGGTTTTTAACATTTTATTATTAGTTACAAAAAAAAAGACTCTATGCTAATTTACTCCTCCAAAAAATGGGATTCTGCTTTTTTTTAAGTGATTACATGTGTAGACACCCTGAAAAAAACTTTGCGATAAAAACAAAAAACAAAAAATATTTTAGAATCTAGAGTGGGGGATCAGCTTTGCATATGAATTTAATGTAAAATGATCCCCCATTTCTAACCGGATAGCATTTTAAGGACATGCGTAATGAAAGCAAGATCTCTTAACGCATACGCATGACGAAGGTCCACAATTTCTAAAAAAAGTAGCCTGGAAAATTTGGCCATAAAAATTACACGCCTCCCTTCAGCTTATCACTAACCCTAAGTCCGGGTGGCAACAGATTAAAAGAAAAGGATTCAATTAAAGCCAGAAAATGGTTACATGTCGTTCAAACACTATCTGGTCGGAAAGTGGGTGATCATATGCTGAAATCTAAAAATGTTATTTTTTCATTTTTATCGCCAAGTTTTTTTCGGGGTGTTTACACGTACTCACTAGAAAAGTAGAATCTCATTTTTTTCTTTTTGGGTGAACTAGAATAGGGTCCTAATGTATAACAAGTAGTTCCTTTAAATTAGCACAATAACATTTTTGCACAAACCAAAAAGTAGTTTTTTATTTAATTTTTTTTTTTTAATTGTAAGCCTAAAGGAAAAAAAGAGAATTCTTTGTTTTTTTAAATTAGAAATGTGGATTATTTATGGATGAAGAATTTTGGTTACATTTTTTTTTTTTTTTTTTTCTGAATGTTTCTGCAGACACCCCCCCCCCCCTCCTCTTCCAAATACATGTTTTTTACTAACAGGCCTAACGAGAAACATTGTATGTGTCACCTTGGTACATTTATCTGTATGTGAATATGTAGTAGTGTACTTCTTGTTTTTTTTTTTTTTTTTTTTTTGTTTTTTTAAACTCTGCTGAGTCTGTATAAGGGTTAATTAGTTGGCTATAAATGGTTCCCACATACCGAGACTATTTTTACACAAAGCCGGAAAGGTCAAGTACTTTGTGGCAGCATCTTTTTAAAACTCTACTTTCACATTTTCTCCTCTTTTTTTTTTTTTTTTTTTTTTTTAATATATAATTGGAACATAAACATGGTTACTACCAATACCGTTGTTCTGTTAGGCAACACACTGCTGACTGACTGACTGTTTATGAAGACTCTGCAACTGCTCTTGGAGCAGTCAGCAGTTTCTGCTTTCAAATTCATACATCGTTTTTTTTTTTTTTTCCTATGGACGCACAGCGTTTGGTTTGGGGAAGCATCAGATTCCTTCCTTTTGTTTATATATTAAAAAGAAAAAGGAAAGAAACTGCCAACGAATTGATCACGTCTTCTTATACTGTCATGTGGTAACTGAAATTTTATTTGACAATGATTGTGTAGTAGTAGATATACATTATGGGCAAATATACATTATAGTTAACAACGAAAAAAAGGAGTAAATAAAATCTAACATTCAACAAATAACTATTACCAAACGCAAAAAAAAATACTTTTCTACCTACATGCATAATGTTTTCTTCTTCTGAAAGTGTTTTAAGGTTTATTCATTTCAATATAAAATTTCAAATCGTCTTTCGTTAGAGTAATAATCCAAAATGTCTGCGCACTGACTTAGGCTGATATATGGGGTTTTCGTCTTTAAAAAAAAAAAAAAATACAACAAATAACTGTTCCAAACGCAATAAAATTTACTTTTCTACATAATTGAAAGGAGATATTGACGAAAAAGAAAAAAAATGATTAGATTTCGTTGATTTCCGGAAAGTGGCGGCAGTCATTTTGGATTATCACTCTAACGAAAGAGAATTTGAACGAAATTTTATGTTGAAATGAATAAAACTTAAAACACTTCCAGAAGAAAAAAACAAATATGCAGGTAGGTAGAAAAGTAACTTTTCTTGCGTTTGGTAACAGTTATTTGTTGAATATTTGTTTTTTCATCATTTTTTTTTCGTTGTTAACTTTAATGTACCTTTGCCACATAATGATATACATGCCCAGGGATCACATATAAAAAAAAAGATGTATATATCAAGCAAAGAATGACTATTTTTCTCCCTCTTTCTACCGCCACAACAATAATACCTAATACTCACATACGTTGTCATCAATCACTTTTATTTGGGTGTTTATTTGGCGATCTTGTTGGATTATCGCCGGAACAAATGTACGCGTATATATATATATATATATATATATATATATAATAAATATCTGTAAAAATGATTTAAAAAAATAAATTGTAATTTTTTTCTTTCTTTTGATTCATGAGAGATCACATTTTAACCTGCATATCCTGTGGTACTTTGTAGTGGGCAAACATGGCTATACATTGGAGTTTTCTTTTTATCAAAAAAATAAAAGTGAAGTTTCAGGAAATGGCCTGGTGTGGTTAGTGGTTACCTTACCTCACAGGTGTTGATTACATTTTTGAAATTGTATTACATACGAAAAAAAAAAAATGGAAGAAAGAACAGACTATATATATATAGGTATTAAAAGACTGCTTTCCTGATTTCAAACCATTTATATAAATATGTATTATGGAAATGCAAACATTCATATATCTCTCTCTCACACACACACACACACACACACACGTGCCAAATTCCATACTTATCTCCCCTTCCTACACACACAAACTACATTTAAGAAGTTTAAGATTTTGTAGAATAGATAAATTGTCCTTCTGATATTTAAAGTGTTTCGAATATTCCAAAACAAAATAGGTGAGAAACATTTAGTTTCTTTTATGGTGCTGGACAGCAACTGACCTTAAAAAAAAGTTGGTACTTTTGAACTTCCTATAACTGGAGAAATTTCGTTTCGGTTCATTTTGGTTTTTGTACAGGGTGGGCAAAAATAAGGGTCCTATTTTTAAAAATTCATAACTTTTTTATTTATTGATTTTTTTTTTTTAAATTTTTTTTTTAGAATAAGTAAAGGACCCCTTCCGAAGCAAGCATGAGCCGTATTATCCCTAAGGAACGTACCCTCATTTAGAAAACATTATTTTTGCTTAAAAAACTCAAAACAGTGTAAAAAACAATACTTTAGTTTTTGTAAGTTTTAAGAAGTGTTTTTCGGCTAAAATTTGTTTTGTTTATTTCAAAAAATCTCGGAAGGGTCAGTCTACACACACATAAAGTTTGGTGAGTTTAACTTTTATTTTGTGGAAGTTATTCAAATTTAAAGATAGGACCCTTATTTTGGCCCACCCTATATAACCTATTACTATAATGGCATGTTATTTTCTTTACCATAAAAAATAAACCCATAACGAGAAATATGTTGTTTTTTTTTGTTTTTTTTTTTACATTTGTAGATTAACACACTCTGAATAGCCCACCCCCTAAAAAAAATGAGATTCTACTTTTTTAGGCAGTTACGCATGAACCCCCTAAAAATCTTAGCAGAAAGAGGAAGAAAAACAAACAAACACAATTATTTTAGAATTTAGAATAGGAGATCAGTTTCATATATAAATTTAACATAAAATGATGCCCTATTTCCGGATAATTATAGCAGTTAACAAAATTCTTTTACCACTAACCCTAAGTCCGAGTGGTTGCCACTTAGGGTTAGGTTAGAAGACTTTTTGAAAAATAATTTATTGACGAAAAATAATTTATTGGAATGTTTTGAAAAAATAATTTATTGGCGAAAAATAATTTATTGGAATGTTTTGAAAAAATAATTTATTTGAGAAAAAGAAAAAAACATGATTACAATAAATAAATAGGAATAAAAAATAATATTGGCTATGAAAACGTTTAAAATATCTGGGTACAAATGAGTTCTCTGAAAGAGTTAATTATTAGGTAAAAATTGACTTAACATCGGTAAGAGGAAACAATACAAAACCCAAATTAACCGAAACGAAATAACTCCAGTCAAGAAAGTTCAATAGCACCCATATCATTATTCACATGCATAATGAGAATAAGCATTCATGGAGTATATTTAACAGTCAAGAAATCGTAAACAAACAAAATATACAACAAATAACTTGTACCAAAAGCAATAAAATTTAATTTTCTACCGACCTGTATAATTTCAAAGTGTGGAAACTGATTGTAAGATTTACAAGCTGTGATTATGTTATCGTCACTTTCACTTAGCCAAACATGGGTAAGTAAAAAATGGCGGTCGATTTTGTTTGGAGATGATCACTAATTTCACTACTTTCAGACTTAAAAGATGGTTTTAAAAAAGCTTACTCTACCACTAACCCTAAGTCCGAAGTGAGGTTGCACTCGGACTTAGGGTTAGTGGTAAGGTAACCCATTTTTTTAAAATTATTATTTTAAGAAATGCAACACTAACAACGGCACAGATGGGTCGACCACCTTGGATTTTTACTTGTATTCAAAAGACAGATCTCGACGAAATCTTATATTGAAATAAGAAAAAAAAACAAAAAATAACAACAACTTTGAAACAGTCTCAGAACTTTAAAACTATCCAGGTCGGTAAAAAATGTAA
Organism: Sepiola atlantica; assembly: GCA_963556195.1. NCBI lineage: Eukaryota > Metazoa > Mollusca > Cephalopoda > Sepiida > Sepiolidae > Sepiola > Sepiola atlantica. Next base: position 66,045,380 of record OY744543.1, on the reverse strand, counting down.
TTTTCTTGCGTTTTGTAAAAGTTATTTGTTGTATATTTTGTTTGTTTTCGATTTCTTGGCTCTTAACTGTATTGCATGAACGTCTAATAATAATAGTAATTATTATTATTAATAATAATAATAACAACATTAATATTATTATTAATAACAACATTGATATTATTATTATTAATAATAACATTAATGTAGCCTCAGATGCGTTGCGGTATGCTGAGACCTTTGAGTAAATGAAACCGAAATGTGTAAAGTTGAAAAGAGAAGAAAACCAAAATCCATCGAGGAAAAGCCAATTGTACTTCCTCATTTAAAAAAAAAGAAAGGGGGGGAAAATTGTTGATGTTTTTGTCGTGTCCATGGCAACTGAAGAGGACGAGTAAGAGGAGGAGTAGGGGTAAATCTTCCCTTCAGTTCCCCCTCCCTCAATACTATACATAACCGTAGCCATACCCCGCACCCCCTCCCCCACTTGAAGAACAAATATTTTTTTATTTTACTAAATGACCATTTCTTTCAAAACGTGTCACCTGTATATTAAAAGGTTACCCCCCCCCCGGCCCCTTTTTTTGTTCGAATAAATTGTGCGTATGTGAGTGTTTATTTAAACTAATACTTCGTTCTGGGTGACCCTTCACCCTGCAAAAAAAAATTTTTTTTAAAAATGCCACCCATTCAATCGTTAATAAAATTCACAATCCCTTTTGAAACCCAACCATATTTGGTACAAATAAACTTCAGTCTATGCCTGTCTTGCCCACCAAGTTTCAGTTATGAATACCCAACAGTCTTTGTTTTATATCCGCTCAGTGATAAGTGGTGGCACTTTGGTGATAGTCTCATCAGTAGGAGGTGTGATTCTGAATGAGCTTCACACTTACCGGACGATAACCTCCCAGATTTTTATCTATCAAGACAATCCCCAGACTGTTCCTGGACTGAAGCGGGCCATCACAACAAAACCAGTCACACCCAAGTGCGCTTGCAATGCAGAGGTGCACATTTGTAGCATATCATTAAACGGCGATAAAAAAGACTGTTGGATATCCATGACTGAAACTTGGTGGACAAGTCAGGCCGAAGTGTACCAAATATGGTTGGATTGCAGAAAGGATTTTTGAATTTTATTAACGATTACATAGGTGAGTGGCATTTTTTAGGGGAGGGTGGTGCCCTATATTTACTTGGCTAAAAAGAAGAACAAAAAAGGTGTATTGATTTGAAAGAACAAAAATTGTTTTTTTTTATGTGTGTGTGTGTTTTTTTAATTGGCTATGGAATACTTTGCATCCTATTTTATGGATGGAATTCCTATAATCTGTGATCTTTTGAACTTCGATTAAAAACATTTTTTTATTATTATTATTTGATGATTATTTTTATCTTAAACATTTGAACTTTTAGTGACCATGCATTTTCTGTAAACTGATCAAACTTCCATGCATTCGAAAAAAACAAAAAAAAACAACAAAGCAATCATTACATCGAAAAGCTATACAAAGACAGGATGAAAGAAATTTTTTTTTTAAATAAGTCTATTTTCTTTTTAAGATCACAATATTGTCTTCCTAGAGAACTGTGAATTTAAGCAAAAAAATAGAATCAAAAATGTTAAATCTAGATATTTTTTACCGCTTGCTTAGCCGCTACGATTTGATGATACGTGATATCATTAATAACATGAAACGTATTTATAACTGCTGTGTGGATGTAACAATAACAATAATAATAATAATACGTCTGATTGATATTCAGACGTTGTTTTTTTTTGGGGGGGGGGGGGGTTTCAATGAAATACCTTAGGAAATTGATTTCAACATTTCATTTGATATGAGTTTGATGTCTGTGGGGAGATCCGATTCTTGTCATAATAACTCGATTTGCATATTAAAAAAAAACAAAAACGAACACCTTTTTTTGCTATATTTCTTTAATTTTAATTTCAACTTTTTTTTTTTTTAAATGTTCAACATTTCTCTTTTTTCTTACCAAATGTATTCTAAACTGATTAAAAAAAGTATAAAAAACTGACCATTTTTGATGTTGTTAGTTTTGATCTTCATTGACCACTTTCCTTCCTTTTGTTTTCCAGTCAGAGATCAAGAAATGCCAGATAATAAAAAGTTATGGTGCTTATGTAGTGTAGGGCCGAAAAAAAAAAAATTGATCTTTAATTTTGAAGAGTCAAATAAAGGGGAGATAACTCAAAGTGTTCAACCATAGTTTATCTTGAAATATATTTTACTATTGTAATTAATCTAAAATTAAGTTAAAACAGTGTATACGTGAAAGGATAATTTAGGAATAAAAAAAAATCACAACGCTTTATGGTATTCGGTACCAATGAAAGATAAAATGATGTATTAAAATAAATTAATTATCAAAGAAGAAGAAAATATTTTTTAAAAAAATACGTAAATGGAAGGGAAAAAAACATGAAAGAAGGATCACAGTGTAGTATCTGTTCCGACGGATACTGCACCCTATAGACCGGTATCGTCTTGGCCTTCGGGTCTCGATTCCGCCGGTCTATGGGTTTGTCCTGTGCAGTTCTAGGGGGTCCACCCTCCCAGGCTTTGCCTCCCCTCTTTGAAGAGGAGTAAGTTTATTGCTTACTATCTGAGGCGCCCCTACCGGGGAATGCCGATGGAGCTGCTCAGGCATTTTTTGTAGGCCAGAGTGCTCACCTTCTCGGGCGCTGGCTTTTCAAACCCCACTTTCCTGACCTTGTGGGAGGAAGATAAATTTAAAAAAAATAAAAAAAAACATGAAAGAAGGGAAATAAAGTTTTTTAAATAAATGAAAGTTTTACACTGGGTAAAATTCAGCAATTTGTTTGAAAATTAATCTGTGCGATTGCAAGAAGTTTATCAGTTTGGCATTATCTCTGCAAGTTGAGGTTAGGGTTAAAATCCATTTTAAGATAAATTGTGGTTGAAAACGTTGAGTTATCTTCCCCTTATATGACTCTTTAATTTTTTATTTTTTTGGCCCTACGATACATAAACACCAAAAAGGGTTTACGAACATAGTAAAAAAAAAAAAAAAACGCTAGGACAAGTTATACATTTTTTTATTTCGGAAGTTTTGAGATGAGGATTGATAAGTTGGATTATTCAGACTACTGTTTTCAGCTTGGATGCTATTCTCACAGCGTTTCGGCTGATGTAACCTCCGACTTTTTTCAGGTGCGTTTTGTTGAACTCAGCAATCTTTATGTTGACCTTCTGAATCTGTACGGAATTTGAAACTGAACCTTTTATTTAATCCAGGGGGTAGATTGTTCTCGTTCCGTCAGCCATTTGGCAGATGTAACCTCTGACCTTCTTTAGAACTCTGGATCCTATACAGAATTTGAAACTGAACCTACTTGATTCCACCTGTCTGTGGGTTTGTCCTGTGCAGTTCTAGGAGGTCCACCCTCCCAGGCTTTGCCTCCCCTCTATGGGGAGGAGTAAGTTTATTGCTTACTGCTTGAGGCGCCCCTACCGGGGAATGCCGACGGGGCTGCCCAGGCAATTTTTAAATGGCCAGAGTGCTCACCTCTCGAGCGCTGGCTTTTAACCCCACTTACTCGACCCAAGCTGTGGTCACATCTTACTTGTGGGAGTAAGATAAAACTGGCCTTGTGCCTAACTCCTGCAGAGGAGTAAATAAAAAATAAAAAAAAAAAATAAAAAAATGAACCTTTTATTTAATCCAGGGGGTAGGTTATTCTCGTTCCGTCAGCCATGACCGGGTAGAAGTCTTATAAAAATTCTTAATTATATTCTTAGTGCTAAACATCAACCTCCAGAAGATTGTCACTTAGCACTTTTATCCGATGAGCCACAGGTCCATGTGGACATGTGGAGCAAAGGACAAAGTACAGAATATAATTAAGAATTAGTTATGGTTGAATGAACAAGAACAATATACCCTCCACCCCCCCTCCCGGATTAAATAAAGGGTTTAGTTCGAAATTCCATACAGATACTTGAGTTCAACAAAACGCATCTGAAAAAGGTCAGAGGTCACATCGTCGGAAACATTGTAAGAATAACATCCAAGATGAGAACAATGGTCTGGATAATTTAAATTATACATTTTTATTTTTAACAGATTTATTATATTTTAAACCCCAACACATTTGCATTTCATATTTCAGAACGTTTTTAGGTAAAGGTCGATAATTTTGATTATCCAAACTACTATTCTCATCGTGGTTGTTACAACGTTTCGATCGATGTAATCTCCGACCTTCTTCGGGTGCGTCTTTTGGAACTCGGGAATCTATAAGGAATTTCATCCTGAACCATTTATTTAATCCGTGGGGGTAGATTGTTCTCATTCTGTCAGCCATGATCAGGTAGAAATGTTAATTATTATATTATCCTAAGTTATTATCACCTGTAGTATAGATGTTTATTTACTCCTCGCGGAGTTAGGCACAAGGCAGTTTTATCTTACTCCCACAAGTAAGATGTGACCCAAGATCGGGTCGAGCAAGTGGGGTTAAAAGCCAGCACTCGAGAGGTGAGCACTCTGGCCATTTAAAAATTGCCTGGGCAGCCCCGTCGGCATTCCCCGGTAGGGGCGCCTCAGACAGTAAGCAATAAACTTACTCCTCCCCAAAGAGGGGAGGCGAAGCCTGGGAGGGTGGACCTCCTAGAACTGCACAGGACAGGCGTGCAGTATCCATCGGAACAAATACTACACTTTGATCTTAGCCAAATAGATGTATGGTGCAACGGATAAAGGCATTGATTAACAATCAGTTTTGAGTGATAGTCTTCTGGAGGTTGAAGGTTCAATCCTTACTCCAGGCGATAATAATTAAAAATAATATAATCAGTAATTTTACCTGGTCATAGCTGATAGAACAAGAACAATCCACTCACGTTCAGTTCGAAATTGCATATAGATTCCCGAGTTCGACATAAAGATTCCCGAGATCGACATAAAGATTCCCGAGTTTGGAAAAATGTACCTGAAGAAGGCCTGAGGTTACATCGGCCGAAACGTTGGGAAAATAATAACAAAGATGAGAATAGTAGTCCAAATAATCTAAATAACACAAAGTTCTACTTAATTTTATAAAATAGCTTAATTTTATACAAAAGCTTAATTTTATGAAAATAGCTTAATTTTATAAAATAGCTTAATTTTATAAAATAGCTTAATTTTATATAAAAGCTTAATTTTATAAAAAAGTTTAATTTTATAAAAAAGCTTAATTTTATAAAATAGCTTAATTTTATAAAAAAGTTTAATTTTATAAAATAGCTTAATTTTATATAAAAGCTTAATTTTATAAAAAAGTTTAATTTTATATAAAAGCTTAATTTTATAAAAAAGTTTAATTTTATAAAATAGCTTAATTTTATATAAAAGCTTAATTTTATAAAAAAGCTTAATTTTATAAAATAGCTTAATTTTATAAAAAACTTAATTTTATAAAAAAGTTTAATTTTATAAAATAGCTTAATTTTATAAAAAACTTAATTTTATAAAATAGCTTAATTTTATAAAACTTATTTGATTCTCTCGTTTATTATCGATATATTAAATACTGTAGAAATGATCTTTCTAATTTAGATATTATTTATGTGTTTCGGAGAGATTTCCTTTCCTCGTTACCATTTTTATCACCACATTTTGGCCGCTATACTCTCCGCTATTCAAGATTATGAGTCCAATCCCCGGTGAAGGAACTTCAGAAGAAAAGTTGTCAAGGTGGTCAAAAGTTAAAATGTGACATGCATAGGTAAACGTGGGTGAAAGTGGAAGTCAAAAACTCAAAAAGTAAGAGGCAGAATTCGTTGGGAAGCAAAGCAAACACAGGTGTTGGCATGTAGCTCTTTAAATATAGCACTGACGCTCGCTCTCTCTCTCTCTCTCTCTCTCTCTCTCTCTCTCTCTCTCTCTCTGCCCGAATCATGAACCTGAGATAAAGTAAAATAAAGAACTTTATGATATATGTGTGTTAATACTTTTGTGTCAATTAATGATGTAATTGTGTAATTAATGATGAACCGGCAACGGACCTACCCCCATGAAGAATCACCAACCAGAAACTTATCCAGCCCAACAGAACAGTTCTAGCGGCCAAGTAAGCATTTCAGAGTCTTATCCCTTAATCTGTTCATATTATAAAATCCTACACATTGTCATATCTACACTCTAGACCAGGGGCGGACAACCTTTTCAGAGTGAGGGCCAGATGAGACTTTTGGAAGGAGATTGTGAGTGAAAAACGAAATCTCAGAATTACTATATTTTGTTTACATGAATAAATTGTACAAACATTGCATTGAACACTACAAATCTGATATTTTTTCTCAAGAGACTTCTGTATGTCATGTTATAAAAGGCGCCGACGAAGAGTCATTTTGGAATCATAAAAAATAATGACGGGGGAAGTAGCAAGTTGATCCAGCATTCGTGTTGACACACATCACATAGGTTCTCTGATTCATGCTCTTTCCTCGTCTCTCGTTTCCTCTTTGCCTCTCTTTTTCTATTTTTATCTCAGGCCAAGGATTTGAAATTAATAGTTAAAGAAAAATGAAATATACATGCATCATCACTCGCTGATATTTATACATTTTTATCCCACTGTAAATCTTAATTGAAACCTACTTTTACATCTATGTCACAAAATTATATGAGTTTTACTGGGAGGTCCGCGTGCCGGATTGCAATAATAAAGCCTAGCAGGGTGGCGGGCCGGAGGTTGCCCGCCCCTGCTCTAGACGATCACAATGATATACAACAATTCGAGAAGGAAATGTCTTTAATTAATTGTATGAATAATTTTTATTAATATCACCTTATCAGAAAATATTGTAAATACATATGTACATTTGATAATAGCAGTTATAAGTGTGTATTTGTAATTATGAATTTAATTGAATTTTAAAAGGAATGAATTATGTAAATAGCAAAACCCGTCGTGTGTCTGAGCGAATTTTTGTAACAGTATATAAGGAAGTTGAAAAAATTATTAGTTTACGTAAGATTCTTGACACGTTTTCCGTCCACCTCCCCCCCCCCCCCCAGTTCTAACCAGAAATATTCAGAAACTATATTAAGGAGAGGATTAAGATAAGTATGTTTTAGTTTGAACAAAGGTGGTATAATAATATTGAGGAGTTAGTGTTATGACTCGACCGGGGATTGAACCCTGGTCTCCCTGAAACATTAAAGAAATTGCTCAATTAGTACAGATTTTATGGACGTTTTCATGACTTGTGTTTTTGTGGGGTCACTCTGTACGTTGATAGATTAGACTGAAAATCGACCCATGTCACAATGAAAAGAATGTTCGTCCCAATTTTCCTTTGCTATAAACAAATCTCAGCTTAGGTTGATTTAATTTATAATTATTATTATGTACTAGTTTCAGTTGTCTATGGTGTGTATAAACCATTATACACCTCTTGTTGTTGTCGTTGAAGCCAGGCTGTTGATCGTCTGTGGATACAATCACTCGGCCGCCGATGTTTAGTTTAGTAGACGGTAGTAATGGGACGATTCCTATATTTTTCCTGATTCTGATACAATTACCAATTCTGTTCTAAATTCCCGATTCCGATACGATTACCAATTCTGTTCTAAATTCCCGATTCCGATACGATTACAAATTCTGTTCTAAATTCCCGATTCCGATACGATTACAAATTCTGTTCTAAATTCCCGATTCCGATACAATTACCAATTCTGTTCTAAATTCCCGATTCCGATACGATTACCAATTCTGTTCTAAATTCCCGATTCCGATACGATTACCAATTCTGTTCTAAATTCCCGATTCCGATACGATTACCAATTCTGTTCTAAATTCCCGATTCTGATACAATTACTAATTCTGTTCTAAATTCCCGATTCCGATACAATTACCAATTCTGTTCTAAATTCCCGATTCCGATACAATTACCAATTCTGTTCTAAATTCCCGATTCCGATACAATTACCAATTTTGTTCTAAATTCCCGATTCCGATATGATTACCAATTCTGTTCTAAATTCCCGATTCCGATACAATTACCAATTCCGTTCTAAATTCCCGATTCCGATACAATTACCAATTCCGTTCTAAATTCCCGATTCCGATACAATTACCGATTCCGATTCTTTTAAAATCTCTAAATATTTAACTATAGAGATTGTTGTTTTTGTTTTAATTTTCGGGTTAACTATATTAACGAGAGTACTAAGATAAGTATGTTTCAGTTTGAACAAAGTGGTGCAATAATATTGGGGAGTCTGTGTTTGTGTCGGATCTCCATAGAATGGAAATATTTTTAAGAACGGCAGCGATATACAACAGATAAAGGGTACAACTGTGGAATCTCCATGGATCTCGCTCGTGTTTATTTATTGTCCATATCATGTAAAATTAAGTATCCCGGATTTTAGAAGTTGGATCCAAATAGCCTTTAGGTTGATAGATTCAACTTTAATTCTGACTAGCCAATTTTGATTTGTTATTGTTCTACCATGTTATTATGAATCTAGTAAAACTTGATTGATTATCCTTATGCATAAATGGGGCAAAATAGTGGAGTTTTATAGCAGTAAAAATGGGGAGTAGACATTTTCTGTTTTGAATCCTTTCTCCTACGTCTGTATTCGTGAATGTCGTAGTGAACTTAGAAGAAATGCGCTTTTGTTTCTATGCTCTAGTTGTAGAAGAATTAGGCACTGTTTTGATCAGGCATTGATCATTGTTTCTATTTGAGCTTTTCTTTTATTACTAACTCACCTGTTTTTGGCTATGAATTTGTTTTTGTAAATGTTGGACTTTTCAGATTTTAATTTCTTTTATTTGAAATCTATTGTAAAAAACATGTAAAAAAACATGTAAAAACATGTAAAAAAAAAGATGTATTTTTGTTTTAATGTATTTGCATGTTAAATTCTTTTTCAGTGTTTCACATTTACTTATGACTGTTTTTATTTGATATTTGAATATTTGCACAAACAACGTAACAATATGTGGTATCTGATATTGTGTGTATAGACGTGTATATGTACATAAAGTATGTATGTATATTCACATAAAGTATGTATGTATATGTACATAAGGTAAGTATATATATGTACATAAGTATGTATATTTACATAAGTATGTATATTTACATAAAGTAGAGGGTACATAAAGTATGTATATGTACATAGAGTATGTATGTATATGTATATGTACATGTGTATATGTATGTATATGTACATAAAGTAGAGGGTACATAAGTATGTATATGTACATAGAGTATGTATGTATATGTACATGTGTATATGTATGTATATGTACATAAAGTAGAGGGTACATAAGTATGTATATGTACATAGAGTATGTGTGTATATGTATGTATATGTACATAAAGTAGAGGGTACATAAGTATGTATATGTACATAGAGTATGTGTGTATATGTATGTATATGTACATAAAGTAGAGGGTACATAAGTATGTATATGTACATAGAGTATGTATGTATATGTACATGTGTATATGTATGTATATGTACATAAAGTAGAGGGTACATATGTATGTATATGTACATAAGTATGTAATTTTGTTTAGAGAAAACAAAATTAAATTAATTATTTATTATAAAAGATTCACAACGCAAAACCTTGTAGTAAAAAACAACCCCTCTCCAACCCCCAAAACACTAGAAAGAACCAATGTAGTTTATAAATTTAAATGCCCTTTAGGAGGATGTACCTCCCAAAATAATAATAGCTACATTGGTTTTACAACAACCACTCTATCCCGCCGCCTCACTATGCACCTCGCAAACACTAGTTCAATATACAAACACCTACAAACGCACAACTGCTCTACATCTGAGTTGAGACAGATATTAGTAATGAACACAAAAATAATACATTCCGAAACTAATTTAAAAAAATTAAAAATACTTGAAGCTGTATACATAAAAACGCAGCAACCTAAAATCAATAACATTTCATACGAGACAAGTAAAACTATTTTAAAATGCTTAGCTTAGTTCAGTGACACCAACTGGTGTCGCCTTATTCAATTAAAAAAATAGGGACATCTTATTAAAATTACTTACTGCCTATCTCTCCATTTTCCTTCTCCATAATTATTAGACGAGACAAAATTAAATCAGCCACTATTTTAAATTAAAAATAATAAGAAGAATAATAAAAAATAATAAGAAGAATAATAAATAAAATTAATAAATAAACGAAGAACTGTTTCAATTGTCACATTTTAAAATGTAGACGTCCGTATTTTACGCGAACGGTTTGCCGGCGTATTTTTTAAGAAATTCCATTCTTTCACTCGCTTTGTATTCATTTTTGCCATTAAAGACCTGAAGATGATTCCGGAGAGAATCGAAAACGTTTGTCAAACACATGGATCCTTCATCAATTCATTCCATCTACACGTCAAAAAGTCATTCGACGAATGGAAAAAATAAAAAAAGGAATCACTAAACAGAAGATTTCTGTCGTCTTCAATAACACATGCCTTAATGTATATGTATGTATATGTACATAAAGTATGTATGTATATGTATGTATATGTACATAAAGTATGTATGTATATGTATGTATATGTACATAAAATATGTATATGTACATAAAGTATGTATGTATATGTATGTATATGTACATAAAGTATGTATGTATATGTATGTATATGTACATAAAGTATTATGTATATGTATGTATATGTACATAAAGTATTATGTATATGTATGTATATGTACATAAAGTATGTATGTATATGTACATAAAGTATTATGTATATGTATGTATATGTACATAAAGTATGTATGTATATGTACATAAAATATGTATATGTACATAAAGTATGTATGTATATGTATGTATATGTACATAAAATATGTATATGTACATAAAGTATGTATGTATATGTATGTATATGTACATAAAGTATTATGTATATGTATGTATATGTACATAAAGTATGTATGTATATGTATGTATATGTACATAAAGTATGTATATGTACATAAAGTATGTATGTATATGTATGTATATGTACATAAAGTATGTATGTATATGTATGTATATGTACATAAAATATGTATATGTACATAAAATATGTATATGTACATAAAGTATGTATATATATGTATGTATATGTACATAAAGTATGTATGTATATGTACATAAAGTATGTATGTATATGTATGTATATGTACATTAAGTATGTATATGTATGTATATGTACATAAAGTATGTATGTATATGTACATAAAGTATGTATGCATATGTATGTATATTTACATAAAGTATGCATGTATATGTATGTATATGTACATAAAATATGTATATGTATATGTACATAAAGTATGTATGTATATGTATATGTATGCATATGCACATAAAATATGTATATGTACATAAAGTATGTATGTATATGTACATGTGTATATGTAGATAAAATATGTATATGTACATAAAGTATGTATGTATATGTATGTATATGTGTATATGTATGTATATGTACATGTGTATATGTATGTATATGTACATGTGTATATATATGTATATGTACATAAAGTATGTATATGTATGTACATGTGTATATATATGTATATGTACATAAAGTATGTATATGTATGTACATGTGTATATGTATGTATATGTACATAAAGTAGAGGGTAGTGTAATTCCAACAAAAGAAAAGTTTATATTTAAATAAGTGAAGCTTCACCTTCTTTTTCACCTTCTTTTTTTCTTCTTCTTTTTCTTCTACTTCTTCTTTTTTTCTTCTTCTTTCGTGTAAATCAGATGATTCTGGCGTTGGAATCAGTTTCCCCGATGTTTTTCTAGTTAGAAATCTTTCTGTAAAGACATAGGGTACTTACGGGAAGGACCACGAGAAGGTTGCCAACATCCCTAAGTGAAAGTGGTACTGTGGAACCGACTAATTTCGAACTTGGAACACTCAGGTCTTCAGTCCGTGTCGATATCCACTTAACCACCGTCACCCTCCAACAAGTGAGGCTACCAACATTTATTAATTTTTAAAATTTGTTTATTATTTAATAATTAAATTTTCTTTTTACATTTAAAAAAAAAAGTTCGGTGTTTTAAATTTCTATGTAACACGTGTTTCGAGCATTCTCTGCTCTCTTCAGACATTTGTTGGTTTGAAAATATGGATTCAGTTCTTTTTATTATTAAAAGTTTAGTGTCTGTATGTATGCGTTGCGTGTGTTCTCTTATATATATATATATATATATATATATTATTATTATTATTATTATTATTATTATTATTATTATTATTATTATTATTATACTAAAGCTGAGTTAATTAACGTTTGTTTCCCTAAAGCTTTCTTCTATATATTTTAATCACACAAAATACATGCAAATATTTTCCGTGGGTTCAAGATTGAGTTATGTTTTAAAAGAATTTCCATTTCATTCGTCTAATTAGCTATAATTTTCAATTGCCGTAAAACTTATTTTTAGGTATTAAATATTAAAATTCTTTTACACGCAAATAGGTCACAAAAGAGTAGGTAAAGCAAAATAAATAGCTTTTGTCGACTTTCCCAACTGTATTTCCTTAAAAATAATTTATGTCGGTATTAGTAATGATTACCCAGTGAGAGGAGTTATACCTCCATGCAAGTAATAGTCATTTGTATGTGACGTCGACTTTGTGGAGAAGATTAGTGCTTATTTATATTTTAATATCTTACATTCTCGTCAGGCCAAATTATTGTAAAAGATTATCTCCCTTCTTCTAATATGAAGATGACACGCTGGCTTGTTGTTCGAAGTTCTTTGACTCCGAATAGTAAATGAATTTTATTTTTTATTAAAATTCTACTCGCTTATTTTCCGTAATTTTTGGTGTACGCTAATATTTTTCACTGATAAGTAAGTATATCCATAAGTTTTCCTGTTATTTTATTCTGAACAGCCATCTTTCACTTGAGTCTCAATAAAAATAAGCATCAGAAAATCCTAAGCGCCTTGGCTTCTTATTTCACGTTACTTTAACCTTTGTAGAGAGACGGTTGACTGGCACCGTTCAAAGAATTTTTAAACCTATTTTCTTGCCACAGAAAAATCAATGTACTCTTCTTGCAGAGTAATGACCCAATCACATGATAATGGCGCTTTTCAAATAAACAAGTTTCTGCAAAGACTTTTTTAACAACTTTCCCTCAGTAGCAGGATAAGAGGATCTGTCCTCCATTAAAGATGTCTATTTTCATAATAGGACAATGCCCGACTTATTCACTTAAAATTCTTGTTGAATTTCACACACACATACACGCACGCACACACACACACACACACACATACACACACACTAAAGAAATGCAACCCATGGAATCGTAAATAAAATTCACAATCCTTTCTGTAATACGACCATATTTCGTACAAAAATAACTTCAGTCTGTGCCTGGCTTGTCCACAAAGTTCACTCATAAATATCCAACAATCTTTATTTTATTGGCATTCGGTTATGTAAGGGGACACTTTATGGATCGTCTCATCAGTAGGAGATGTGATCCTGGATGGGCTTTACACTCACCGGACCATAGCTCCCCCCCCCCCACACACACGGATTTTATCTGGGGTTTTCTCAAAGATAATGTCTATCAAAACAATCCCCAGATTCTTAAACTGAATTATAGGATAATGCCTAACTTATTCATTTAGGGTTAGGGTTAGGTTAGGGTTAGGGTTTAGGTTAGGGTTCGGGTTAGGTTAGGGTTCGGGTTAGGGTTCGGGTTCGGGTTAGGGTTCGGGTTAGGTTCGGGTTAGGTTAGGGTTCGGGTTCGGGTTAGGTTAGGGTTAGGGTTCGGGGTAGGTTAGGGTTCGGGTTCGGGTTAGGTTAGGGTTAGGGTTCGGGGTAGGTTAGGGTTAGGGTTCGGGTTAGGTTAGGGTTAGGGTTAAGGTTCGGGTTAGGTTAGGGTTAGGGTTAGGGTTCGGGTTAGGGTTCGGTTCGGGTCGGGTTAGGTTAGGGTTCGGGTTAGGTTCGGGTTAGGGTTCGGGTTAGGATTAGGGTTCGGGTTAGGTTCAGGTTAGGGTTCGGGTTCGGGTTAGGGTTTGGGTTCGGGCTAGGTTAGGGTTCGTGTTAGGTTAGGGTTCGGGTTGGGTTAGGGTTCGGGTTCGGGTTAGGATTAGGGTTCGGGCTAGGTTAGGGTTCAGGTTAAGTTAGGGTTAGGGTTCGGGTTCGGGCTAGGTTAGGGTTCGGGCTAGGTTAGGGTTCGGGTTGGGTTCGGGTTAGGTTAGGGTTCGGGTTGGGTTCGGGTTAGGTTCGGGTTGGGTTAGGTTAGGGTTCGGGTTCAGGTTCATTCTTTCATATCTTATGAATCAGATGATTCTATTGTTGACATTGGTTTCCACGATATCTTTCTAGTTAAAATTCTTTCTAGAAAGATATCGAGCACTTACAGGAGGGGGGCCACGTGAAGGTTGCCAACATCCTAAGTGAAAGTGTTTCTATGGAACGAACTGGATTCGAACTTGGCACACCTGTAAGGAGATAATGAGAGGGGATGAAAGGGGTTATCCTTTTATCTTCTCGTAAAGAAACGGAACAACGAAAAGTATTTCTGACACTATAACAAAAAGGGGTTTTATTAACTCAAGGTTACCTATACCGTTTGGTATAGGTAGATGAGAGTGGGACAGTGTCCGTCTGAGGAAGAATATAAGAGGTCTTAGAGCTGCTCGTGAGGTTTCTTCAGGTGAAGATGGTAGTAGTCGTCAAGTTGGGCGATGGCGGCAGGAGAGAGAGAGCGTTTCCTCGTTCCTCGCTAGTGCTCTCTGCGATGCGTCCAAGCTGGTGCCAGGAGATCGTCTGATCTTTTTCCTCGAACCCTAAGGGAACATAAGTAGTCCCTTAGGGAACTAACGATATTACTGTGCCCTGTGATTTGATTGGACAAGCCAGCTCACAGGGACAGTGATTACGCATTCAAAAGTAGTCCCTATTGGTAACTGCTACATAAACCCCTGCTTAGGTTGTCAGTCCATGTCGTTAACCACTTAGCCATCGTCACCTCCAAGAATTCTTGTTGAATTGCATACAGTAATGCATTGCAGTCGGTATTGCCCATTTCGACTGCACTAGTTCCCCCTAAATGAAAATACCCCCAACCGGCCCGACTAGCAGCAAAATCTCACCCCTTCATTGTAGAGGTCCTTAGAAAGGTTTCTATTCTGATAGCTTCTTTTTTCGGACTGTTTGCCTTTGGAAGTCCCTATCCTGCTCCATGCTTCCCCAACCATAGCAATATGCAGAAATTTAAATGTAAGGTGAACAAACGTCTTGCTGTCCAACTCCCCACTCAGGTTGCTCCCCTATAAACCTGGCTCCTATCATAGTAGCCCCTCACGCTCCAGTGGCAATATGCCTTGTTTGAGGTGAACAAAAAATAAATGTTGTTTGTTCAGAGTTGAATTATTTTGTACTTGGCCTTTTGGCCAAGATCAAAGTGTAGTATCTGTTCCGATGGATACTGCACCCCATAGACTGGTATTGTCTTGGCCTTCGGGACTTGACTTACGCCGGTCTGTGGGTCTGTCCTGTGCAGTTCTAGGAGGTCCACCCTCCCAGGCTTCGCCTCCCCTCTTTGAGGAGGAGTAAGTTTATTGCTTACTGCCTGAGGCGCCCCTACCGGGGAATGCCGACGGGGCTGGCCAGGCAATTTTTAATGGCCAGAGTGCTCACCTCTCGGGCGCTGGCTTTTCAAACCCCACTTTCCCGACCCGACCATGGGTCACATCTTACTTGTGGGAGTAAGATAAAAACTGGCCTTGTGCCTAACTCCTGGAGAGGAGGTAAATCAATACTATATTTACGTCAACATTGGATTGGATAACATCTAGGTTATTTCTTGTTTACACTCAGACAAAAGCCACGTATCAAACTATTGCACATTCTTGTTATTCGTTTTATATTCTCTGTGCAGAGTTGCTCTTTTTTCCTACGACAATTCTCCTTTCTATTATCGAGACCGTTCAGCAGCTAAACGGTTCTGCTTAAATTAGTGCAATTGTCGACTGAACGCTTCTGCAACGTAACTTATTCACAAATTCCTTTTTTTTTTTTTTTGTGTTTGCGAATTTTTTTACTTACTATTTTCTGAAACATGTCAGCCAGAATTGATGATAACAACTTACGTCAAACTCAGATTCAGGACTTGTGTTTTGTATATTGTATAGTATGGTATTGATTACAGATGTTAGCATTCTCTGCAGTTATTTTTAGCATCAGGGTATCCCTCTCATTTATTTTTTCAAGTAAAGTTTTTTTCTCTCTCATTTAATATTTTTTCAAAGAAGGTTTTAATCTCTCTATATATAAAAGTTAATATCTGTGTGTATGTGTGTTTGTTTGTTTGTTTGTTTGTGTGTTCCCTATAGAAAGAAAGGTTAGAGAATCTACATAAAATCTAAAAGTGTATTCTTATGTAAAATTTACCGGGGAAGACAATGGAAGTGTTCTCGAATCTCTAAGTGCACCTCTAAAGGGGTTATGAGATCATAACCCCCTTAAACCTTCAAATATATCTTATTTTGATTGAATTTAAATCATATGTATAAAAGTTTCTGGGGAAGACAATGGAAGTGAATCCCCAGCACATATGTGCGATATTAATGAAATTTAAACCACATGTATAAGACACTAATTCAGGGAGTTTTCCAACATTTCAGCTTCTTCCGACTATATTAGGGAATGAAACGGGAGGCGAGGCAGTAAAAACAAAAAAAAGTAATATGGTATTATGAGCATAGTGAAAAAGTACATAGTAGTGATCATCATTCAATCCCGGGCAACGTCGGGTCTTCCTGCTAGTGTGTATATATATATATATATATATATATATATAAAATGCATTTATTTTTTTTGCAAGCTTGCCAGTGATTCGGTAAATTTAACACAAGATTAAAAATCACAAAAAATAGAAACTTTGATACTTTTCTCAGTGAAATCTGCTGCAAAGAAGATAGGCTCCCTATACCGTGCTAGAAAACTTCTCACACCTGCAAGTATCCTATATCTCTACGAAGTCACCACTGGTCCATGCATGGAGTATTATTGCCACATCTGGGCTGGTGCACCAACTTCTAGGCTCCCTCTCTCTCTCTCTCTCTCTCTCTCTCTCTCTCTCTCTCTTTCTCTCTCTCTCTCTTTCTCTCTCTCTCTCTCTCTCTCTCTCTCTTAGATAGTGTCCAAAAAAGAACCTCTAACCTAATAGGTCCTACACTGTCTACCAAGCTTCAACCCCCGTCCCATCGCCGCAATATTGCATCTCTGTGATGACCTTATGCCCCCTCAACATGACCTGACAATCAGCAAAATCCCATCCCTTCACTGTAGAAGCCCACAGATGCTGGAAATCTTTCTAATCTAATAGCTTCCTTCCCCGAACCGCTTACCTTTAGAATTCCCTCCCTGCTCCTTGTTTCCCTTACTGTACCAACGTGCAGAAATTAAAATGTAACGTGAACAAACATCTTGCTGCACAACTCCCCACTTAGGATGCCCCTATAAATCTGGCCCCTAATTCATAGTAGTCCCTTTTGTCTCAGTGGCAATGTGGCCCCTTGTTTGGGGTGAATAAAAGTTTTTAAAAAGCTTTGTCTGATCAAGATCATTTTTACATTCTTATCTTATATATAAAGTAGAGTCGGTCCTCCCCTCATACATTTACATACAAGCTACATAAAACTATCTACCGATGGATACTGCACCCCATACTGGTGTTGTCTGGGCCTTCGGGTCTTGATTTACGCCGGTCAATGGGTCTGTCCTGTGCAGTTCTGGGAGGTCCATCTTCCCAGGCTTTGCCTCCTCTCTTTGGGGAGGAGTAAGTTTATTGCTTACTGCCTGAGGCGCCCCCCAGGCAATTTTTAAATCCCACTTTCCCGACCCGACCTTGGGTCACATCTTACTTGTGGGAGTAAGATAAAAACTGGCCTTGTGCCTAACTCCTGGAGAGGAGTAAATCAATACATAAAACTATCTACCAAAAGGACTGAAGAAGCAGAAGCAAATATTTATGTTGTAGGAAGAATGCTATCGATGACAACAATAAAAAAAGAGACTGGCTTTAATTTATATATTAGAGAATAGGCTCAGAGCCAGAGGTGTCAAATGAGTAGGGAGGTCGATAGAAAAGTGGATGCTGCGTATGTGAAGAGAAAAAGAGGGTGAATCAAGGGAGGCGCGAGAGCGCTCTATCCCGTAATAGACTTCAAAAACGGCCTATGCTAGAAATCTCATTTCTTTGATCAATCATAACTCAAAAACCAATAAACCAAATTAGTTAAAACTTTGCACAAATTTTTTTTTGATAGGTTCTATAAGTGTGTAGAATTTCAGCATCATTAGTCAAGGCAACCCAGAGATCCAGAAAGGTCAGGCATGATTTTGTGTTATCCGTGTGTGCGTACGTAGTATGTGCCACCCTGTATCTCGTCAACTATTTGATGGATTCAGCTGATTTTTGTCAGAGATAGAGCTTCAAGGGTCTAGTTGATGACATTTTAATTTCAGTTTACCATATACCTTAGTTTTCCAGAAAATTCCAAAAAACCTTAAAAATGACCATTGTATTGAGGCATAGCCTTTACAAAAGTAATGACATTCCATGATAAATGCCAGTATACTGAAATCATATGCCCTTAATAGGGTTAAGATGAAAATTCATATACACTAAATGTACAAAAGCAAGGAAATTCCCAAATTTTTACACTTTTATTGTCATGATGATAATCTTGTATGGTTGCGATTAGTGGTCGACCATGAAACGTCAAAACGACACGATCGTTGCTGCAATGCATCGAATGGAAAACATTGTCAGCCTCGTTATAAAGGCTTCTATGAGAAATTATGTCACACAACAATGTCTGAACTGGTACGGCCACGTCACCCATTGTCAGTCATCCAAAACGCTCTAAGTGTATCTCAGATCGATGTCGATGCCTCAAGGCCATGCGGTAGGCCGCTGAAGACAGTTGATGACTTGATCCTTGTAGCTGACACAAGCGAAATGGCAACAGACAAGAGAAGTTGGAAGTCATTCATGAAACGTATAATCTCAGCATGAGACACGAAGATTAAAAATGAAAATAATCATAATAATAAAATAATCATAATAATAAAATAATCATAATAATAAAATAATCATAATAATTAAATAATCATAATAATAAAATAATCATAATAATAAAATAATCATAATAATAAAATAATCATAATAATAAAATAATCATAATAATAAAATGATCATAATAATAAAATAATCATAATAATAAAATGATCATAATAATAAAATAATCATAATAATAAAATAATCATAATAATAAAATAATCATAATAATAAAATAATCATAATAATAAAATAATCATAATAATAAAATAATCTACATAATAATAAAATAATCTACATAATAATAAAATAATCATAATAATAAAATAATCATAAAAATAAAATAATCTATACAATAAAATAATCATAATAATAAAATAATCATAATAATAAAATAATCATAATAATAAAATGATCATAATAATTAAATAATCATAATAATTAAATAATCATAATAATAAAATAATCATAATAATAAAATAATCATAATAATAAAATAATCATAATAATAAAATAATCTACATAATAATAAAATAATCATAATAATAAAATAATCATAATAATAAAATAATCATAAAAATAAAATAATCATAATAATAAAATAATCATAATAATAAAATAATCATAATAATAAAATAATCATAATAATAAAATGATCATAATAATAAAATAATCATAATAATAAAATGATCATAATAATAAAATAATCATAATAATAAAATAATCATAATAATAAAATAATCATAATAATAAAATAATCATAATAATTAAATAATCATAATAATAAAATAATCATAATAATAAAATAATCATAATAATAAAATAATCTATACAATAAAATAATCATAATAATAAAATAATCATAATAATAAAATAATTATAAAAATGAAAATAATCATAATAATAAAATAATCATAATAATAAAATAATCATAATAATAAAATAATCATAATAATAAAATAATCATAATAATAAAATAATCATAATAATTAAATAATCATAATAATAAAATAATCATAAAAATGAAAATAATCATAATAATAAAATAATCATAAAAATGAAAATAATCATAATAATAAAATAATCATAATAATAAAATAATCATAATAATAAAATAATCATAATAATTAAATAATCATAATAATAAAATAATCATAATAATAAAATAATCATAAAAATAAAATAATCATAATAATAAAATAATCATAATAATAAAATAATCATAATAATAAAATAATCATAAAAATAAAATAATCATAATAATAAAATAATCATAATAATAAAATAATCATAATAATAAAATAATCATAATAATAAAATAATCATAAAAATAAAATAATCATAATAATAAAATAATCATAATAATAAAATAATCATAATAATAAAATAATCATAATAATAAAATAATCATAATAATCATAATAATAAAATAATCATAATAATAAAATAATCATAATAATAAAATAATCATAATAATAAAATAATCATAAAAATAAAATAATCATAATAATAAAATAATCATAATAATAAAATAATCATAAAAATAAAATAATCATAATAATAAAATAATCATAAAAATAAAATAATCATAATAATAAAATAATCATAATAATAAAATAATCATAAAAATAAAATAATCATAATAATAAAATAATCATAATAATAAAATAATCATAATAATAAAATAATCATAAAAATAAAATAATCATAATAATAAAATAATCATAATAATAAAATAATCATAATAATAAAATAATCATAATAATAAAATAATCATAATAATAAAATAATCATAATAATAAAATAATCATAAAAATAAAATAATCATAATAATAAAATAATCATAATAATAAAATAATCATAATAATCATAATAATAAAATAATCATAATAATAAAATAATCATAATAATAAAATAATCATAAAAATAAAATAATCATAATAATAAAATAATCATAAAAATAAAATAATCATAATAATAAAATAATCATAAAAATAAAATAATCATAATAATAAAATAATCATAATAATAAAATAATCATAAAAATAAAATAATCATCATAATAAAATAATCATAATAATAAAATAATCATAATAATAAAATAATCATAATAATAAAATAATCATAATAATAATAAAATAATCATAATAATAAAATAATCATAATAATAAAATAATTATAATAATAAAATAATCATAAAAATAAAATAATCATAATAATAAAATAATCATAATAATAAAATAATCATAATAATAATAAAATAATCATAATAATAAAATAATCATAATAATAAAATAATCATAATAATAAAATAATCTACATAATAATAAAATAATCATAATAATAAAATAATCATAATAATAAAATAATCATAAAAATAAAATAATCATAATAATAAAATAATCATAATAATAAAATAATCATAATAATAAAATAATCATAATAATAAAATGATCATAATAATAAAATAATCATAATAATAAAATGATCATAATAATAAAATAATCATAATAATAAAATAATCATAATAATAAAATAATCATAATAATAAAATAATCATAAAAATAAAGTAATCATAATAATAAAGTAATCATAATAATAAAATAATCATAATAATAAAATAATCATAATAATAAAATAATCATAATAATAAAATAATCATAATAATAAAATAATCATAATAATAAAATAATCATAATAATAAAATAATCATAATTATAAAATAATCATAATAATAGATAATCATAATAATAAAATAATCATAATAATAAAATAATCATAATAATAAAATAATCATAATAATAAAATAATCATAATAATAAAATAATCATAATAATAAAATAATCATAATAATAAAATAATCATAATAATAAAATAATCATAATAATAAAATAATCATAATAATAAAATAATCATAATAATAAAATAATCATAATAATAAAATAATCATAATAATAAAATAATCATAAAAATAAAATAATCATAATAATAAAATAATCATAATAATAAAATAATCATAATAATAAATAAAATAATCATAATAATAAATAAAATAATCATAATAATAAAATAATCATAATAATAAAATAATCTATACAATAATACGCTAAGGCATCTCATGTTCGTGCATATGTTATTACCTTTCATAGACATTAAAAAAAAATGAGATCGTCCTATCAGGAAAGAGGATTAGTGATTAATTTGATGCAGCTAAGGTAAACAATTCCGACTTTACCCATTTTAAATTTCCCCAAATCAAATTATGTCCCCCTGTTGACATTCATTTCATTGATTTGAAGAATATTCAACGAAAAATGATTTTTACGGCAAGAAGGCAGAGAATGTTTTTTTTGTTTTAAAAAGAATTAAATTGCTATAATTTTAAATAAATAAAAATAGAAGAAAATATTTCGCTAGCAATGACGATTATTTTTATGGAAGATTAAAAAAGGAGGAGATAATGCCTGGGAAGACGGTCTTATGACAACAGAACAGATACTACACTACCCACCCCTATTAAAAGATAATACAATAATAGATTAAATCAGGGTTTTTTTTTCGATTCATTTAAAAATGCCTACTCATAAAAACAATTTTTTATAGTTCCTTGGCATTTTAACCAAGATAAAAGTATAGTAACTGTTCTCAGCATCCCATTGGCATCAGATGTTTTACTATATACAAAACTATTGTGTATATATATGGAAATATGACAATGCAAATTACAAATGTATATTAAGGAATATAAATTTATTAGAAACTGTTTAAAAAATAAATATGCAAATTAGGAATACCTAAAATTGTTTGTGGATATTCGCATAAATAATAGTTACGTTTGTTCTTGGCCTTTTGGCCAAGATCAAAGTGTAGTATCTGTTCCGATGGATGCTGCACCCCATACACTGGTATTGTCATGGCCTTCGGGGCTTGATTTACGCCGGTCTATGGGTCTGTCCTGTGCAGTTTTAGGAGGTTCACCCTCCCAGGCTTTGCCTCCCCTCTTTGGGGAGGAGTAAGTTTATTGCTTACTGCCTGAGGCGCCCCTACCGGGGAATGCCGACGGGGCTGCCCAGGAAATTTTTAATGGCCAGAGTGCTCACTTCTCGGGCTCTGGCTTTTCAAATCCCACTTTCCCGACCTTGTGTCACATCTTACCTTGTGGGAGGTAGATAAATAACTGGTAAGAAAAATCAAAATGACTTATGCTTATTTAATTCTATGGTACAAATTAACATTTTGAAATACCGTATATATAGTCTTGTGGAGGTCTTGGACTGCCAAAAGTGTTCAAGTTGGTAAAGGATAGGCATCCAGCCGTAAAATTGCCTTAAATACAATCTCTAGTCGAAATACAGCAGGAAAAAAGAAAGGCAGTGCCAGTAGCACTAATGCTGCTAGTAATGTCTTGGGCTTCGTAGATCCCAGGATGCGTGGATCTTCAGGGCCTATGGATTCCATCAAGCCTTGCCAAAGTCAGGAGTGGAGAGGAAGACTTAGATTTCGAGACTAGACAATCAGGCCCCACCCTCATCAGAGGATTAATTGTGGCCTGATTCAACAAATAAACCGGTTGTTGTTGTTGTTGTTGATGATGATGATGATGATGATATATTAAATAAGCATAAGCTATTTTGATTTTTCTTACTAGCATTGACACTGACAGACATTTATTTTTTCAAAAAGAATATTATTATTAACAGTACATCATGCAGATTGATGCAAAAAGCACCATGGAATTTCTATGGGGTCCCGCTAGTAAAATAAAAATCCTTCAAAGTCTTATGAACAGAATAAAACAGCACGTACACTAAACGTAACACATGAACTTCTTATATTTCGGAACTTTTGAAATGAGAAATGACAATTTTTGATTATTTGAACTACTATTCTCACATTTGTTGTTTTCACAACATCTTGGGTGTTTTTATCACAACGTTTCGGCCGATGTAACCTCCGACCTTCTTCAGGTGTACTTTGTCGAACTTGGGAATCTTTCTGTCGAACTCGGGAATCTGGAGGAAAGATTCCCAAGTTCGACAAGGTACACCTGAAGAAGGTCGGACGTTACATCGGCCGAAACGTTGTGATAAAAACACCCAAGATGAGAACAGTGGTCCGAATATCCCCAAATTCTACTAATCAGTTCTAAGTGACAGTCTCCTGCAGGTTGAAGGTTCAATCCTTAGTCCGGGCGATACTAAGAATACAATTACGAATTACTTAAGACTTCTAACCGGTCATGGCTGACGGAACGAGAGCAAGCTGGCCTTTGTGCATTAAATAAAGGGCTCCGTTCAAAATTCTGTACAGATTCCCCGAGTTTAGCACTTGAAGAGGGTTGGAAGTTACATCGGCCGAAACGTTGTGGGAATAACATCCAAGATGAGAACAGTAATCCGAATAAGCCAAATGGATATCTGCGAGTTAAGTATCTTTTTTCATGAATGTTGCGGCTTACTCGAGAGGACACCTTCACTCCTCACATTCATGAAAGATGGGAAATATAACGCCAGATGCATTCAGAGATATGCAACACGTGTGTGTGTGTGTGTGGGGGGGGGGGTGTTATAAATTGTTTAGTGCGATGAAAACGTGAACTACCAAGGAGTCATGAGGCAAGTGAACTGAATCCTATTTAAAAATAGTTCTTTTAGCGTGAGTTTCTTCTTGAGAAACAAAGAATAGATTAGAACAGATGTTGTTCTCAATTAAACTAACTCAGACCAACGATTGGCAAAGATAGTTTGTATTAATTACATAAAGGGTATAATAATATTCCACCAGTTACATAATACAACGTGACCCCTTAAACCCCCCCCCCCTCCCCTCCCCCGAAATGCTATCCATGGAATTCGCAATCTTTTCTGCAATGGAACCATATTTCAATATAAATACGCTTCAGTCTATGCCTGGCTTGTCCACCATCTTTCAGTCATCAATGTTCAACAGTATAGGGTGACCCTGAAAATATGCCATCCATGAAATCGTTAATAAAATTCACAATCCTTTCTGCAATCCAACCATATTTCGTACAAATAAACTTCAGTCTATGCCTGACTTGTTCACCAAGTTTCAGTCATGAATGTCCAACAGTCTGTGTTTTATTGCCAGTCAATTATGTAGGGAGACACTGATGTGATCTTGAATTGGGCTTCACACTCACCAGACCATAGCCTTCCAGAATTTTATCTGTGTGCGTATCTCAAAGATAATGTCTATGAAAACAATGGCCAAACTATTGTGAAACTAAAGAGGGCCATCACAGCCAAAATTTAAGCAGTGCCAAGAGAGGAGTGTGACGTCAGAGTTATTGACAATTTTTTGTACATCGTATTCAAGTGTGCTTATCGTTGAACGGCGATAAAACAAGGGTCGGGTATCTTTTACTTTACTCAGCAGAGTAAAAACGCTCAAAAAACAAATATACAACAAATAAAAGTAACTGTAGGCGATAAAAGTTATTTTCAAACTTACCTGTGGCATTTGTTTGTATTTTTAACCTGTTCCAATTGCTATTTATTAGAAATTAAATTATTCGTCACACCAACATCGCGACATAGGGGGATATGTAAGAGAATAATGACCGGCCGCCATTTTCTTTTTGTGCAAAAAAAAAAAAAACAAGAATTTTTTTTTTTACATCTAATAAAAACCCATGTATACTATGTAAAAATAGAAACAAATGTCATAGGTAAGTAGGAAAATATCTATTCTCGACGTAGGTAGCCTTTACTTGTTGCATATTTATGTTTTTAAACACTTTCTCGTTCGTTTTTTTTACCCCGTTCACGACTCTGCGAAATTAAGTAAAAGATACCCCAAGGGTCATTTATATCTGAAACTTGGTGAACAAGTCAGGTTATTTTTACCAAATATGGTTGGATAGATTTTGTAATCAGTTAAGATAATTTTCAGGTCATACCCAGATGATAAAACGAAGACTGTTGGACATTCATGGCTGAAACTTGGTGGACAAGCCAGACATAAACTGAAGTTTATTTGTACCAAATATGTTTGGATTGCCGAAAGGATTGTGAATGTTATTAACGATTCCATGGGTGGCATTTTTTAGGGGTCACCTTGTACAAGACTTGATGTAACGTTGTCTGCAGCTTAGCTGGTAAGTTTTCATTTCTCCAATAATTTGCTTTTAAAAGAAAATGATTGTTTTATTTGGGTTGTCTGTTTTATAGGATAACAACCCTTAATTGAATACAAGTTGCTATTTTATTCATAGCTGGAGTGGGGACTTGTGTGTTCATAACTTTTTCATCGTTGTCATTTAACGTCTGTTTTACATTCTGACATGTGTTGGACGGCTTTTCGAAATTGTTACCAAACTTATCTCTGGTCAGGTTTCTTTGGAAGTTATTTGCTTTAATTGAGGCAAGATTTTTATAGACCGGATGCCCTTCCTGATGCCAACTCAGTGAGGTGATGGGGACCAGTGTTTTTATCGAGACACCATCTCTAGGTGATTGCTCACCAAGACTAAAGAGCACTTTACCTTCCCTTAAAGAAAGAGTAAAAGTTCTTAAAACTCTTTATAGAAATAACATCACTCAACTGACACGCAAATAGAGTGGGGAGAGAGTTTAAATATACAACTATGTTTGTTGGGGGGTGTATACCTCTCCAATATCACACGTGCATCTTCGAAAGAATCTAAATGACCAACTTCAAAGTAGCCGGCTGGGGGCAAGAAAGAGTAAATCTCTTTTTTTCTTTAACTCTTTTTTAGAGTAAAATAGCCTAATTAAAATGGCTAAAATAGCCTAATTAAAATGTCTAAAATAGCCTAATTAAAATGGCTAAAATAGCCTCATTAAAATGACTAAAATAACCTAATTAAAATGGCTAAAATAGCCTCATTAAAATGGCTAAAATAGCCTCATTAAAATGGCTAAAATAGCCTCATTAAAATGACTAAAATAACCTAATTAAAATGGCTAAAATAGCCTCATTAAAATGGCTAAAATAACCTAATTAAAATGGCTAAAATAGCCTCATTAAAATGACTAAAATAGCCTAATTAAAATGGCTAAAATAGCCTCATTAAAATGACTAAAATAATCTAATCAAAATGGCTAAAATAGCCCAATTAAAATGGCTAAAATAAACTCTCTATCAAAAATAAATTTCTCCTTAAACAAACGATACTACTGAGCTCAACAGTATTAATATGTAAATGACGCTAATAGATCTAATAATTTAAATTATTCGGACTACTATTCTCATCTTGGTTGTTATTCTCACAACGTTTCAGCCGATGTAAGCTCCACCCTTCCTCAGGTGCATCTTTTCGAACTGGGGAATCTTTATATCGAACGTCTATATGAAATTTTGAATAAAGCCCTTGATTTAATCCGCGGGGTGAGATTGTTCTCATTCCGTCAGCCATGACTGGGTAGAAGTGTTAATTTTTTTTGTTTTTTTAATCTTATGATTAGTCAATGGATTGAACCATCAACCTGTTGCATAGCCCTCTGCTTGGAGCCGCGGCGGTTCACGTTTACCATTTAGTCCCGGAAAGGGCCGTGGCAGTTCAGATTTAATACTCGTCATTTTTAAAACATCATAAATCACATAGTTCATATATTGTTTGCATACCTTTAGATTTCTCCCTTGCCGTGTAGAGGGTCGCCGCCCCGATGTCGTCCAGTGGATGAACTCCCTTTTCTTTCCTTCCTGCTGTGAACCACGCCGTCCGTTGTCTGCAACAAAAGCCCCATGACGCACTCCGAAGACAAACAATCCTCTTAACTTTCAATTCTTTTTATTACAAGCGTTAGTTATTTATCGGCCTGGAGACATTCACTATGTCGAGAGAGAGAGAGAAAATCACTACTTTATCGTAGTTACTTAACAATTATTTTTTTAACCATTCATAGAGGGGGGGAAAATATATCACTCGCCTGTATTTTCTTAGGGAAATATTTCCCTTATCTGTTGTAGTTTACATGGTAACAATCACGTCTCATCAGTTTGCCTCCAAAACACAGACTGACGAAACTCGCTTCTCACGAAGAACGAGTGACGTCACGGATCCCTCTGTTTCCCATGCAAGGGCTGTGACGTCACAGAGTCTCTCTGGGATCTCGTCACACGGTGACCTTGTCATGTCTGTTAGCTCTGACTGTGAGAACAGGCCCTATTCTGCACTCGACTGCACCCGCGTTAATTTGCACAAGTCAAACCAACGATTTCCAACAGATACGTCCATTCCCATCGGGCCATTATCCAACAAACCTTCAGAAAACTGTCGCTTAGAACTAATTGTTAATGAACACCTTTAACCATTGCGCTACGGGTTCATGTTCTTATCTAAAAAATCCCGAAACATAGTCCTGATAGAATTTGAACTCAGTAAGTTCAGGGAATTTCTGCCATTACTAACCAGCAGAGCGTTACCACTGTCGACCAAGGAAAGAGTCTATCAGGCATGTATACGCAGTGTGATGATGTACGGAAGTGAAACCTGGCCAGTGAGGGTTGAGGACATGCGTTGCATGGAGAGAAATTATATGAGAATGATATGGTGGATGTGTAATGGGAGTCGTAAAGACAGGCTTAGATATTAAATCTGGACAGTATAGGGAGATGTGTGCAGAACAGGAGACTTTGATGATATAGCCACGTTAAAAGAATGGATGAGAGCTCTTGGGTAAATAGATGTAGAACAGTTGAGGTAACAGGGTCAGTTGGCAAGGATAGGCCAAGGTAAACGTGGGAGGAAGTGATAAGAATGGACTTGAGAGAAAGAGGGATCAATAAAGACCTGGCCAGAGATGGCAGCATGTAAAATAGACGTTAACCCGATGATGATGACGGCGACCTATTTCATAGTCCATGGCTGTATCCATTACGTCACTGTCACACCTCAATAAAAACGATTGTATTGCAGCAAATAATATATTATTGCATTCATTTTAATTATTTATTCATTTTTGTTTCTTCCCATTTCTTATATAAAAGAAAATTATAATTCCTTTTTTTTTGGTTCATTTTACTTCAGTATAAGTTCTCAGAAATCAAGGGCCCCTTCCTGGGGCTAACGCTTGATCTCTATATGAGATACATAGATATTCGAATATTCTATTAAAGTTCTTCTTTACCACTCGAACGTTGAGTTAGTAAAGAAGTGAAGAACATTAATTTTTCTCTCCCCAATTGACCAGTTAATTATGTTATAGTATATTTTTCTTGTGGTCTCTTGGTCTTACCGGATTCCAGGACAAGAATTCATCTAGTCTGGTGGAGTATCCAGCTTAGTGCTGTTACTAGAGACAACATTACTTGGAGAAGGTGCACCATTCCTCATATAAGCCAGTATGGGGTAGCCAAACCAAGGAGATCTTATTTGGGCTTCGAATACTATGTTATTTGGCCAGGGTTTACTTGTAGGGGGAAATATCCTCATGCCAGGTTGTCCTGACAAACCCCTGTACAGAGAGACTTTAGACACTTGCGGTCAGTGTCTAGTAGGCATCCAGTTTTTCTCCACTAAGCATCCAAATTTTCTCCAGTAGGCATTGTGTGTGTGTATGTGTGTGTGTGTTGGGCTAAAGGTCAGATACTACACAAGATACACTTACAAACCTACATCATCTAATTCAGTATGACCCCGATCTGGTTATGGTTAAACAAAATGTTGTAATATTCATTTACTTTGGGTTACCAGGGACCAGATTGGTGCGGGGGAGGCGGGGAGGCGGGGAGGTGGGGGTACTTTTCATTTTTTACTACTACTACTGAGTTATCACTCGAGGATAAGGGTTAATGAGATGGACGAATTGTCAATTGAATGATGAAGAATATTATGAGAAGATTGAAAATGATTAATAGAATGATCAAAATTTCATTACTTATGGCAAGTATGTGCTGACATTGGATTTGAACTAGTATTATTAGTTGTTTCAAAAACAACACTGAAATTAGGTTAAATAGTCAGTCAGCTTTCTTTTTCCTTCTTGCTATTATATTGAACCGGGTATCTTTTACAATAATCCGCAGAGTCGTCAACGGGGTCCAAAAAACGAACGAGAACGGGGTAAAAAAAATAAATATGCAACAAGTGACGGTGACCTACGTCGAGAATATATATTTTCCTACTTACCTATGAAATTTGTTTGTATTTTTACGTACTATAAATGGGTTTTCATTAGATGTAAAAAAAAATTCTTGTTTTTTTTTTTGGCACGTATTTTCACTAAAACAAAATGGCGGCGCGCCTTACCTCGTTACGATACCCCCCCCCCCATCGCTTGTCCAATGTTCGTGTGACAAAAATATTGATTTCTAATAAATAGCAGTTGAAACGGCTTTAAAATACAAACAAATGTCACAGATAAGTTGGAAAATAACTTTTATCGGCTACAGTTACTTTTATTTGTTGTAATAGCGTTTTCACTCTGCGGAATATTGTAAAAGATACCCTATTGAACCAGTTGAGAGAGAGAGAGAGAGAGAGAGAGAGAGAGAGAGAGAGAGAGAGAGAGAGAGAGAGAGAGAGAGAGAGAGAGAGAGGTCTTGAAAGAAAGATGATACACAATATTTTTAACTCTTCTATTTGTTATCCGGACAACGCCAGATAGCTCTGCTACTTCATAATACGTGTCAAAATGGGGTTAGTAAGACTAGGCACATTACCAAGCAGTGGCGTGCAGCGGTCTGCTGATGCCCGGGGTCAACTCCTTGGTTGTATGCCCCAAAGACTCAAGTATGTCCTAGCACTGAGAAATATTATGAGAAAAGAAGATTGTTTGAATATAATTAGATGCCCTCGCCTCAATCTAGATGCCCAGGGCCACTGCCCCTGCGGACCCCCTCCCCCCCCCCCCCGAACCTTCTCCGGCACGCCACTGGTCGGAAGGAGATTTAGAGAGAGAGAGAGAGAGAGAGAGAGAGAGAGAGAGAGAGAGAGAGAGAGAGAGAGAAAGAGAAAGAGAGGGGTTTTAAAAGAAAAAGGATACACACTTCTATTTTGTTAACCGGGCAACGCCGGATATCCCTGCTAGTTCACAATAAGCGTCGCAGTGGGGTTAGTACAACTAGTCAAAATACCAAGTGAATCATGGTTAAAAATGGCACCCAAGTTTTGCAAATTAATCAAATTATTTTTAGTTAAATAGTAAAAAGGAAGAAGACACCAATGTTCAAAATGAGGTTGCGCTGACACCTGCTATATAAAAAAACAAAAAACAAATCTCTATGCAAATGGAATGCATCTTAAAAATGATGAAAATTGTTTTCGTTTTTTTTTATCTCACTTCTTTTTTTTGGCTGCACTGTACAACCTCCTATTTAAATTGTCAATTAGACTTAAAGCGTTTGCTAGTTGGATGAATATTTAAAAAATTGAACATTGCTCAACTCTAACGTTCAACCTCCCACCACCACCACCTCCTCCTCCCATCGTTCAGCGATCGTCCCTTATTTATCTTTTTCTACAATGGGAAGGTCAACTGACTCACTGCAGTCACTTTTTGTTGTTGTCGTGGTTTGTTACCTTTTCTTTATCTTTTTTGTGCTTTTTTGATATGACATTCCTAAAATGCTTCCTTTAATATTTTTTTTTCCTTTTTTACTTCTTTTCTCTTCGATAAATTTGTTCAACTTATGGGCACAAAAGGCCATGAAATTTGCTTGCATTGTTGGCCTTCTTTTCGGTGTTGCTAAACGCAATGTTTATAAAAAAAAAAAAATTAGAAAAATACTCGTCCCAACACGGATAAAATTACCCCCCTCTCCATAAGAGAAGTTTTGCACCACTTTTATGACCCACCGATGAAGATTAAAATCAAGATATAATGATACTAAACCTTACGTCTATAATCCTTATTTTAATTTTGATCAAAATCCTCCAGTACATGATTTTTATTCTAGAAAATGTCTAAAATTTAAGGGGTCATAAGAAGAAATTGAATTTCAGGGAATCTGGTCTAATTTGTATCTGATGATTATGGATCAAATTTAATGCAAATTTGAAATATTTGGTATAGTATGGTTTGGTAGTTTTGTTTTACGGCATAGCAACCCTTTTTGGGTTATTTAATGCCGAATCTGGTCTTGTTTTCTTCTCTTTTTTGTTTCTTTCCCCTTTTAATATCTGTTTCTATTTAACCCATAGTTGGGACCCTAACAGGTACTACCACTCCGGGTCAGGGTGGACCTGGGAGCAATGGTAATTAAGAGGAGGCTCCACATTCCCCAAAGTCCGTAAGCCGGATCTCACCATCGGATGTAGTTTAAGGTCATATCCAGGACCGGGAGTAGGGTAGGAAAAATAAAAATAAAAAAGGGGAGGGAGAAAGGGAGAGGGCCTGTTGTTTTTGTTTTTGGTTTTGTAGAACATAATTAAGTTTTACAAAAAAAAAAAAAAAAAAAAAGTCAATGTAGGTGAATTTCGTCTTAGGGAGCCACAGGGCAGCCTGATCTGGTATCACCAGTGAAATATTTGAATTTTCAAATGGGAGGTTGTACTCATAATTATGCCCACTAAAATCCCTTTAAAGTACTCCAAAGAAACTGAAATTTGGGGAATATTTATTAATTGATTTCTAATACCTATTGTTAAATTTCAAAATAATTGAAACTATCTGAATTTTCACGAAAGGCTTCCATCCATGAGGCCGGAAGTGCCGAAGGCGCTGAGGCACATGCGTGAGAGTCCATCTATTTCAGCAAGTCATCAGAGCGAGCAGACTGACCCCTAAGGGTTATTTATTCACTTGGAAATCATTGTTAACTTGTTCCTTTTTTTCAAACTATTTCCTTTTTATAGATGTCAAACACTAAAGAAAATAGGAAATTACAACATGGCCGCCAACGATTAAGGCAGTGCATTGAAGTTCGATGTTCAAGTCTTAAAAATATAAATTAGAATTTTATTTTGGGATAAAAAATACAATTTAAGACTAATTAATAAATTTCATCCAAAATGTATGCGAAAATCAAAGGAAATAAGCGAGATATTCAAATAATAATATATTGTAAATAAACTGTTCGTTTTGCAAATAAAAAAAAATAAAAAAAACATTTTAATTTATTTTAATAAATATTCTATTAATAAATTATGTTGAATAATTGATTTTGTGTTACTTTTCTGAATTCGTAATCTTTCATATTTGATTTACTTTTCATGTTTTATTTACTTTTAAGTTAAAACAAATCCAGAATATTCTGCCGTTGACGCTACTGTAGCTCTTTACAAATGAAAACAAAAATCTCTATTCTGCACAAGTGCCTTAATTTTAACTATTTAGTAATTTGAAAAGTTTTTTTTTTTAGTTTTAGGCACTTATTAGTAATACTCCACCACCCATTTTTCTAAACATTTTTACAGACCAAATATTTTTCTTTTTTCGGTGTATCATGTCGCTAGAGAATTCTGTATTTTTTTTTTAAATTTCATTCTTTTTTCTGTGTACTATTACCTATCATGTCGTTAGAGAATTCCGGGTTTAGTATAATAGAAATACAAAAGTAGTTTTATTGCTAGAAATTAAAATTGCTACTTATTCAGCATTCTGGATTAATGAGAGAATCAAGAAACAGCATTTATTTTTTTTCGGAAATGAGAGCAACTCTTATCAAATTTTTCAGCTAAAACTAATGATAATGAAATAAAGAATAAAACTGCCTAAGAATAAGGATTTGTCTTCTTTTTCTTGTGTTTATAAACCAAGAGATATTTTTATGCAGTATAACTGATACTAGTCTTTTCATTCGATGTAGCCCAGGTTGTCATAACAATCAATTCAAACATTAAAAATAATCCGGAAAGAATGAACTTATTTTAAAAATGATTCTTAAATCAGACAAATTATTTTTCAAAGGAAAATTTTCATGTTTTGAAAATTAAAAAATTTATGACAACACCATTTTATTATTAAGTATTAATTTAATGTTTGCTGTCTAACCTACGCAAATTACACGAAATAATACATTTTCACTAAGATTTCTAATAAAGTAATGGGTTAATTATATTCCGTGATCGTTAATTAATAAATATTGAAAGTTTCATTAAAATTGGTTGATTTCCTGAATTTTGATGAATTTTTAAATGAAGAGAGGGGTCAAAATGCCCATAGTCTGACTGTTCGACAGATCTTGTTTGCTACTTTACAGCATGACGTCATTTTCCAGTAAACTGCGATGATTATTATGACGCCATTTTTACCAAGTTTAGAAGACGCCATTTTTACCAAGTTTAGAAGACGCCATTTTTACCAAGTTTAGCATAAAACTAAATTAAACTAAATATAGCTTACATTATGAATCCCTTTTGTTCCCAGCAGATGTGTTCAGAAATTCATAATGATCGGTTAATTATTTTAGTAGTGAATCCTATTATATGTCTAAAATCTCTCCCAGATTCGCAATTGATAAAATCAAATCTTGGTTTCATTTTGTCTCCATTTTGTAGTCCACATTAAAAATGAAAATGAGTGAAATGTTGATTTCCATTCACGTAAAGATTTATTTTTGATGACTGAAATTTTTTAAAAAGTTGACGATATGAATAAAAATAAAGGTATTATTTTACATCAGGATCCTATGCCAATTCATCCAAAAAGAAAACAGATTCATTTTTTTGGCAATTACGTGTAAACACCCGGAAAAACGTGGGCGTAAAAATTAAAAATTAGACTTTAGAGTGGGAGATCAATTTAGCATATATAATAGAACGTAAAATGATCACCCACTTTCCGATCAAATAGTGTTTGAATGATATTTAACCATTTTCTTGTTTAGTTAAATCTTAGGGTTTTTTTCGGGCGAGGTGTCTATTGCCACTCGGACTTAGGGTTGACATAAGGATGTAATAACTTTTTTTTTACTGCCAAGTTTTTCAGGCTATTTCTCAGAAATCATGAACCTTTGAAATTTATTAAATTAGTCATGGGCATGTGTTAGATATTTTATTTTCATTGCGCATGCATTCAATATTCCTATAAACCTCATTGGTTATATGTCCTTAAAACGCTATCCAGTGATAAACTTCTGGCCAAGGAATAGCTGATCATTGTACGTTAAATACCCCTTCTAAATTTTTACCACATCTGGGTTGGGCTGGTGCATAAACTACAAGCCTCTCCTTCTTAGACAGGGTGCAAAAAAGAGTTTATAACCTGATAGGCCCTGCACTGTCTGTCAAGTTCCAGCCCCTGTCACATCACCACAGTGTTGTATCCCTGTGCTTGTTCTACGAGTACTTTCATGGAATGTGTTCCAATGAACTTACTTCACTTGTACCTACCCAACTAGCAGCGAAATCTCACCCTAAACCCTAACCCTAAACCCTAACCCTAACCCTAAACCCTAACCCTGACCCAAACCCTAACCCTACCCCTAACCCCTAACCCTAACCCTAACACCGTCCCTAGATGCCGAAGGATGGTCTACTCTAAAAGCTTCTATCCTTGGTCAGCTTACCTTTGGAATTCCCTCCCTGCTCCCCAGACAACATCATTATGCAGAAATTTAAATGTAATGTGAACCAATATCTTGCTGCCCAACTCCCCATCCAGGTTGCCCCATATAAATCTAGCCCCTGTCACAGTAGCCCCTTATGCTTCAGTAAAAATATGCCTTGTTTGGGTCAAACAAAAGTATTTAAAAAAACTAAAAAAATCTTTAAAAAATTATTTTAAAAAATTATTTTTTTACCCCCAAGTTTTTCAGGCTGTTTACATGTAATCGCCTAAAAAAAGTAGAATCTCATTTTTTTTTTAGTTGAAGGGGGATGAATTAGCTTAGGGTTCTCATATACAAATTTACTGAAATAAAAAAAATGGTTTTGTTTAGTTTGCCTGTTTTGGGTCATCTAATGCTGAAACACAACACCCATTGTCAACGTTTAATTGCATACAATTAGTTTAGCAAATGTTGTTATTTAACCGATAACTGAGGGAAATTGCATGTTCATGCCTTTCGCAATGTTATTAACAGCAAGTCTGAGTCAGCTATGTTTGCCGGAGTCGGCAGTTGGGTTTATAAACTTAATCGGGAATTATTTGTTTTTTAGTACACTCCATACTTTTTTTGTGACCCCTAAGATTCCCAAGTTCGACAAGACACCCCTGAAGAAAGTAGGAGCTTACATCGTCCGAAACGTTGTGTTGTGATAATAACATCCAACAAGATAACAACAGAAGTCGCAATAATCCAATTAATGCTAACATTCCATCTGTTATTAGCTATGTACAATAACGTAAGGAAACAATGCAAATAGGACACATATTACTCATTCATTCATTCATACATGCACATATCACAACAGATTACAATGGTTGTCACTAACATACATCAATGGACATATTACAACAGATTACAATGGTTGTCCCTAACATACATCAATAGACATATTACAACAGATTACAATGGTTGTCCCTAACATACATCAATGGACATATTACAACAGATTACAATTGTTGTCCCTAAAATATATCAACAAACATATTACAACAGATTACAATGGTTGTCCCTAAAATATATCAATGGACATATTACAACAGATTACAATGGTTGTCCCTAAAATATATCAATGGACATATTACAACAGATTACAATGGTTGTCCCTAACATACATCAATGGATATATTACAACAGATTACAATTGTTGTCCCTAAAATATATCAACAAACATATTACAACAGATTACAATGGTTGTCCCTAAAATATATCAATGGACATATTACAACAGATTACAATGGTTGTCCCTAAAATATATCAATGGACATATTACAACAGATTACAATGGTTGTCCCTAACATACATCAATGGATATATTACAACAGATTACAATTGTTGTCCCTAAAATATATCAATGGACATATTACAACAGATTACAATGGTTGTCCCTAAAATATATCAATGGACATATTACAACAGATTACAATTGTTGTCCCTAACATACATCAATGGACATATTACAACAGATTACAATGGTTGTCCCTAAAATATATCAATGGACATATTACAACAGATTACAATGGTTGTCCCTAATATACATCAATGGACATATTACAACAGATTACAATTGTTGTCCCTAAAATATATCAATGGACATATTACAACAGGTTACAATGGTTGTCCCTAACATACATCAATGGACATATTACAACAGATTACAATGGTTGTCCCTAAAATATATCAATGGACATATTACAACAGATTACAATGGTTGTCCCTAAAATATATCAATGGACATATTACAACAGATTACAATTGTTGTCCCTAGCATACATCAATGGACAGATTACAATTGTTGTCCCTAAAATATATCAATGGACATATTACAACAGATTACAATGGTTGTCCCTAACATACATCAATGGACATATTACAACAGATTACAATTGTTGTCCCTAAAATATATCAATGGACATATTACAACAGATTACAATGGTTGTCCCTAAAATATATCAATGGACATATTACAACAGATTACAATGGTTGTCCCTAACATACATCAATGGACATATTACAACAGATTACAATGGTTGTCCCTAACATACATCAATAGACATATTACAACAGATAACAATGGTTGTCCCTAACATACATCAATGGACATATTACAACAGAGTACAATGGTTGTCCCTAACATACATCAATGGACATATTACAACAGATTACAATGGTTGTCCCTAAAATATATCAATGGACATATTACAACAGATTACAATGGTTG
This sequence comes from Sepiola atlantica, assembly GCA_963556195.1. Classification (NCBI taxonomy): domain Eukaryota; kingdom Metazoa; phylum Mollusca; class Cephalopoda; order Sepiida; family Sepiolidae; genus Sepiola; species Sepiola atlantica. The sequence goes on along the minus strand of OY744543.1, from coordinate 66,007,570 downwards.
TCCCTAACATACATCAATGGACATATTACAACAGAGTACAATGGTTGTCCCTAACATACATCAATGGACATATTACAACAGAGTACAATGGTTATCCCTAAAATATATCAATGGACATATTACAACAGATTACAATGGTTGTCCCTAACATACATCAATGGACATATTACAACAGATTACAATGGTTGTCCCTAAAATATATCAATAGACATATTGATACCTAACTAGTTATTTTATTTTTTTTCCAAATAATAAATACAAATGTAAGTGAAAAGTTTTCCAATATATGTGATAGTCACATAACGAAAGCAATTCAAGCCGTGGAAGGTACCCGCCACTGTTGTTGGTAGTATTGTACTAGTTAGTGATTTGACATATTGTGTACTTATATAAGGTGTGTTAGAAGGCTATTACAATGCTAGAAATGGAAAAAATGGCGTTGATGAATACGACAAACCAAGTATTATCTATTTACTTATTTATTTATTTATTTTTTTTTTTTTTATTCCTTTTTTTTTTATAAATAAAGCTTACTTGATCAGAAGAAACTTCTACACAGTGATTTAATATGTGTGGCCGTGTTCCATAATATCTTTCGAGGGGAACCCTCTTTCTCAAATGGATTGTGTATCAAATCCTCAAAAGTCTGTGCGTGAAATTTCACGCACGGACTTCTAACACACCTTATATACATACCACAAACAATGCTTCAAGCAAACTACCTTTCCTTATTATATTGTGCATTGCTTCATTCTGTGTGTGATTTGAATTTCACAAAGCAAAACATAATTTGAGAACTTATACTTTATGAATTTGTACCGGGCCATGATGTCGTGGAAACAAACAAAAACATTTTTTTTTTTGCAAAAGGTGAAGGCACAGTTGATCATAGTACAGTAACCGATGATGATGATGACGATGATTATCATCGTCATCACCATCATCGGTTTACCGTCCATTCCACAGGCCGGCATGTGTTGAACGGCTTTTAGAAATTTACTTCCAAACTAACATATCTCTGTTGGGTTTTTATTTCCAATTTTCTTTGTAAGTCATTTCCTTAATTGAGGTAAGAATTTTATAGGCTCGATGCCAGATAGTTGAAAGAATTCCGCTTGGGTTTCAAGAACCTTTACGGTCAGGGAGGTCTAAAACCGTCGATTCTAAAGCAGTACTTCAAACTATAGCGGTCAATCTGGCAAGTCGCACTATGAGAATATCAAGTGCGCTCTGCATCTCGCTGTGCGGTTTGTTCGTTTCACGATTTGGTAAAAGCATCAGGAGGTGCTGAATTTACTGAAATATTGCAAAACTTTTGACTCACTGTAGTGGCGCTGATTCGAACAATAAACTGCTTACTGCCTCTCGTGATAATCGTCGCCATGCTAGTCGAAGTGTAACTGACTTCTGTGCTGTGTCTGCAGTGGAAAAGGGACAGTGATTATCCCAAACAGGCGGTTGTAGGCAGACATCCGGGACAACAAAATGAGCCGCATACGGTTATGCAAATGATTCCAATCAATCACATTTTGGGCTCGATATAAGCAAGCTCTTTTGGCTAAGAGTGTAGTATCTGTTCTGATGGATACTACACCCTATAGACCGGTACCGTCTTGGCCTTCGGACCTTGATTTCGCCGGTCTGTGGATTTGATATAAGCAGGCATATTTCACCTATTTATTCAGTTAGTTCGGTGACTAGCCTGCCACTTCGTTCTCGTTGATTTTCATTCTAAGCTCACTCCTCATTATGATAAGAGTGTAGTATCTGTTCCGATGGATACTACACTCTATAGCTTACTCCTCATTATGATGACCAGTGTCTGCTGAAGACTAGTATCCCTTGGTCCGTTCATCTGTCGAAGTTTAAGTCCGTTAAAGACTGCTCGATTTTTGGCTTTCTGTAAACCCCATTTGCTGTCCTGTAGGAGTCAGGGTACAATCAGTATCTTGATCCAGCTTTAGTTCGCTCGGCCTTTTGGCTAAGATCAAAGTGTAGTATCTGTTCCGATGGATACTGCACGCCTGTTCTGTGCAGTTCTAGGAGGTCCACCCTCCCAGGCTTCGCCTCCCCTCTTTGGGGAGGAGTAAGTTTATTGCTTACTGTCTGAGGCGCCCCTACCGGGGAATGCCGACGGGGCTGCCCAGGCAATTTTTAAATGGCCAGAGTGCTCACCTCTCGAGCGCTGGCTTTTAACCCCACTTTCTCGACCCAATCTGTGGTCACATCTTACTTGTGGGAGTAGGATAAAACTGGCCTTGTGCCTAACTCCTGGGGAGGAGTAAATACCTCGCTCGGCCTTTTGGCTAAGATCAAAGTGTAGTATCTGTTCCGATGGATACTGCACGCCTGTTCTGTGCAGTTCTAGGAGGTCCACCCTCCCAGGCTTCGCCTCTCCTCTTTGGGGAGGAGTAAGTTTATTGCTTACTGTCTGAGGCGCCCCTACCGGGGAATGCCGACGGGGCTGCCCAGGCAATTTTTAAATGGCCAGAGTGCTCACCTCTCGAGCGCTGGCTTTTAACCCCACTTGCTCGACCCGATCTTGGGTCACATCTTACTTGTGGGAGTAAGATAAAACTGGCCTTGTGCCTAACTCCGCGAGGAGTAAATAAATATTACACTTACCCTTGTATTTTGGACAGTCCTTATTTACTTTCCTCCCCACGAGATCAGAGTTAGACACAAGGTCGCTTTTTAATGTGGACAAAATCCAGCTCTCCAAAAAAGGGTCACTCTGAATTGGGACAAAAATTGACTCGTTCGCTGATTGAGGAAGGAAAAGATAAAGTGTAGTATCAGAACAGATATTACGCTTGGCTCTTAGCCAAATTTGGCAAGTCAATTTATAAGAATTATATGTTTAATTTTTGTTACAATTCCAAATAGTTCCTTATGCAATCATTTCCTGAAGCACAATGACTAGGAATCAAATTTAATACAAATCTGAAATATTTCAATTTTCAAACGCGAGGTTGTGATTGTATTATGCTCCCTAAAAAACCCTTAAAATACTCCAAAGAAACTGAAATTTGAGAAATATTTATTACTTGGTGTCTAAGTCCTATACATGAAGTATTGTTGCCACATCTGGGCTGGTGCACCAACCACTAGTTTCTTCCTTTTGAACAGGGTGCAAATAAGAGTCTCTAACCTGTTTACCAAGCTACAAACCCTGTCCCATTGCCGCAATGTCGCATCCATATGCCTATTTTACAAGTATTTCAACGGAATGTGTTCCAACGAACTTACTGCACATGTACTCCCTTAACGTAAATATCTCCGATCAACCAGACAAGCAGCAAAATCCCACCCCTTCACCGTAGAGGTCCCCAGATACCGGAAACCTTTCAACTCTCATAGCTTCTTTCCTCGAACCGCTTGCCTTTGGAATTCCCCCCCCCCCCTACTCCCTGTTTCCCTGACTGTACCAACAGGCAGAAATTTAAACTCAATGCGAACAAAAATCTCGCTGCACAACTCCCCACTCATGCTCCCCCTATAAATCTGCCCTCTAATTCACAGTAGCCCCTTACATCTCAGTGGCAATATGCCCTGTAATAAAAGTTTAGGAAACAGAATATTTTTTATAGATTTGATCCCCTTTCATAAAATATGGTCGGCCCCAAATGACAATATCACGAAGATGGCGATTCTGTTCACGATTGCTAAACAAATATTAAGCGACAATGTTGCAGAATTTTCGTGGTCTTTTATTTGTCCTATAAATGAACTCTAAATAAATAACTAAATAATGTGCAATTTCGGTTTTTACATTTGTTGTAATTAATCTGTTTAAGTAGGAATTCGTTAATAGTTTGTTTTTTTTAACTTGTTATTATTTGTTATTATTTCAATTAAGAAAACATTTATTGAAACAGTAATTCTATTAACAAATAAATAAATCTACATCTATAGTTAATGAGTGTTTATTAATGTCATTAAATTATTTTTCTAAAAGCAGTCATTAATAATAACAGTCATTAAATGTGCAAATGTCTTTTGTTTATACGCTTGTAGTTTTGAATATGTGAATCTGCTCTGAAAGTCTTTTAAAAAACTTTATGACAAGTAAAGATAGTTTGTTCCTTATCCAAATCTTGTATTTGAATATTTACCGAAAATCTATATGATTCCGCCGGTCTGAGGTAACTGTCCTGTGCAGTTCTAGGGGGTTCACCCTCCCAGGCTTTGCCTTCCCTCTTTGGGGAGGAGTAAGTTTATTGCTTACTGCCTGAGGCGCCTCTACCGGGGAATGACGACGGGGCTGCCCAGGCAATTTTTAATAGCCAGAGTGCTCACCTTATCGGACGCTGGCTTTTTAAGTCCCACTTTCCCGACCCGAGCTTGGGTCGCATCTTACCTTGTGGGAGTAAGATGAACCTGGCCTTGTGCCTAACCTCCTGGGGAGGTAAATAAAAAGTCTCAGCCTTTTGGCTAAGATCAAAGTGTAGTATCTGTTCCGATGGATACTGCACTTCATAGACCGGTATTGTCTTGGCCTTCGGAACTTGATTTCCGCCGGTCTATGGGTTTTATCCTGTGCAGTTCTAGGAGGTCCACCCTCCCAGGCTTTGCCTCCCCTCTTTGGGGAGGAGTAAGTTTATTGCTAATCGCCTGATGCGCCCCTACCGGGGAATGCCGACAGGGCTGCCCAGGCTATTTTTGTTAGGCCAGAGTGCTCACCTTCTCAGGCGCTGGCTTTTCAAATCCCACTTTCCCGACCTTGTGTCACATCTTACCTTGTGGGAGGAAGATGAATAAAAAGTCTCGGCCTTTTGACCTGAGATCAAAGTGTACTATCTGGTCCAATGAATGCTACACTCCCTTAGACCGATACCGTCTTGGCCTTCGGGCCTTGATTCCGCCGGTCTGAGAGTTTGTCCTGTGCAGTTCTAGGAGGTCCACCTTCCCAGGCTTTTCCTTCTCACCCTTTGAGAAGGGGTTAGTATATTGCTAATTGCCTGAGGCGCACCTACCAGGGAATGCCGACGGGGCTGCCCAGGCATTTTTTGTAGGCCAGAGTGCTCTTCCTCTAGGGCGCTGGCTCTTCAATCCCACTTTCCGACCTTGTGTCACATCTTACCACTGTGGGTGGTAAATAAAAAAGTAAAGTCGGTCTATTTCTTAACATTTGTTATCGATTTGTTCCTTCCTACAAAATCGATATTCAATTCTAATTATCCAGTTCTTCTTGTGGATCGTGTCACCATGTTCTTCAGAACAATAAAATGTAATTCGATTTAATTTCTATAAAAAAATACTTTATCCAGCTAGGAAGATTGTTAAAATGGAGACATTTTTCAATAACGACCTAAACAGCAGCAGCCTACGACATTAATAAAAACAAATTTCTACACTGTTCTATCTATTTTAACTTTTTGATAAACAATTATATATGTTTAAAGTAAATATATTCAACTATTTATTTCTTTAAATTATTTGTACAAGATAACATTTTAATATCATTGTATTATAATCGTTTATATAAAATTTATCAACTTAATAATAATTATTAAAGTGTTGTAAAATCTAAAACTTCATTAAGCTGTTCGGAAAATAATGACCGATTTCAGAAACAAGCATTTATTCATTGAACTCATGCAGGACTGATTTATCAAAAAAAAAAATTGTTTCAGATGGTTAGAATGTGTTGAAATACTGACATAAAGTACCCTAAGCATTTCTTTGACACTTTGATGTGGTTTTTCTCCAACACTTGCTTGAAAACGTTCATTTTCAAGTGTGCACTCATCTTCAAAAGTCTCATTATCACCGTGGAATTTCTGAAGCCACTTTCATACTATCAGATCACGTGTGGAGCCTTCTTCCTAGGCTTTGTTTATTGAACTTAGTAGCCAGTGCTCAGCTCTGTGACCAGTTTAGAACTAAATAGATAGAGATCAGAAGCCAGAAAGTTGGTATATAAGCAGACTGGGATGTTGGCAGTTATTTGGGAAGTATTATTATTTCTTTGTTATACCTCTTTCGGCATTTGCTTTTTTAGGTATCTTCTCAATTCAAACCTTAAAAAATTACGGCACAATTATGATGGAATTTGATCTCATGTAAGAAAAATATACGCATTTCTATTTGAATCTTTATTATTAAGTGTTTATATACTTCAAGATTGTAATCTGAAATAAATTATTGGAACTATATTAAAGAGTACACATCAATTATTAAACATGTAAAGTTTTGTATTGCAAAAATAGCAAAAACCTAAATCAACTTTTTAAAAGTAATCGAAAAAGTAGTCAGTATTTTTCAACCAACTTAATGTTAATTAAAAATATATGAGATATTTGCATAATAACACTAAGGAAACCGTGGATTCCGTGTCAGATTAGTATAATGGTGGATGTTGCGGTCACCACAGACCTCACGATCAAGATAAGAAAAAAAATCTTATCTTATTATACTCTGACGATTTAGTAGAACAGTGCTTTTCAAACTTTTTTTGTCGCGACCCCTTTTTGGAAAAAAAATTTTTTCGTGACCCACCAAAATTTTTTATAAATAAAAAATAAGTTTGAATATTATTTAAAAAATTCCATAGTTATAATTTTGGCGACCCCCTTTCTAGGGTTACGCGACTCCCCTGGGGGTCGCGACCCCCACTTTGAAAACCTCTGTAGTAGAAGACTATCTTGTGTACGGTTTGATTCACTTCTCAACATTACTCTCAAAACTAACGTTGCATTTCCCATAGATCCCACAAAAGACGCTTTGGAAATTGCAATTGCAATTCTATCACCCTTTCACAAACAAAGCTAATAGTTTGGAGGTTTTTTCATATGTACAAATCACTTAATGACCAATTGTCTCAAAAAGTGGTCAAATCGAATGTATAAATAAATGTATTCATTTCTAATTTAATTTAATGTTGTTAAGACTAAAGTTTTGGACGGACATTTCTTCAAAATATGAAATAATCCTTGTGCCAGTCTAATCCAACACTACAGGAATTGTATATTTTTCATAATCCTTCGCTCAATAATAAAGATCAATATGTAATTATATATATATATATCCCCGTGTTAATATTAGACGCGTAAGGTCTCCTGTTTTTGTTTTACTGTTAGATACTTAACCCCCCTTCTTTTTTTATTTTATTTTATTTATTTATTTTTATTTTATTTTATTTACTTATTTTTATATTTATGAATTTCCCAACGAATGTTAAGTCTGCAATATCTTGGATTTAGTTAGTTTCTCTGGGAATTAAAACTGCATTTTACTTCTTTTATTTGTATTTTGTTTTTTTTTGTTTAAATGACTCAAAGCTTTTTTAGACTATATATATATATATATATATATATATATATATATATATATATAGTCTAAATAAGCTTTGTGGCCATCATGTGAGTTAAAAACGTGCTAGATGAAACCATTTCAAGTGTTTAGAGGGAAGGAAGAAAGTAAATAGCAAGTCAGACCCACCCCACCGCCGTCTGACATTGATTAAGAAATGCTTCACTCTATTTCCATAATGAGACGCTTTTTCTTTCCATACCGATTGACACGTTTTTTCTTTCTTCTTATTTCTTTTTTTTAGTACTCTTATAGCTGACGCACCATGTTTCCGTGACTTCGCGTCATTGACGTTCAGGCAGGTTACGGATGTTTTGTTTTACGGCATATCAACGCTTTTCGTGTTATTTAATGCCGAATCAGGTCATTTTGGTAAAAGTTTTTATGCTTCAAGTTCTTTATATTTTCAAATATTTATTCATGGTTTTTGCTTTGGTTGTTTGTTTTACGGCATATCAACCCTTTTCGGGTTATTTAATGCCGAATCCGGTCATTTTGGTGAAGGTTTTTATGCTTCAAGTTCTTTATATGTTTAGGTATTTATTCATGGTCTTAGGTTGGGAGAAAGAGGGAAGAAGAGGGGAGGAAGGGAAATTGATTTTTGTTTTGGATTTTGCAGAACATGATTGAGTTTTGCAAAGAAAAAAAAACAATAAAACATCAATGTTTGGTGCATTTTGAGTCAGGAAGTCAATAACTTCAGACAGCCTGATTTGGTAGCGCCAGGAGATATGAGTTTACTTATACTTACCTCTTTTAGTTTAATCATTGCAGATGTGAAGATGTGGGACTTTATTTGAACATCAAATAGAACCAGTAGGTTCTATTTGACCCATAAATGGGGCCCTTACAGGTACTACTACTCCGGGCCAGAGTGGACCTGAGAACAATGACAACTAAGGGGCAACTCTACATTCCCCACAGCTCCCAAATGGAGGCCTCACTACTGGATGTCTTTTAAGGTCATACCCAGGACCGGCAGGTTACGGAAGAGCCCGAGAGTTGACGAGGCGAAAACTGTCAAACGCTAAATTGAAGACTGGCAGCCGATAAATTACAACGAAGAAAATCAAACTAAAATACATATATACAAATAAAGAACAAACAAACCATAGCTAAACAACTGTTATTAATTAGATGTTTATTTTGCTCTTTTTTGTCAAAGGAACCATTGTTAATCAAATGTTTTTAAAAAAAATGTTATTTTGTTTGTGCGCCGGAAAGTTTCAAATGATGATTTTGTTTGATTTGTTAAGCAAATGTAATTGTTTTTTCATTTTTTTCAATGTTTTTTTTTTTTACATTTTTTTCTTGTTAACTATACTATACTATTACTTCTATTTAATTGTACTATTGTACTTTTATTACACATGGAGATTGGGTATTTGTCTGAATCCGAACTATACTATTACTTCTATTTAATTGTACTATTGTACTTTTATTACACATGGAGATTTGGTATTTGTCTGAATCCGAACTATACTATTACTTCTATTTAATTGTACTATTGTACTTTTATTACACATGGAGATTTGGCATTTGTCTGAATCCGAACTATACTATTACTTCTATTTAATTGTACTATTGTACTTTTATTACACATGGAGATTTGGTATTTGTCTGAATCCAAAACTATACTATTACTTCTATTTAATTGTACTATTGTACTTTTATTACACATGGAGATTTGGTATTTGTTTGAAGCCGAACTATACTATTACTTCTATTTAATTGTACTATTGTACTTTTATTACACATGGAGATTTGGTATTTGTTTGAAGCCGAACTATACTATTACTTCTATTTAATTGTACTATTGTACTTTTATTACACATGGAGATTTGGTATTTTTTGAAGCCGAACTATACTATTACTTCTATTTAATTGTACTTTTGTACTTTTATTACTCATGGATATTTGGTATTTGTCTGAAGCCGAACTATACTATTACTTCTATTTAATTGTACTTTTGTACTTTTATTACTCATGGATATTTGGTATTTGTCTGAAGCCGAACTATACTATTACTTCTATTTAATTGTACTTCTTCTAATACTAATGGAGATTTCGTATCTGTCTATCTGAAGCCGAAACTATACTATTATTATCTCGATTCTGTTTACTATACTATTTCAGACTAATGAACTATCTTTCAATCCTCAATTTTAGTGTAGCATCTGTTCTGTTGCCATGAGACTATCCTCCCAAGCATTACCTCCTCGTTTTGTGTATGTGGGTGTAATATCTGTTCTGTTAGTATGACACATACTCCCAGGCATTACCTCCTCCTTTTTGAGGAGGGCGATTAGTGTAGTATCTGTTCTGTTGTCATAAGACCACCCTCCCAAGCATTACTTCCTCTTTATTAATTAATTTTCTTGGGGGGGGGGGGCAGTGTAGTATATGATCGTTTGTCATGATAACATCCTCCCCATCCTTTTTTAGAGGGTGGGGTAGTGTAGTAGTATCTGTTCTACGGTCATTATACCATCTTCCCAGGGATTACCGCAACAATTGTTTTTAAGCAATTTTTTTGTTTTGTTTTCTTATTTTAACGAAAACAAAATGTTTCTAAGCAAATGTTTTTTGGTTAATAGTTTCGTCAACTCTCGGGCGCTTCCGAGACCTGCCCGAACGTTGACGACGCGAAGTCACGGAAACATGGTGCGTCAGCTATAAGAGTACCCTTTTTTAACCTGTACCGATGTAAACAGCATTTTATATGAATTTTAGTGCAAACACTGGCAAAGCATAACTTTTTTTTTTTTTTTTGTCATTTTTCCCCAGGGGGTGTACGCTCGTTTATTCTAAACGAAAAACAGAGTTTACCTTACTTTCAGTCATATATAAACGTTATTTATTTATACAGTCTTTTGTTATTGTTGAAAAACATTACGATTGGAAAATAATGCGTTTGGCTTTCAGCTGATTCTTGGAAATCAATAAGTCCTTTTGTATTTGTAAAGGGAGATTACTTATGAGAGACAGATTGGTTTTATACACTTGCATAAGATTAAGATGTATTGTATCCATTAGTGTTTGCAAGTATTTCACTACTACCTCCCCCCCCCCTCCAAAAAAAAAGATACGGTAATCCCTGGGAAGATGGTATAATGACCGTAGAACAGATACTACTACACTACCCCACCCTCTAAAAAAGGATGGGGAGGATGTTATCATGACAAACGATCATATACTACACTGCCCCCCCCCCCCCCCCCAAAAAAAATTAATTAATAAAGAGGAAGTAATGCTTGGGAGGGTGGTCTCATGACAACAGAACAGATACTACACTAATCGCCCTCCTCAAAAAGGAGGAGGTAATGCCTGGGAGTATGTGTCATACTAACAGAACAGATATTACACCCACACACACAAAACGAGGAGGTAATGCTTGGGAGGATAGTCTCATGGCAACAGAACAGATGCTACACTAAAATTGAGGATTGAAAGATAGTTCATTAGTCTGAAATAGTATAGTAAACAGAATCGAGATAATAATAGTATAGTTTCGGCTTCAGATAGACAGATACGAAATCTCCATTAGTATTAGAAGAAGTACAATAAGTAGAAGTAATAGTATAGTTTCGGCTTCAGACAAATACCAAATCTCCATGAGTAATAAAAGTACAATAGTACAATTAAATAGAAGTAATAGTATAGTTCGGCTTCAGACAAATACCAAATATCCATGAGTAATAAAAGTACAATAGTACAATTAAATAGAAGTAATAGTATAGTTCGGCTTCAGACAAATTCCAAATCTCCATGTGTAATAATAGTACAATTAAATAGAAGTAATAGTATAGTTTCGGCTTCAAAAAAATACCAAATCTCCATGTGTAATAATAGTATAATTAAATAGAAGTAATAGTATAGTTTCGGCTTCAAAAAAATACCAAATCTCCATGTGTAATAAAAGTACAATAGTACAATTAAATAGAAGTAATAGTATAGTTCGGCTTCAAACAAATACCAAATCTCCATGTGTAATAAAAGTACAATAGTACAATTAAATAGAAGTAATAGTATAGTTTCGGCTTCAGGCAAATACCAAATATCCATGAGTAATAAAAGTACAATAGTACAATTAAATAGAAGTAATAGTATAGTTTCGGATTCAAACAAATACCAAATCTCCATGTGTAATAAAAGTACAATAGTACAATTAAATAGAAGTAATAGTATAGTTTCGACTTCAGGCAGGCAAATCTCCATTAGTACTAGATTTACATGTACTAACGTTCAATAATTGTGGATATCACGTTATCAAGTATATCATTGATAAACTTAATTTTTTTTCTGAAACAATATTTCAATAAATATTAGGCATTTAATTTTTTCTCTGAAACACTATTTCAATAAATATTAGGCATTTAATTTTTTCTCTGAAACACTATTTCAATAAATATTAGGCATTTAATTTTTTCTCTGAAACACTATTTCAATAAATATTAGGCATTTAATTTTTTCTCTGAAACAATATTTCAATAAATATTAGGCATTTAATTTTTTCTCTAAAACACTATTTCAATAAATATTAGGCATTTAATTTTTTTTCTAAAACACTATTTCAATAAATTTTAGTCATTTAATTTATTTCTAAAACACTATTTCAATAAATATTAGGCATTTAATTTTTTTTCTAAAACACTATTTCAATAAATATTAGGCATTTAATTTTTTTTCTAAAACACTATTTCAATAAATATTAGGCATTTTATTTTTTTTCTAAAACACTATTTCAATAAATATTAGGCATTTAATTTTTTTTCTAAAACACTATCTCAATAAATATTAGGCATTTAATTTTTTTTTCTAAAACACTATTTCAATAAATATTAGGCATTTAATTTTTTTTCTAAAACACTATTTCAATAAATATTAGGCATTTAATTTTTTTTCTAAAACACTATTTCAATAAATATTAGGCATTTAATTTTTTTTCTAAAACACTATTTCAATAAATATTAGGCATTTAATTTTTTTTCTAAAACACTATTTCAATAAATATTAGGCATTTAATTTTTTTTCTAAAACACTATTTCAATAAATATTAGGCATTTAATTTTTTTTTAATGATAAGAAGATATATTTATTCAATATTAATTTTTAAAAAACATTATAAAAAAAATTAATAAAATGTCCCTTTTCAAAAGCAACATGCACGCATCATAAAGTTTCATCGAATGTCCAGCTGGCTTGGCAGGCCAAGAGCAGGCTCAAAGCGTTTCCACAAATAATGCGTCATTAACAGATCAAGGCTGCTGAGAAAGTTGCGCATGGTGGAGCCTATCACTCCACTCGTCTTCACGGCGATCGGTTGAAACACAAATCTGTCGCAAAGACCGGGTATAATTTGACCACTTGCAGCTCTCTGCTGATGCTGATGCATGTCCAGGGTTTGTTGCCGATTCTATCGCTGACGAGGGCGCAAAAATGTTGACACAAATCACATTTAATTACAATATCCTATGATACAATGATTTAAGTTTACTGGAACACAAAATATGTTTCAATGAAACTGGTTCAAAATATGTTTCAACAAAACTTGTCCAAAATATGTTTCAACAAAACTTGTCTAAAATGTGCTTCAATGAAACTGGTCCAAAATATGCTTTATCGAAACTGGTCCAAAATATGCTTCAATGAAACTGGTCCAAAATGAAATATGCTTTAATAAAACTGGCCCAAAATATGCTTCAATAAAACTGTTCGAAAATATGCTTCAATGAAATTGGTCCAGAATAAAATAGACTTCAATGAAATTGGCCTAAAATATGCTTCAATGAAACTGGCCCAAAATATGCTTTAATAAAACTGGCCCAAAATGTGCTTCAATGGAACTGGCCCAAAATATGCTTCAATGAAACTGGTCCAAAGTGGTGCTATGGAACTGACAGGATTCGAATTTGGCACATCGAGATTGCCAGTCTGCATCGTTATCCACTTCACTACTGCTACCTCTCCTTGACAGTAAATTATACAGATAGATGAAGAAATAATTTCGAGTGTTCATCAGATTTCTTAGTTCATAAGATTTCTTAGTTCATAAGATTTCTTACTTCATAAGATTTCTTAGTTCATAAGATTTCTTAGTTCATAAGATTTCTTAGTTCATCAGATTGCTGCAGAATATTTACATGTGTTTAGTGTCAAGTAAAATAGTGTGCTTAGCAAATGGGTTTTCTTGGGACAATAGAATTCATTCGTTCATTCTTTTTTCAAAAACATGAATGAATTGGTTAAAGAGGAATTCATCTCTTAAAGTTACTCATCCTCTGCGGAACGGTCAGAACTGCATTCTACACCACAAAAAAACAGATGTTTTTGTCTCCAAAATAAACTAGTTTTATATATTTTATATATTTTATATATTGCAGGCCTTAAAAATTACATGACAAGCAAATAGAATAAAAGTTGAAAATGCAAAGGATCAAAATAACAAATAAATAATTCACGCTAAATAACACAGTGATAAAAATATAACAACATTTGTTGAGAGAAAAATGTTTGATGATGTTTGAACGCATTTTTCAAATTTTTTTTTTTTTTTTTGTTGGGGATGGGGCATCCTACTGGTTGCCAGACATTCACCCGCTATTTTAGACACTCCAACCGAGAGTTCTTTTTAAGATTCTAACCGTCCTTTTCAGTATAATTGTTTGTATCTCTCTTGCACTTGGTTCACCAGGTATATTCGCCAGGTAGTTATTGAAATTCTTTTTCATGAGTCCGGTTGCTCCTATAATTTCTGGAATTACGAAGATCTTCCTAAGATTCCAGTTTCTTTTCATGACGTACATAAGACTTTTGTATTTCGTTATCTTTTCCCTCTCAGATCTGTTTAAGCCAGCATCATTAGGGGTGTCAATGAAATGTCTCTTTATGTAAGTAAACTGAATTACTTTGTGACCCTACGAAATTTGACAGGAATTTGGAAGCATTAAACCTGTCGAATAGAAAGTCATTTCTGGCTTTAAAGTTACTAACAAATCCTCATGTATAAAAAGATTGACATTTTTGGAAGCTATTTACATCCAATAATTTTATAAATAGAGATTAAAACATTACCTTATATTAATAAACCTTAGTTATAGTTTCATAACAATTTGGTTCAATTAATAATTTAATGACCAAACAATACGATAATGATTAAATTTAAATTTCAAAATCCGGGTATCTTTTACAATACTCAGCAGAGTAAAAACGCTCAAAAAACAAATATACAACAAATAAAAGTAACTGTAGGCGATAAAAGTTATTTTCAAACTTACCTGTGGCATTTGTTTGTATTTTTAACCCGTTCCAATTGCTATTTATTAGAAATTAAATTATTCGTCACACCAACATCGCACAAATCCAAGATGGCAACAATAGGGGGTATGTAAGAGAATAAGGACTGGCCGCCATTTTCTTTTTGCAAAATCATGTGCACAAAAAAAAACAAGAATTTTTTTTTACATCTAATAAAAATCCATTTATACTACGTAAAAATACAAACAAATTTCATAGGTAAGTAGGAAAATATATATTCTCGACGTAGGTCACCATCACTTGTTGTATATTTATTTCTTTTACCCTGTTCTCGTTCGTTTTTTGGACCCCGTCCGCGACTCTGTTGATTATTGTAAAAGATACCCCAAAATCCTATTTAAAAAAATAATAATTTGGTAAAAAAAAATGCAAAACTAAAATGAAAGTGAAAAAAAATGTAAAACTAAAATGAAAGTAAAAAAAATGCAAAACTAAAATGAAAGTAAAAAAAATGCAAAACTAAAATGAAAGTGAAAAAAAATGTAAAACTAAAATGAAAGTAAAAAAAATGCAAAACTAAAATGAAAGTAAAAAAAAATGTAAAACTAAAATGAAAGTAAAAAAAATGCAAAACTAAAATGAAAGTAAAAAAAAATGCAAAACTAAAATGAAAGTTAAAAAAAATGTAAAACTAAAATGAAAGTAAAAAAAATGCAAAACTAAAATGAAAGTGAAAAAAAATGTAAAACTAAAATGAAAGTAAAAAAAATGCAAAACTAAAATGAAAGTAAAAAAAAATGCAAAACTAAAATGAAAGTAAAAAAAAATGCAAAACTAAAATAAAAGTTAAAAAAAATGCAAAACTAAAATGAAAGTAAAAAAAAATGCAAAACTAAAATAAAAGTTAAAAAAAATGCAAAACTAAAATAAAAGTTAAAAAAAATGCAAAACTAAAATGAAAGTGAAAAAAAATGCAAAACTAAAATGAAAGTAAAAAAAAATGCAAAACTAAAATGAAAGTAAAAAAAATGCAAAACTAAAATGAAAGTGAAAAAAAATGTAAAACTAAAATGAAAGTAAAAAAAAATGCAAAACTAAAATGAAAGTAAAAAAAAATGCAAAACTAAAATGAAAGTGAAAAAAAATGTAAAACTAAAATGAAAGTAAAAAAAAATGCAAAACTAAAATAAAAGTTAAAAAAAATGCAAAACTAAAATAAAAGTTAAAAAAAATGCAAAACTAAAATGAAAGTGAAAAAAAATGTAAAACTAAAATGAAAGTAAAAAAAAATGCAAAACTAAAATAAAAGTTAAAAAAAATGCAAAACTAAAATAAAAGTTAAAAAAAATGCAAAACTAAAATGAAAGTGAAAAAAAATGTAAAACTAAAATGAAAGTAAAAAAAAATGTAAAACTAAAATGAAAGTGAAAAAAAATGTAAAACTAAAATGAAAGTGAAAAAAAATGTAAAACTAAAATGAAAGTAAAAAAAAATGCAAAACTAAAATAAAAGTTAAAAAAAATGCAAAACTAAAATAAAAGTTAAAAAAAATGCAAAACTAAAATGAAAGTGAAAAAAAATGCAAAACTAAAATGAAAGTAAAAAAAAATGCAAAACTAAAATGAAAGTAAAAAAAATGCAAAACTAAAATGAAAGTGAAAAAAAATGTAAAACTAAAATGAAAGTAAAAAAAAATGCAAAACTAAAATGAAAGTAAAAAAAAATGCAAAACTAAAATGAAAGTAAAAAAAAATGCAAAACTAAAATGAAAGTAAAAAAAAATGCAAAACTAAAATGAAAGTAAAAAAAAATGTAAAACTAAAATGAAAGTTAAAAAAAATGCAAAACTAAAATGAAAGTTAAAAAAAATGTAAAACTAAAATGAAAGTTAAAAAAAATGTAAAACTAAAATGAAAGTAAAAAAAAATGCAAAACTAAAATGAAAGTAAAAAAAAATGCAAAACTAAAATGAAAGTAAAAAAAATGCAAAACTAAAATGAAAGTGAAAAAAAATGTAAAACTAAAATGAAAGTAAAAAAAAATGCAAAACTAAAATGAAAGTAAAAAAAAATGTAAAACTAAAATGAAAGTAAAAAAAAATGCAAAACTAAAATGAAAGTTAAAAAAAATGTAAAACTAAAATGAAAGTTAAAAAAAATGTAAAACTAAAATGAAAGTAAAAAAAAATGCAAAACTAAAATAAAAGTTAAAAAAAATGCAAAACTAAAATGAAAGTAAAAAAAATGCAAAACTAAAATGAAAGTGAAAAAAAATGTAAAACTAAAATGAAAGTAAAAAAAAATGCAAAACTAAAATGAAAGTAAAAAAAAATGCAAAACTAAAATGAAAGTAAAAAAAAATGCAAAACTAAAATGAAAGTAAAAAAAAATGCAAAACTAAAATGAAAGTAAAAAAAAATGTAAAACTAAAATGAAAGTTAAAAAAAATGCAAAACTAAAATGAAAGTAAAAAAAAATGTAAAACTAAAATGAAAGTTAAAAAAAATGTAAAACTAAAATGAAAGTAAAAAAAAATGCAAAACTAAAATGAAAGTAAAAAAAAATGCAAAACTAAAATGAAAGTAAAAAAAAATGCAAAACTAAAATAAAAGTTAAAAAAAATGCAAAACTAAAATGAAAGTAAAAAAAAATGCAAAACTAAAATAAAAGTTAAAAAAAATGCAAAACTAAAATAAAAGTAAAAAAAAATGCAAAACTAAAATGAAAGTAAAAAAAATGCAAAACTAAAATGAAAGTGAAAAAAAATGTAAAACTAAAATGAAAGTAAAAAAAAATGCAAAACTAAAATGAAAGTAAAAAAAAATGCAAAACTAAAATGAAAGTAAAAAAAAATGCAAAACTAAAATGAAAGTAAAAAAAAATGCAAAACTAAAATGAAAGTAAAAAAAAATGTAAAACTAAAATGAAAGTAAAAAAAATGCAAAACTAAAATAAAAGTAAAAAAAATGCAAAACTAAAATAAAAGTAAAAAAAATGCAAAACTAAAATAAAAGTAAAAAAAATGCAAAACTAAAATAAAAGTAAAAAAAAAATGCAAAACTAAAATAAAAGTAAAAAAAAAATGCAAAACTAAAATGAAAGTAAAAAAAAATGCAAAACTAAAATAAAAGTAAAAAAAAAATGCAAAACTAAAATGAAAGTAAAAAAAAAATGCAAAACTAAAATGAAAGTAAAAAAAAATGTAAAACTAAAATGAAAGTAAAAAAAATGCAAAACTAAAATAAAAGTAAAAAAAATGCAAAACTAAAATAAAAGTAAAAAAAAAATGCAAAACTAAAATAAAAGTAAAAAAAATGCAAAACTAAAATAAAAGTAAAAAAAAAATGCAAAACTAAAATGAAAGTAAAAAAAAATGCAAAACTAAAATGAAAGTAAAAAAAAATGCAAAACTAAAATGAAAGTAAAAAAAAATGCAAAACTAAAATGAAAGTAAAAAAAAATGCAAAACTAAAATGAAAGTAAAAAAAAATGTAAAACTAAAATGAAAGTAAAAAAAATGCAAAACTAAAATAAAAGTAAAAAAAATGCAAAACTAAAATAAAAGTAAAAAAAATGCAAAACTAAAATAAAAGTAAAAAAAATGCAAAACTAAAATAAAAGTAAAAAAAAAATGCAAAACTAAAATAAAAGTAAAAAAAAAATGCAAAACTAAAATGAAAGTAAAAAAAAATGCAAAACTAAAATAAAAGTAAAAAAAAAATGCAAAACTAAAATGAAAGTAAAAAAAAAATGCAAAACTAAAATGAAAGTAAAAAAAAATGTAAAACTAAAATGAAAGTAAAAAAAATGCAAAACTAAAATAAAAGTAAAAAAAATGCAAAACTAAAATAAAAGTAAAAAAAAAATGCAAAACTAAAATAAAAGTAAAAAAAATGCAAAACTAAAATAAAAGTAAAAAAAAAATGCAAAACTAAAATGAAAGTAAAAAAAAATG
The DNA here is from genome assembly GCA_963556195.1 of Sepiola atlantica. Taxonomy (NCBI): domain Eukaryota; kingdom Metazoa; phylum Mollusca; class Cephalopoda; order Sepiida; family Sepiolidae; genus Sepiola; species Sepiola atlantica. Next base: position 65,989,045 of record OY744543.1, on the reverse strand, counting down.
CAAAACTAAAATGAAAGTAAAAAAAAATGCAAAACTAAAATGAAAGTAAAAAAAAATGCAAAACTAAAATGAAAGTAAAAAAAAATGCAAAACTAAAATGAAAGTAAAAAAAAATGCAAAACTAAAATAAAAGTTAAAAAAAATGCAAAACTAAAATGAAAGTAAAAAAAAATGCAAAACTAAAATAAAAGTGAAAAAAAATGCAAAACTAAAATGAAAGTAAAAAAAAATGTAAAACTAAAATGAAAGTAAAAAAAATGCAAAACTAAAATGAAAGTAAAAAAAAATGCAAAACTAAAATGAAAGTAAAAAAAAATGCAAAACTAAAATGAAAGTAAAAAAAAATGCAAAACTAAAATAAAAGTAAAAAAAAATGCAAAACTAAAATGAAAGTAAAAAAAAACTCCCGGGCGATGCCGTGTAGATACAACTAATCTCCGAAATGAATAAATTCGAAAAATTTTTGGGTTTTTTTTTTTATCACACCTATTTTACCATAAAAACAGCTCACGGTTATTTAAATCAATAATAAAACATAGTCTCAGAAAACATTTTGGAATTTCCAAATATTTATGAAACTCTTTTGTGACGTCATAACGGACCTTCACTTTCCCTTACTTTCTCTTTTCTTCCTCCCACTCTCTCCTCTCTCTTTATCTCTTACCCCTTCTTCTCACTCTTCCTTAACTATTTACATCATTCCATTTCTCTCACCTCTTACCATTTCTTCTTTATTTACGTTATTCACCCTTCCTGAAACATTCATGTACAGATGAAAAGTGTGCACGGTGACAAGCAAACAAGAAAACATCATTAAAGTAGATTTTAAAAAAAAACTTTTCTTCTTCCAGAATAGTTAAGGGCGGCCCAAAAGCTCTCTTTTCATTGGCTATGACGCTGAGATGTAGGGGAGGACGTCACTCTTTTCCCATGATTACTGCATCTACCCTTGGTCCTCACCTTATAATACTGAGTGTTTAGCAATGGGGCATCAAGTAACATTTTTTTTAGACTTTGGTATGACTCGACCGAGGATTGAAACCCGATCTTTTTTATTATAATTCACTAGAATTCAAGCTGAAACACCCATCTACACTGGGTTTTATTTACTCCTCCCCAGGAGTTAGGCACAAGGCCAGTTTTATCTTACTCCCACAAGTAAGATGTGACCCAAGATCGGGTCGAGAAAGTGGGGTTTGAAAAGCCAGCGCTCGAGAAGTGAGCACTCTGGCCATTTAAAAATTGCCTGGGCAGCCCCGTCGGCATTCCCCGGTAGGGGCGCCTCAGACAGTAAGCAATAAACTTACTCCTCCCCAAAAAGGGGAGGCAAAGCCTGGGAGGGTGGACCTCCTAGAACTGCACAGGACAGGCGTGTGAGTGATTATCAAAATGACTAAACGCGAAAGTTTTTTTTAAAATTTATCACTCCTATATTATCATCAAAAAAAAATGTAAGTTATATATTTAAAAAGAATACTTAGAGCGAGATTAAAAGCAGAGCTTTACCCACTCTACTAGTTTGAGAACGGCTCCGACTCCTGCTCCTAAAAAAAGAAGGAGCCAATTCTTTCCCTTTCTCAATCTGCACCTTAAGATAACCTATTGAAAAATCCAACACATTTCCAACATTATTTTCAAATAAATCCCTATTTACTTGCCTCCCCACTGCTGGATTAAAAATGAGGAGCTCCTTTCGGATCTTTTTAAGAAGCTCCCCGCCACTAGTGCTAAAGTTAGTCGGCCACCAAAAATAACCCCGCTGCCAAGGGAGACAATTTTTCGGCTTGCTAAATTCTTTACACGTTAACCCTTTTCACACGTGTTTGAGTGCACCTTTCCCATTATTTATCTACCTCCCACAAGATAAGATGTGACACAAGGTCAGGAAGGTGGGATTACATAAGCCAACGCTCGAGAGGTGAGCACTTTGGCCATTTAAAAATTGTCTGGGCAGCCCCGTCCGCATTCCCCGGTAGAGGCGCCTCAGACAGTAAGCAATAAACTTACTCCTCCCCAAAGAGGGGAAGCAAAGCCTGGGAGGGTGCACCTCCTAGAACTGCACAGGACCGGCAACCCCCAATAGATCGGCGTAAATCCAGACCCAAAGGCCCGGACGATACCGGTCTATTAGGCAGGGTAAAAATATCCCTGGTTTGAGTGCACTTTTCCTTAAAGTTTTCTTTGCTCATGAATTTTCTAAGACTCACAACCCTGGTCCACAACAAGGAGTCTGCTGTAGTTTTTTTGCAAAACCACAGAGTACTACATCAGCAGCGTCTCTGCAACAATGGCCATCAAATGTTTTTTTTTTTTAATTCCCTTTGTTTTGTTTTTTTGAAAACTTTAATTACAAAAAAATATAACATCCCTTTTTGAAAACTTTAATTACAAAAAATATAACATCCCTTTTTGAAAACTTTAATTACAAAAAATATAACATCCCTTTTGAAAACTTCAATTACAAAAAAATATAACATCCCTTTTTGAAAACTTTAATTACAAAAAAAATAACATCCCTTTTTGAAAACTTTAATTACAAAAAATATAACATCCCTTTTTGAAAACTTTAATTATAAAAAAATATAACATCCCGTTTTGAAAACTTTAATTACATAAAAATATAACATCCCTTTTTGAAAACTTTAATTACAAAAAATATAACATCCCTTTTTGAAAACTTTAATTACAAAAAAAATATAACATCCCTTTTTGAAAACTTTAATTACCAAAAAATATAACATCCTTTTTGAAAACTTTAATTACAAAAAAAATATAACATCCCTTTTTGAAAACTTTAATTACAAAAAATATAACATCCCTTTTTGAAAACTTTAATTACAAAAAAAATATAACATCCCTTTTTGAAAACTTTAATTACCAAAAAATATAACATCCCTTAATGATAAAACATTCTTATTTTGTTAATTTATGAAAAATTTAATTACAAAAAAAATAAAATTCATTAATACTAAAATCGTATATAATAAGTTATACATTCTTATTTTGTTAATTTTTTTTAAGCAAAAGTGGCTGAAAAGTTGTCTCCCTTCAATAGCGGGGCTTTATTTTTCGGGTGGGGAGCTTCTTAAAAAGATCCCTCCTTTCTGTAAAGCCAGATGGTTGGGGTAGTTTGTTGCTTGTCTCTCATAAAGCTACATCATGCTTATGGCTAAGAAGTGATTTAGATCTTTCAAATATGAAGTTGTTTCCAGCAATCACTGATGGACAGCACCCCCACCTCCCACCCCCCCCCCCTTGCCCCCTCCCCAACGAGTAAAGGATTATTAAGGTTTAGTACAAGGTTTAATCGTGCTTGATGGTAGAGACTGATTAACACAAAGCAACCTTTCAAAGAGGGCAACAGCCGGCTGACCTTTTAGAAGGAAAGACATCAGTATTTGAACTCTGTGCCTTTTGGCCTGAAGAAATACGTGACCTTCAAATTGACCAAAAAAAACCCGGACTGAAAATAGTTTGCTATTCATCAATTTTTATTCACACTCCTCAATCATCTTTCTGAAAAAAATTTCAACCCTATATTGGTCAAATATATTGGTAAAATATATTGGTATAGTGATGAAATATAGTGGTGAAATATATTGCTAAAATATATTGGTAAACATATAGTGGTTAAAATATATTGGTGAAATATAGTGGTGAAATATAGTGGTGAAATATAGTGGTTAAAATATATTGGTGAAATATAGTGGTTAAAATATATTGGTGAAATATAGTGGTAAAAATATAGTGGTTAAAATATATTGGTGAAAATATAGTGGTGAAATATAGTGGTAAAATGTATTGGTGAAATATAGTGGTAAAATATATTGGTGAAATATAGTTTTGAAATATAGTCGTAAAATATAGTGATGAAATATATTGGTGAAATATATTGGTGAAATATAGTGGTAAAATATATTGGTGAAATATATTGGTAAAATATATTGGTAAAATGTATTGGTGAAATATATTGGTAAAATATATTGGTAAAATATATTGGTGAAATATATTGGTAAAATATATTGGTGAAATATAGTTTTGAAATATAGTTTTGAAATATAGTCGTAAAATATAGTGGTGAAATATATTGGTAAAATATATTGGTAAAATATATTGGTAAAATATAGTGATGAAATATAGTGGTGAAATATATTGCTAAAATATATTGGTAAAAATATAGTGGTTAAAATATATTGGTGAAATATAGTGGTTAAAATATATTGGTGAAAATATAGTGGTGAAATATAGTGGTAAAATGTATTGGTGAAATATATTGGTGAAATATAGTGGTGAAATATATTGGTGAAATATAGTTTTGAAATATAGTCGTAAAATATAGTGGTGAAATATAGTAGTAAAATATAGTGATAAAATATATTGGTGAAATATAGTGGTGAAATATAGTGGTAAAACATATTGGTGAAATATATTGGTGAAATATATTGGTGAAATATATTGGTGAAATATAGTTTTGAAATATAGTCGTAAAATATATTGGTAAAATATAGTGGTGAAATATAGTGGTAAAATACAGTGGTAAAATATAGTGGTGAAATATAGTGGTAAAATATATTGGTGAAATATAGTTTTGAAATATAGTCGTAAAATATAGTGGTAAAATATAGTGGTGAAATATAGTGGTAAAATATAGTGGTAAAATACAGTGGTAAAATATAGTGGTGAAATATATGCACTTTTCTGAATTTTGATCAATTTCTGATCATTATGTTTCGGAACTTTTTAGATGAGGATTAATGGTTTAGATTAGTTTGATTATTTGGACTATCATTCTCATCTTGGATGTCATTCGGACAATGTTTTGCCTGATGTAACCTCCGACCGTCTTCAAATGCATCTTGACGAACTCGGGAATCAGTACAGAATTTCAAACTTGTCCCATAATTTAATCCACGGGGGTAGATTTTTCTTGTTCCGTCAGCCATGACCGGATAGAAGTCTTAAATAATTTTTAATTATATTCTTAGTATCGCCTCTACTGAGGATTGAACCTTCAACCGCCAGAAGAGTGTCACTTAGAACTGATTATTACTTATCTCTTTTATCCGTTGCGCCACAGGTCCTTGTGGCTAACGGAACCAGAACAATCTACCCCCGTGGATTAAATAAAGGGTCCAGTTCAAAATTATGTACGGATTGTCGATGAGAACAGTAGATTGCATCATCCGAATGAAAAAAATTTCTGATTATTTTATAATTAATTCCTATGGAATGAATTGAGTTTAACGACACATAAAATTGAGAACAATCATGATATATGGTGAACCCTTAAAAGTGCCACGAATAAAATTCACAACCCTTTCTGCAGTCCAACCATGTTTGATACAAATAAACTTGAGTCTGCGCCTGACTTGTCCACCAAGTTTCACTCATGAATATCCAACAGTCTTTGTTTTCTTGACATTTAACGAGAATTTGAATCTGCATCCCGATGAGAGTGTCTTTTTCTTTGCAAGTAAAGTTTTTTTTTTTATATAATTGAACCAGTGAATGGAGCATCTCCCTATAAAAGCTGCTTTTCTTAAACGATGGGGGGGGGGAGATGATTTCCGTCAACTTCGTATTCATTTATCTATGCTACAGAGTGACGACCCCCCTCCCGAAATGCTACATATGAATGTCAAATGTAAAACAAAGACTGTTGGAGATTCATGACTGAAACTTGGTGGACAAGTCAGGCATCAACTTAAGTTTATTTGTACCAAATATGGTTGGATTGCAAAAAGAATTGTGAATTTTATTAACAATTTCATGGGTGGCATATTTTGAGGGTCACCCTATACTGTTGGAGATTCATTACTGAAACTTGGTGGACAAGTCAGGCATAGACTGAAGTGTATTTGTACCAAATATGGTTGGATTGCAAAAAGAATTGTGAATTTTATTAACAATTTCATGGGTGGACCTTTTGATAAATAAAACAAAGACTGTTGGAGATTCATAAGTGAAACTTGGTGGACAAGTCAGGCATAGACTGAAGTTTATTTGTACCAAATATGGTTGGATTGCAAAAAGAATTGTGAATTTTATTAACAATTTCATGGGTGGCATTTGGGGAGAGGGGGGGGGGCGGCGTAACTCTGTCCATCTATATTTATATCTATTTAACTGGAGATAAATTCTTAATTCTGCTACATGAAAATCCGCAGCTGAATCTTCATAATCAATAGCAATCTAATTACAAAGTCGTTTTTGTTTTGATCAGTAAATAAATGAATTCTTTAAACGAAAATTATTCTATGGATATTGGCAAAGTTTGGTACGGAATAACTTCGCCAGATGAGGAGAAACAAAGAGATTGGTTGATTGAATTACGTATGGAAAAAAATTAAAATGATAAAACAAAAACATTAATTCAGTCTACTCTCCTATTGCAGACTAAGGTACTATCTTTCACTGATCAATTCGAGGAGAGGGGGGAAGGTAGTGTAGTATCTGTTCCGTTGTTATGCGACCATGCTCCCAGGAATTACCTGCCCTTCAGGGGGTAGTGTAGTATCTGTTCCGTTGTCATGAGACCGTACTCCCAGGTATTACTTCCCTCTTTTCTTTTTTTTGGGGGAGGGGGGGGGTAGTATAGTACCTGTTCTGTGGTCACGAGACCATCCTCTCAGGCATACCTCCGTCTTTTGGGGTGCAGTATTATATATGTTCGTTTGTCATGATACAATTCTCCCAGACATTACCTCCTTCTCTATTTTTGAGGGCGATAGTGTAGTATCTGCTCCGTGGTCATGGCAGCATCCTCCCAGGGATTACCTTCTTCCTTTTTGGGGAGAGGGAAGTAGTGTAGTATATGCTCTGTTGTCATAATACCATCCTTCAAGAGCTGAGGGTTGTTATTTCATATCAGTCGATGGCACGTCCTCGACAATCAGTCCACCAAAGTCTGGGCCATTGCTGGATGGCCTTGTTCTCTGTCAGGCTGAGGTATCGTCCTGTACAGTTCTAGGAGGTCCACCCTCCCAGGCTTTGTCTTCTCACTCTTTGAGAAGAGGTTAGTTTATTGCTAATCGCCTGAGGCGCCCCTACCGGGGAATGCCGACGGGGCTGCTTGGACAATTTTTGTAGGCCGGTGCCCTTCCTCTAGGACACTGACTTTTCAATCCCACTTCCGAACTTCGGCCGGGATCAAAGTGTAGTATCTGTTCCAATGGATACTGCACCCCATAGACCGGTATTGTCTTGGCCTTCGGGGCTTGATTTACGTCGGTCTGTGGGTTTGTCCTGTGCAGTTCTAGGAGGTCCACCCTCCCAGGCTTTGCCTTCTCACTCTTTGAGAAGGGGTTAGTTTATTGCTAATCGCCTGAAGCGCCCTTACCGGGGAATGCCGACGGGGCTGCCCAGGCAATTTTTAATGGCCAGAGTGCTCACCTTCTCGGGCGCTGGTTTATCAAATCCCACTTTCCCGACCTTGTGTCACATCTTGCCGCTGTGGGAGGTAGATAAATAACTTGTATCATACCTTCTCGCTGTGGGAGGGAGATAAATAAACCAATCTTCACATGAATTACCTCCTCCTTTGAGGGGAGTAGAGTATCTGTTCTGTTGTTATGTGATGAAATCATTCTCGCGGGCATTACCTCCTCCTTTGAAAGAGGGGGGGTTACATAAAATCAACAAGAACTTGTCACAATTGGCAAACTTTACACTTACATTATATATACTAGCAAAAATAGGCAACCGGAGGGAACATTTTTGCTAGTAAAAAAAAAAAGATTTCGTTTTTGACATTTCTTTTGCCACCAAACGACAGATTAGTTCTTTCCTTGTTGACAGTAACATTTTTTTTTTCTCGAAAATCGGAAATTATCACCTTAGGCATTCTTTTTTTACTTTTTTTTTTTTTTTTTACTTTTGTCCATCCAAAACAAGGCATATTGTCACTGTAGCGTAAGGGCCAGATATATAGAAGGGCGACCTGGGTGGGGAGTTGGGTAGCAAGATGTTTGTTCACCTTACATTTAAATTTCTGCATATTGCTATGGTCCATTAAGGAAAACAGGGAGAAGGAAGAAAATTCCAAAGGCAAACGGCTCAAAGAAAAAAGCTATCAGAGCAGAAAATCTTCCGACATTGAGAGACTTCTACAATGAAGGGGTAGGATTTTGCTACTAGTCGGGTAAATTGAGATATTTTCGTTGAGATGGGTACAAGTGCAGTAAGTTCGTCGGGGCACATTCCATGGAAGTATTTCTAAAACAAGCACAGAAATGCAACACTGTGGTGATGCTACAGGGGTTGGAGCTTTGCAGACAGTGTGGGACCTATTAGGTAAGAAATTGTTTTTCGCACCCTGTTCAAAAGGGAGAGGCTAGTGACTGATGCACCAGAGTATAAAAATAGATGGGGTGGATGCAGCAGTAAAGATTCAGTAGATTCGCCAGTGATGGCCACAAAACTAAACTATCGATATGATGAAGCATTTGAAATAAATAAGCTTGTCGTTGTTGTTTTCGTAGTCGTCATAAGTTGGGTTCGATTTATGTTGGGAATGGTCACTAGTTGGGAACTTCTCGGTTGATGTATGGGGCACGATTATATTCCCCTTCTTCTGCCTGGCTGGAGTGGGGGACACTTGTTTAGTTATTGGTTCGATCTCGATCTAGCCTTGGCCTTATCTTGGTCGTCATCAATTATTAAAAATACACAAAGACAATTCGTAAAAGTACACAATTTTTATTGTACTTGAAATACATTCTTATCTTCATTGTTTCGGGGAGAGAGAGAGAGAGAGAAAGAGAGAGAGAGAGAGAAAGAGAGAGAGAAAGAGACAGAGAGTGGCAGACAGACAGAGACATAGAGAGTAATGGAAGCTGCTCCCTCGGCTAGCACTTCTGACAGTTACATTGCTTCATGTCTGACTGACCGCCTCCTCTGGAGTTATCTCTGAAATAAAAAAAACGTTACACCTACGCACTTGGGAACACTGAAAATCGCTATCTGTGATTCACCCCACTCGCAACTATTTCTTTCCAATAATGGTCACGTACTTTCTGACTCAGTCCAAGTTTGGCACAAAACCAGGCTATACCACCACAACACTAACCATAAAAACCAGGCTATACCACCACAACACTAACCATAAAAACCAGGCTATACCACAACACTTACCATAAAAACCAGGCTATACCACCACAACACTAACCATAAAAACCAAGCTATACCACCACAACACTAACCATAAAAACCAGGCTATACCACAACACTTACCATAAAAACCAGGCTATACCACCACAACACTAACCATAAAAACCAGGCTATACCACCACAACACTAACCATAAAAACCAGGCTATACCACCACAACACTAACCATAAAAACCAGGCTATACCACAACACTTACCATAAAAACCAGGCTATACCACCACAACACTAACCATAAAAACCAGGCTATACCACCACAACACTAACCATAAAAACCAGGCTATACCACAACACTTACCATAAAAACCAGGCTATACCACCACAACACTAACCATAAAAACCAGGCTATACCACCACAACACTAACCATAAAAACCAGGCTATACCACCACAACACTAACCATAAAAACCAGGCTATACCACCACAACACTAACCATAAAAACCAGGCTATACCACCACAACACTAACCATAAAAACAATTTATACTTACTGTTTTGCATTCAAGTTTCAGAAATTGTCATAAAATATCAATCAGTCAATTTGGTTGGCAAATAAATAACATAGTGCAACAAGCCATGTAAAAAGATAGCTAGAAGATATTGCATTTATAGACCATCTGAATGTTTGTGCAAGGTGACTTTACACCTTAATATGATAGGCATCATTATGACCTCCTCCCTGGAAAATCCTGCCAGAGGAGGTCGTTATGATGGCTATCATATCCAAGGAACAGAAACTGCAAGAACCATCACTCTATAATCTGCCCCTCCCCCTCCCAGTTCATCGAAGCACAATCCATTGTAGTATTTGTAAAATAAGCACAAGGATGCAACATTGCGACGATGGGACAGGGTCTGGAGCTTGGTGGATGGTGAGGGACCTATTGAGTTGGCGACTCTTTTTTGGCCATTGTCTAAGAGGGAGAGACTAGTGGATAGCCAGACAGAGCAAGGCCCCTTCCATTGCCATCGACACAAAGATAAGTACTATTTTTTTGGGCGGGTGGGGGGGGGGGGCTACTCACATGTTACTTTTCTTGCTCGCTTCCATCACTCACCTGGTGATACCAGATCAGGCTGCCCTGTGGCTCCCTGAGACGAAATTCACCTACATTGACGTTTTTTTTTGTTTTTTTTTTGTTTTTTTTGTTTGTAAAACTTAATTATGTTCTACAAAACCAAAAACAAAAACAACAGCCCCTCTCCCTTTCTCCCTCCCCTTTTTTATTTTTATTTTTCCTACCCTACTCCCGGTCCTGGATATGACCTTAAACTACATCAGATGGTGAGATCCGGCTTACGGACTTTGGGGAATGTGGAGCCTCCTCTTAATTACCATTGCTCCCAGGTCCACCCTGACCCGGAGTGGTAGTACCTGTTAGGGTCCCAACTATGGGTTAAATAGAAACAGATATGAAAACAAGACCAGATTCGGCATTAAATAACCCAAAAAGGGTTGATATGCCGTAAAACAAAACTACCAAACCAAACCATCACTCACTCTGTTTATTAATAGTCAAAGGGAACAAAGCAAGGACAGAATAAAAAGATTGGAATAGTCCATTATGAACAAAAAGAAAGTATCACCACAAGTAGTAATACTATTTTCTGTAGCTGGAATAATATGAGACGCCATATTTTAATTTCAATGGTTGTTTGTTTAGTGTTCGTCAATCTTATTCGGTTATTCCAGACTAGGATTATAGCCAATCAAAACGCTGTAAAAACAGAAAGCGTAGGTTGTAGGGAGCGACCCGTATTTATGTAGCAAAAGTATCATAGGTAAAAGGCAATAGCAAGAAATAAAGAAATGAAATAATTATGGTGGCATCAAGAAAAGTATCCCATGAAGATTAGTTCCCGGTGGCAATAGATATTTGTGTGTGAGTAAAAGTTACTCCGACTTCCTGTATGTATGACTGTTTTAGTAGAATCAGGAGAGTCGGAAAAATGTAGAAATTACTGAAAGCAAATGAAAAACACACATCAAGAATCGGCGTAAAGTATGAGCATAGTCGAATTCTGTATATCGTTTTTGTTTACAGAGCGATAATATCTGAATGTAAATGGGGGAAAATCAACTTTACTTTATTATATAGATGGAGAGCCATTAAATATTAAAGAAAAGTATTCAGTAGTATTTATTTACCTCCTCTTCAGGAGGTTAGACACAAGGCCATTTTTATCTTGCTCCCACAAGGTAAGATGTGACCCACGGTCGTGTCGGGAAAGTGGGGCTTGAAAAGCCAGCGCCCGAGAAGATGAGCACTCTGGCCATTAAAAATTGTCTAAGCAGCCCCGTCGGCATTCCCCCGGTAGGGGCGCCTCAGGCAGTAAGCAATAAACTTACTCTTCTCCAAAGAGGGGAGGCAAAGCCTGAGAGGGTGGACCTCCTAGAACTGCACAGGACAGACCCATAGACCAGCGTAAATCAAGCCCCAAAGGCCAAGACAATACCAGTCTATAGGGTGCAGTATCCATCGGAACAGATACTACACTTTGATCCAGTATTCAGTAGTTGTGGTCAAAATTACTTACTTTCTCCAAGCAAAGAACCTTGACCTTTTGACTAGGATCAAAGTATAGTATCTGTTCTGATACTACATTTCATCTGCTCTGCCCATGGTCAGTGAAGGCGATATCCTTCTAGATTGAAGCAATTTTTATTATTTTTGTCCTAATCCATAGTGCCCCTTTATGGGGAACTGGATTTTCCCCACATACAAAAACGACCTTGTGTCTAACTCTGCCCTCGTGGGGAGGCAAGTAAACAGGGACAGGAAGAGAGGTTAAAGAGGAGACGGCATTTTCTTATTTCAAGATACTAGAATCAAATAAAAACAAGTTGGCTTTCTTTCTTTAAAATCATTTTAATATGTAACTGATTCAAACAATTTGACCTGATTTCAATGGATGACTCAACGGGTCACGTTTTTTGTTTGTTTTTAGTTATGTATAAATATAATTAAAAATTATAAACGATTATCATTTTTATTTCACTTTACCCTATCAAACGATTGTCATGTTAACCTGTTGAACCCTTATAGTCCCCCCTTCCCCCGAAGAAAAACCCCTGTGTTCAAAAATCGCGGATATTACTCTAATTTCGAGGTGTTGCTTGGGTTAAGATTTATAATCTTTGAAGAGTTCCATCCATGATTTATCAGAGTTATGCTATAAAAAGTAATTGAAAATAAACCCTCTTGAAGCAATTTAATTTTATATTTCAATTTGGTCTTCATAAATTCTGGATTTCTATCTCATATTGTGAATTTGTTTTGAAAAAGAATGAAAAAAGTGAAAAATGAATTTCAATGATAAAATAAAATGTCCATAATTGCTGGGAGTTGATGTGTTGAAAGAAAATGAATTTGTGGAAAGTGGGACATGGTATTTATCGTTTATGTGTCTCTACTCGGCAGTGAAAAGGCCAGATTCATGGAGGAAGGATACAATTAAGATATTCAACAAGCCATTCACCACTTCAACTACCATAATAAAAAGAACTAGCGGGACCTTGTGGAAATTCCATCCTGCTTTTTACACCCACCTGTATAATTTACCGTTAAAATAATAATATTCCTTTTGAATTAATGAATCTCTCTCAGGGTTAATACTGTTTTCGGAGCAAGAGTACAATAAGGAACCCAGTTCATTAACACAACACGCGGAACATGTTCCGGAAGTCACAGGCGTCTTCCGGTTGACCTCGCAATACACTTTTTCTTAAAATACACAAAACGAAATATAGAATGTTCTGCGTTTAAAATTTGTTTTTTTTAGTAAATAAAAGTAAAACAAAAAAAACGATAAATTGTTTTGTTTATTGCAAAACGAAAGATTATAAGTCAGCCGATTTTTAAAAAAGCGTATATATTTCGTTTATTTTATTTACAAGTTGTTTTGTAAATAGCGACCACGTATATTGTGAGGTCAACTGGAAGACGAACCGGAATACGTCGGTGACTTCCGGAACATGTTCCGCGTGTTGTGTTAATGAACTGGGGTCCTTATTGTACTCTTGATCCCTGTTTTCTTTTATATGGAAATCGCTCCACTTGATGTAAGGGGCTAAATAGAATGAAATAGGCAGGAGATACCTATTGACTTTAGTCTTGAAAAGATGAAAGTGATAGGTAGGAGGAAAACAGTCAGCAGGAAAAGAGTTATACAAACCTGTAGTTCTTGGAAAGAATTAAGAAATTCAGATTAAAAGAGAAATGAAGAAGAAAAATGAATCTTTTTTCTTCCATAAAAATGATTGTCATTGTCAGCTAAATATTCTTTAAATAAATAAAACGAATATATCTTTTCTTTATTTATTTATTCAAAATTGTAGCAATTTGATTCTTTTTAAATAAATATTCTCTGTCTTATTACCGTAAAAATAGCTGTCAGCTAAATATTCTCCATATTAATAAAACGAATATCACTTTTTGGAAATGTATTTTTAAATAAATATTCTTTGTCTTCTTACTGTAAAAATAATTGTCAGTTAAATATTCTTCAAATCAATAAAATGAATGTCACTTTTTGGAAATGTATTTATTTAAAATTGTAGCAATTTAATTCTTTTTAATACAATAAATATTCTTTGTCTTCTCACTGTAAAAATAATTGTCAGTTAAATATTCTTCAAATCAATAAAACGAATGTCACTTTTTGGAAATGTATTTCTTTAAAATTGTAGCAATTTAATTCTTTTTAAATAAATATTCTCTGTCTTATTATTGTTTCAGTTCGAAAATTCTGTATAGTTTCTTCGAGTTTAGCATAAAGATTCACAAATTCGAAAAGATGCACCTGAAGAATATTGGAGGTTACATCGGCCGAAACGTTGTAAAAATAACATTCAAGATGAGAATAGTAGCCCAAATAATACAAATAATAAAGAAGAAATAGCAAATAGAAAGATGTCCATTATGCATGGCTTGTCGCCAGCAATAACTGATTGGTCACTTTTTTTATACAATTTACTTTTATGAATAAACATGATAATGATAATACTCAGAAAATCATTAAGATATGCAATGCTTCGGAATTTTTGAGATGAGGGTTGATAAATCGTAGAATTTGATATATTTGGACTACTGTTCTCAGCTTGGGTGTTTTTATCACAACGTTTCGGCCGATGTATCATCCGACCTTCTTCAGGTGTACTTTGTCGAACTCGGGAATCTTTCTGTGGAACTCGGGAATCTGGACGGAATTTCGAAAGGAACCCTTTATTTAATCCACGGGGGTAGCATGCTCTCGTTCCATCTGCCATGACTGGGAAGAAGTCTTCAGTAATTTGCAATTCTTCGTATCGCCTGCACGGACCGATGGCGCAGTGGATATAGTACCAAGTATAATTCAATTCTAAGTGACAGTCATCTGAAGGTTGAAGGTTCAATCCTCAGTGCAGGTGACACGAAGAATTGCGAATTACTTAAGACTTCTATAGCTTAACGACCTCAGATTTTTATAATTTCAGACAGTGCTCGATTTATTTATCTTAAAGGAGGCCATTACTATGAATATTTTTTATTAAGTATTAAAGTGTATTTACCTACAGACGATGTTGTTTCAGACTTCGGGTAGTCGCAGCTGAAACATGTATGCACATATGTAGCTAATAGTGTTTGTATAAATAAAGAAAAATTATGCGGTATATATATATATATATATATATATATATATATATTTATTTCAGGCCATAGTAAATATACTATATATACAGTATATTTTTTATATACAGTATATTTTTTATTTATACAAACATTACTCGGGCAGATCAAAATTGATGATTAATTTTTCTGCATTTTTTTCATCCTGAGGAAGTCTCACAATAAAGACGAAACATTGATCAATACATACATAATATAGTTTTTGACTTTCCTTTGTCATTTTCCATTATATATATATATATATATATATATATATATAAAGTAGAGAACTAAAAGCAAACTTTTAGGAAAGGTAAACCCTATTGTGAAAAGTATACAGCTCAATATACCGGATAGAGCAGATAGATAGATAGAAGGATGATAATGAATTAGAAAAGCGACGGAGGAAGATCTTTTTTCAATTCAGTTGCTCAATGCAAGGTATATTCCGCAAAAAAGCAATTAATTTAATTAATTTTTTCCTTAAGCCAGACTTTTCAAAGATCAAAATCCCAGCAGTGGCTACTACTTCTTCCCATCAACCCATTATGTAAACCCAATATTTTCACGTACTTGCATGACATTTTTCTTAATATCATCCTGAAGAAGTCTTACAAATAAAGACGAAACGTTGATGAATATATAAAAAGCATCCTTTTTGGTTTTTCCTTTTTCATTTCCCATACATATATATATATATATATATATATGTAAATGTGACTGTTTCCTTATTATTACTCTCTTTTTATCTTTCTTCCGACCGCCATGTGTTATCCACGATAACACAACCTACAAAATGGTGGCTTTTTGGAAGACCATCCTCCCAGGCATTACCTCTTCCTTTGTGGAGGGGTAGTGAAGCATATGCTCGTTCTTCATGATACCTCCTCCTTTGAGGGGTGGGGGTGGTGAAGTATGTGCTCATTCGTCATGATACCATTCTCCCAGGCATTACCTTCTCCTTTGGGGAGTCGAGGTTGTGAAATATATGCTTAATCTTTATGATACCATCCTCCCAGGCATTATCTCCTCCTTTTTTTTGGGGGGGGGGGGGGTGGGTGGTGGTGGAGGGAGAAGTGTTGCCAATTTTTGCTAGTATATTCAATGTTCTTAAAAATAATTGGTACCTTGTAATGTACTTAGCAATGTGTCTGGGAAAAGATAAGAAGTCTAGCTAATGTTTTCAAAGGATTATACGGTGCTGCACATGACTACACGTATCAATTACACAGTTAGCTGAAGACGTTCTCAGTGGGAGAGTCTGCTGAATAAGCCACATTTGCAAGACATCCATGTGTGTCTGCCATTTTAAAAGACCGATCCATTAAGACTATTTATTTATCTTCCTCCCACAAGGTAAGATGTGACACAAGGTCGAGAAAGTGGGATTTGAAAAGCCAGCGCCCGAGAAGGTGAGCACTCTGGCCTACAAAAAATGCCTGGACAGTCCCGTCGGCATTCCCCGATGGGGGCGCCTCAGGCAGTAAGCAATAAACTTACTCCTCCCCAAAGAGGGGAGGCAAAGCCTGGGAGGATGGACCTCCTAGAACTGCACAGGACAAACCCATAGACCGGCGGAAATCAAGCCCCGAAGGCCAAGATAATACCGATCTATAGGGTGCAGTATCCATCAGAACAGATACTACACTTTGATCTTGGCCAAAAGGCCGAGCTATTTTATTTATCTACCTCCCACAAGGTAAGATGTGACACAAGGTCGGGAAAGTGGGATTAGATAAGCCAGCGCCCGAGAAGGTGAGCACTTTGGCCATTAAAAATTGCCTGGGCAGCCCCGTCGGCATTCCCCGGTAGGGGCGCCTCAGGCAGTAAGCAATAAACTTACTCCTCCCCAAAGAGGGAAGGCAACGCCTGGGAGGGTGGACCTCCTAGAACTGCACAGGACAGAGCCATAGACCGGCAGAATCAAGCCCCGAAGGCCAAGACAATACCGGTCTATAGGGTGCAGTATCCATCGGAACAGATACAACACTTTGATCTTGGCCAAAAGGCCGAGCTATCTTTTTAGAAGTTTTCACTTGATTTAAAAAAAAAAAAGCCAGCTTGTTTTTCATTTGACTTGAAATAAGAAAATGACGTCTCTTCTTTAACCTCTCTTCCTGCTCCTGTTTACTTGCCTCCCCATGAGGGCAGTTGACACGAGGTCGGTTTTTAATGTGGGGTACGTTTTGGATTGGAACAAAAATAAAAATTGCTTCAATCTAGAAGGATCTCTTCTTCACTGACCGAGGACAGAATAGCTGAAGTATAGTATCTGAACAGATACAACACTTTGATCCTAGCCAAAATGGTCAAGGTTCTTCACTTGAATAAAGTGAGTAATTTTGACCACGACTACTGAATTCTTTTATTTAATATTTACTAGTTGTCCTTACCCAGCGTTGCTCGGGTGTGGAAACTCTCTCTCTCTCTCTCTCTTTCCCCCTCTCTCTCTCTTCCCCCCCCCTCTCTCTTCCCCTCTCTCTCTCTTCCCCCCCTCTCTCTCTCTTCCACTCTCTCTCTTTTCCCCTCTCTCTCTCTCTCTCTCCGTTTCAGTTGATGTAGAAATTATTATAAGAAAAAAAAAAGCAAATAACAGCACAAAATCACTTGGGGTCTAACAATCCTGTGTATTTTTTATTTACCGTTTCCTGTATAGAGTATATATACATAATATCACCAACTCATTCCCATATAGGGGAATGAGTGCAGGTTTACCAAACACCGACCGTTCTCTCTCGTGGTCTGAAAAAAAGGGAAAGATCTCATCAGCTTATCCGCTGATGTGCCACTATTGACTTCCTGTTATGACGCAATATCCTGACACGTAAACCTAACTCTAGTTTGATTTCTAATAGAAAATTCAATCTTCTTGCTTAAGCTAACCTTACGTGCACTTTTCCATTTTTAACCTAATTTTTAAAACCCACATCTAAATATTGCTACAGAAATATCGAAATTAATGAGGACAATAGTTCAAAGATAAACAATCTAGTAATAATGCAGATTTGGTATCTGTCTGTCGGAAGCCGTAACTCTACTGTTTCAGACTATTGTACTATGGTAAAATAGTCTGAAATAGTATAAGAGGTGGTGTAGTATCTGTTCTGTTGTCATCAGACCATCCTCCCAGGTATTACCTCCTCCTGCACACATCTCACTATACTGTCCAGATTTAATCTTCCTCTGAGATCATCAGAACTAAGATTATCTTACACATGACGTCATATCATTCTCATATCATTTCTTTCCATGCAACATATGTCCTCAACCCTCACTAGCAAGGTTTCACTTCGATTCATCATCACATTGCGTACACATACCTGATAGACTCTTCCGTTTGTCGACGGATTTGTTTTTAAAAGAATATTCTGTGTCCACGGTTGTTATTGGTTAGACTCGGTATAAAACTGTCTTGGATATTTTCTTTTCATAAAATGACAATTGAAATATAAGATCATCACCATCATCATCACCATCACAATCACCATCATCATCACTATAACCACCATCATCATCATCATCATCAGCATCATCACCATCACCATCACCATTACCATCATCATCACCATCAGCATCATCATCACCATAACCACCATCATCATCATCATCATCATCATCATCATAATCATCACCATCACCATTACCATCACCATCATCATCACCATAACCACAATCATCATCATCATCATCATCACCATCATCACCATCACCACCACCATCATCACCATCATCATCATCACCACCATAACCATCACCACCATCACCATCATCAGCATCATCATCATCATCATCATCACCATCACCATCACCATCATCACCATCATCATCATCACCATCATCATCATCACCATCACCATCATCACCATCATCATCACCATCATCACCATCACCATCATCATCATCACCATCATCATCACCATCATCACCATCACCATCATCACCATCATCATCATCATCATCAGCATCAGCATCATCAGCATCAGCATCATCAGCATCACCATCATCACCATCATCACCATCATCAGCATCATCAGCAGCATCATCACCATCATCATCATCATCATCATCATCATCAACAACCATCGCCACACCTGTTTTATATGCTGGCATCTGTTGGCTCATCATCATCATAATTATCATCACCACCACCATCACCATCACCATCATCATTATCATTATCACCACCATCATCACCATCACCATCACCATCATCACCACCATCATCATCATCATCATTGTAACAATTGAAATATAAGATCATCATCATCATCATCATCATCATCACCATAACCACCATCATCATCATCACCATCTCCATCATCATCATCATCATTGAGGAGCAAAATGTGTTTGTTTTCTCTGTTTCTATTTCCTGGCTCTGAGGAGAACGCATGTACAGCGATTACATTCCCCGTCTACTTTCGAAACGGATGTTCAAGTGAAAGAAACTTCTTCCGGTTTTTAAATAGCAAAATCGTTTGCTTGAGGAAATGGAAATTCAATTAAAAAAAAACACACATTGAAAATGGATGAATTTCTATAACTACGATGAACGTTTTATTAAGTTGTGTTAAAAAGATAAATGATATTTTGAACGCAACTCAATTAGGTGTCCATCATGAATATAGAAATTAATTTATTTTCTACATTTTTTATTAGATTTCCATTTCCTGAAATTTACGATATTTCAACAAATTGCCAGAAAGGTTTCAGCGTAGAAAAAGGAATGACATTAAAAATGTCCATTACTGAATCTTTTCTTGAATGTGCATAGAAATGGGAAACTCCTTGTTCATGCTTTAAAAGAAAGAAATGAAACTGCATTTATGAAAAAAAAATAAAAATAAAAATAAAGAAAATAATGATAAGAAACGAAAACCATATTTTATACATAACTAAAATGGAACTTATGTTTCCGAGTTTTTTAGATAAGGATTATTTGGATTATTTTGGACTACTATTCTCATCTTGGTTGTTATTTTCGAAACGTTTCGGCCAATGTAAGCCCCGACCTTCTTCAGGTGTATCTTTTCAAACTCGGGAATTTTTATGTTGATCTCAAGATTCCACAGTTCAAAAAGATGCCCCAGAAGAGGGTCGTTGCAATTCGTTACATTTATTTGTCGTTTTACAGCTATCGCTTAGCCACATAGTTATTTTTAGTAACAACACCATGCTAACAGGTTTTTTTTTTATTACTTGACCTCATATCATAAATGTTATTTTGGTACTGTTATAGCTGACGCGCCAGATTTCCGTGACTTCGCGTCGGCAACGATCGAGCAGGTCACGGGTGCGCCCGACAGCTGGCGAGACGAGACAAGACGAAAACGAGGCTGAAACTGCCAAGCGCTTCATGGAAGACTTTCAAAGAAAAAATACATAGATAAAAAGAAGAGAAAAAAAACGAACAAACCGTAGCTGAAGAAGTGTAGATAAATATATTTTTTATTTTTTGATGGACCAAATGAACCATTGTCGATCTTTTAATTTTTCAACTTAGAAAAGTTTCAAGTATTTATTTTTTGTAAGAAATAAATACAAATGTAAATACTATTCCATATATTATCATCTATATTATAATATGCTACGGCAATTTTATATTCCATGAAAAATGCCAGTATACTGAAATCATATGCCCTTAATAGGGTTAAGATGAAAATTCATATACACTAAATGTACAAAAGCAAGGAAATTCCCAAATTTTTACACTTTTATTGTCATTAAGGGTATGACTACATATCAACCAAACCATTTCATTATCACATCACTACAGTATAAATCTCTATACATGAGTGGAAGAAGTGTGTGAGGTGTGCTGAAGAAAAATTCCTACCAGTAAAATACATAGCCCTGTTGTGCTCGCATACCCTTAATGACAATAAAAGTGTAAAATTTGGGAATTTCCTTGCTTTTGTACATTTAGTGTATATGAATTTTCATCTTAACCCTATTAAGGGCATATGATTTCAGTATACTGGCATTTATCATGGAATGTCACTACTTTTGTAAAGGCTATGCCTCAATACAATGGTCATTTTAAAGGTTTTTTGGAATTTTCTGGAAAACTAAAGTATATGGTAAACTGAAATTAAAATGCCATCAACTAGACCCTAGAACCTCTATCTCTACCAAAAATCAGCTGAATTCATCAAATAGTTGATAAGATACAGGGTGGCACATACGTACGTACGTACATACACATGGATAACGCAAAATCATGCCTGACCTTTCTGGATCTCTGGGTTGCCTTGACTAATGATGCTGAAATTCTACACACTTATAGAACCTATCAAATAAAAGTTTTGTGCAAAGTTTTAACTAATTTGGTTTATTGGTTTTTGAGTTATGATTGATAAAAGAAATGAGATTTCTAGCATAGGCCGTTTTTGAAGTCTATTAAGGGATAGAGCGCTCTAGCGCCTCCCTTGATTCCATGTATAATCATCTATATTATAATATGCTAAAGCAATTTTATATTCGTACATATGTTATCTACCCCATTGTAAAAAGATGGAATCGTCTGATCACCGAGGATGCAATGCGAAAAAAATGATTTAAAAAATGTCATCTGATGTTGTTGTGTTTAATGTGAAACCACTTTCTTGACCTTCGGGCAAGGGTCAAAGTGTAGGATAGATAGAATAAGACAAAAGCTGACTAACGACCCCCCCCCCCGAAACCCACTATTTTGATGCCCTTGTGCCTAATTTGTTAAAATGTAGATTTTATATCTTTTGGAAAATAAATAATTCAAAGTGAAGTATCTGTCTGGAGATAATACAATAATATCGTGGGGTCTACGTTCACGCCGGACGTCCATAGAATGGAGATATTTTTAAGCACTGCAGCAATATGCAACAGACGAAGGATACAACTGTGGAATTTCCAGGGGTCCCGCTAGTTATTATTATTACCAGCAAAAATATGACGAACAAACATATACTATACTGCCCCTCCCAAAAGGAAGAGGTAATGCCTGGGAGGATAGTCTTATAACAACAAAACAGATACTACACGCTTCTTTTTTTTTTCTTATGCGTTAATCCCAAGCTATGGCGGGGTTTGCAATGATGGATTTTTGTCTACACTTGACATGATCACAGGCGTAGTCTGGGTGAAGGCCGGTTTTACAGAGATCTTTGTACAGGGCGTCTGCCCATCTCATCATCGGCCTACCGCTCGGTCACTTTCCGGCGACTTCTAATGCAAAGACAGGTTTCGCGAAGGTGTCGTTGTTAGCCCTCAGCACATGTCCAAAACATCTCAGCCGCCATTCCTTCATCTTACCCCTAATCGGTGCAATGCCGTAGCGCTTTCAGGTATCCTCATCGCAAATGTGGTCAAGTAGTGCAATTCCAGACATCCAGCGGAGCATTTTGGTTTCCATAACGGCGAATCTTCGCTCCGCCTTCCTCGTTGTCGGTAAGTACTCGGAGCCGTATAAAATGACAGGCCTCACAACATCTCGTAGATCTTTGACGTTAGACGGTCGCTGATCTGGCAGTCACATATTATTATTACCAGCAAAATTATGACGAACAAACATATACTATACTACCCCTCCCAAAAGGAAGAGGTAATGCCTGGGAGGATACTCTTATAATGGCAGTGGTGCGCCATTTGAGCCACGTTGCATTTATGCGCTCAGCAACTTTGCTGAGTGTCGAACCAATATATCTGAAGGCGTGTGTCCGTGGAAGATCCTGTCTGTCAACTGGGATGGTGCCATGTTCGTTTTTAGTGGTAGAACAGATATTACATTACCTCAACCCCCATTAAAAAAGAAGAGGTAATCCCTGGGAGAATGGTGTCATGACGAACGAAAATATACTACATTGCACTCTCAAAGGAAAAGGTCATGCCTAGGGGGATTGTCTTAAGACAACAGGACATATACTGCACTACCTCCCCACCAAAAGGAGGAGGTAATGCGTCAGGGGATAGTATCATTACAACAGAACAAATACTACACTATTCTCCTGAATTGAGCATTCAAAAATAGTACGATAGCACATTAATAAAAGTAATAGTATAGTTTCGGCTTCAGACGGATAGATACGAAATTTGCATTAGTAATAAATTTTCATTTTCGTATTGACTCATGCGGAGGTTAGACATTTCATGAATGACTTCCAACTTCTCCTGTCTGTTACCACTTCGCTTGTGTCGCCCGCTAAGATCAGGTCATCATCAACTGATCCCCTCTATGTCGTGAGCAGCCTACAACAGGACTTGGGCCATCGACAATGATGTGGGACACACTTTAGACCGTTTTGGAGGACTAAAAGCGGGTTACGTGGCCATGCGACGTAATTTCTCATGGATATCAGTGAGACTAACAATTTTCTCAATTCGATGTGCTGCGGCCAAGATAGTGTTGTTTTGACGTTTCGTATAGACCACATCTTGCAGTCATACAAGAGTACAGGTCGGATGCGTGTTATACACTGCCCCTCTTGCATGCGATGGGATCCCTGCATTTTGTAAAATTACCGACAGCTTCCTGAAGACTCTCCATGTGTCAGATATACGTTGTCTCATAGTCATGTCTGCTCGTCCACTGGAATCAATTGTGTTGCTGAGGTAGGTGAATCTATTGACTCTTTCAACACCTGCAACAGTTTCCATGAGAGTCGAATTTCGACAATTGCTGCAAATAAAGTTAGCACATACATTTGTATTATTTGTATTATAAAATAATATTATGTATATATATATATATATATATATATATATATATATATATATATATATATATATATATATATACAGGGTGGGCCAAAATAAGGGTCCTATCTTTAAATTTGAATAACTTGAATTTGAATAACTTCCACAAAATAAAAGTTAAACTCACCAAACTTTATGTGTGTGTAGACTGACCCTTCCGAGATTTTTTGAAATAAACAAAACAAATTTTAGCCGAAAAACACTTCTTAAAACTTACAAAAACTAAAGTATTGTTTTTTACACTGTTTTGAGTTTTTTAAGCAAAAATAATGTTTTCTAAATGAGGGTACGTTCCTTAGGGCTAATACGGCTCATGCTTGCTTCGGAAGGGGTCCTTTACTTATTCTAAAAAAAAAAATTTAAAAAATCAATAAATAAAAAAGTTATGAATTTTTAAAAATAGGACCCTTTTTTTTGCCCACCCTGTATATATATATATTCAGTATTTACTTCAACAGTACTCAATACATGAGTAGAGCTTCGTAGTAGTATAAAAATATACTCATGGCAAGTAAACTACACAGAAACCTTTATGTTTCATTCCCAGGGGAAATAATCAGGCTAAGAGCATGAATTTAAATTTCAGGATTGCCTTTATAGCTAATCAGTGCTTCTAACCAATCAGAGTCATTCATTTTATAACCACCTCACAACTTATTTTTTTCTTCAGCCAATGAGTATTACTCTCTTTGTTTAAAAGAGTTTGGGACGTTTTTCACTTTTAAGTGGGTCAAACAAACAAAAAACTGACTTTAATTTGATCCAGAGAAACTAAGAACATTTCGTCTATCACATTCTTGGATTTATTTTAGATTTACATTTTTAGCATTATATAGGCTTTTTTTTATTTTAAGTGCATTATTTTTTTTCTTAATAATTACCCAAATGTAACATTTATTCCATGTCTACAGTTAGCTGCTTCCTCACATCTACGATTAAATACATTTTTGACATCTTTGAAATTTAAAAATTTCTAGTTTCTCACTCAAACGTAATCTACACGGATCGTCTAAATATCCACATGTCGTGGCCCATCTTAATATTTTCCATTCGAATATAGGCGACCGTCTACTTTCTTTAAGTTGCCAATAATGCTTTAATAATGATGTACTATATCTGTTTTTTATTGAATGTGTTTTGTGATTATTTTATGAATTTTATTTTATGAATTATTTTATGAATGTGTTTTATAGAATGTGTTTTGTGATTATTTTATGAATTTTATTTTATGAATTATTTTATGAATGTGTTTTATAGAATGTGTTTTGTGATTATTTTATGAATTATTTTATGAATGTGTTTTATTGAATGGGTTTTGTGATTATATCTTTAAAATATTCTAGTCAGCATTAAAAATTTGTAGATATAATGAAAAACAAAATGTTGGTTTCGGATATCTAGTCAGAGTTTTAAGAAAACAGGCTAGTTTTTCTTTTTTTTTTTATTGAAATCGTTCAAGCACTTCAATAATGGCGATTTTCATATTTTCGGTTCTTTAAAGAGAGAAAGGGAAAGAAGAGAGAGAGAGAGAAAGAGAGAGAGAGAGAGATCATATAGAAAAGCATACGGTTAGAAGACTGCAAAGATATAATTTGACTACAAAATTGAATCAACTATAATGCATTTCGGTTTCTTTGTAAACGGGTCAGCCGTTTTTGTCTTTTATTAATGGTTGAAAGAAAGAATTACTTACTTTGTGACCCTTCGAAGTTTGAAAGGAATTTGGAAGCATTTGAACTGTTGAATGGAAATTCATTTCCAGCCATAAAATTTTTAGCAAGTCATCATGCATTAAAAGATTGCAAGTCATCATGCATTAAAAGATTGCAAGTCATCATGCGTTAAAAGATTGCAAGTCATCATGCGTTAAAAGATTGCAAGTCATCATGTATTAAAAGATTGCAAGTCATCATGCATTAAAAGATTGCAAGTCATCATGCATTAAAAGATTGCAAGTCATCATGCATTAAAAGATTGCAAGTCATCATGCATTAAAAGATTGCAAGTCATCATGCATTAAAAGATTGCAAGTCATCATGCATTAAAAGATTGCAAGTCATCATGCATTAAAAGATTGCAAGTCATCATGCATTAAAAGATTGCAAGTCATCATGCATTAAAAGATTGCAAGTTTACATCCAATGATTTTATAAATAGATTAAAACATTTTTACATTAACAACATTTAGGAGAGTAGAACGTGACTGGTGGGTTTACTTCTGGCAGCGTCGTGACTCTTGCTTCCCTTATTTTGTCCTTTAGTCCTCACATTCCATGAGCAATGTTTCTGACAAAGGGGGAAGAATTGCTGTTTTCTGGTTGGAATCTATCCATCTAACACTTATCGTTGACTAGTTTTTGACATTGAAGTAATTTTTTTAGCTCCTTACATCAAGTGGCTTCATGCCTTGTCTGGAGCGATTTCTATATGAAAAACCAAATTTTGTTATCTACTTACATGTTAGCTGAAAATAAGATTGTACAGAAAAAATTACGCAAATTCATCCAGTATTTATTAAATTACAAGAAAAAGAAAGGAAAAAACGATTTAGACATTCTGTAACCAGTTAAGGCAAGGGAGATACATTTTTTTTTACCAATTTGAGTTGTTAAATGATGGGGTAGCTTGAATGAAAAGTTTAAAAAAAAAAGAAAAGAAATAAAGGTGCTTCTGCTCGGTCAGCCATCTTAGTCTTTTATCAATGTTTCTGACAAAGGGGGAAGAATTGCTGTTTTCTGGTTGGAATCTATCCATCTAACATTTATCGTTGACTAGTTTTTGACCTTGAAGTGGTAATTTTTTTTGTTCCTTACATCAATTGCTTCATGACTTGTCTGGAGCGATTTCTATTTTTTTTTAAATTGCTTCTTCTTGCCAATTATTTATATAACAATATAGTCTTGACTTTATGCTAGACTTGAGCTGAATCAAAGAGTGGATGATATCAGAAATTGAGTCAGTTGAGGGTTAGACAGATCAAAATCAGAAATTGAGTCAGTTGAGGGTTAGACAGATCAAAATCAGAAATTGAGTCAGTTGAGGGTTAGACCGATCAAAATCAGAAATTGAGTCAGTTGAGGGTTAGACAGATCAAAATCAGAAATTGAGTCAGTTGAGGGTTAGACAGATCAAAATCAGAAATTGAGTCAGTTGAGGGTTAGACCGATCAAAATCAGAAATTGATTCAGTTGAGGGTTAGACAGATCAAAATCAGAAATTGAGTCAGTTGAAGGTTAGACAGATCAAAATCCGAAATTGAGTCAGTTGAGGGTTAGACAGATCAAAATCAGAAATTGAGTCAGTTGAGGGTTAGACCGATCAAAATCAGAAATTGAGTCAGTTGAGGGTTAGACAGATCAAAATCAGAAATTGAGTCAGTTGAGGGTTAGACAGATCAAAATCAGAAATTGAGTCAGTTGAGGGTTAGACAGATCAAAATCAGAAATTGAGTCAGTTGAGGGTTAGACCGATCAAAATCAGAAATTGAGTCAGTTGAGGGTTAGACCGATCAAAATCAGAAATTGAGTCAGTTGAGGGTTAGACCGATCAAAATCAGAAATTGAGTCAGTTGAGGGTTAGACAGACCAAAATCAGAAATTGAGTCAGTTGAGGGTTAGACAGATCAAAATCAGAAATTGAGTCAGTTGAGGGTTAGACAGATCAAAATCAGAAATTGAGTCAGTTGAGGGTTAGACAGATCAAAATCAGAAATTGAGTCAGTTGAGGGTTAGACAGATCAAAATCAGAAATTGAGTCAGTTGAGGGTTAGACAGATCAAAATCAGAAATTAATATGGAAGTGACTCATAAGAATGGTATTCCCACATTTGATAAAGGCAAGCGGGTTCAGACGAGACTTGAGGACAGACACAATGTAGATGACAAGGTTTTAGCGACACTTGTCACTGTCAGTAAATGGGGAGACGTGCCAGTTCTAATTAGTTATATCCTCCTGTTTTTCCTCAATCCGATTCATGTACAGTTAAAATAAAATCTATATTTTTATAAAAATGTCATCGCACGTTTTAATTACCTCTACCAAAGAGGTTATGGTTTCAGTCGAAGTTTGTTGGCTTTTCATTTTTTGTTTGTGTACAGCCGAGAGTCTATTATCTGTTTTGAGGCATACAAGAAGTGCAGTGGAAGTACTGGTAGGTTAAGAGAAGATGACCAGTTTGTGTGCAAGAAGTGTAAAACAATGAAGTGTAAAACAATGAAGTGGATGAAAACAATGAAGATGGATGAAAACTCAGATGTGGAGAAAATATATTTCGATGGCGAAGTTATTGAGGTTGTTGAGAAGTTTACCTTGATGATACCATTGGAGCACAGGATGGAGCAGGTGCTAGTCTCATTGCAAGAGTTAGGAGTGGACGGAGTAAGTTCAAGCAAGTTCTGCCATTACTAACCAGCAGAGCGTTACCACTGTCGACCAAGGAAAGGGTCTATCAGGCATGTGTACAAAGCGTGATGATCGATGAAAGTGAGGGTTGAAGACATGCGTTGCATGGAGAGCAATAATATGAGAATGATACCATGGATGTGTAATGTGGGTCTTAAAGACTAAATCTGGACGGTATAGTGAGATGTGTGCATAACAGGAGACTTTGATGGTATGGTCACAGTGAAAGAATGGATGAGAGTTCCTTGGTTAGTAGATGTAGAAGAGTTGAGGTAGCAGGGTCAGTTCACAGGGGAAAGCCAAAGAAAACATGGGAGGTAGTGATAAGGAAGCACTTTAGAGAAAGAGGGATAAATAAAGTCCTGGCCAGAGATTAGGTTCTTTTGGAAGTCAATTTCTAAAAACCGGCCAACATATGCCAGCATGTAAAATGGACATTAAATCGATGATGATGATGGTGATGATGATAGTGAGTTTATTATTTGTTTATTATATTTATATTGAGAGGGTACAAGTGTAGTATTTGTAGAAGTATTTGTAAAACAAAATACAGGGATGCCACGCTACGGTGATGCAACAGGTGTTGGAGGTTGACAGAGAGTGCGGGACCTATTATTAGGCTAGGAATTCTTTTTTGCACCCTGTCCGGGGATGGGGGGAGGGTCTAGTGGTTGGTACACCAGATGGCAAAAATACTCCGTGTACGGGCGAATGGTGGCTTTATAAAAATATAGGATACCAACAGGTGTGAGAAGTTTTCTAGTCCGGTAAAGAGAGCCTACCTTCTTTGCAGCAGTCTTGGCAGCATCTTCTGTGTAATTATTCCACTTCATGTTTATTTGAGAATGTCAGGCTGAGGAGTTTAAACGTTGGACTCTTGGGAAGGGAGTTTGTCCTTGACCTGACTTTCTTTTTTTCTTTTTAACTAAAAGCTAAGTGAAATGGTGAGAGTTTTGGAAGGGGACGCGATATTCTGTTAGCTAATCATAATTTTTCATAAACTCCCCATTTTGGAGAAAAATCTTTACGGTATTATTGTAGATTAATACCCTCAGCTAAATCCCTCCCCCCAGAAAATGAGATTATACTTTTTCAGGCGATTACGTGTGAATGTCCTGAAAAACTTGTCGGGGAAAAAAAATCCAATTATTTTAGAATTTGGAAAAGGGGATCAGTTTCGCATATAAATTTAGCATAAAATGATCTCCCATTTCCAGGCTATTCTAGCAATTTAGGACAGTTAACCTAATTTATTTTGCTATGGAAGATAAATCCTGTGAATCCTTTTTGGGGGGTTAGTGGTTCTACTTTTCAGCGATTATGTGTGGTTTTACGATTTGCTACTCGAACTAGTTGTAAAAAAATTTGGTTAACTGCCGTAAATAGCTAGAACGGCTCGGTAATGGGGGATTTTTTATCGTTAAATTTATATACGAAACTGATCCCCCACTCTAAATTTTAAGTGAATTGGGTTTTTTTTAAGCTTTTCAGGGAGTTCACCCATAATCGCCTAAAAGAGGTAGAATCTCTTTTTTTGTGTGGTGGGGGTGGGGGGGTGATTTAGCGGAGAGTTTTAATTTACAAATTTACCAAATTTAAAGCAAGCTTGCAAGCGAGTTTGAAACCTGTGCCATTTCTGCCTCCTTCCACGAATGGACAGGGTTAGAAGCAGAAACGCACAAGCAGTGCTAGTAATTTGAATCACATTCGTAATTGTGATCACAGCAGCAGACGGAAGAGTATTGATATTTTGTTGCTTCTGACCGAAGCAGATTTAAATGCTATTCATCTGAAATTGTAAAAGAATTTCAAGAAAATAAAGCAGTTATAATCCCTTCCATTTTTTTTTTTTTTAAATTATAAGTATTTTTGGTCTGTCATTTCGAAGACAGAGCGCAGAGTTGTGTGCATATGCATGTCTCTGCATTTCCTATTTTGACTGCTAAAAATCGATAGTAGTACCCGTTCCACAATCACAGAAACTTTCTATATCTCCACTGTTGTGTAAAATCGATAATCTATAATCATATTCGTTAACAAAGCTTCTTCTTTGTCTTCTTCCTCTTCTTCTCCTCCTTCTTCTTCTTCTTCTAAGTAAACTAGCCACAGGGTGAAAGTTTTTTTGGGGGCGGGGGTAATACGACAAATCCCTTATTCTTCTTCTTCTCTGTTCCTTTCCTCCTTCCTTTTCTTCTGCCTCTTCCTTCTTCTTCTTCTTCTTCTTCTTCTTCTTTCCTCCTCCTTCCTCTTCTTCTGCCTCTTCTTCTTCCTCTTCTTCTTCTTCTTTCCTCCTCCTTCCTCTTCTTCTGCCTCTTCTTCTTCTTCTTCCTCTTCTCCTCCTCCTTCCTTTTCTTCTGCCTCTTCCTTCTTCTTCTTCTTTCCTCCTCCTTCCTCTTCTTCTTCTTCTTCCTCTTCTCCTTTCCTCCTCCTTCCTTTTCTTCTGCCTCTTCCTTCTTCTTCTTCTTCTATCCTCCTTTCTTTTCTTCTTCTTCATGTGACAGTAAAATAGTTACAGGGAAGCAGTTTAGAAGGAATGATACAATGAAGCCTTTTCTTCTTCTTCTTCTTCTTCAACATCATCATCTAGCTCTTCTTCTTTTTCCTCTTCTTCCCCCCCCCCCCTTTCTTGTTCTTCTACTCCTTAACCTTCTTCTTCTAAGTAAAATGGTTACGGGGGGGGGGGGGGTAGGAGGAGTGATACGACGAAGACATTTCTTCTTCTTCTTCTTCCACATCATTATCTCGTTCTTCTTCTTCTTCTCTCTTTCTTTTTTTCTTCTTCTTCTTCTTTATAGAGTTCTGCATTCAAAGTACTATTTCCACATTGCACTGTAAAAAAAAAGGGGGGGGAGGAGGGATACTTATTATAAATAGACATCCACAATTATGATAATGTTAGATTTTTAGCAGAGGTGATCGAAACGTTAATATTTAAGCAGTATTCATGCAATGGAAATGTTCCAAATTAATGTAGAGGGGGTAAAAACCAAAACGAAACAAAAAAACAAAAAAACACAACAACTTATAATTGTCCCTGCCTCCAGCACCAGCACCAGCACCGGAACGCTAGCAGATGGCTATGCACCGTCGGCCATTCTTATCTGACAGCTGTATTCCATCCACTGTAAATTATTGGTGCACTTAAATTCATTTACCGGGGAGAGAGAGCGGAAGTTAGAACGGAAGTGAGAGCGCATGCTGAAACTGGTACTTCCATATATAGACAAGAGAGCCCCCCCCCACACACACACACTCCTCCTTCTCTTTCTACCACGGACCGCATATTCATGAGCTTATTGCTAATTGGTGGATATTGCAGTTTGATAACTCGTCCATTGTCACCTGTTCAGCGTAGCACCCTTGACTAGCATCCATTATTCATTGCTATCAATACTATAACGCCGTTGATGAAAGCTGAATGACCACGGGTTTCTTCTTGTAGATTGGCCGCCGCCGCCGCCGCTGCCACCGTACGGAACTATGCTGTCGATTTTAAGCACAGCGTTCTTGACTGCTGACAACCTCACGCGGATGACTGACTTGCACCAGTACAATACCACGAGCCGGACACAGGCGTCCCTTTAGTGTATCGCATTCTAGGCTTCATGTCCTTTATTTGCTAGGCCCCTTTTTTTTAATAGCTGTATCAGTACCGTCAGCGTTAGTAGACACTAAACGGGTGGAAAAAAAAAAAAAACTCAGTATGGGGAATAGAGTGTCACGGATTACAGATGCTATATCTCGGAGAAAAAGAAAAGGTAATATTCTTTTCACTATGCTGCAAGCCAAAAAAAAAAAGAAGAAAATCTTCTAGTTCTACATAGGTATTCACACATATATTATTTTATTCACACATATGTGTGTGTATATGCGTATGTATATATGTATTAATATACATATATAAATATGTATGTATACGTACATGTACATTATATACTTGCACCCTTTTACTAATTTATACATAGATATGGACATTTATTCATATATATATATGTATGTATATATATCATTTATGGACATGTATGAGCATGAATTCGAATTGTAAATATATAAGTTGGCGTTGAATATATATATATATATATATATATATATATATAATCACGAAGTCTAAGGAGTATAAAGTCTTATGTATAAGTCTATATAAATGCATGTTACGATATTTTTCTCTTTCATACACTTTCTATTTCTTCTGATTTTTCCACCTCAAAACTCAAATACGTTTTCTTGATATTGAAACAATTTTGAGTTTGAACACTTTTTTTGAACGAATTTCGGATTTTTTCGTTTTTTTTTTTTGTTTTTTTTTCTGGCACTAAATTTTATTTGAGTTTCTTTTCTTTTTCCGATTTCTGATTTCTATATACGTAGCAAAAAGAATATCGAATTTCCTCTTGTCTCGTGTCTTTCATCTTCTCTGCTTTGATTTCTATGAAAAGTGTGAAAAAAAAAAAAGATTTCTGTTACTTTTTCTTCATCTTCATCTTCATCACTTGCCTGCACTGCACTGTTCACCAGTTGCTTCCTTCCGCCTGTTCACCATTTTATCTTTTTACTTATTCGATATACTTAGCTTTCGCGTTTTTAAAATTTTTTGTTTGTTGTTGTTTTACACTCCTCAGCATCTTTTCATTCCGGAATTTATTCTTTTTTTTCTTTCTCAACTCCTTTCAAATATCATCATTTTCATTCACAATGTGATGGATCAAATTGCTTTTTTTCTTCTAACTTATTTTGGCCTTTTGGCCAAGATCAAAGTGTAGTATCTGTTCCGACAGATACTGCACCTCATAGACCGGTATTGTCTTGGCCTTCGGGGCTTGATTTCCGCCGGTCTATGGGTTTGTCCTGTGCAGTTCAAGGAGGTCCACCCTCCCAGGCTTTGCCTTCTCACCCTTTGAGAAGGGGTTAGTTTATTGCTAATCGCCTGAGGCGCCGCTACCGGGGAATGCCGACGGGGCTGCCCAGGCAATTTTTAAAGGTAATAGGTGCTTTTCGAGTGCTGACTTATCAAATCCCACTTTCCGACCTTGTGTCACATCTTACTTTGTGGGAGGTAGATAAATACCAACTTATTCTCAAATATCTCCTAACTTCTTAGGAAAATATTTGCAAGATTCTTTTTATCTACTTCTTTTTGTTATATTTGTATGATCTAGTTTGAAATCTTCTTCATCCCAAAAGTGAAAGCATTTTTATTTTCATCTGGATAAAAGATCAGTCATTAATATATATATTTAAAAAAAATTTTTTTTTTTGACAATGTCTGTCTGTGTTTGATTTAAATTATAATAATTCAGCATAATTATAGTTTTCCATATTTCGGAATTTTTTAGATGAGGATTGATAATTTGTATAACTTGGATTATTTGGACTACTGTTCTCATCTTGGATATTATTATCATAACGTTTCGGTCGATGTAGCCTCCGACCTTTTTCAGGTCCATCTTGTAAAAATCGGGAATCTTTATCCCGAACTAGGGAATCTGTACGGAACTTCGAACGGAACCCTTTATTTAATCCACACGGGTAGCTTGCTCGCGTTCTGTCAGCCGTGATCAGCTAGAAGTCTTAAGTAATTCTTAATTATATTCTTAGTATCGCCCACACTGAGGATTGAACCTTCAACCTCCAGAAGACTGTCACTTAGAACTGATTATTACTTAGCACTTTTATCCGTTGTGCCACGAGTACTTGGCTGATGGAACGATAGCAAGTTACCTCTTCGCAAGGGTTCTCTTCGAAATTCCATACAGATATAGGAGTTCGACAAGACGCACCCGAAGAAGGTCAGAGGTTACGTTGTGAGAACATCCAAGATGAGAACAATAGTCCAAATAATCCAAACTATAGTTTTTCTTTTTACTCCAAAATATATATTTTTTAAAAATAATATGGGTCGTTCATTTAAAAGCATTGCTGGGTTTGTATTAAAATTGAAAATATAAGCAAATATCAATGCAAAATTAATGTTTTAATTTTTTTTTTTAATCTTATTAAATTAATCTTGCATTGATATTGTCTTATATTTTCAATTTTAATATATTTTTTTTTAATTTCAAATCTTTCTGCTTAAATTTTCCTTATTTTAATGTCGTATATTTGATATAAATCTCTTTACTTTTACTATTTTGTTCTCACCTATTCCTACTTACTGTAACTTGGATTATTTGATTAATAAATATCACATTTGGTGGTTAAGAATCATATTTATTTTTTGTTGTTATTTGTGGATAATTATTATTTTGACCTTAATTTGATTTGGTTTCCTTTTCTTTTCTTTGTTAAACTTAGTTGACTAAGTTCTTTTTCGAGCCTAAAAATGTGGTCACGATATGGCCCTGTGCTAACTTCCTGTGGCTTTCACTGCAGCAAACTGGTTTGAGGTTTTAGTAGAACAGTCAAATTATTGAACGTTTGTTTCTAAGGAGATCATCCTTCTAGTGGAACTACTTAAAAAAACAAAAAAAAACTTTCATGTATAAACTAAGGACTAAAGTATGATAAAAGCAATATACTTATAGTTAACTACAATTATTCATTTTTAAATAAGAATCAGGCTTACAACATTCATAGAATCGAACTTGAACCTCTATTATTTCATTTCTGTTTTTATATCTTTACTTTTGCTCGAGTCATTTACATATCCATAAATCATCTACGTTTGTGGCACTAACATAAATAGGAGATTGAACTAATTTGAACCATATGAATATTAATGAAATCAATAAACATCAGCCGGAAAAAAAAGAGAGCGAGAGACGGTGAACGAGTGGCATGCAGTAATCGACCACCATACACATTGCCTCCGGTCACCAGACATAGCATCTCATGATTTAAAATGATGGAAATTAAATTAAAATAAATCTTTATACAACTGTTTTCATGCTTTTTTTTTTATACATATATACTTGTTCAGTTTAAGTTAGGTAATATCACTGAACACTTAAGGCGCAAGTGTTTTGAACGCCATTGCAAGTTATGCTCAAAGTCTAGCATCAAATATAATGAATGTACAGCTCAACTCTACAGCAACAGGTTTTATTGGTGTTATTTTGAAAACTTGTATATGCACTTGAATAAAACGCTTTCATCATCTGCTTATATTTTGAACGGTTTTATTGATTGATTTAATAAATAAATTGAATGAATCTTTATTTTTCTTCTTTTTTTTTTTTGATTCAAACAGAATTTTATCCATTTTTTTTTTTAAATTCTTTAATCGTTTTAAAAAAAATTAATTATTTATTTGACGTATGTACATTTAAGGTTGTCATTTCAGTTTTATTCTGCACGAACATAAATAACTGATAATCTTAAATAATATTCTTGATATAAAAATAATATTCCAGATTCTTGCCTTTTTATTTGCTATGAATATGCAGTTTTATTGCTAATATATATATATATATGTATATATTTTATTTATCTTCCTCCCACAAGGTATGTATATATATATATATATATATATATATATACATACATATTTATTTAATATATGTATTACACAAGATCAGAACATATAATAATGTAATACATATATTAATAAATATTATGCTTTTATTGATTTTTCTTATATATATATATATATATATATATATAATTATATATATATATGGTAAAATGCACGATATGTCATGAAAATGAAATTCCGTGATAGACAAAATGTGTGAAAAAAGACAAACGGAAAACAGATTTAAATACAGGAGAAAAACAAGAAACGAGAGATTTGACCGGTTTCGTTCGTATCAACAAATGTAAGATGTTCGCCGATACGAACGAAACCGGTCAAATCTCTCGTTTCTTGTTTTTCTCCTGTATTTAAATCTGTTTTCCATTTGCCTTTATTCACACACACACACACATATATATATATCATTATTGATCTTATAAATAGGGTGGTATCAAATTATATAATAAGTTCTGTTTCCTATTTTAACTGGATATATATGTTTCTTTTTTCCCAAATAATACTAAAATTGGATGTTATGAGGGGCGCTGATGAAGTATATATTTTTTAAATCATCTAAAGTACAATACAAAATAAAATATTCCAAATCGTCTTAGAAGCGATCGTACACCAAATATTCATTGTTTTTGAATTCTTTGAACTCATATAAATAATGTGCTAATTTTGTTTATCTCAACTTACTATATATATATATATATATTCATTTTAAGTAAATAATGTTAAATTTTTTTGCCTACACACGCCAGCGTTTCAAGCTTTCGCTCTCATCAGTGTAGGGAATGATAATTCCAGACGGTCGCAAGGTTTGAACCTCTGCTACAGAATCAACCTAGACTCCGCAAGCAAGCGCCATAACCATACGGCCACGAGACATTACTACGTCAAGAAGGGAATTTAAGTTCTATTTATGCGAAGGAGGGCACATATAGACAGACTCACTAGAATATTCAACGAACATTGTTGCAATATGCCTTATATATATATATATATATATATATATATAACGTCGTATAAATCTTAGTTATTCAAAGAAACATTCTATATTTCATCCCAAAACACTTTAGTAATGGATCATCCAAGATTGATTGCGGTCGGTGATAAATAATTATTCTTTAGATGTACACTTTGAAAAATGTTTTTTATTGATCGAATATGAACACGTTATACAAAAGAGAAAAACATATATGATGAACATAATACACCATGAACTTTTATATACAAAAAAAAAACCAGTTAAATAAGGTGGTCCTTTGAATTTGGGTGGCAAAAAGAGAAATATGTATAAACTAAATGAATGTCGGATGCATTTTAGTTTTTCAGCCTGACCGTGTGAAATTATACACTGATGAAGCCTCTTCATGAATATTTGTGATATTTTGTATATCATAAAAAATATATTCTCGAAATGGGCAGAAATAATTGTCTGTCAATAAAGTTTTTTTGGACGAAATATGGAACGTTTCTTTGAATAACTAAGATTTATATGATGTTAAATTAAGAGCTCTAGGCGTACACTATTGAGCTACTAAATAAACATTTGTGCTAACTTAAAGAAATTTATATAATATATATATATGTATGTATATATATATATATATATATATATGAACTGCCAAGCAAGAACCTGCTTGAGTAGAGAAACACGTGTAGGGAAAAAACTCTTTAACTTTGAAAAATCTGAAAAATAAATAAACTTTGAAAGGAAAAAAGTTTTTTGTTGTGATGAATGATTTCATGAACGAAATGTTTTGGTAAACCTTAAAAAAAACACATATAAATGCTCTGTACCCTGTAACCGAGTATCATCGAGCTTATTTTTATTGGACTAATCCCGGTCTTTACTGAATAAAATATCTTCTAAGTGAAAAATATAAATCTATATATATAGTCTCGGAAGTTTCTCAACCATTAAAATTATATAAAAAAAAAAAATATATAAAAAAACAAAAAAAAACAAAAAAAACTTATAGTCTCAAGTCTTCCAGTGGAAAATCACTCATGTAAGTCAATTTATTTTTTACAGTTATTATATAAGTTAGTTTCTAACACTATTTTAAGGGATCATCAGTTGTTTACCATGAAAAACTGTTTCGGGAATTTATATATATATATATATATATATATATATATATATATGTCTCGGAAGTTTCTCAACCATTAAAGCTATATATAAAAAAAACAAAAAAACTTTTAGTCCCAAGTCTTTTAGTGGAAAATCACTCATGTAAGTCAATTTATTTTTTACAGTTATATATATAATTTAAATTTAAAAATTTTAAATATAAATTTTATTATAACACAAAGGTTTTTGTAATAGCTCGATAGTGTAGAACTAAATCTGTATTAAAATATTTTAATATTATGTAAACCTCAGCAAATGTAGGGAACAAATTTTCATAAATTCATTAAAAACAGTTTCTATTTGCATTCAATTGGTTCTCAATCACATAGCTCTTCATGATATGCACAAAGCATCAATTTTTCCTGAAGAGGATATCCTCAGTGCTTATAAAAAGTTAGCTCTTCAGGATGGAAAAAACGGAAGTGCATTCAGCATTCATTTATTTTTTTATGTTTTGTTTCTTTATATATTATTTCTATATAATATTTTGCTTTTCATATATTCTTCCGATGATATACATAAAGTTCCAAATGCACAAAGCATCAATTTTTCCTGAAGAGGATATCCTCAGTGCTTATAAAAAGTTAGCTCTTCAGGATGGAAAAAACGGAAGTGCATTCAGCATTCATTTATTTTTTTATGTTTTGTTTCTTTATATATTATTTCTATATAATATTTTGCTTTTCATATATTCTTCCGATGATATACATAAAGTTCCAAATGCACAAAGCATCAATTTTTCCTGAAGAGGATATCCTCAGTGCTTATAAAAAGTTAGCTCTTCAGGATGGAAAAAACGGAAGTGCATTCAGCATTCATTTATTTTTTTATGTTTTGTTTCTTTATATATTATTTCTATATAATATTTTGCTTTTCATATATTCTTCCGATGATATACATAAAGTTCCAAATGCACAAAGCATCAATTTTTCCTGAAGAGGATATCCTCAGTGCTTATAAAAAGTTAGCTCTTCAGGATGGAAAAAACGGAAGTGCATTCAGCATTCATTTATTTTTTTATGTTTTGTTTCTTTATATATTATTTCTATATAATATTTTGCTTTTCATATATTCTTCCGATGATATTATTCAATGGGGAAGTTTTCATCTGAATATACGAATCGTGGTATCTTCGTACCACGTGGTGTTATTCATCCAGCGTAATTGTTTGAATCTTTAGCCATCGATGAAGATTTCTGCTCAAAATTCACTCAAATAAATGATGAATGTTTTGAACAAACCGTTAGTGTATAGGTCTTGCCCTATTTTTCTTTCTTAGTTTTTTTCTTTTTGACTCTTTTTTTTTCATTCTTCTTCAGAGTTTTTCGTTACTTCCTACGCACACGCGCACCCACACATATTTATTTATGTGTGTGATAATATAAAAACAATACTTTTATATGATTTAGATTGATTCTTACGAGAATCAATTTCCAAAGCAAAATGAAGCTCAATATCTAAGCCTTTAAATAGTTATTTCAAAAATGGGAAAATACTTGTAATTAAAGTTTTAGTGGATAATTTTTCCTACTTTTTTCAACATTGAACAATAAAATACCACTGAGTAAGTACATGATATTGTTTTCATAAATAAATAATTTTTCCGTATGCCCGAAGCACTGAACAAATTTCGGAGCAAACGAAATATTACACGCATTTCTGGAGAAAATGAAATGATAAATATAATAATTAACAAGCAAGCCATTTTCTTGATTAATGTATCCCCTTTAAAAATCTATTTTTCATTGAGGCAATTTCATTAAACTTTTGAACAGTTACATGGACAAAAATCTATCATGAAGATTAATCTGAATGGATATATTTGATGCATTAAATTATATACTTTTATTTTAAAATTAATTAATAATAACTAGCTGTAACGATCTGGCATTGTCTGGGATCCATTACATTCAAATTTCTTTTGTAAATGTTTTGATTTAATAAAAACGAAGCAAGACATAAATACGAAAAATGAATTTTAAAAAGGCAAGCAAAGAACGATAATTCTTACTAAAAGAATAAGAGTTATTCTCTTTAGTTGATTTTTCTTTTAAGGTGACAATTTAAGAATTTCTACATATTAGAGGACTGCCGGATGGGATTAAACATTTTTTCTTAAATAAATTGTAGCAAAGTATGTTAGTCTATTGCACATGACATGGTATAACAATAACAAATGAAAATCAGAATCAAAGTTTTATTTGTCAGTTTAAATGCTATTTAAGTCCAACTTTTGAAATCCGGCCAACAGTATTTTTAGATTTTAAATGTTAGAAGATGTCAATAATCATCCATGTTTAAAACTAGAAAAGAAAAGATGAACTGTGTTTTCTCTCAGCAAATCTATATACTATCAAAAAGTTGTGTTTTTGGAGTTTGTTCGAAAATCTCCGGTGATGATGACGTAAGTACTGAAATTTTCTTGGATACTTATTCCTAAAAAGTGCCCCCAAAAGTTCAAATTAGCATTGCATATTAGGAAGACAGTTGAACATGCAAAACATTAATATGAAGACATGTGTCAGAATGAATATCCCACACATCGCTTTGAACGCTACCAGAAGAAAGACAGTCACGTGACTGATCTTATCGGTTCAGAGCTATTCAAAATATCCAGTCTTATACATATCTTCGTATTAAAGGGCAGATAATTTGCAAATTATCTACCCTGCTTTTTTCTGTGTGCAAAGACACATGAATCACTTGAGAAAAATGTAAACTTAAAATGTCTACAAAAGGCCTGTAACAAGATTACCTGTGAGGATGCAGAGAAAGTAGTAACAACACTAATATTAATAGTGTTAATAATAATAATAATGATATTACGGTAATGACTAGTAGTTGGCCATGATGATGACAGGGCGATTTTGGTTACAAAAGGGCAGATAATTTGCAAATTATCTGCCCTTGAATTGTGTCCAACGAAACAAGATGGAGGCATACTCATCAAAGTGATTGCTATAATACGTCAAATGGGAAAATACTTGTAATTAAAATTCTAGTGGATAATTTTTTCTACTTTTTTCAACATTGAACAATAAAATACCGCTGAGTAAGTACATGATATTGTTTTCATAAATAAATAATTTTTCCGTATGGCCGAAGCACTGAACAAGCACCTATGTTCGTATTAAGATCAGCTACAATATTATTAAGTCAATCACATACATGAATTTGAGTATTATTATTTCAAATGAAATCACTGATAAATTTATATACTATTAAAAACTCATGGTGTTTTGGGGGTTTGTCTGTTCATGCACAAATAGAAACATGTGATTGGTTGACAAAAAAGGAATAGGCAGAGTACACATTAGTATGTCAGTAGATTTGAGACTCTTCTTTAGATTCTGTCTAATAGGGGAAAGACTAGTGGTTGGTGCACCAGCTCAGATGTGGTAACAATACTACATGCATGGGCGAATGGTGGCTTTGTAGAGATATAGGATAATGTCAGGTGTGAGGATTTTTCTAGCACGGTAAACGGAGCCCACCTTTTTTGCAGCAGCTTTGGCAATATCTTCTATGTATTTGTTCCAATTCATGTTGCCTGTGAATGTTAGGCCGAGGAGTTTGAATGAGGAACTCTCAGCTAGAGTGTAATTAATCATGGCAATCGGTGGTTGAAGAGGTTTCTTGTAGTCGTTAAAGGAAAGGAGCTTTGTCATAGTAGCATTAAATGTTGCCATCCATTTACGTCCCCATTACAGACTGGAGGTCACTTTCTAAGGATTCAGACATCGCCTTTTTTTTTCTTTTTTTTTTTTAACGTAGTTCACCTCAAACAAGGCAGGTCGCCACTGTAGACGTAAGGGGCTACTGAGAAAAAAGAAAAGGGGAGAAGGTTGGGGGGGGGTCAACCTAAATTGGGATCTGCGCAGCGAGATGTCTGTTTACATTAATTTTAAATTTCTGCATGTCAGTACTGTCGGGGAAACAGGGGGCAGGGAGGGAGTTCCAGTGGCCAGCAGCACGAGGAAAGAAACTATTTGAGTAGAAAGCTCTCCAGCATCTGGGGATCTCCACAGTGAATTTATGTCGAGGGGGCACCAGAGTAGCCAATTTATCAGAGCATAATCCATTGAAGTATTTGTAAAACAAGCACAAGGATGCTACATTGCGGCACAGGGACTGGAGCTTGGTTGACAGTGAGGGACCTATTAAGTTGGCGACTCATTTTTGGACCTCGTCAAGGAGGGAGAGACTAGTAGATGATGCACCAGCCTAGATGTGGCAACAATACTCCATGCATGGGCGAATGGTGGCTTTGTAGAGATACAGGATAATGTCAGGTGTAAGGAGTTTACTAGCACGGTAGAGGGAGCCAACCTTCTTTGCGGCAGCCTTGGCAATGTCTTCAATGTATTTGTTCCAATTCATGTTACCTGTGAAGGTTAGGCCGAGGAGTTTGAATGATGAGCTCTCAGGTAGGGTGTTATTTGCCATGACAATCGGTGGTTGGAGAGGTTTCTTGTAGTTATTGAAGGAAAGGAGCTTTGTCTTTGCGGTTGTAAAGTCGAACAGAATGAAGGAAGAAAGCGACCACGTGTTTGCGCGTGTTGTCTTACCTGCCGGGATGATCACGGGGAGGGCGGAAATTAGATTAATGGCGGCTGTGGTTTTTTGTACGATTATTGAGCAATGACGTCAGGCCTCACGTGACTGTTTTTCTGACCACCGATT
Source organism: Sepiola atlantica (assembly GCA_963556195.1). Lineage (NCBI taxonomy): Eukaryota > Metazoa > Mollusca > Cephalopoda > Sepiida > Sepiolidae > Sepiola > Sepiola atlantica. The sequence goes on along the minus strand of OY744543.1, from coordinate 65,946,829 downwards.
GGCTGATGATGAACACTTGGACAATAAAAGGAGTATGTTCAGAAGATCAAGTGAGTGTGTATCAACTGCATCAGTGTGATTAGATGTCCGACGTGTGTGTGTTAATCAACTGCCGTAGTTGCGTAGTTGCGAAACGAATACAGCGGTATTAAAAGTTACCAACCATTTATGACCCCAATCCACTAAAGCCTGGGGGTCATTTTCTAAGGATTCAGCCATTGCCTCGGATATGATCGCGTCTGTTTTGTCAACATGGCAAGAGTAAAGCGTGGTGTCGTCAGTAAATAAACCAATCTCAGACTCTATGTCATCAGGGAGATCGTTTATATAGATCAGGAACAACAAAGGTCCAAGGATAGATCCCTGGGGTACACCAGCATTTATGTCATGTTGCTTAGATGAACAGCCATCGAGGACAACCTGGATTTTTCTTTTGGTTAGGAAGGATCTAATTATATTAAGTAATTGCCCAGTAATACCGTATGAGCGTATTTTCAGGAGAAGCCCTTTATGCTATACCTTGTCAAAGGCCTTGGATATATCAAGCGCTACTGCCCTAGCTTCACCTGCCTTGTCGCGTGTATGATACATGCGTTCTGAGATGACCGTTAGGATGTCTGCAGTAGATCGTGCTTGTCTAAATCCTTGGATATGTGTACATCTTTTTTCCCCACATGTCTGGAATAGAGCGCGGTGTCATCAGCAATCGGACAAAGTTAACTAATTTTTTTTACCTACTAGCTGTACCAACACGGTGTTGCCCGGGATCCATTATGTTTAAATTTGTTTTGTACATATTTCTATGTTCTATAATCATTCTTCTTCTTCTTAAAACTGTGTTCTGTGGCTACGGTAGTCAAATGACATCCCGTAGCTGCAATCAGTCCCCCATGCTAGTCCCAGGCCATCTGGCCTTGTCATGCGCAAGTTGTCGTAGTGTGCCCAGCAGATTTGTGCAGTGCCATCCTAGTCGCGGTTGGTAGGCTTGCGAGCCAGTAATAATCATGCCATTGTTTAAAGTTAGGTTCGGTATCTAAGCTAAAACAGCAAACAAGTAACGCTAACTCTTACTAAAAAAGTTATTCCCCATAGTTAAGTTTTTTCTTTTTAGGTGCTTATTTAAGAATGTCTACATATTAGCAAACTGTCGAACCAGATTAAGTGCTTTTAAAACTAAATCGTAACGAAGTATGTTAATTAATTACCAATAACATGATACAACAATAACAAATGAAAATTGGCAAGTCAGAATCTCAGTTTAATTTGTTAGCTTTAATGCTATTTCGGTCGAACTTTTCAACATAATTTCATGTATTAGATAAATTAAAAAATAATCGTGAATGTATTAGATGACTTAAAAAATAATCGTGAATGGAGGCTCTGAAGCAGTTTTACTCTGAAACAGTTTTACTCTGAAACAGTTTTACTCTGAAGCAGTTTTACTCTGTTAGTTAATTGCAGCAAATGAATAAATTGGGATGTGAAAGGAACTTTTAATTGGTGTATAATGTGTTAACAATTCCTACTGTCCACCTCCTTCACACCTTCAACCGTAAACATCTTTCCATTAAACTAGTATCCACTTCCTGTCTCTATTCAAGGGAAGTAACTGTCATTTTGTTGCATAGCCCTTCTCTTGGGCTGTGGCGGTACTTGTTTCGTATACTCGTCCCTGAAAGAGCCGTGGCAGTTCACATTTAATACTCGTCATTTTTAAAACATCATAAATCACATAGTTCATATATTGTTTGCATACCTTTAGATTTCTCCCTTGCTGTGTAGAGGGTCGCCGTCTCGATGTCATCTAGTGGATGAATTCTTTCTTCTTTCCTTCCTGCCGTGAACCACGCCGTCCGTTGTCTGCAACAAAAGCTTCCTGACTGACTCACCAAACAACAATCCTTTTAACTTTCAATTCTTTTTATTACAAGCGTTAGTTATTTATCGGCTTGGGGATATTCACCAACGTCGAGAGAGAGAGAGAGAGAGAGCAAATCACTACTTTATCGTAGTTACTTATCAAATAAGTCTTAACCATTCATGGAGGGGGGAAAGGATATCTCTCGCCTGTATTTTTTAGGGAAATATTTCCCTTATCTGTTGTAGTTTACATGGTAACAATCACGTCTCATCGGTTCGCCTCCAAAACCTAGACTGGCTAAAACTTGCTTCTCACGAAGAACGAGTGACGTCACGGATCCCTCTGTTTCCCACGCAAAGGCCTGTGATGTCACAGAGCCTCTCACAGGTGCCCACTGACCCTTGATCTGGGGTCTCGTCACGTGGTGAACTTGTCACGTCTATGGTTTCCGACTGTGAGAACAAGCCCTATTCTGCACTCGACTGAAAATGTGATCCGTTGGGTCATACATCGAGCTCGGGTTAGATTGTTTGAATCAGGAAAAAGTGAGTTTGCAAAGCCGATTAAATATTTAAAAAAATATAAAGACAAAATCCAAACTTAGCTTGTTTCTACTCATTATATCTACCCTCTCTCTTTCTTTTTCTCTACAGCTACGGGTTAAATAGTATGACTACCCGTTGGGATATTCTATTTTGTTTATAATAGACTATTCCAATCATCATCATCATCATCATCATAAACAACAACCGGTTTATTTGTTTAATCAGGCCACAATTAATCCTCTGATGAGTGTGGAGTCTGATTGTCCAGTCTCGATCTAAGTCTTCCCCTCCATTCTCGTCTTTAGTGAGGCTCGACGGAATCCATACCCAAGTCTCTTTGCAACAGATATTCCTTTTTCGAATTATAGAAAAAAAAGTTCAATTTTCATTTCATAAGATTAGAGAACACATTTTCCCTACATGATTTTAAGAGATTTTATTTTATTGTCACGTGTGGTGGATTTTATATATATATATATATATATATATATATATATATATATATATATATATAATTTTTTTTACCCCCCCCCCCCCAACATATAAATTAAAAAAAAGTAAAAAAATTTGTTGTCTGTACTTTTGTCCTGAAAACTATACAACATATCATCATCATCAACCAGTTTATTTGTTGAATCAGGCCACAATCGTCTGATGAGGGTGGGGCCTAATTGTCCAGTCCTGATCTAAGTCTTCCCCCTCAATTCTTGTCTTTAGTGAGGCTCGACGGAATCCATACCCAAGTCTCTCCTATCACGTTTGATCACGTCCTCCCAAGACAACTTGGGTCGTCCGCCAGAGGTGGTCTTCTCTGCTGGCATGTTCAACTGTCGGGCTTTAGCAATCCAGCCATTGCTGAACTCAACGTGCCTCAACCACCGCAGTCTGCTCTTCTGCATGACGTCCACAAGGCTTTCCCAGTTGACCTGTGTGAACAGACACCCAAAAGGCATGCTCTGTTCAGGCCTCACCATACAGATCCATCTAACCATTGCCTTGTCATTACGGTGCAGTTTCTTTAGTGTGCCGACAGATACAGCCAAGGTTTCGGAGCCATATACCAGCAAGCTTCTGACACATGAGGAGTATATACGACCCCTCGTAGCTGCTGGCAGGTGTCTGTTTGTCAGAATTGTCATTAATTAAGGGTATGACTACATATCAACCAAACCATTTCATTATCACATCACTACAGTATAAATCTCTATGCATGAGTGGATGAAGTGTGTGAGGTGCGTTGAAGAAAAATTCCGACCAGTAAAATACATAGCCCTGTTGTGCTCGCATACCCTTAGTGACAATAAAAGTATGAAAATTTGGGAATTTCCTTACTTTTGTACATTTAGTGTATATGAATTTTCATCTTAACCCTATTAAGGGCATATGATTTCAGTATACTGGCATTGTTCATGGAACGTCACTACTTTTGTAAAGGCTATGCCTCAATACAATGGTAATTTTTAAGGTTTTTTGGAATTTTCTGGAAAACTAAGGTATATGGTAAACTGAAATTAAAATGCCATCAACTAGACCCTGGAACCTCTATCTCTGCCAAAAAATCAGCTGAATCCATCAAATAGTTGATGAGATACAGGGTGGCACATACGTACATATGTACACACGGATAACACAAAATCATGCCTGACCTTTCTGGATCTCTGGGTTGCCTTGACTAATGATGCTGAAATTCTACACACTTATAGAACCTATCAAAAAAAAATTCTGTGCAAAGTTTTAACTAATTTGGTTTATTAGTTTTTGAGTTATGATTGATCAAAGAAATTAGATTTCCAGCATAGGCCGCTTTTTGAAGTCTGTTAAGGGATAAAGCGCTCTCGCGCCTCCCTTGATATATATAAATATATATATATATATATATATTTTACTTGAAAATATACACTTTTTACAGACTTAGAATGATCTGATTTTATGAGCAAATTGTTTGTACTGAACAGTAATAAGAAGAGAATAAACGCATATACATTGAAGACTATATCAGCATCTTCTTGTCATGGTAGTGTCTCAGATCCTCCTGACTCACTCCCGCTCTCTCCACCATCAAACCAGATAGATCTTCATAGGTGCATTGTGAGTCTTCTACTAGTTGTTTGGTGTGGGTTATGTGCGGTCTTCCCACTGAGCCACATCCAACAAATCTGGCTCTTTTCTCTCTGATCAGGGCTGAGATCCGAACAAGATGTCCGTAGAGTTGTTCTCTCGTGCGGTACTGCCCCCAGGAAATGTTGAGACTCTTAGCATTCTGGTGTACACATGCCATTAATTTTCTTCTTTAATCTTTTGGTAAAGTGCAGATGTTAGTTCTATAGAGTCGATGCTTAGGGCTCAACTGTACGACCAGTTGAGCAGCAAGATAAGTCAGAGTGCCAAGCACATCAAAATGCCGGTTTATAATAAGGCTAGAATGTTCCATTATGCTCAGAAGGGAAAGTCCATTCTCTGTGTTCTGATTGGCTGAGATTCATAAGTGGCCATTCTAGTGTATAAATGTTCATTCATTCGAATAAGTATTCTTCTACGAGATGGATGCCAGTTGAGGCCTTTATGCCGGTAAGTGTTAGTTTGATTCTATAAGTTCTATGTACAAGAACTGATGTAACAATGGCTTCAAATGAGTCAAGTTTCATCTTGGTAGGAAGATATGACTTCCAGATTGCTTTCATCTTGTCCAGTCCAGCCCAAGTTTTGCTGATTCGAACATTGAGTTCCTCCTCTGTGCAATTTTGATTTGCAACTTTATTGCCAAGATAGGTAAACTCATCAAATTTTTTGAGACAAGTCCCATTTAAGGGGAAGAAATATTTCCATGTTGGTTCAGGAGTAGACTATGTATTAATGATCAAAAAGAGAAATTCTCTTTGGAATTCAAACCTAGAATTTCATGTAGAGCCGTTGAATACATGAAAACACGAGAACGCCATCAAAATACACATAGTATAAAGGTTGTTGATAGTTTAAAAAAAGGACGAAACATTAAGGAAAACTTCACAAAGAAAAAGACTTTTAAACGTCCAGTTATTTATAAAAGTTTCATGTTCATTTTTTATCAAGAAATATATTTGTTAAAAAAGGACAGAGAACTCTCTGAAATATTTAAAAAATACATATCCAAAATATTAAGCACGAGTGAACACCCTCCGTCTGTCAAAATTTACAGGAAAAAATTATCCACGTTTCAAATGTGTTTTCTTCTTTTGCACAAGGTCGGAGGTTGTAAAGCTTCAACTATTGCAGGATACATAATGGCGTTAAAAACTATTAACAAAGGTTGGGACAGAAAATCTATTTAGATAACGTTTTATCGAATTTAGTTAAAAGAAAGTTTGATTCCAATCCTCTAAACGGGACTTACCATTTTTCTAAGGGCTCTCATTGAACATCTCTTTGAACCCTTAGATTCCGTGGAATTAAAATTCTTATCTTCGAAGATTGGCGTCTTAATGGTCTTAGCTTCTGCTGCTAGAGTAAGGGAGCTAAATGCTTTAGCCATCAGCGAGTCGTAGGAAGATGCTAGTGTTCGACTTTTACCGAACTTGAAATTTGTTGCTAAGACTCCATGTTTGAAGAGAACTTAGTTCCTTTTGTTTATTCCAGACTTTACCAAATTTATGGATAACTCTGAGGACCTGATCCTTTGTCCTTGCTGTTGTTCGAAAGCATGCATTAAGAGAACAGAACATTTGCAGCAAGATAGTGAAGCAATTTTTTTTTACCTATCAGAGGAACCATTATAGACGTGCGGTGATTAATACAATTTCTAGATGGATTGTGTCTACTAGAAATCATGTACACAAGACTTCGGATCAATTAAGTCCAAAGAATTTTAGGGCTCATGATTCTATTTATCTTCCTCCCACAAAGTAAGATGTGATACAAGGTCGGGAAAGTGGGATTTGAAAAACCAGCGCCCGAGAATTTGGGGCGCTCAGGTCATTTAAAAATTGCCTGGGCAGCCCCGTCGGCATTCCCCGGTAGGGGCGCCTCAGGCGATTAGCTATAAACTAACCCCCTCTCAAAGGGTGAGAAGGCAAAGCCTGGGAGGGTGCACCTCCTAGAATTACACAGGACGGACAACCGATAGACCGGCGTAAATCCAGACCCGAAGGTCCGGACAATACCGGTTTATTAGGCGGGGTAAAAACCCCTGGTTGAAAAGAACTTTACTGAGAGACATCCTCCAAGCAGTGCATTGCTCTTCAGAGAACACATTTGCATCTTTTTATCTAAGGGATGCTGCTTGGGACAAAAGGAATTCTGCAAGGGTCTCCATCTTGGGCACAGTCAGAATTGTAAAAAAAATTAAGTATGTTCTTTTCATTTTGGTGCACCACCCAGAATTTTACTACTAATTCTATTCATTGCATTGCTTATACAGATAAGTATAGAGAACTTCTGTCTATGAGATATCTATACTTATGGGTATACTTCCACCCCTTTTCCTTTCTGTAAGGGTCCCTGGCTATTATACAGATTTAATATAGGTAAGTATAGATATAGATATGAACTGAGGGTTTTAGAGTAAAACTTCTATTTATAAGATATACTTCCATCCCTCCTCCCCTCTCGAAGGGTTCCTGGTTATTATACAGGCTTTAGAGTTCCTCGTATAAAAAGTGAAGTATACTCCTTTACCAGTGGAGAGTTCTGGGATAAGGGAGATAATTTAACAAAAAATGATGTCAAATTAGTAGCTCGTAGAAGCGAAATTGACAATCTCAAGTCTAGCCTTCAACGTGCCTGGAAATGGTCCATTGAATGGGACTTACACCTTAATGTCGATAAATGCTGCCACATTGCAGTGGGATCCCCTTCTGACTCGGCTTTCACTCTCGGCGGTGACACGGCTCTGCTCAAGGAGGCGAACAAGACAAAAAATCTTGGCTTTCTGGTCGACTCGTCCTTCAAGCCATCTAAACATTGCATTCAGGCTGCAAACATTCGACGTTCTTTCTGCAAACTCACTCTTGAAATGTTTTTCCCACTTTATGTCTCCATTGTCAGACCACTGTTAGAGTATGGTGTCCAGGTTTCTGCTCCATATCTAATACGTGATATCCAGCATCTGGAGAGAGTTCAAAGACTGGCTACTCGAATGGTGCAGGGTCTATCGGATCTGCCGTATGAAAGCCGACTCAAGAAAGTTAGCCTTTTCTCTCTTGAGCGCAGACAATTACGTGGTGATCTCATTTTGGCCTACAATCTCCTCAATGGTCATTACGATAGGCCTCAGGACCTATTATTCACTCCTGCACCAGAAAGATGTCTACGCAAACACTACAAGAAACTATTTCATCGACGATTTCGATTGAATCGAAGAAGGGCCCTAGACCTTAGAATAGAGTCCCAAGAGAGATAATAAATATGCACACATCTTCCTCTACTGTCCAGATTTAATCTTCATCTGAGATCAACAGATCTAAGCCTGTCATTTAAACTCCCATTACACATCCATCGTATCATTCTCGTATCATTTCTCTTCATGCAACGCATGTCCTCAACCCTCACTGGCCAGGTTTCACTTCCATACATCATCACACTGCGTAAACATGCCTAGTAGACTTTTCACTTGGTCGACACTGATAACGCAGTGCTGGTTAGTAATGGCAGATATTCCCTGAACTCCATCCACTTTTAATTCTTGCAATCACGCTAGCACCTTCTCCTCCCTGTGCTCTAATGGTATCACCAAGGTAACAAAACTTTTGAACAAACTCAATAGCTTTGCTATCTATCTATATATTTTCTCCACATCATCTCTCAACCGACCTGTATGGATTTATCTTCCTCCCACAGCGGTAAGATGTGACACAAGGTCGGGAAAGTGGGATTTGAAAAACCAGCGCCCGAGAAGGTGAACACTCTGGCAATTTTAAAAATTGCCTGGGCAGCCCCGTCGGCATACCCCGGTAGGGGCGCCTCAGGTAGTAAGCAATAAACTTACTCCTCCCCAAAGAGGGGAGGCTAAGCCTGGGAGGGTGGACCTCCTAGAACTGCACAGGACCGGCGTGCAGTATCCATCAGAACAGATACTTCACTTTGATCTTGGCCAAAAGGCCAACAAACGAAAACCGACCTGTAATTCCACTACACTTCTCTTCTGTATCCAAAGCTTGCAAGTAGAACAAGAAATTGAGTTGCACCCAACTCCCTTTCTCCGAACTTGATTGTTGTGAAAAAGAAAAAGAGGACAGAATGAATCCCTTAATCTATATAATAATATGCTCAGGCAATTTCATGTTCATACGTACGTTATTACCCTCTACCTCTTTTTAAAAGATGGGATCGTCCAATCGCCGAAGAGGCAATGACAAAAAAGTAATTAAAAAAAAATTTCATCTGATATCAGTTGAACGTGAAACTAAAACTAAAATACACTTTCGTGGCCTCTGGGTTAGGATCAAAGTGTAGTATCTGTTCTGTCCAAATTTGTCACAAATCAGATCTATTCTGAAGCTACATTAACCAGATTACTTAGATAAGTATATTTCAGTCTGAACAAAGGTAATACAATAATATTGTGGGGTCTGCGTTCGCACCGGACGTCCATAGAATTGAAATGTGTCACAAATCAGATCTATTCTGAAGCTACATTAACCAGAGTACTTAGATAAGTATATTTCAGTCTGAACAAAGGTAATACAATAATATTCTGGGGTCTGCGTTCGCACCGGACGTCCATAGAATTGGAAATATTTTTTGAGTGCAGCAGCACTCTACAAGAGATGAAGAATGCAACTATGGAATTTCCACGGGTCCCGCTCGTAGAATATTAATGATGAAGATGGCAAGAATGCTTCATCTTTAACAGAGAAAAAGAAAGAAAGAAAAAAGCACAAAAACTGATAACAACATTTATATCAAATAATGATTGTAATTTTAAAATAATTTCTTTGCGTACACCTCAGCCGAACGTAAAGTAATTGTAAGTAATCGGCTTTTGATTGAGGTCAATGAGCGGAAAAATTGGTAAATTGAATAAAACGTCCAATTCGTAATAATAATCTTCACAGCGATCAGAGGAAAAAATAACTTTGCTTAGTAAAGATGCGAAGGTTAAATTAATTTAATAAAAGATGTATGTTTCAATTTGAGGAAACAAGATGGCCGTCGCTTGAAATAATCTAGAAAAAAAAAACATGTGGAATATATTAAAAGTCGATTAAAGGATTATATTAGTTAAGAAATAATCATCTGCTTTGATGATAAAAGAAATAATTGTTTTAATAGTTTCGTTTCTGATTTTATCATTACATTTGTAATAATCAGATTTATTGAGGTGTTTAATTCATTAACAGCATTCTTAATACTGTTACACGGACATGACAGAAGTTAATAGACACCGATATATATATATATATATATATATAATAAATATTTGTTATTGTTTATTATCTATGTACGTATACGTTTCGTCCTTTATAATCGGGACTCATCAGCATAGAGATATGGCTATTTACTACCAGTCATGCGATTCGAAACCCTGGATTACGAGTATATATATATATATATATATACAGGGTCGGGCAGATAAATTGGAACTAATTTAAAATGCTAATATCTTTTTTATTTTTGATCATATGATTACGGTTTTTTTTACTAAGGATCCTTAAACACTTTATTGCAAGATAGCATAATTATATTTACTCAAATTTGTTTTAATATGGCGGAATTAGCACGAAGAATAACTATATGCGAAATGAGACGCGCCGGCAGTTCTCCTTCGGACATTGTTAAGAGCACTGGCTATGCAAAAACGACTGTCTATCGGGTTGTGGCTAATTTCGATGTCGAGTGTAAGGTTGAGAGAAGTCGGCACAGTACTCGTAGTGATGGAAAGCGTGCAAACACTTTCCTGGTGGGGCTAAAAAGGTCGATAAAGGCAGACCCAAGTCAGTCGATGTCGAAACTGGCAAAAAAACGCAATGTGAGTCGCAGAACTATCAGCAGAGCAATCAACGAAAATCTTGGGATGAAGTCCTACGTTAGGAGACGCCATAATCTCCTCACTGCCCGTTCAAAAGCTATCAGAGTTGAAAGATGCCCCAAGCTTATCAACCATCTGAAACACAAACGAGGACATGTGCGCATTTTTATTGATGAGAAAAGGTTCATCGTGGATGAGGTTCCAAATCGCCAGAACACTCGAGTTATTGCCCGTGACCCTTCGGAAGTTCCTCCTGTGATGCAGAGCAAAAATCCTGCTTCTGTGATGGTTTTTGCCGCCGTGGCAAGTGATGGAAAGGTGAAGCCTCCTCATTTCATCGAAGCGGGTCTTAAAATCAACACAGCGGAGTATTTGAACATTCTTAATAATGTTTTATTGCCTTGGATCCGTAGAAACTAAAACCCTACGAAAGTCATGCTCATCCAAGACTCGGCACCAGTGCATGGATACAGGAAAGTCCAAGATTTCATGAAGGAGAATCTTCCCTTGTTTGTTCCGAAGGATATTTGGCCCAGCAGCTCTCCAGATCTAAATGTTTGCGACTATTATCTATTCGGCGTCGTCGAGGGACAGACTAATGTCAATCCACAACCAAATACAAACTCATTGAAGACAGCCATTCAACGAGCATTTCGCAATCTCGATCCCAATAAAATAAAGAGGAGCTGTTCACGGTTTCGTCAAAGAATCTCCAAAATAATTGATGCAAAGGGTGCTAATATTGAATTTTTTTGTTCAATAGACTGTAATAATTAAATAAATAAATGTTAAAATGATATCTTTCCATATTTAATCCTTTAAATTATGAATTTTATAAAAATAAAAAAAAGTACCAATTTAGCTGCCCGACCCTGTATATATATATATATATATATATATATCCGTAGCCGAATATACCGAAATAATCTACCACTTTTGACAGCATGTAAGTGGAAGTTAGAATGAGAATTATTTTACCTAGTATTATGATAAACAATTAATTTTCAGAAATGAATAGTTTAATAACAGAAATAGAAAGGGAAATGTTGAAAATGTATTTTTTGCTAGCGGTTCACGGGAAAAATGCTCAGGAAAAATAAGGTTGAAACATTGATCGTCGTTTTCTTCTAGGAAATGAAAGGTAACTTAGCCTCGAATCCCACTTCTAGTGTAGGAGATGCGTGAGACAGGCACATACTATTGATGGTCGTCCCCACAAAGAGATGGTAGTAGACTCTTTCTGCTACATAGGAGATATGCTGGGTGAAGGTGGTGGATGTGAACTCAGTACGGCCACAAGGGCGAAAGGCAGCTTGGTGGGCGAAATTTTGTCACATCTGTTTTCTCTGTTAACATCGCGATCTGTCCCTCTCTACATCAAGGGTAAGTTGTATCGCAGCGGTGTCAGCAGCGTCATGTTATATGGCAGTGAATGCTAAGCCCTCACCCAACCGTCTCTCGTCTGATTGTAGCGCAATGACAGATCCATGATTAGATGGATCTGCAATGTGAAAAATGTATCTACCTCCCACAGCCGTAAGATGTGACACAAGGTCGGGAAAGTGGGATTTGATAAACCAGCGTCCGAGAAGGTGAGCACTCTGGTCATTAAAAATTGCCTGGGCAGCCCTGTCGGCATTCCCCGGTAGGGGCGCCTCAGGCAGTAAGCAATAAACTTACTCCTCCCCAAAGAGAGGAGGCAAAGCCTGGGAGGGTGAACCTCCTAGAACTGCACAGGACAAACCCATAGACCGGTGTAAATCAAGCCCCGAAGGCCAAGACAATACAATTTTTTGTCTATGGGGTGCAGTATCCATCGGAACAGATACTACACTTTGATCTTGGCCAAAAGGCCGACAAAGATGAAATATGATCAAACACATCAGGTCAGGGAATTTGTTGAAAGCACTACATTTTCTCAGCATAGAGGTCATTCTTAGGATCAATCGGTACCTGGTAGGTGGAGCGTTCATCCTCTTGGATAAACCACTGTAGAAGCATGGATGCCTTAAATCGCAGGAAGGTTGGCCGGCCAAGGGAAACTTAAAAGCAAGTGATTAAGCAAGACCACACAGAGTGGAATCTGGACAGAGTTGACCCGTTGAACTATGAGAACTTGAGTGTATGCTTGCGTAATATCAGACAATGTTTGACCCCTGAACAAGGAAAAAGTGACGTTAAATGAATAGAAGTTTATCTAGCGAAGCATGGCAGCCACTAAATTTCTCCCTTCACCATACACGGTCATAGGCTTGGCCATTTTAAGATCTTATTGTAGAGTATCCAACCACCTTTTTGCCAAAGAGTGCATCATCTAAATAATAATAAATAATATATATATATATATATATATTATGTATCACATTGCTTTTTTTGTTGAAACTCGTGTTCGTGTGTGTAATACACTAAAGGAAACGGTTAATTTAGTCCATATGGCTGAGAATATTCAAAGAAAACCACAAAGTGAAAAATGAATCTCATACAGAATATATATATATATATATATATATATATATATATATATATATATATAAAGTGGTGAACTAAAAGCGAACTTTTAGGAAAGGTAAAACCTATTGTGAAAAATATACAGCTCAATATCCAGGATAGAGCAGATAGATATGTAGAAGGATGAAAAGGAATTAGAAAAGCAAAAGTCAAATCTTTTTTCTATTCAGTTGCTCATAGCAAGGTATATTCCGCAAAAAGGCAATTTATTCAAGTTAAATTTTTCCTTAAGCCATGCTTTTCAAAGATCAAAATCTTATCATCAGAGGAAGTCGCTGGGATAGATAAGATGGCAAAGGCCAAAATTTAAAATTTGAGAAAGTAAAATAAAAATTGTAGGGAAAAAAACACAAGGCAAAACTCTTATCTATCCCAGCGATATCCTTCTACATATATATATATATATATATATATATATATATATATGGTGATGGTGATCACTTCTTTGTGAATAAAGAAAACGCCTCCGTAGCCGTAAAAAAAATAATCTACCACTTCTGACAGCATGTAACTGGAAGTTAGAATGAAAATTATTTTACCTACGATTATGATAAACAATTAATTTGGAGCAATGAATAGTTTAATAGCAGAAATAGAAACGGAAATGTTGAAAATTAATTTTTACTAGTGGGTCACAAATGATCATGAAAATAAGGAACCCAAGTAACTCCCGCTCCAATCCCTGAACCTATATAAGTATATTTATTCAATTTTTAAAACTTTATAAAATATTAATTATAGTCTTTCCTAATTATTAAATTTGTAAATTATAATAGACATTTAAATGTTTGCATTATTTTATAACTAAGAAAGAGCATCCGTGCACAAATGTACTTATATAAAGGCGAAGAGTTTTTGTCTTTTAAGTTGGAAAGAGGGTATGTTGGAGGGATAATTATAAATAATAGTATCTATACACTGGAAGGATGGTAATATTTTATAGCAATACAAGTATGTGTAAATAAAGTAAATTTTATAGGTATTAGTTTTAACAAGTGTTTAATTAGAAAAGGAAGCGAATATTTTGGAAAAAAAAAAACGGTTCTTGATTTGAATAATAACAAGCCGTGTGTTTGTGTGTGTGTTTTTTTTTAAAAATATGATACAAATATTTAAAAACCTTTCAGTATAGTAAAGAATATACTTTAAAATCATAATCCAATTTAAACAAGCCACGCATGCGTGGTCTCCCTCTGTATGTAACTCGATGTGGCGAGTGTAAAATGCAATAAATTTGGGCAATTTGGGGCATTTTTTACCCCCCTTTGATCCCCCGGGGGCGAGAACAATAATTTTTCTGAGGTCAAGGATGCTCATTTTATATCCAGAACAATTGCCTCTACATTTTGGCCAAGTTTCAGAAAAATTGAATGGATGGATCAAACGTTATGGGAGGAAAGGGTCATTTTTTGCCATTTTAGGGGGCTTTTGACCCCCTGGGGGAGCGAACCAGATTTTTTCCAAGGTCAGCGATACTTATTTTCTATTAGGAACAATTGCCTTCACATTTTGGCCAAGTTTCAGAGAAATTGAATGGATGGATGAAAAGTTATGGGGCAAAAAATGACATTTTTTGTCATTTTAGGGCCTTTTGACCCCCTGGGGGCCTAACCAGATTTTTTTTCAAAAATCGGAGAATGTCACTTTCTAACCTGACCAAAGTTACAACTTCATGCAAAATTTCAAAGAAATTCAGTGGATGGTTGCGGAGAAAAATCCGGACGGACGGACGGACGGACGGACGGACGGACACACGGACGGACGGACAGACAGACGGACGGACGGACGGAAATGCCTCAAAACATAGGTCTCCCGATTTTATAAATCGGGGGACCAATTAAAGGATAAAATAAACTTACATTTAAATGAAAAATCAATAGAAATTAAATGTATGAATAAAAATGAACATTGAAACATTTGCATCATGAAGAACGGACATTCTTTTGATCAACCTATGTTTTTATGGTAACTGACCTACTCTACTACACAACGGAACACTAGTTTCTATGGTAACTGACTGGTAAGAACTGGTATTTGCTAGCTGGATACAGCATGGGAAGAATGCCAACACAAAAATCGAATAACTGCAATTACAATGAATATGCACTCTTATTTTTTGGGGCAGTAAGTAGACCAAGAACCAAAACTCTCAAACATAACAACCAAAACTGAAAGTTATTATGTAATGGTTGTTAAGTATGATTTTAAAGCAAAGTAATGTAGGGGACGGTTTGCTATGTATATTCTGAGAACATCATGGAAAAAAGATTGTAAACGTTTGTGTATTATTTGTAATCTGAAAACGTAAATTTGGAAAGTCTTTTTTATTAGCCATGTAGTGACTAATACGAAGTGAGCAGATGGACGGTGTAATATGAAAAAGTGACCCTTATTATATTAGTACTGTATTTCTGTTATGGTGTTCTAGATTGAAGGATGAGGATTTATTACTGTGAATGTTTGTGTGCGGGGAAAATTAGTCATTCCTACTCTCGTGCTGAGATTACTAAGCCAAGAGAAAATGGTTGAGTGGATAAAATATAAAAATCGATGAATTCAAACGAAACTAAAAAAATTGGGGGGGGGGGGGCATATACCAATGATTGGACTAAAGTGCATATAAAGCAGTATTCTATAAGCAACTTCTGTTTATGGAGGGAAAATTTCACTCTATTGATAAGATTAAGGGCATAACTCATGCTTCTGATTAGGTAAGTTAGGGAAAAATGTTTCCACTCTTTTTTTTCTTAACCTAAATAAGTATTTTCAGAAAAAAAAAAACTGATGCAAAATAAATTATATTTGTGCTAATAATATAGTAGAAGAAGAAAACCGAAAAAATAGGTTAGTTTGAATCAATTAACGATATGTCAGATAGAATGCTAATTGGGTCTGACTTTGAAAATCCGACAAGATAACTTTATATGTTATCTAATTATAAAACCTTGTGTTATTAAAACGGTAAATAGAAATCAAAAAGTTTCATGCAGTTTGTACAAGTATATCGTTTACATATGTACAACCGTGAGGATCCGCTCCAACTTTGAACGAGTGTCAACATGTTGAAAAAATTCTAGTAAAAAAAACAACAACTTTATGCAAAATTGATATGAACTTTTCTATTGTTTAAACATTTCCTTTTTGCTGGTAAGCATAGATTTTTTTCTGATTTAATAATTAATCAAATTGTAACAGTTATGAGTAAATTATTATTTTTAATTGTGATGTGATAACTTAAAAAGAATTCATTGATTGCATACACCAACAATTTCATTATATAGTTGTCCATTTTTTATATACAAAAGTTTATCTTTTTAGCATGTGATTTTAAATAATCACTGGGGATGGTTAAAACTTACTAAACTATTTATATTATTTGAATTATTCGGACTACTATTCTCATCTTGGGTATTATTCTCACAACGTTTTTGTTTTGGCTGCTTTTTTATTTTTTTTATTTAAAAATTTTTTTTAGACATTTTTTACTAATGAGTCACCGCTTATCAAGGCCAAAGCAACTCGAGAATAATGAGATGGATGGATTGTCTGTTTAATAACGAAGAATATTATGAGAGGATTGAAAATTATTAATGGAATGAACAAATGAGGACTGTTTATGAAAAGCATTTGTTGACATTGGATTTGAAGACGACCATGTCGTAATCTGTAAAAGAAGTTCTTGGAAAGAAACCCTGTTCATGTAAAATCCATTTGAAGCTAGGCACATGGAGGAAGAAAGGAAAGTTCTTTTCAGTTTTGGTAGCAAGATTCCACAACAGTATGGCCCAGTTTGAAACCGTAAAGCATTTGAATACATTGCACATTCGTCTGTGCAGCTTTGCGGTTGCACCGTGAGTGAAGCAATGCACAACATGTCAATGCACCAACTATCGGGATGCTACCAACCACAGCAGGTATCTTCCACAGCTTGAACGGCTTCACTCAAACTAGCAGCAAATATGCAGCAAATATTGCAAAACGTTTGACTCACCATTGTATTTGAATGATCAAAAGGTATCATTTTTAGGTACTTCTACAGTCTTTTTTTTTAAACCCTAACCTGTTTTGGGTTAACTCGGCATTTTGGCTAAGATCAAAGTGTAGTATCTGTTCCGATGGATGCTGCACTCCATAGATCGGTATTGTCTTGGCCTTCGGGGCTTGATTTCCGCCGGTCTATGGGTCTGATCTGTCCTGTGCAGTTCTAGGAGGTCCACCCTCCCAGGCTTTACCTCCCCTCTTTGGGAAGGAGTAAGTTTATTGCTTACTGCCTGAGGCGCCCCTACCGGGGAATGCCGACGGGGCTGCCCAGGCAATTTTTAATGGCCAGAGTGCTCACCTTCTCGAGCGCTGGCTTTTCAAATTCCACTTTCCGACCTTGTGTCACATATTCCTATTGTGGGTAGGGGTTAAATAACGCCTTTTGACAGGGATCAAAGTGTAGTATCTGTTCCGATGGATACTGCACCCCATAAACCGGTATCGTCTTGGCCTTTGGGGCTTGATTAACGCCGGTCTATGGGTCTGTCCTGTGCAGTTCTAGGAGGTCCACCCTCCCAGGCTTTGCCTCCCCTCTTTGGGAAGGAGTAAGTTTATTGCTTACCGCCTGAGGCGCCCCTACCGGGGAATGTCGACGGGGCTGCCCAGGCAATTTTTAATGGCCAGAATGCTCACCTTCTCGGGTGCTGGCTTTTCAAGCCCCACTTTCCCGACCCGACCTTGGGTCACATCTTACCTTGTGGGAGTAAGATAAAAATGGCCTTGTGCCTAACCTCCTGAAGATGAGGTAAATAATACAGTAGTGATCCGTTGATGAATTGACACTTTTCAATTGAGCAGAGGCTGTTGACTTGATACAATCCAACGATTGACTTGAATCAATCCAACAATTGACGTCATCACCGTAACTTTATCAATTGACGTCATCACCGTAACATTTGATTCACCATTGTATTTGAATGATCAAACGGTATCATATTTAGGTAATTCTACAGTCTTTTTTTTTTAACCCTAACCTAACTCTAAAGTAACCCTAAACCTAACCCTAAATTAACACTAACTTAACCCTAAACTAAATTTTAGGTTTAGTTTGGAGAAAGTCGGTTTGGTTCGTTTCAAATACTGTAGAAGTACCCATTTTTATGTTTGAATAGTTAGATTCTTTCTATTTGTCTCGTATTGTTTCCCACTGTTCTGCACACAACTCGCTATACTGTCCAGGTCATCAGATCTCAACCACTTATATTTAATAACCTGGTCATTACTAGCCCTGTTTTGGGTTAACTGGCAGAGAATACAGTATTGATCCGTTGATGAATTGACACTTTTCAATTGAGCAGAGGCTGTTGACTTGATACAATCCAACGTGTCAGAGCGTCTTATTGATCAATACGCAGTCAGCTTAGCAAATATCCAACAACCAATTCTTCTCGCCGATCATTTAAAGCTTCTCGCACTTTATTAGCAATTAACAATGATGAACTGGTGTCACAATGGAGACTTTCGAACCTTTCAAACGGGTCTGAGTTGCTATTAACAAAGAAAAGCGACGATGCTGAATAGTGTCTAGCATGAAAAAAAAAAAAGAAGAAAAAAAAAAAAAACCTATCCTACCTGGCCAAACATGAAACATACTTAATTGCAACAGATGAAATGAGTTGCAATCAATCAAAATTCCTTTGTGTATCAGTAAAGGTGATTTTTCATTGTCATAATGAATATTGCAATTAATTTTTTTTTTTTTTTTCATTCTCGTAACAAATATTGCAATTAATTTTTTTTTTTTTTTTCATTATCGTAACAAATATTGCAATTAATTTTTTTTTTTTTTCATTATCGTAACAAATATTTCAATTAATTTTTTTTTTCATTATCGTAACAAATATTGCAATTCATTTTTTGTTTTTTTTCATTATCGTAACAAATATTGCAATTAATTTTTTTTTTTTTTTCATTCTCGTAACAAATATTGCAATTAATTTTTTTTTCATTATCGTAACAAATATTGCAATTAATTTTTTTTTTTTTTTCATTATCGTAACAAATATTTCAATTAATTTTTTTTTTTTTTCATTATCGTAACAAATATTGCAATTAATTTTTTTTTTTTTCATTATCGTAACAAATATTGCAATTAATTTTTTTTTTTTTTTCATTATCGTAACAAATATTGCAATTAATTTTTTTTTTTCATTATCGTAACAAATATTGCAATTAATTTTTTTTTTTTTCATTATCGTAACAAATATTGCAATTAATTTTTTTTTTTTCATTCTCGTAACAAATATTGCAATTAATTTTTTTTTTTTTTTCATTATCGTAACAAATATTTCAATTAATTTTTTTTTCATTATCGTAACAAATATTGCAATTCATTTTTTTTTTTTTTTCATTATCGTAACAAATATTGCAATTAATTTTTTTTTTTTTTCATTATCGTAACAAATATTGCAATTAATTTTTTTTTTTTCATTCTCGTAACAAATATTGCAATTAATTTTTTTTTTTTCATTATCGTAACAAATATTGCAATTAATTTTTTTTTTTTTTTCATTCTCGTAACAAATATTGCAATTAATTTTTTTTTTTTTCATTATCGTAACAAATATTGCAATTAATTTTTTTTTTCATTATTATAACAAATATTGCAATTAATTTTTTTTTTTCATTATCGTAACAAATATTGCAATTAATTTTTTTTTTTTCATTATCGTAACAAATATTGCAATTAATTTTTTTTTTCATTATCGTAACAAATATTGCAATTAATTTTTTTTTTTCATTATTATAACAAATATTGCAATTAATTAATTTTTTTTTTCATTATCGTAACAAATATTGCAATTAATTTTTTTTTTTCGTTATCGTAACAAATATTGCAATTAATTTGTTTTTTTCATTATCGTAACAAATATTGCAATTAATTTTTTTTTTATTATCGTAACAAATATTGCAATTAATTTTTTTTTTTTTCATTCTCGTAACAAATATTGCAATTAATTTTTTTTTTTTTTCATTATCGTAACAAATATTGCAATTAATTTTTTTTTTTTTCATTCTCGTAACAAATATTGCAATTAATTTTTTTTTTTTTTCATTATCGTAACAAATATTGCAATTAATTTTTTTTTTTTTCATTCTCGTAACAAATATTGCAATTAATTTTTTTTTTTTCATTCTCGTAACAAATATTGCAATTAATTTTTTTTTTATTATCGTAACAAATATTGCAATTAATTTTTTTTTTTTTCATTCTCGTAACAAATATTGCAATTAATTTTTTTTTTTTTCATTATCGTAACAAATATTGCAATTAATTTTTTTTTTTTCATTATCGTAACAAATATTGCAATTAATTTTTTTTTTTTTTCATTATCATAACAAATATTGCTATTTTAAATATACTAAAGATGTGACAGAATGAGACCGCTTAAGGGTTTAAAACAAAATTTCCTTTTGATTCTTTTGGGATTCAGCGTAGACATTGCTTATATGATACTAGATGAAGTTGCCGTCTGCGATGGGTCTCTCGAATTTGCATCTTTTGCATCTCAACTCATCATGATCATCATGATCATCATCATCACGATTATCAGCACATTCGATTTAATGCCTGTTTTACACGCTGGCATGTGTTAAACGGCTTTAAGGTAAAGTTGTCGGTTCAATCTACTCAGGTGAAATAAAGTTAATCATCATCATCATCGTCATCGTACACCATCATCATCATCATCATGATCACCACCATCATCATCATCATCATCACCAGCATCATCATCATCACCATCACCATCATCATCACCACTACCATCATCATCATCATCATCATCATCATCATCATCACCACCGTCATCATGATCATGATGATGATCATCATCATCACCATCACCATCATCATCATCACCATCATTGGCGGCATCGTCGGGTTTAACATCTGTTCTACATGAACATTGTGATTAATAAGAGAATTATCTTGTGATCCCTTGGGGATTCACTCTCAACGTTGCAGCCTCCTGCCATGGGTCTCTCAAATTTTTCTCTCTTCCTCATCAACTCAAATTAAAAAAAAAAAGAATGAACAGTTTTTACTTTAACTCATTGTTTGCCAAAGTGATGGCTAGCGTCCCCCCCCCCCACCCCCCATCGGAGGTGGTTCTTTGATATCAGGAGACGATGATGCAAAAAGGGGGTAGTTGAAGCGATGCTGTGGAATTAAAAGCATTTAAAGAATAAATACCTTGTTTTTTTAGGGGGGGGGGGGGTTTGTTGTTGTTTTTGTACAACATCTGAATAACAAAATATATGTCATAGATTCAGTCACTAAAGTAGGAAAACTTGTATGCAATTTATAAATAACTAGACCACCCGTGACCCGTTGGGTCAGTTTGTTATATTAGCTATGGAATTCATGTATGAGCGTGACACTTGTGGCATAAAGAAAATAGGTTTTTTTTACATAACAGAAGCATTTCTATGAAAGTATATTAAAATGAAAAAAGAATATAGATAGATTTCTATGAGTCGTTCTGTTTATTATAATTGTTTGTTTTTTAAATTACAGTTACTGAATTATAAGTGGTTGGTTAGGGCGATTTGAGAAAGGAAGGGGGAACAGCAGGCTTTCTCGCGTACGTAACGAAAACAGAGGGAGTAGGAGTGGTGAAATCTATGAGAGGGAAAGTGGGAGGTGGTTTCGTTCACCGACTGCTAGTATGGCTGATATTAATAATGAGTGTTGTTTTTTTGTTTGTTTGTTTTTGTTTTTTAAAAGGGAGGAGTTTTTTTTAAACTGCGACAGACTTTACGAAGTCCTCCCGTTGAATGTTTTTAGCCGTGAAGAAAACAAATAAACTATTTGATGAAATTAAATGAAATTGTTTAAAAATTTCCAGAATGAAAAATTTCATGCGTTCGTTAATCATAATAGAGAATAACGGAATTGGAATAACAGATTGAAGACGATGCTATTTACGCATGCGCAACCGGATGTTGAAAACCGGAAAGCTGAAAGCTGATTGCAAACATACAAGAACAATAGAGTTTTAGTATTATATAGATTAAAGCGACATTAGAATTTAAAACGAATACATAGCTCTGTTAATATCCAATTGGATTGGGGAGGTACACGTTATGAAGTAGGTTCAGCGCTGCGTAATTGTATCCTGCTTATGAAACCCTGTGTATGAAAATCCAATCACTCAAAATTGTTTAATTCTCAAATAAAACACACACACATACACACACACATATATATATATATATATATATATATATATATATATATATATATATATATATATATATATATGAAGCAATCCAACAAAAGATATAAGCGTCAACTAATATCTTATAATTAGTGAAACATCCGGATAAAATCTGAAGCTCAATATACTGGATAGAGCATTAATATTATAATATAAAATGAAGTAATAAAATAAGGTGTCAATCAAAGTTTACATTATAATATATATATATATATATATATATATGAATAAAATATGAAACTAAAAGTATACTTTTAGTACATAGAACCTATAGTTAAATGGTTTAAGCTCAATATACGAGATAGAACAATTATAAAGATAAATGAAAGAAGAAGGATAAACATGTACGAATGACAAATTTATTTCAACTTCGATTGTTCAATGAAAGGTGTACTCGGTAAAAACATGTTTATTATTCTTTCCTTAAGCCAAGGCTTTTTGAATTTTGGCTTTTCCACTGCCAACTTATCTATCTATATAATTCCTCTTATGATAAGATTTTAATCTTTGAAAAGCCTTGGCTTAAGGAAAGAATAATAAACATGTTTTTACCGAGTACACCTTGCATTGAATAATCGAAGTTGAAATAAATTTGTCATTCGTACATGTTTATCCCTCTTCTTTCGTCTATCTTTATATATATATATATATATATATATATATATATATATATATATATATATATATATAAAAGCTCTATTTGATATTGAGCACTTTTTATAAGCCCGGTTGAGATTATTTGGATTCCTGTCCTGTGGATGTTTACCTTGTCTGGATTATTATTATATATATATTTTATTTTATTTAAAAACTTTTTTTCTTCCAAAAGCGCCCTCAATTTTAATCTCACACCCGCTACTACCTCGTGTTTTAAACATTTGGTACTTGAATTTGTTTTTTTCTTCAGAAAATCATCCTGAGGAAGTCTTATAATAAAGACGAAACTTTAATGAATACATTAATAATATTTATTTATTCTTTTCAATTTCCATATATATATATATATATATATATATATATATATATATATATATATATTAAAGAGACAGGTCGTTCATTTCAAAGCATTGATAGGTTAGAAATATTAAAATTGAAAAAAAAGCCTTTTTCAGTGCAAGATATTTTTATTATTTTTTTTAACTATTTACTTTAATAAAAAAAATAATAAAAAAATCTTGCATTGAAAAAGGCTTCGATTTTTAATTTATATATATATATAAAAATATATGATAATTTATTTCATTTTGACTACAAAATTGATTTTGTTTCACGAGAGCGATTTGAGGCGCTCCCGATCGTCAGATCTTGAAATAACATTATGTCTGTTAAGGTGACAGAAATTTAAAATAAAAATTAAAAATTGAATATGAATAGAAACAAAAACAAAAACAAAAACAAAAGCAAAAAAGCAAAAACCAAAATAGAAATACAAGTAAGAAGAAAAAAAAAAGAAGAAGAAAAGGTAGAAGGAAATATTAAGAGCTACACGGGACATAGAAAAGAAATAGAAAGAGATGAAAAGAACGCAGACATGATTTGGTGAAGGTTGGTCGAAATATATATATATATATATATATATATATATATATGAGTGATTTTCCACTGGAAGACTTGAGACTATAAGTTTTTGTTTTTTTTTGTTTTTTTTTTTTGTTTTCTTTTTTTATATACAGTCGCGTCCAAAACTAAGGGACAAAATTTTAAAACCTAATATTTGTTAGAAATAATAACCGTAAAAAGCTGAAATTTTGACAACCGGTAGTTGTTGTCATCCATAATAACATACTAAAATTTGAACCCTTTGTATAGAATAGAAAAAGAATTATAACAATTATTCATTTATTTCCAAATTTGGAATGTCCAAAAGTAAGGGACAAAATTGAGAAAAACAATGTAAACAGCCAAAAAAAACGATAAAAGTACATGTGTAATCAATATTTAGTAAATGAGCCCTTGCTCTCAATGACAGCTGCACATCTTCGACTACAAGAACGGATCAGTTCTTGACAATCCTTTATACTAATTTTAGACCATTCTTCTTGAAGCTTCACCCACAAATCCTCCGTGTTAGTGGGATTTCTTTCCCTAACTTTCACTCCTAAGATCTTCCAAAGATTTTCTATTGGATTTAAGTCAGGACTTTGCGGTGGCCAATCCATAATTTCGAAATCTTGCTCGCTAAGGTAACTCATTACCACCTTTGCCTTGTGACATGGAGCATTATCTTTCATAAACATTGCCCTATCGAATCCTGAATTATGTATGATTGGCACAATATGATCTTGAACAATGTTTTTATACATCTGCGCGTTTACACGAGTTTGTAATCGGACAAGAGGCGTTGTACCTTGGCTAGAAAACATTCCAAATACCATGACGTTTCCGCCCCAAAATTTGACAGTTTTCTTAGTACACTTTGTACTTAATTTTTCACCAATACGTCTCTTTACAAAGTTTTTTCCGTCATTTCCAAATAGATTAAACTTGCTTTCATCACTGAAAAATACTTTTGCCCAATTTTCATATGTCCAAATTACATACCTGTTTGCAAACTCTAATCTCTTCTTCTTATTCTTCGAACTAACAAGTGGTTTCTTCCTTGGCGTTCTATTAAACAGCCCTATTTCTTGCAGTCGTCTAGAAACAGTCTGTCTTGACACATTAACACATGAGGTACTATTCATAACCCTTTTAATTTCTGTGCAAGACTTAAAACGGTCCTTTAATGACATACGCTGCATTATTCGATCTTCTCTTGCTGAAGTTTTGCGGGGTCTGCCGGTTTTAAAAGCACTAGCTATTTTGCCAGTATCATTGTAGGATTTAACAATCCTGCCTACAACACTCTTGGAAAGTTTCACTTTCTCTGAAATCTCTCTAATGGTGTGCTTTTCCTTGTGTAGCTTCACAATAGCTTGTCTCACAGAGTAATCAAGTTTTTGACGTTTCGCCATGGTGTTGACTGATGCAACGTTTACAAATGACTAAATAAGAGTTCTTCAGTAGAGGAAATAAAAAAAGTTGAATGTAGCATGCTATTTACACCGTTTTTCTCAATTATGTCCCTTACTTTTGGACATTCTAAATTTGGAAATAAATGAATAATTGTTATAATTCTTTTTCTATTCTATACAAAGGGTTCAAATTTTAGTATGTTATTATGGATGACAACAACTACCGGTTGTCAAAATTTCAGCTTTTTACGGTTATTATTTCTAACAAATATTAGGTTTTAAAATTTTGTCCCTTAGTTTTGGACGCGACTGTAGTTTTAATGGTTGAGAAACTTCCGAGACTATATATATATATATTAGAGTAAAATTAATTTCCAGAACAGAACAGTTTTGCACCACTTTTATATATCCCCTTATGAAAATTAACATCAAGATATAATTATATTAAACCTTATGTCTAGAATACTTATTCCAATTTTTATCAAAATCCATTACATGATTTTGATTCTGGTAAATGTCTTAAGGGGTTTTAAAAAGAAATTAAAATTAAGGGAATCTTACTTAATAAGTGTCTAATGAATAGGGATCAAATTTAATGCGAATTTGAAATATTTGAATTTTCAAATAGGAGGTTGTGCCCATATTTTGCGCCCCTCTAAAACTCTTTAAAATATTCCAAAGAAACTGAAATTTGGGAATATTTATTAATTGATATTTGATATCTATTGTTAAAATTCATCAAAAATCGGAGTTATTATCTGAATTGTCAAAAAGGGCTTCTACCTTCTTTTTACCTCCTTTGCGTGAAACTAAATTAAACTAAATATAGCCCGCATTGGAACCCCTGGCGCCTAGCAGCTGTGTTTCAAAATTCGTAAGGATCGATTAATTAGTTTAGGAGTGAATCCTGTAATACAAATACATAAATATATAAATATGCCTAACTTTATATATATATATATATATATATATATATATATATATATATATATATGAGGATAAAATGCACGATATATCATAAAATGAAATGCCATGAAAGACAGGATGTGTGAAAAAGACAAACGGAAAAGGCAAATTTAAATTACAGGAATAAAATAAATTATCAAAAAACGCGAAATTTTACCGGTTTCGTTCGGATCAAATTTTAAATCTTCACTTTTTCTGGAGACGTTCGTTGATCAGAACGAAACCGGTAAAATCTCTAATTTTTGATGATTTATTCTTGTATTTAAATTTGCTTTTTCCGTTTTTCTTTTTCAAACACACACACACACACACATATATATATA
>OY744543.1:65892967-65915467 GCA_963556195.1 Sepiola atlantica | reverse complement strand
GCTTCATTAGTGTATAATATAATATCCCACAGTCAGGGTGAAAAATTGAAATGCATTCGGCATTCATTTAGTTTATACATATTTCTTTTTGCCACCCAAATTCAAAGGACAACCTTATTTAACTCTGTTGTTTTGGAATATAAAAGTCTCCTGTTCTGCACACATCTCCCTATACTGTCCAGATTTAATCTTCCTCTGAGGTCATCAGATCTAAGCCTATCTTTAAGACTCACATTACACACTTATCGTATCATTCTCATATCATTTCTCTTCGTGCAACACATATCTTCAATCACACTGTGTATACACGCCTGCTAGACTCTTTCTTTAGCCGACAGCAGTAACACCTGTTAATTTACACCATAATTATACATCCATGTACATACAAACAGATGCTTATACATAAACATATACATATATCTAATATAAGAATACAAGAATCTTAATTTCATCACATATATGCTCACATACATACATAACCATACACATGTATTCCCATATACTACTTAGGAGAGAACTTGAATGTCTACTAGACACTGTCCTCGAGTGTTTAAGGTCTCTCTGTACAGGGGTTTGTCAGGACAACCTGACATGAGGATACTTCCTTCTGCAAGTAAACCCTGACCAAATATTCAAAATAACATAGTATTCGAAGCTCAAATAAGATCCCCTTGGTATGGCTACCCCATACTGGCTTATAGGAGGAATGGTGCACCTTCTCCAACTGATGTTGTCTATAGTAACATCACTCAACTGAATACTCCACCAGACTAGATGAATTCTTGTCCTGGAATCCGGTAAGAACAAGAGACCAAAAGAAACATATACTATAACATAGTTAACTGGTTCACTGGAGAGAGAGGAAAATGAATGTTCTTCACTTCTTTACTAACTCAACGTTTGAAATGTAAAGAAGGACTTTAATAGAACACTCAGATATCTACGTATCTCATATAGAGATCAAGTGTTAGCCCCAAAAAGGGGCTCCTTGATACTGCTCAGGGTCAATAGTATAAAGAAAAGAAAAAAAAAGACTCTTTCTGCTTCCCTAAAAATAATTGTCATTGTCAGCTGAATATTCTTTAAATAAATACAATGAATAACTTTCTTCTTTATTTATTTATTTATTTATTTATTTAAAAGTGTAAAAATTTGGGAATTTCCTTGCTTTTGTACATTTAGTGTATATGAGTTTTCATCTTAACCCTATTAAGGGTATATGATTTTAGTATACTGGCATTTCTCATGGAATTATATTCAGCTTTATTTAAATGTTATTTCAACTTTTTATGTCGATCCTGGTTCCTATGAATGGCTTAATGATTTTACAGTGACGCTTATTACATACGTCTTTGTATCCCCATATGTGGGTTGACTGATGCTACTGACTAGAGCTGTATGGCCCTCGCACAGAAGTTCAAAGTAATTAAAACCAGAACACCTAGTTTAATAATCAATTTTAGCAATTTTCTTTTTTTTTCCACCCGCCCGTTTCATTGATTAAAAAAATATTTCCTCTGAGAGAGAGAGAGAGAGAGAGAGAGAGAGAGAGAGAGAGAGAGAGAGATTGTTTATATATGATATATCTATAGGAACGTCAAAAAATGAGTTTTTGTTTTTCTTTATGCTGTTTTGGCCTTTTCTTCTGATGAATCATCTTCATCTGCATACCTTGTTTGTCTAAGTGGACGACGAAACGGTTCTAAAGAAATGGACCTCTCCACTGATAAATAAAGATATGGTCACTGGAATCTAAATTCTATTGTTTATTTATACATGCTCTGAAATTAATAAATTAATATCTATTGAGCTTAATCTTGAAAGTTTGATTTCAAAGAATATATATATATATATATATATATATATATATATATATATATATATATATATATATATATATATATATATCTATATACATTATTATTTCATGTATACACGTATAATATTATATGGTGATATAATATATTGTGTATAGATTTTCAGTATTTACTACAACAGTGGGAAGAGCTTAGTAGTAGCCTGATGATGAAACTCGGACGCCTCTATGTAGCTTAATTACCATAAATATATTTTCATACCTTACTACCATATATATATATATATATAGAGAGAGAGAGAGAGAGAGAGAGAAACAGAGAGAGAGAAAGAAATACATATCATATTATTTTATTATATAAGTGTATGTACATGGAATAGGGGAATAGTAACATATATATATATATATATATATGATGGTGATGGACTCTCCCGTAGATTTTGACGTATGAGTGCCCCGCCTGGGGCTGCCCGCGCATGAATTTGTAATTGCAAGGGTTGCGCAATCCCAACAACCGCTCTCCTGAGTCGGCATTGCTTGATTCCAATTGCAAGTAGTAATACAGGACGACTGGAAACAATGCCGAGATAAGCAGAGAGCACATACAGCACCTGTTATTCCCAAATGGTCACCCATTTAGTACTGGCCAGGCTCGATGCCGCTTAACTTCGGTGATCTAACGGGAACCGGTGATTGTGCCGTGTGTGTGTGTGGGTGTGTGTGTGTGATCTTAGCCAAAAGGCCAAGGGCCTTCTTCGAGTATATTGTCCGTTTATGGTGATATATATATATATATTCGAAACCTGAGTTCGGATGTGTTCTACTGATGAGCCCAAAGGAGGGCGAAACGCGATTCTAGGACTTCCGGTTTGTTTCTTTCATAGGTTTTGGGCTGCGGCATTGTCTGATTGTGGATATATATATATATATATATATATATATATATATATATATATATATTAGTGTGTAAGGTTATATTGAAAAGAAATCAATAAAGTGCTCGATCGCAGAGGAGTGAGAGCTAATATAATTTATTTGAAAACTATATGTTTGAAATATGTAACATATAGTTTTCAAATAAATTATATATATATATATATATATTAGTATGGGGACGATTATTCGGGAATCGCAAAAATCAGAAATTTTTGGTGTATTGGAGTCGTTATCGGAAAATTGTGTGCCTATTTTCTGATGACAAAACGATTCTTTTAATTTTTTTTCCTTTTGTTTTTTTTCGATAAAAACTTAATATACCATTGCTTGCTGGTACTAATGATAAAATGATAAATATTTATTGCTTTTAAACATCCCAGTAAAACTAAAATATACAGATCAACCCCCACAAGTGTATTTTTACGTTTGCAAAACTATATGCACATATTACATGGGTTTTTACGGTAATGCGAAACTATATGCACATATTACATGGGTTTTTACGGTAATGCGAAACTATATGCACATATTACATGGGTTTTTACGGTAATGCAAAAATTTAAAAAAACAAAAAAACTATATAGCTAAATATTTAAAGATTTTAAAAGAATTTGAATCGGTAATGGTATCGGAATCCGGAAAATTTTTTTAATCGTCCCATCACTAATATATATATATAGTATGTAATGAACAATTACGAATAATTTCCCTATTCTAAATTGTCTCCCCTTTGGAGAACTCTCCTGTTCGTCTTAACAATATAAATAGCAGCACTAATATTGTACTGACAGTTTATGCCGAATAAAGCTTTCTTAAGTTACGACTGTTCTCGTTTGTCATTACATAGTATTTACTTCAACAGTGCCCAATACGTGTATTTCAGCTAGTATTTTAATAAGTAAACATGCTCCCTCCCTTCCCCGGACGCAACATTGCATTTAACAAAACAATGAATAGCAATAACCATAATAAGAATCGCAAGAAAACAGTGAACCATATCATAAGTGAGGATAACTAATTAGCCTAGAAAGATTGCAAAAGCCTAACCCTAACCCTAACCCTAACCCTAACCCAATAAGAAGAGAAATCTCCTCAGAAGTGTTCGAACGCACATGGTTTAACTATACACACTAATTATATAGAACAGGGGCGGGCATCCTTTTCAGAGTGAGGGCCAGATGAGACTTTTGGAAGGAGATCGCGGGCCGGAGTGAAAAACGAAATCTCAGAATTACTATATTTTGTTTACATGAATAAATTGTAGAAAAATTGCATTGAACACTCGACAAATCTGATATTTTTTCTCAAGAGACTTCTGTATGTGATGTTATAAAAGATGCCAACAAAGAGCCATTTTGGAATCATAAAAAATAATGACGGGGGGGAAGTAGCAAGTTGATCCAGCATTCGTTTTGACACACCTCACATAAGTTCTCTGTTTTATGCCCTTTCCTCGTCTCACGTTTCGTCTTGGCCTCTCTCTTTCTCTTTTTCTATTTTTATCTCAGGCCAAGGATTTGAAATTAATAGTTAAAGAAAAATGAAATATACATGCATCGTCGCTCGCTGATATTTATATATTTTCATCCCACTGTAAATCTTAATTGAAACCTACTTTTACGTTTATGTCACAAAATGAGATGGGTTTTACTGGGAGCTCCCCAGGCCAGATTGCAATAATAAAGCATAGCAGGGTGGCGGGCCGGACACTAAGTCTTCGCAGGCCGGATGTGGCCCGCGGGCTTGAGGTTGCCCGCTCCTGATATAGAGATATGCCGTGACCAGGAGAACCTGTAATGGAGTGTAACAATCAACTATAAACTTTGAGATTCAATCCTGTCGCGCAGTCCAAACCAGGCGACCGGCTTTAATTACCAGGAACGCGAAGGAACTAAAGTGGCTAGATGATAGACTTGGTACTTGAAACCTAATGGAGGTAAATGGAAGTTTAAAAGCTGGAAAAAGTCTGCAATCTTTGCCAAAGTGTTAGTGTCTTGAATTAATGCGAACGACGCAAACGATTGCTTTGCACTGCGAGATTGTTGACTGAATTCTTGGCATAAGAAGTTATTTATTATTATCTACATTGTTTGCTTTCAGACTATTGTCCTCGTCAGCATTGATATTTATAATTATACCACCTTTCGGCCGATCTGCTCTCCGGCCTTCTTCGAGTATTTATTTACTCCTCTCCAGGAGTTAGACACAAGGCCAGTTTTATCTTACTCCCACAAGTAAGATGTGACCCAAGGTCGGGTCGGGAAAGTGGGGTTTAAAACTTGCCTGGGCAGCCCCGTCGGCATTCCCCGGTAGGGGCGCCTCAGGCAGTAAGCAATAAACTTACTCCTCCCCAAAGAGGGGAGGCGAAGCCTTAGAGGGGGGACCTCCTAGAACTGCACAGGACAGACCCATAGACCGGCGTAAATCAAGCCCCGAAGGTCAAGACAATACCAGTCTATGGGGTGCAGTATCCATCGGAACAGATACTACACTTTGATCTTAGCCAAAAGGCCAAGGGCCTTCTTCGAGTATATTGTCCGTTTATGGTGATGCTTTTCTCTGAGTTAAAAAAAAAAAAAAAGATTTTTTTGGTGATTATTTGCGCATTCGGTGTTTCTTGAAATTTACAGGGGAGTCCAAAAAGATGTGGCCATTTTATTATCGCTATGAAAAATTAAACTCAGGACACGGATGCTGTGATTTATCAACAAGATGAAGCAACACCGTATTGCTCTAATGTTTCACTCGATTACCTCCATCGCTACTTACTAACCCTAACACTAACCCTTACCTCCATCGCTACCTTTCTTTCCTGAAGACAGGCTCTTCTCTCATCGTACGGACCATCCTTAGCATTCACATTCTGCAGACCTATCCACTTTGGATTATCTTCTGTGGGAATACCTAAATGACAGGGTCAATGCTGACAATCCTCAAACTATTGCTGTGCTCAAGAATAACATAGTTATAACAGAGATTAAGAGAATTACCCCCTGTCATTACAAACTTCAGTGTGTGAGTCATCACAGTGGTTCAGCGCCAAGAAGCTTTGATAAAGTACATTATTAACTATTGAGCTGCTCTCCAGCCTTTTTCAGGTATAATTGTTCCCTTACAGCAGGGGCGGCCAACCTCCGGGCCGTGGGCCACATCCGGCCCACGAAGGCTTAGCGTCCGGCCCGCCACCCTGCTATGCTTTATTATTGCAATCCGGCCTGCGGAGCTCCCAGTAAAACTCATATCATTTTGTGACATAGACGTAAAAGTAGGTTTTGATTAAGATTTACAGTGGGATGAAAATGTATAAATATCAGCGAGCGATGATGCATGTATATTTCATTTTTCTTTAACTATTAATTTCAAATCCCTGGACTGAGATAAAAATAGAAAAAGAGAAAGAGAGAGGCAAAGAGGAAACGAGAGACGAGGAAAGGGCATGAAACAGAGAACCTATGTGAGGTGTGTCAAAACGAATCCTGGATCAACTTGCTACTTCCCCCATCATTATTTTTTATGATTCCAAAATGGCTCTTCGTCGGCGCCTTTTATAATATTACAGACAGAAGTCTCTTGAGAAAAAATATCAGATTTGTAGAGCGTTCAATGCAATTTTTCTACAATTTATTTATGTAAACAAAATATAGTAATTCTGAGATTTCGTTTTTCACAGCGGCCGCGATCTCCTTCCAAAAGTCTCATCTGACCCTCACTCTGAAAAGGTTGCCCGCCCCTGCGGTAAATAGTAAACTATTTAGCTGTTTTCGTTCCTTTTTATTTGAGGGTTGTTCGTCGACGGTCGAGAACATTTTTCATTTTTTATTCATACCTTTTAGTCCACCTCCCCCCCCCCCCGTTTATTCTCGGATAAATTTTGCTTCAATATAATTGCCATTATTTTTACTACTGGATAGACCTATCTACTTTGGATTATCTTCCAGCCTTGTTCACTTATAATTGTGTGTTTAAAAAATATTATTTTTTGGTGATTATTCGTGCACGTTTGTTTCTTGACGTTTATTTCAAAATCACACCCTCGTAGAAATCATCAGATGAGCAATCGCGTGAAACCTGACATTAATGTTCTTGTAAACCACTGAATTTATATCTACTAGCAAATATTATTGGTCCCCCAGCATATGCATATTGATCGGAATCTTTCAGTTGTTATAGTCATCTTATATGTTTCACTCTAATTCACCTCAAACTCCCAACCCACGAATAACAGACTATGATGTTTAATTATGCCAATAACACCCATGGGGTCAATCTATTATCTGTGAAAAAATGGGTAGAAAGCATTCATTTAGAATCAAAAGGCTTACTATTAAAATGTTACATAACCAAGGCTATAAGTTTGAATGGGGTCAGAGGTGCCCTCGGAAACGAAAGTTGATGAAATCATCAGACTTCCGGGGGAGAGAGATTCTGCCTCTAGGTGTGACGATACAAGCTGTCTGTCTGTCTCTCTCTCTCTCTTTCTCTCTCCCTCTCTCTCTCTCTAATGTTGGGATTTTTCCCGTTAAAATAAAGGACGAAGGCTGTAGTCTGCTGGAAGAAAAGTTGGTGGCATAAAAACGTGACTAGACAAGAAAAGAGATAACAAACAACTTGGGTAGATAAAGAAAGTGTATTTATATAGATGAAAAAAGAGAAGAAATATAATGTTGCTTGCAAAAGAAGTGCCTTTGCGGACTCACTGTAAATGCCAGTTGTCTTGTAACAGGATGCTGTGAAGAGTAGTTGAGAACATCAAGAGGGCTTCACGCGTATTATATACGCTAAAAAAGCATGAGCCCGCTCTCACCAGACACGGCAGAGAAGAACGTTGTTAACGACTGCGAGGCTGGAGCAAAGAGACCGTTATTTTCAAAAATAGGCGCTCACCTGGGTTTTCTGCAGAGATTGAAGCAGTGGTCTGTGATTGGCTGATTTTCATCCAATCACAGGGCACTTACAATTCACTGCGCTTAATAATAATGCCAATACTCTCTTTCTCTCTCTTGCACATGCAAGTAATCTATCAATTTAAAAAGTTGGTTTCTTTCTCTCTTGTTTTCACTGTGATTGTCAAATACTTGAGATGCTGATCGAATCTGAATTGAAGATTGTAACAAAAATATTATAATTTAAGAGGATACAAGACTTTTGCACAGTACTGTGTTTATTTCAAAGTTTCTAGTATATACGAGAATTAATTTGTTTTTTAAATGCCATCGACATAACATTTGAAATTTCCATGCAAGATCACATATCAAGAAAAAGTTAGTGGCCTCTTGTTGATTGTTACAGTTCAGGCGGTAGGACCTCTCAACTTACATAATTGCTTCTGCTGGCTTTGAAAATTCTTTAGAAAATTTTGGGGATTGTTCAATAAATTCTTCAAGTCAGCAGTTAAAAACGAATTCTGTTGATTCAGCAAGCTCTGTATGTTGCCCATAGCAACCGGATCCCGCTCATTGAATAAAACTTTTGTTGTATTGCGATTTATGTTTCGAAATTTGCAAGGACCCGTGGCGCAACGGATATCAGTGCTAAGTAATAATCAGTTCTAAGTGACAGTATTCTGAAGGTAGAAGGTTCAATACGCGTGATACTAAGAATACAATTATGAATTACTTAAGATTTCTACCCGGTCATGGCTGATGGAACGACAGAAAGCTAGCACCCCGTGAATTAAATAAGGGGTTCTATTCGAAATTTCGATACAGATTCCCGAGTTCGACGAGACGCACCTGAAGAAGGTCGGAGGTAACATCGGCCGAAACGTTGTGAGAACAACATCTGAGATGAGAACAGTAGTCCAAATAATCCAAGTAATAAAAAACATAATGTATCATGAAAAGACTTGTTTTTTTTTGTTTGTTTGTTTTTTATTTGTTTTTTTTGTTTGTTTGTTTTTACTTGTTTTTTTTTATTTGTTTGTTTGTTTTTTATTTTTTTCAAACAGATTATTATTTAAACTTTAAACAATTATCACTATTTTAATATAAAAAATATTTTACTAAATTTTTTTTGTCATTCTCTTTTATCAATTTTAACAAGAAATATCTTTCTGTTCCTTTAGAAAAAAAAAGGCAACAATAAGTTCCGGTATGGCTAACCCATGATCGATGTATATATTTATTTCCTTTCATCATTTTTATCTGTATGGTGTGTATGAGTTTATGGTTCGCTCTAAATAATGTGAATGTAACTGATTTTAATGTTTTCCCTAAATAATGTGAATGCATGAGTAACTGATTTTAATGTTGACCCTAAATAATGTGAATGCAGGAGTAACTGATTTTAATGTTATCCCTAAATAATGTGAATGCAGGAGCAACTGATTTTAATGTTAACCCTAAATAATGTGAATGCAGGAGTAACGGATTTTAATGTTATCCCTAAATAATGTGAATGCAGGAGTAACTGATTTTAATGTTATCCCTAAATAATATGAATGCAGGAGTAACTGATTTTAATGTTATCCCTAAATAATGTGAATGCAAGAGTAACTGATTTTAATGTTATCCCTGAATAATATGAATGCAGGAGTAACTGATTTTAATGTTCCCCTAAATAATGTGAATGCAAGAGTAACTGATTTTAATGTTATCCCTAAATAATGTGAATGCAAGAGTAACTTATTTTAATGTTCCCCCTAAATAATGTGAATGCAGAAGTAACTGATTTTGATGTTATCCCTAAATACTGTGAATGCAAGAGTAACTGATTTTAATGTTATCCCTAAATACTGTGAATGCAAGAGTAACTGATTTTACTGTTATCCCTGAATACTGTGAATACAAGAGTAACTGATTTTAATGTTAACGCTAAATAATGTGAATGCAAGGGTAACTGATTTTAATGTTATCCCTAAATAATGTGAATGCAAGAGTAACTGATTTTAATGTTATCCCTAAATAATGTGAATGCAGAAGCAACTGATTTTAATGTTAACCCTACATAATGTGAATGCAAGAGTAACTGATTTTAATGTTATCCCTAAATAATCTGAATGCAGAAGTAACTGATTTTAATGTCAACGCTAAATAATGTGAATGCAAGAGTAACTGATTTTAATGTTATCCCTAAATAATGTGAATGCAGGAGTAACTGATTTTAATGTTAACCCTAAATAATGTGAATGCAAGAGTAACTGATTTTAATGTTAACCCTAAATAATATGAATGCCAGAGTAACTGATTTTATTGTTGACCCTAAATAATGTGAATGCAGGAGTAACTGATTTTAATGTTAACCCTGAATAATGTTAATGCAGGAGTAACTGATTTTAATGTAATCCCTGAATAATATGAATGCAAGAGTAACTGATTTTAATGTTATCCCTAAATAATTTGAATGCAGGAGTAACTGATTTTAATGTTATCCCTAAATAATGTGAATGCAGGAGTAACTGATTTTAATGTTATCCCTAAATAATATGAATGCAAGAGTAACTGATTTTACTGTTAAACTTAAATAATGTGAATGCAGGAGTAACTGATTTTAATGTTATCCCTAAATAATGTGAATGCAGAAGTAACTGATTTTAATGTCAACGCTAAATAATGTGAATGCAAGAGTAACTGATTTTAATGTTATCCCTAAATAATGTGAATGCAGGAGTAACTGATTTTAATGTTATCCCTAAATAATGTGAATGCAGAAGCAACTGATTTTAATGTTAACCCTACATAATGTGAATGCAAGAGTAACTGATTTTAATGTTATCCCTAAATAATGTGAATGCAAGAGTAACTTATTTTAATGTTCCCCCCAAATAATGTGAATGCAGAAGTAACTGATCTTAATGTTATCCCTAAATACTGTGAATGCAAGAGTAACTGATTTTAATGTTATCCCTAAATACTGTGAATGCAAGAGTAACTGATTTTAATGTTATCCATGAATACTGTGAATACAAGAGTAACTGATTTTAATGTTAACGCTAAATAATGTGAATGCAAGGGTAACTGATTTTAATGTTAACCCTAAATAATGTGAATGCAAGAGTAACTGATTTTAATGTTAACACTAAATAATGTGAATGCAGGAGTAACTGATTTTAATGTTATCCCTAAATAATGTGAATGCAGGAGTAACTGATTCTAATGTTAACCCTAAATAATGTGAATGCAAGAGTAACTGATTTTAATGTTATCCCTAAATAATGTGAATGCAGGAGTAACTGATTTTAATGTTAACCCTACATAATGTGAATGCAGGAATAACTGATTTTAATGTTAACCCTAAATAATGTGAATGCAGGAATAACTGATTTTAATGTTATCCCTAAATAATGTGAATGCAAGAGTAACTGATTTTAATGTTTTCCTAAATAATGTGAATGCAAGAGTAACTGATTTTAATGTTAACCCTACATAATGTGAATGCAGGAATAACTGATTTTAATGTTAACCCTAAATAATGTGAATGCAGGAGTAACTGATTTTAATGTTAACCCTAAATAATGTGAATTCAAGAGTAACTGATTTTAATGTTATCCCTAAATAATGTGAATGCAGGAGTAACTGATTTTAATGTTGACCCTAAATAATGTGAATGCAGGAGTAACTGATTTTAATGTTAACCCTAAATAATGTGAATGCAAGAGTAACTGATATTAATGTTAACCCTACATAATGTGAATGCAAGAGTAACTGATTTTAATGTTAACCCTACATAATGTGAATGCAGGAGTAACTGATTTTAATGTTAACCCTAAATAATGTGAATGCAGGAGTAACTGATTTTAATGTTAACCCTAAATAATGTGAATGCAGGAGTAACTTATTTTAATGTTAACCCTAAATAATGTGAATGCAAGAGTAACTGATTTTAATGTTAACCCTAAATAATGTGAATGCAAGAGTAACTGATACTATTACTATTAATGCTCAATTCAGTTTACTCTACTATTTCAGACTAATGTACTATCTTTCAATGCTCAATTCAGGGGGTGTAGTGCAGTATCTGTTTTATTGTCATGATGATATCCTCCCAGGCATTACCTCCTCCATTTTGTGGGAGGAGGGTAGTGTTGTATCTGTACTGTTGTCATTATACTATCCTCCAAAGGATTACTTTCTCCTTTTTGGAGAGTAGTTTAATATCTGTTCTGTTGTCTTGTTACTATCCTCCAAGGTATTACCTACTCCTTTTGTAAGGGATGGAGTGTATTATCTTCTCTGTTGTCATGATACCATCCTCCAAGACATTACCTCCTCCTTTAAAGTGAGGGGCAGTGTAGTATATGTTCGTTCGTGATATATACTCGCAACCATTATTATTTTTGCCACTCATAACTAATAACTCGATGTACTTGGCAAGCCATATCTACTCTCGGTTGAATTCTCGACGTTAGATCTAAATAGCATTGTACCTGACAATCGATATTTGATTCTAACTAGCCTGTAAAGTACTGTAAATTTCAGTCTGGATTTTTCATAAACAACATTATGCTGTAGAATTAGTTCTCATCTTGGGTGTTTTTATCACAACGTTTCGGCCGATGTAACTTCCGACCTTCTTCAGGTATACCTTGTCGAACTCGGAAATCTTTCTGTCGAACTCGGGAATCTGGACGGAATATCGAACGTAACCCTTTATTAAATTCACAGGGGTAGCATGCTCTCGTTCCATCTGCCATGACTGGGAAGAAGTCTTCAGTAATTCGCAATTCTTAGTATAGCCCGCACTGAGGATTGAACTTTCAACCTTCAGATGACTGTCACTTAGAACTGAATTTTACTCAGCTGAAATGAATTCCAAAAGAAATCCTTCACTTTAAATAAAAAGTCAACGGTTGGTGTTTTTTAGGTCACCAGAAATGATAATTGTAATTGATATATGAAAAATTAAATTACTAACGTAATTCTATGATTTTATATGAACATTAGTGCGAACACTGG
Source organism: Sepiola atlantica (assembly GCA_963556195.1). Classification (NCBI taxonomy): domain Eukaryota; kingdom Metazoa; phylum Mollusca; class Cephalopoda; order Sepiida; family Sepiolidae; genus Sepiola; species Sepiola atlantica. Next base: position 65,902,822 of record OY744543.1, on the reverse strand, counting down.
CGAAGAATAATTTTTTTTTTACCGTTATTTTTGACGGAGCGTGTACACTTGTTTAATAATATTAAGTAAATGCTTTGGGAAGAGTTATTGGTAATCTTTAAGAAATGAGTTTTCAAATGAACAAAGAAAATAGAGAAAAGAAAAACGTTTTTGCAGATGTGAATTTTAAAGACTTTTTTATTACAAAAAGCAACGGTGTGAAAAAAGTTACAATTTATTAGGCACTTCTGCATTTTAACCGTCACTTTGACTTAATTTGCTTTCCTCTTTTGAAGGCAGGGGCAGACAACCAACCGGAAGTAACCGAATTAGATGTTTTATTAAAAATTACAATATTAACAGCGAACAATGTATCGTTATTGAATATGAAAATATTTTATCTAATAATTTAATAATTTATTATATGGTTTAAAACTTTCTCAAAATAGTCAACAGTGATTTTTAAAATGAAAATTTATCATTAAAATGAATAGTCAGTGATTTTAGTCAGTGATTTTTTTTTATTGTATGAATTAAATTTTTATCAAAATAGTCAACAGTGATTTTTAAAATGAAAATGTATCATTAAAATGAATAGTCAGTGATTTTAGTCTGATTTTTTTTATTGTATGAATTAAATTTTTATCAAAATAGTCAACAGTGATCTTTAAAATGAAAATTTATCATTGAAATGAATAGTCAGTGATTTTAGTCAGTGATTTTTTTATTGTATGAATTAAATTTTTATCAAAATAGTCAACAGTGATCTTTAAAATGAAAATTTATCATTATAATGAATAGTCAGTGATTTTTTTTATTGTATGAATTAAATTTTTATCAAAATAGTCAACAGTGATTTTTTAAAATGAAAATTTATCATTAAAATGAATAGTCAGTGATTTTAGTCAGTGATTTTTTTATTGTATGAATTACATTTTTATCAAAATAGTCAACAGTGATTTTTAAAATGAAAGTTTATAATCTAAAACGAAAATCCAACAAACAGTCAACATTGTTTTTTTTTCGTTGACTCGGTGGAATGAATGGAACTCTTCAATTATTAAGTTCAAGTGACGGTTGAAATGCAGAAGTGCCATTTATTAGTGTTAAATTAAAAATGTTAATTTAATAATAGATATAAGTCAGCACAGTAACACGAATCCGATTCACTGATGGCTGGCATCAATGGCAAGCTGGAAAGGTTGAGTGAAGTCAGAGGTCTTTAGAACAGGATTCAAACACAGGACGGTCTTTATTCGCCCGAAGAAATGCTGATGAGGGGAGTGTTCAGACCAAAAAATAAAACAAATTTTTAAAATTCTTATTTAAAAAATAAAAATTGTATACTTGACGATATTCGGAATTTTCGATAAGCTGTCCTGCATTGCAGGTATCAATTATGTAAATAAATAGTTTAATTTCTCTATTTCATTTTGTTGTTTTAAAAATCAGAACATCTTTATAGGCTTTTGAAAAAACAATGTTGACTTTTCTTCGTTTCGTTGAACACTCATTTCGAGTTTATACACAACCTCAGTATTACAAATGTTCACGTCAAAGAAATGCAATAACATGAAACGAATGAAAGATTTTGAGATGCTATTAAACTTTCTTGACTGGAGCAATTTTGTTAGGGTTGATTTTTTTTTGTTTTTTGTTTTTTTTGTAAAAAAGATTGTCTTTAAAACTCAAATCTGCAAAAACGTCTTTCTTTTCTCCATTTTTCTTTGTTTCGTCGAAAACTCATTTCGATTTTATATACAACGTTGATATTACAAATGTCTGCCTGGATGGGTGCCTATTCTTAAAGATTATCCAGTTTATAGCAGACTGAAATAGGATCTATTTCTTCTCGTCCCCTGTGAGCAAATTGGTCATACACTGACCAATCGGCTTGCAGGGCGTATTGATATCAACTGTCCCCTCATGGACTATTTTCTACCACCTGGTCAGTTGAAGAATTCAGCAGAGAGAAATCGGTCAGCAACGAAGAAACATCTCTCTCCTGTCTTTCCCCTGCATCGTTCCAGCAGCAGCCATCTCCACTGGGAATATATTTGCTGACGACCCGGCAGCCTCTTTTCTTCACTGGGACACAGTTCCAACCCTCTGTTGAATAAACCCTTTTTTGTTGCCTGTTACTTGGTTGTTGTTCGTTCAATTCATTTCGTGCGATAAATCTAAGGAAGGGACCAACACCCCCCCCCCCCCCCTTCTATTACAAGTTCTCGGTTCATATTTTTCTAAGACTCCTAAATTTTTTAATTTTTACTGAATTATGAACCACTCGGTTTTTAGTCCTGTAGTCTACTTCAAAGTATTTAGAAAAATTCCATGACAGCAACCAGCGAACCAGGTGCAATACGCAAACGCTTAAAGGTAGACATTTCGGATGGGAGACCATTTTGATGTGTTCCAGGTGTTCCTTGTATAATGATGCCGGGAGAAATGCGCCACTGTTATGGGTGTGCACGGCTGCTGCGGTATTCCAATTTGCGATAAACTAAGCATGAAAGATAATAGAAACTTAAGCCCCCCCCCCCCCTGAGCAGTTGGACGAAAGCCAAGTTTTCCTCTTTAGCTAAATTAGTTCTATCTATTATTTCAAGCCGGCGAAACCTTGTTACGTAATTGAGTCACTTATGAATAGAGGTTTTTGCCATTCAACATTTCCCCCCCCCCCCCTTTCTTTTTTTTTTCTGTAAACAGACTGGGAGTCGATCGCATCGGACAAACTCATTTTAAATATGCATTGTTATTAATCAGTTGTTCTGGGTTTTTTTGTTGTTGTTGTTGTTTTAGTTGTTTTATTTTTTGTTTTTTTTGTTTTTGTTTTTTTTTCGATTCTGTTTCGTTTTTACATGCATCGGTTATTCTTTGATTTCTGGTTTGTTTCGCTTAACCACAGTAATAATTGCTGAGATTTCTCGTCTTCTGATCGCATACAAATATACAAATATACAGCGGTGGTTTAATCAGTTCTACGTTAGGACAAATTCTGACTTGATTAACAGACGCCATTATTGCATGCATACGACACAAGCACGTAGAAACGCCAGTCTTCACTCGATCACCAAAGTTAAGCAACGTTAAGCCTGGCGAGTAGCTGGATAAGCAACAAAACTTATTATCCAATGAGATCGCTCCGTCTGTTAATATTCATAAACAAACATGTCTTCACTATCTCATCGCTAGAAAAGTGCATAGTCTAAATTAAAACGTTATTTTGTAAATCCTTTAAAGAAATACATTTTTTTAAAAAATGGAAATCGCTCCAGACAAGGCATGAAGCCACTTGATATAAGAGGCTAACAAGAACGGAATATGATTATTGCAAAGACAGAAGATGGCTATTGGCCTTAGTCTTGAAAAAACCAAGGCTATAGGTAGCAGGAAAACAGTCAGCAGGAAGAGAGTTCCACAAGTCTGCAGTTCTTGGAAAGAAGCTACTGGAATATGAAGCTGTATTACAATGAGGTATCAAAACAGCGAATTGATGGAGACCACTAGACCAACGAGTCAAACGAGCTGGAACAAAAGAAGCAGGGAATAGATCAGACAATTCTGAAGAACACATGCCATAAAAATACCTATAGAAAAGACTGAGACTAGCAACATCACGTCTGTGAGAGAGAGGGTGTAGAGAAGAAGAAAGGATGAGGCCAATCAAATTGCAGATATGTTTGTTCACCTTATCAAGAACCCTAAAATTAGACAGAGATTCACCCGCCCAAATATGACAACAGTACTCCATACATGGGCTGATAGTAGATTTGTAGAGATAGAGAATAGCTTCAGGTGTGAGAAAGTGTTTGGAGCAATAGAGAGAACCGGCTTCACGAGAAGCAGAAAGAGCAATGGATCTAATGTATGAACTCCAAGAAAGAGTTGATGGGAGAGAAAGACCAAGAAGTTTCAGAGTCGATTTCTCCTCAAGAGCAGAGCCATCCATGAGAATCTCAGGAAGAAAAGGGGCACGCCTACGATTGAAAGACACGAGCTGAGTCTTAATAGGATTAAACGAAACAAGCCATTTAGAACCCCAATCCACAACTGAACCCAGGTCAACTATTAGATCAGCTGTATATTTCAACTGATCCAAGGGAGATCGGTGAGAAGCAACACCAGAATAGAGAGTGGTATCATCAGCATAGATGTCAATTTTCTGAATAACATTTTCTGGAAGATCATTTATATAGAGAAGAAACAGTGTTGGGCCTAGAATAGAACCCTGAGGAACACCAGTATTGATAGGGAAAAAAATGAAGAGACACCGTCCAAAGTTACTCGCAAGCTTTGATCAGAAAGAAAAGACCTAATAATGTCAAGAACCTCACGATCAATACCATAACCCTGAAGTTTGTGTAGAAGAACAGAATGCCACACTCTGTCGAACGCCTTCGAAATATCAAACGCAATGGCTCTACCCTCTCCTGAATTATTCATTAACCGACAGATCTTCTCAGTTACAATAGTTAAAAGATCAGCAGTTGAACGAAAACCACAAAAGCCATACTGAACATCACTAAAAAGGACCAGACTTTCCAGAAAATGAACAAGCTTGCTGTTGACCAACCTTTCAAAAACTGCTAATAACAGAGAGGACACTAATAGGACGATACTTAGTTGGGTCAGACCGATCACCAGCATTTTTAAAGATAGGGACAACAGAGGACTCCCTCATAAAAGAAGAGAAACAGGACTGAGACAAACAGAGATTGAATAATTTAGAGAGGATGGAAGAAAGTTCAGGAGCACAATGCTTGAGAACAACAACAAGAATTGAATCAGGACCGGAAGCCTTAGACTGGTCAAGATCAGAAAGAACCCTACCAACCATCTTTGGAGTGATAATGGCAGAATCAAGAGACTGATCAGTTTTCAAAGGAAAATCAGGAAGAACAGCACCAGAATCATCAAGAGAAGAATTGTCAGCAAAAAAATGAGAAAAGGAATCAGCGTTATCCTTAGAAGATGAAATAACCTGAAGACCATTAAAAAGAGGAGGAATAGCAGATTTGCCACTATTAATAATACTATTGTAGATTCTCCAAAAATCACGAGAGCCAACCCTTTTAGATGAGATAGTCACGAATCCTTTGAGAATAGCTAGACTTAGCCTCAGAGATTGCTCTCTTGCAGGCATTGCTAGCTCTTCTGTAGGATTGTCTAGAAGCCTCAAAACCATCCTGACGATACTGATTAAAGTAATGGTTACGATGGACAATTGCAGAAGCCCAACTAGATGAAAACCAGGAGGAGAATGAGGTTTTGTTTGAAACTTACGATGAGGAATGAAGGTGTCAATTCCAACAAGAAGCCAGTCAGTAACCTCATTAGCAGTATTATTCGAAGACATACCAAAGGTAGGACCCCATGGAACGTCACATAGGAAGCTGATAAGCCCATCCCAATCAGTCTTCCTATGGAAAGGACGATCAATAGAAGACGTTGCAGAAAAATTAATCTCAACCTCAACAACAGCATGATCAGAAGAACCCAATGGAGGAGAAGAGGAAATATAACATGAGTCAGGAACAGAAGTGAGAAAAAGATCAAGTAAGGATGGTTGATGAATATCATTATCAGGAAAACGCGTGGGGAAGGTGATAATTTGGGACAAGTCATGAGACAGCGAAAAGTTAAGACAGATTTCACCAGCTAGATCTGTGCGGTTAGAGTCAGAATGATGAGCATTGAAGTCACTAAAGACAAAGATGGAGCTTGGCGGATGAATTTGCAATGCATCATCAATACTGCTGGATATAGTATCAACAACAGATCAGTCATTGTCAGAAGGGGAACGGTACAAAAAGAACAAATAGGAAGTGGAGTGCAGCAAAGACAACCTCAGAAAGACACCCATGAGATTCAAGGCTGGGGACACGTGCAATGGGGAGATCCTTGCGAAGAAAAAGAGCAAGACCATGCAAATGCATGGAAGAGTCTAAGCAGACAAGAGGCAAGTAACCATCCACATGTAGATCGTTGCTATCAATAGAAGCATCCAGATTAGTCTCACAGAGAGCAAAGGATGTGAGGAGATTTGCTCAAGAGAAAGGACTGAACATCAGGAAAATTTGACCTGAAACCTCTGATGTTACTATAAGAAATAGTAAGGTGTTTGTTGTGTGGATTTGTAGAAGGCATAATAATAAAAAGGGAATGAAAGATAGAATCACTTCAAGACAAACCAAGCCTGAAAGAAACCCAACCACCAGCATTCAATCCTCTGGACTCCAAACAGGCAAGCTAAAAAATAAGCCCTTCAAGAGCCCAATAGGGAGAGAAGGGGTGACTAGGCTGGCTGACAAAGAAGGTCCACCGTAAAATAATTATATATGGCATAATCACGTTGACACACAGGTTCTCGCTTAATTATCGAAGTTAAGCGACGTGTTAAGCCTGACACGTACCAAATAGGTGACTATTCGGGAATACCAGGCGCTGTATGTGGGAGGATGACAAACCTTTCCTGCAAAAAAAAAAAAAAAAGAATTTGTGTAGCCCTGAAGATGCTTTTAGCAAATACCTCAGTATAAAATACTAAGCAACACATTTTCCGCACGGGCAGAGTTAGACACAAAGTCGGTTTTTAATGTGGGGAAAATCCAGCTTCCCAAAAAGGAGCACTCTGGGTTAGAACGAAAATTTAAATTGCCTCAGTCTAGAAGGACTTCTTCTTCACTGACCGAGGACAGAAAAGACTAAGTGCAGCATCAGAACAGATACTACGCCAAAAGGTCAAGGTTCATCATGTTAACTCAAACGGAACAACTGCCCCTGGCCGAAAGTTTTGTTCTTAATCTTGTAGTGAAGCTCTTCAGAGAGAGTATGTTCATAATATATATATATATATATATATATATATATATATATATATATATACCTTTCATTGTGGTTTCTGAAGATCAGCAAGTAACTGTAGCATATTGCAAAAAGTAACTGTGCCATTGCAAAAAATAAATCGTATGAGAACAGACTGAATTTTGATAATTGGAATTTAGATAATCATTATATATATATATATATATATATATATATATATATATATATATACATATACATATATTTGTGTAATTAGGCAGCATTCCTTCTCTTATGCATGTTTGGTTAAACAGTAGCGCCAGCTTCTGTTTATTTATTTTTTGATCCGTTTTTTCGATTCGTCGCACGACCGATTTGGTATTGTCGTCCATGTTGTATAAAAAATCAACATATTTTCGCGAACGTTTTCGACCGACGTCGGTCATCTTCAGGCGTATGAATGAGTGTGCAAAATAAAAGATTGGTGAATTTATTAAGAAGACGTTTTTAAAAAACATTTCAATACCACTTCAACAACACTTCAACATACCTTCGCCCCCCCCCCTCATAACGAGCATGGTTGATACTAGGTTTATTTACCTTTCATTGTGGTTTCTGAAGATCAGCGAGTAAATGTAGCATATTGCACGTTGTGAAACAATTGTAAGACTATTGTCAATTGTGCCGTTGCAAAAAGTAAATCATATGAAAAAAGACTAAATTTTGGTCATTAGAATTTAGATAATCATTATATTTTTTTTTTTTAACATGGTTCACACCAAACAAGGCAGGCCACCACTGTAGACGTAAGGGGCTACTGAGAAAAAAGAAAAGGGGAGAAGGTTGGGGGGGGGGGGTCAGCCTAAATCATGATCCGCGCAGCGAGATGTCTGTTTACATTAGTTTTAAATTTCTGCATGTCAGTACTGTCGGGGAAACAGGGGGCAGGGAGAGAGTTACAGAGGCCGGCAGCACGAGGCAAGAAGCTATTTGAGTAGAAGGCTCTCCGGCATCTGGGGACCTCCACAGTGAATGAATGAGATTTAGTTGATTGTCGAGTTGGTCTAGTGAATTTACGTCGAGGGGAGCACCAGAGTAGGCAATTCATCAGAGCATAATCCATTGAAGTATTTGTAAAACAAACATAAGGATGCTACATTGCGGCGATGGGACAGGGGCTGGAGCTTGGTTGACAGTGAGGGACCTATTAGGTTGGCGACTCTTTTTTGGACCTTGTCAAGGAGGGAGAGACTAGTAGATGATAAATATACGTGCTCGCACTGACTGTTGTATGATTTCCATAGCAAGTAAATAAAAGCAGCCATACTTCAGTGGTTGTTAGGACTTGTCCAAACATGTGCTCATCGATATAATGAGAAATCTGCGTTAGATTTGTAAATAGATACGCACATCAGTTTTATTGCTTTGTTTTGTTCTCTTTTTGATTAGCCCTTTTTATTCAGAATACTAATATAGACTCTTTTTTTTTTTGTATACTGAACCAGTAAAATTGTGAAACCTACCTTCTTGTAATTTGGTGTTTGTTATTCTAAAATATTATACTGTTTTTCTTCTTTTTTTTTTTACAAAAGTGATAAATTGTCTATGGTAATAGTGTAAAATTTTGCAAAGTACAATCATCTTCTGGTTTCATAAACTATATACAGGGCTCGTAGAATTTGGTATATTCCGACTACTGTTCTCATATTGGGTGTTTTTATTACAACGTTTCGGCCGATGTAACCTCCGACCTTCTTCAGGTGTACTTCGTTGAACTCGCAAGGACCCGTCGCGCAGTGGATATAGTACTAAGTAAAATTCAGTTCTAAGTGACAGTCATCTGAAGGTTGAAGGTTCAATCCTCAGTGCGGACGATACGAAGAATTGCGAATTACTGAAGATTTCTTCCCAGTCATGGCAGATGGAACGAGAACATGCTACTCCCGTGGATTAAATAAAGAGTTCCGTTCAAAATTTCGTCCAGATTCCTGAGTTCGACAAAGTACACCTGAAGAAGATCGGAGGTTACATCAGCCGAAACGTTGTGATAAAAACACCCAAGATGAGAACAGTAGTCTGAATATACCAAATTCCACGAATTATCAATCCTCATCTAAAATATTCTGAAGCATTATACACAGGGCTTTACAGAAAGGGGTCGTAGAATTTGGTATATTCGGACTACTGTTCTCATCTTGTTTTTTTTTATCGGCCAATGTAACCTCCGACCTTCTTCAGGTGTACTTAAAGTGAGTTGAGTTCAATCAAATTTTAACATTATTTATCATTATTTTGCATACGATCGTTTCCAAGACAATTTTGAAATATTTTATTTTGTATTATAGTTCTGATGACTCGAAACCGTCTCCTCATCAGCGCCCTTTACAACACCACATACGAAAGTCATTTAGGAAAACATCAGATGTCAGTACTATTTGAAAAAAAAAACATATATTCAGACAATATTGGAGACATGACCTCTATTTATGCAACCATATTCCACCAGTCAGTTCAAAAAAAAGATAATAGCAGTGAAGGTACTTTAGAAAGAGCAAATTAGATATTTAAAATATTCAAAATACATGATGAACCAGAAAGAAATATATACATATCAAGGGAGGCGCGAGAGCGCTCTATCCCTTAATAGACTACACGAATGGCCTATGCTGGAAATCTCATTTTGAAGGGGATGAGAGAGAGAAGAGTATGAGGTTTATATATATATATATATATATATATATGTATATGTATATGTATATGTATATATATGTATATATATATATATATATGTATATGTATATATATATATGTATATATATATATATATATATATATATGTATATATATATATATATACATATATATATATATGTATATATATATATATATACATATATATATATGTATATATATATACATATATATATATGTATATATATATATATGTATATATATATATATATATATATATATGTGATTTTATGAAGGCTTACCAAAGCATTCCTTTCAAGACACCAATGATCACCATTAAAGATATTTTTTCTTACAAATACTATTTATTCAAATTAA
>OY744543.1:65845467-65882967 GCA_963556195.1 Sepiola atlantica | reverse complement strand
TTTTTTTATTTCTGTGTATATGCATATATATATATTTTTTTTTTGTATATATATCGATAACGTTTAATATATAGAGAAAAAAAACAAACAAACAATAAGGCTTGAAACAATTGTCAGAGAAAGAAAGAGACAGATACAGACATAGGTAGATAGAGAGGGGGAGAGAAAGAAAGAGAGAGTCAACAGATGACGATTAGAAAGGAAGTGACGCCACCGTTACTGACATAGCGTTGCCACGAACGATAGCCAGGGAGATGCATTGGAACAACCAGGCTGACTCACGGGGCTCGTGCCTAGATGTTGAAATCCTCCGTCCAATGTCCTGAAAAGATTTAACAGTCTCGGGGCCAAGCACACCCGACGTTTCCACTGAAATTGGTTGGAAGACGAAACGGTCAGTGAGCGAGCTATATTTTCCGCGCTTCCTTGTTTCGGCGAGCAGAGCCGCCGTGCCGGGCTTCACCGCGGATTTCGCAATCCTTGCTGGTGAAAAGGAGTCAGAACAAGTGGCGTCCCAGATCAGCGGCTTTCCGGCTCGGAAAGCAAACACAGTTACAGATTTTATCTTGTGAACTTACCAGCAAAGACCCTATCATCAAACGAGTTTATAAATTCCAATCTTTCAGGTTTTGCCATCACAATTAACAAAAACTGTTAAAGTGAAATAATTAAAAAAAACATTATCAAACGAGACGGGTAGTCTTCTAGTGTACTCATAAAATAAATACCTACCAAATAATGTGACACACAAATTAAGGTTCTGTGCCAGAGAGTGAATGAAGAGTCTTAGGTCAATTTAACCCATGGTCTTTTGACGAATTTTTCTTACTTTGGTGTCTGCATGCGTGTTGACATTGCCGCTGAAAGGTTTGAATAGCTTTGAGGTCTGCACATGTTATGTGGTCGTATTTTACCTGTTGTTTTTAGATACGTATTGATAACCTGGTTTTATGGGCATTCAAACGAAAAGTAGATATTTATCTACCTCCCACAGCGGTAAGATGTGACACAAGGTCAGGAAAGTGGAATTTAAAAAGCCAGCGCCCGAGAAGTTGAGCACTCTGGCCTACAAAAAATGCTTGGGCAGCCCCGTCGTCATTCCCCGGTAGGGGCGCCTCAGGCGAGTAGCAATAAACTAACCACTTCTCAAAGAGTGAGAAGGCAAAGCTTGGGAGGGTGGACCTCCTAGAACTGCACAGGACAGACCCATAGACCGGCGTAAATCAAGCCCCGAAGGCCAAGACAATACCGGTCTATGGGGTGCAATATCCATCGGAACAGATACTACACTTTGATCTTGGCCAAAGAAAAATAGTCTGGAAATAGATTTGAGTGGTCGGTGGATTCCGTTCATCTCTTTTGAAATGGTTTCTAAATGAATTTAAAAAATCAAGAGTTTATTTACTTAAATTATTAAAAAGATGCTACTCTCTAAAGTGCAGATTGAGGCAAGGTTAGAGCTATAATCTTTAAAAGTTACATCTTTCATTTGTTTGTATATAGCTTTACTGAATACGATGTCTGTTTAGGATTTATTCAAAATAATGAGATTAAATCTCAAAGAAAAGAAAGCTTATTTAGACCTTTCAGCTTCCCTCATCTGCCATTTCTATTCTCCTCTGGTCTATACTTCTTTTATATACTAACAGGTCATCGCTTATCAAGGCCCAAAAGCCACTTGAGGATAAGGGTTAATGAATTTGTCAGGTGGACGGTGAGACAACCCCTTGAGGATTGGCAAAGATGGTTGTAACTGAGTAGAATTTGATTCTTTAAGAAGACGGCTCAACAAGAATTTGTTAACATTGAGCTTGAAAAGGCTGACATGTACCGGAAGTTGCATCAGGACAGGAAGTTCAAAATGACACGTAGATAGCAAAATCTTTCTCTTTGGCAGACGATTTCTTTAGATTCGGACGTCCTTTTTGGAGATCTATCTTCATTGCCCCCCCCCCCCCACCTTTGGGGAACAGGCGAGGAGGGACTTACATGATATGTAACTTTATAGTACTATATAAAAAATAAAGGGGGGTGGGGCTCAAGCCTCCTCATTTTTTGACTTGCCCCCCCCCCTCACTTTACAGTCATCAATAATGAAGTTATATATGCATGTGTTTAACCGGGCCCCCCCACTTTTTAGGAGAGCCCCCCCCCCCCACTTTTATAACTGTCCCGCCGGTCCTGGTTGCACATTGACCATGGCGACACGTATTGACTTTCTCCATGAAACTATCATTTATATTAGTTTCGATATGCGATTGCTTGAGGTCATCTTTGATTAAGTCATTCCAAGTCTTTCTCGGCATGCTTTTTTCTCGCTTACTCTCAGCTGAGATGTGTGTACATCTGTTTATCCAACCGGAGCTTCGTTCAACATGTCCATACCACTGTAGAAGATTGAAATACAGAGCTGACTCCAATTTGGGCAATCTATAAAAAATATCCGCAAAAAAAGAATTTTATAAAATAATTTTTTTTTCTACAATAAAATGAAGTGCGGAAACCATATTTAATGTTTTTAGGACATTTTTTCTGCCCCCCCCCCCTGCAAACTTAAAATAAACCTTTGTTTAGGGTTAGGTTAGTTTGGTTCGTATTGTGTAGATTGTTCGGTGAAGTTCATTATCGTCACTTTTACTTAGCCAAACACGCGTATTTTTCATCATCAGAACTAACTCTGTCAAGTGCTAACAAAAAACAATATTAAATTACACAAAGAGATGCAAGATGTCCGGATTAATACCAAAGTGTTTCTTTCTTCTAGATAAATGCCTTTACAAAAAGCTAAGGGATCATTCCATTTTGGCGAGTTAACCATATGCGAGGACAATAAGTGCATATACACACATACATACACACATACACACATACATCCATACATACATCCATCCATCCATACATACATACATACATCCATAGATTCATACATCCATCCATACATCCATCCATACATACATACATACATACATACATACATACATACATTCATACATCTATACATACATGCATATTTACATACATACATGCATACATACATACATACATACATACATACATACATACATACATACATACATACGTGCATGCATACATACATACATACATACTTGCATACATACATGCATACATGCATACATGCATACATACATTCATACATCTATACATACATACATGCATGCATACATACATGCATACATACATACGTGCATGCATACATACATACATGCATACTTGCATACATACATACATACATACATACATACATACATTTTACAAATTTAGTGATACATTTATAATAAACAATTAAATCTCTTCTTTGTTTAACATGTCATTCCAAGTCTTTCTCAGCATGCTTTTTTCTCGCTTACCCTCAGCTGAGATGTGTGTAGATCTGTTTATCCAACCAGAGCTTCGGTCGCAATGTAGAGCTGACTCCAGTTTGGGTACCTTCAGTCTCAATAACAGGGAGTCAGAACTGACTCTGTTGTCAAGGTGCACTCAACAAATTCATCGAACCGTACCCCTGTGATTCCTCTGAATCCGCAGAAAGACCGAACTAGTGGAATCCCAGCATTTCCTTGCGTGTAATTTGGCAATACGGACATCAGAAATGAAAATAATTTATATATGAAAAATGAAATTACTGATGTAATTTTACATGTATATACGCTAAGACATTTCATGTTCGTACATATGTACGTTATCACCTTTCACACACATAAAAAATGAGATCGTTCGGCCAACAAATTGGTGATTAATCTGATGTCGCTAAGGTAGATAATTCCGACTTTACCCATTTTAAAATAAATTGCTCCAAAATCCAATATCATTCCGTTAACCAAAACAGTACAATTTTAAATCAATACATTTCAAAAAGTGGTATTCGTTTTATTGATTTGAAGAAAGCTAACAGTTATTTTTACGGTAAGAAGACAGATAATATTTATTGTTTCAAAAATAATTAAATTGCTACAATTTTAAATAAATAAATAAATAAAGAGACATATTTGTTTTATTTGTTTAAAGAATATTTAGCTGACAATGATAATTATTTTTATGCAAAAAAGAAAGTCATTTCTACTTTATAGTTTTGACGCTGGCAGATATTTATTATTTGAAAAAGAAATATTATATTTTAGTCATAATTTGATTTTGGAACAATTCATTTTAAAATGGGTAAAGTCGGAATCGTTTACCTTAGCGACATCAGATTTATCACCAATCATCATCTTTGCTGATCGGACGATCTCAAATTTTGAATACGTACACACGAACATGAAATGCCTTAATGGCTCTCTCTGTTGAGCATTTCACCTGATTGACCTTTTGGATAATATCGCTATTAAGCATATATCTATATAATAATACGCTAAGCCACTTCATGTTCGTATGTACGTTATCACCTTTCACACGCATTCAAAATAAAATAAAATGAGATCGGCCGATGATCGAACTTTACCCATTTTAAAATGAATTGTTCTAAAATCAAATTATGTCGCCCCGTCGACTAAAAGTATACAATTTTAAATAAATGCATTTCAAAAAATGACATTCGTTTTATTGATTTGAAGAATATTTAGCTGACAATTATTTTTACGGTAAGAGAATAGAGAATAATTATTGTTTTAAAAATAATTAAATTGCTACAATTTTAAATGAATAAATAAAAAAAAGAAGAAATCCGTTCGTTTTATTTATTTAAAGGATATTCAGCTGACAGTGACAATGAGTTTTACGGAAGAAGAAAGAGTAATTTTTTTTCTTATTAGTATTGACCCTGACAGACATTATTTCAAAAGGAATATTATTATAAACAATAAATTATACAGATTAGTGTAGGAAGCACCATGGAATTTCCACGGGTCTCACTAGTTTTATGCGAATATTAGTGAAAACACTGGCAAAGCATAATACTTTTTTAGTCATGTTTGATGGAGTGTGTGTTCAAGTGGAATAGCTTGAACGATTCGTAATGGTAGATAATGAGATAAGAAGATTAATTATAGAAAGAAAAAGACTGAAAATAAAAAAAACTGCACTAAAAGAAGACATGGAACTTATGCACACATATCATGTGAACATATATGTAGCATGGGCATATATATGGCGTAGTGATTTTCACTAAACTGTGGTGATAAGGTCAGCTGACTTTTCACTACCTTTCTTGAGTGTACTATTTTCGGTACTACTCCAGATGAAGCGCCTAATTTCCGTGACTGCTCGGCGGCAACGATCGGGCAGGTCGCGGAAGCGCCCGAGAGCTGCCGAGACGAAAACGAGGCTGAAGCCGAGCTGACCGATCAGGTTGCTGCCAATTAATCTGCGTTCAGCACAACAAAACAAGCGGTAGGAAGACCTTTCGAACCGGCCGCAAACGTATCCGTAAACCCTGACCCTCGACGAGAAAATATATTAAATCCCCCCCCCCCCCAAAAAAAAATATTATTTAAAAAAAATGCCTAAATATCCTAACAAATATAACATACTTCTTTGTTTTATGTAAAAAAAAAAGACGAAAAAAAAAAGTTGCCTAAATATCGTAAAAGAAATAGCATTTACTTCTTTGATTTATGTAAAGAAAAAGACAACAAAAAAAATTTAAATCGTTCATTTGGCCGACGAAAAAAATTTAAAAAGACAAGTTTATTTATAGTTCTTCAGCTATGGTTTGTTCATTTTGTTTTTATTTTTTTTTCATTTTTTTTTTTCAAATATATATTTTTTTTTTCTTTTGTATTCTTCGTCTTATATTGTCGTCTGCCACTCTTCCATTTTTACGACTTTCAGTTTTGCTTCAACCTCGTTTTCGTCTCGCAGCTCTCAAGCGCTTCCGTGACCTGCCCGATCGTTGCCGCCGAGCAGTCACGGAAATTAGGCGCTTCATCTGGAGTAGTACCCTATTTTCAGTTGATCCTTACACAGTGTGTACATTAGTGTAGATTTTGAATTTTCGTAAAAGGGGAATCTCAAACATGTCTTGTCACTGTGCTTGATCCATCCAGACTTTGAATTTTGGTAAAAGGGGACTCTTATTAGAAATGCATTGTTTCGTTCAAACCGCTTTCAAGCAATTTCAAACATGCCTTGTCGCTGCACTTATTCCATCTATCCAGACTGATTTCCCTTCTCACATCTGTCGTTCGACATCACTTCTGTTAAGTGTAAGGTTCCCATGCTAATTTCTCTAAAAGGGTCATTCGTCTAAAGCATGCTGATCCTTAGTCTAAGGTTCATCCTGTTTATGTGATAAATTTTTCTAAGAACATAGTTCATTGATTTTTCTTTTGTTAATTATTCTATTTATTTTGTGCTGCTTTGTATAATATGGCAACACACGAGGATGTTAACTACATTAATTAAGGAGAGATTAATGTCGATGTAGTTGTAATAATTAATTTATTCTTGTGGTAAAAGACTGCGGCTTGACATTTTATGTTCGTTCAAGACTTAACAGATCTGTCTTGAGTGTCATTCACTAAAGACAACAACTACATTACATGATTACATTGTAAAACAATGCGATTATTATTGCATTTATTATTGCATTTGTTGAACATCACTTTTTTATGCTGTTTTGATCCTGTTTTTATGCATCAATTAATATGTAAAGAAGAACACATGTGTTTCATTTAAAAAAAGAACCCATGTGTTTCATTTAAAAAAAAAACATGTGTTTCATGTAAAAAATAACCCATGTGCTTCATGTAAAAAAGAGCCCATGTGTTTCATTAAAAGAAAGAACTCATGTGTTTCATTTAAAAAAGAACCAATGTGTTTCATTTAAAAAGAACCCATGTGTTTCATTTAAAAAAGAGCCCATGTGTTTTATTTTAAAAAAAGAACCCATGTGTTTCATTTAAAAAAGAACCCATGTGTTTCATTTAAAAAGAACCCATGTGTTTCATTTAAAAAAGAGCCCATGTGTTTTATTTTAAAAAAAGAACTCATGTGCTTCATTTAAAAAAGAACCCACGTGTTTCATTTGTTGGGTACTTCTTTGTGATTGAACACATAGCCTTTTTTAATATACTCATGAGTCACCACTTGACATGGCCAATGGCCATTCGAGAATAAATCAGATTGGCGGTTAGATGCTGAACAATACTATGAGAGGATTGGAATGGGCAAAATTTGATTACTTAAGAGGATGACTTGATAGATATTCGTTGACTTTGGACTTGAAGACGACTATGTTGTAGTCATCAGGGAAGCAGTCCCGTGGTATCGTGGTTCACACATAGATAGTTTTTTTGAAAGAAACACTGTTCAAAAATTGGTGGGTGGATACCATGTGCAACTGAGTCTGCTACGCCATCTTGTATTTCCTTCTTTGTCATGGCTACACTGCTTGGATGAAATTGATGATTAAAAACGCACTTTTTAAAAAAATATATATTCATTAAGCACGAAGCAACATTATCCGGATAGGTTATGCGTTGCTTCATAAATTTCTAGGACTTTTCAAATGGCTAGGAAGAAGAGCCTCCTACAATAGCCACCTGACAACTATTTCAAAACTACTCCCTCTCGACAAACCATGTGATCTTGCTCGATCAACCATCATCTTTACAATTTATATTAACGATGATTATGGCGCCACACTTTAAAAAAATGCTATATCTGGGCTTACTTTTTTAAACAAGTTTTAAATTAGTTCTTCCCTCTATCTGTTACTTCTTTCAAAAATTTAAAAATGAGTAGTATATTTGATTAGTTATTTACTCTATAATTTACGCTATAATTAACTTCATAATTTACTCTATTATTTACTCTATAATTTACTTTATAATTTACTCCATAATTTACTCCATAATTTACTCTATTATTTACTCTATAATTTACTCTATAGTTTACTTCATAATTTACTCTATAGTTTACTTCATAATTTACTTTATAATTTACTCAATAATGTACTCTATTATTTACTCTATCATTCACTGTATAATTTACTCTATAATTTACTCTATAATTTACTCCATAATGTACTCTATTATTTACTCTATTATTTACTCTAGAATTTACTCCATAATTTACTCCATGATGTACTCCATAATTTACTCTATAATTTACTCCATGATGTACTCTATAATGTACTCTATAATTTACTCTATAATTTACTCCATGATGTACTCTATAATTTACTGCATAATTTACTTCATAATTTACTCTATTATTTACTCCATGATGTACTCTATAATGTACTCTATAATGTACTTTATAATTTACTCAATAATGTACTCTATTATTTACTCTATCATTCACTGTATAATTTACTCTATAATTTACTCTATAATTTACTCCATAATGTACTCTATTATTTACTCTATTATTTACTCTAGAATTTACTCCATAATTTACTCCATGATGTACTCCATAATTTACTCTATAATTTACTCCATGATGTACTCTATAATGTACTCTATAATTTACTCTATAATTTACTCCATGATGTACTCTATAATTTACTGCATAATTTACTTCATAATTTACTCTATTATTTACTCCATGATGTACTCTATAATGTACTCTATAATGTACTTTATAATTTACTCAATAATGTACTCTATTATTTACTCTATCATTCACTGTATAATTTACTCTATAATTTACTCTATAATTTACTCCATAATGTACTCTATTATTTACTCTATTATTTACTCTAGAATTTACTCCATAATTTACTCCATGATGTACTCCATAATTTACTCTATAATTTACTCCATGATGTACTCTATAATGTACTCTATAATTTACTCTATAATTTACTCCATGATGTACTCTATAATTTACTGCATAATTTACTTCATAATTTACTCTATAATTTACTCCATGATGTACTCTATAATGTACTCTATAATTTACTCTATAATTTACTCCATGATGTACTCTATAATTTACTGCATAATTTACTTCATAATTTACTCTATTATTTACTCCATGATGTACTCTATAATGTACTCTATAATTTACTCTATAATTTACTGCATAATTTACTTCATAATTTACTCTATTATTTACTCCATGATGTACTCTATAATGTACTCTATAATTTACTCTATAATTTACTGCATAATTTACTTCATAATTTACTCTATAATTTACTCCATGATGTACTCTATAATGTACTCTATAATTTACTCTATAATTTACTCCATGATGTACTCTATAATTTACTGCATAATTTACTTCATAATTTACTATATTATTTACTCCATGATGTACTCTATAATGTACTCTATAATTTACTCTATAATTTACTGCATAATTTACTTCATAATTTACTCTATTATTTACTCCATGATGTACTCCATAATTTACTCCATGATTTACTCTATGATTTACTCTATAGTTTACTTTATAATTTACTCCATAATTTACTCTATAATTTACTCCATAATTTACTCCACAATTTACTCTATTATTTACTCCATGATTTACTCTATGATTTACTCTATAATTGTTTTGAGTAATTTTTATGGTAAGACGCAATTGACTCTTAACAAATGCAAATATCAATATTGTTATGTATGTGTATCGATGCTGTGCAACTGATATACTGATACACATACAAACATCAATTTAAATCATTTTCTTGAATGATCAAAGCCAGTTTCAGATGTAAAGGGATGAAAATCTAAAATGGCATTCCTTTACTCAAATCAATATTTCGGTAATCTTACGACTCAATCTGAGATGGATACACATAATGCTCTAACGACTGAAATCTAAGATGATATCTTGTCTGGGAAGAAATGGATTATTCTAGACATCAAAGGATTTGAAAAGCTTCTTCATCTGAACATACAGATATATTTCTCGGGTCAAAATAACCTTTTTATAGTCAAGATGCATTTGTATTTGAAGATGCTTCTGAGATAAGCTATTGTTCTTATTTACATGGTTTCGTCTTTTATCCCCATCTTGGTTGTTGTTATATTGACATAGTTTGGCCCGTTGTACTCTCCGACCTTCTTCAGATGCTGTTTGCCGTAGTAGCTAACCGATTATGATGAATGTATCTGAAGTAATTTAAAAACTACTCAAAATAATCTATATATAAAAGTCAATGTTTGTTTGTGTGTAATAGAAATCCACATGTTAACAGAACATTCAAATCAGTTCCAATAAAGGTTAAATTTTTCACAGAATCTGAAGATATCATTGAAATTTTTCTTTGATTTTTATCTGGGGTCACTAGGGCAATTATCGGTTAAGTTCATAAAATAACTGAAATATATTTAAAGGAACGAAATTTATTTCATTTTTAAATAAATTTTCTTCGTTTCATAAAACAAAAATAAAACTAAACAAAAAATATATATTTGTGAAGGATGTATTTAAAAAAGGTTTAAACATTTAAATAATTATTTTTATTGGTATTTTTAAGATTTTAAATTATTAAATAAAATCGAAATATTTCAGTTCATTTTACATCCATTTGCAATTTTACAGCTGCGTAATGGTTTTCTTCTTGAAATAAAAACTTAGAGCGCATACATTTTTTTATTTATTAAATAATAACTTGACTCGCCCTGATGATAATAAGAAATCGACAGTTACTGTTAGATTCAAAGTTGCTAGTAAAAAATCGACAGTTACTATTGGATTCAAGGTTGCTAGTAAGAAATCGACTGTTACTGTTAGATTCAAAGTTGCTAGTAAGAAATCAACTGTTACTATTGGATTCAAAGTTGCTAGTAAGAAATCGACTGTTACTGTTGGATTCAAAGTTGCTAGTAAGAAATTGACTGTTACTATTGGATTCAAAGTTGATAGTAAGAAATCGACTGTTACTGTTGGATTCAAAGTTGCTAGTAAAAAATCGAACGTTACTGTTGGATTCAAAGTTACTAGTAAGAAATTGACTGTTACTATTGGATTCAAAGTTGATAGTAAGAAATCAACTGTTACTGTTGGATTCAAAGTTGCTAGTAAAAAATCGAACGTTACTGTTGGATTCAAAGTTGCTAGTAAGAAATCGACTGTTACTATTGGATTCAAAGTTGATAGTAAGAAATCGACTGTTACTGTTGGATTCAAAGTTGCTAGTAAAAAATCGAACGTTACTATTGGATTCAAAGTTGCTAGTAAGAAATCGACTGTTACTATTGGATTCAAAGTTACTAGTAAGAAATCGACTGTTACTATTGGATTCAAAGTTGCTAGTAAGAAATCGACTGTTACTGTTGTCGTGCTTTATAGACTATTCTCAACCCCAACCCCTGGTCAACGCCAGGCGCCGTGCTAGTCATCTATACTTAAACTTCAAGTTATATATCGATCATATTAAGTAGTGGTTAAATTACTTGGTTTTAAAAACAATATATATATATATATCAAATATGTAATTAAGGTAAAAGATTGTGTAGCAATGGTGCAACGCAGAGAGTTTAAGGGGAAACAGGGCTGACTGTGACATCACACAAGAATTAAAAGGTACAATCTCCTTTACGAGTCAGGCAGCAAAACGTTAAGTAGAAACCTAAACGCTTTCCTCAACTACCCATCCACACAAAAGATAAAAGTGATGCTGAAAGTATTTTTGTCCAAACCTGAAAACTGATGTTCCAGAACCAACACTAATAAAGAGCAATGAAACTTCTGTCCCTCTTAAGTTCTGTTTTCCATCCCAGAGAAGGAAAACTGATTTCAACAACAAGGGCATTAGCACGACGACCCGGTGACTGATGAAATTGGCCAGTTTACTATGTAAAAATTGGAAGTCTTATTTTATGGGTTTGCTCTGATATTTCCATTTAATTTTATAAGCATAAGTTAGATATGAAATTTATGCATCGATATTGAGAGAAAATATATAGTTATATTTTAAGAAAACAGAGTTATCTTCCTTGCCGTTAATACATCTATGGATAATTTTTATTCCCTAATTAGAAATTGAGTCGACTGTAATGAAAGAATTATTTTTAGGTTTAAATTAGTATGGTTGCTTGTGAGATTAAAAAAGATATTTTGATGTTTTTTTTAATTAAAAATTTTTTTAAAACTAGTTCGTTTACTTAACTGAAAATGTTATTGTTTTGTTTTGAAATGGCAGTATGTGAACGGTTTTGTTTTGAAATGTCAGTATGTGAACGGTTTTGTTTTGAAATGTCAGTATGTGAACGGTTTTGTTTTGAAATGTCAGTATGTGAACGGTTTTATTTTGAAATGTCAGTATGTGAACGGTTTTGTTTTGAAATGTCAGTATGTGAACGGTTTTGTTTTGAAATGTCAGTATGTGAACGGTTTTGTTTTGAAATGTCAGTATGTGAACGGTTTTGTTTTGAAATGTCAGTATGTGAACGGTTTTGTTTTGAAATGTCAGTATGTGAACGGTTTTGTTTTGAAATGGCAGTATGTGAACGGTTTTGTTTTGAAATGTCAGTATGTGAATGGTTTTGTTTTGAAATGTCAGTATGTGAACGGTTTTGTTTTGAAATGGCAGTATGTGATAGGTTTTGTTTTGAAATGTCAGTATGTGAACGGTTTTGTTTTGAAATGTCAGTATGTGAACGGTTTTGTTTGGAAATGTCAGTATGTGAACGGTTTTGTTTGGAAATGTCAGTATGTGAACGGTTTTGTTTTGAAATGGCAGTATGTGAACGGTTTTGTTTTGAAATGTCAGTATGTGAACGGTTTTGTTTGGAAATGTCAGTATGTGAACGGTTTTGTTTTGAAATGTCAGTATGTGAACGGTTTTGTTTTCAAATGTCAGTATGTGAACGGTTTTGTTTTCAAATGTCAGTATGCGAACGGTTTTGTTTTGAAATGTCAGTATGCGAACGGTTTTGTTTTGAAATGTCAGTATGTGAACGGTTTTGTTTTGAAATGTCAGTATGTGAACGGTTTTGTTTTGAAATGTCAGTATGTGAACGGTTTTGTTTTGAAATGTCAGTATGTGAACGGTTTTGTTTTGAAATGGCAGTATGTGAACGGTTTTGTTTTGAAATGTCAGTATGTGAACGGTTTTGTTTTCAAATGTCAGTATGTGAACGGTTTTGTTTTGAAATGTCAGTATGTGAACGGTTTTGTTTTGAAATCGCAGTATGTGAACGGTTTTGTTTTGAAATGTCAGTATGTGAACGGTTTTGTTTGGAAATGTCAGTATGTGAACGGTTTTGTTTTGAAATGTCAGTATGTGAACGGTTTTGTTTTGAAATGTCAGTATGTGAACGGTTTTGTTTTGAAATGTCAGTATGTGAACGGTTTTGTTTTGAAATGTCAGTATGTGAACGGTTTTGTTTTGAAATGTCAGTATGTGAACGGTTTTGTTTTGAAATGTCAGTATGTGAACGGTTTTGTTTGGAAATGTCAGTATGTGAACGGTTTTGTTTTGAAATGTCAGTATGTGAACGGATTTGTTTTGAAATGTCAGTATGTGAACGGTTTTGTTTTGAAATGTCAGTATGTGAACGGTTTTGTTTTGAAATGTCAGTATGTGAACGGTTTTGTTTTGAAATGTCAGTATGTGAACGGTTTTGTTTTGAAATGTCAGTATGTGAACGGTTTTGTTTTGAAATGGCAGTATGTGAACGGTTTTGTTTTGAAATGTCAGTATGTGAACGGTTTTGTTTTGAAATGGCAGTATGTGAACGGTTTTGTTTTGAAATGGCAGTATGTGAACGGTTTTGTTTTGAAATGTCAGTATGTGAACGGTTTTGTTTTGAAATGTCAGTATGTGAACGGTTTTGTTTTGAAATGTCAGTATGTGAACGGTTTTGTTTTGAAATGTCAGTATGTGAACGGTTTTGTTTTGAAATGTCAGTATGTGAACGGTTTTGTTTTGAAATGTCAGTATGTGAACGGTTTTGTTTTGAAATGGCAGTATGTGAACGGTTTTGTTTTGAAATGTCAGTATGTGAACGGTTTTGTTTTGAAATGTCAGTATGTGAACGGTTTTGTTTTGAAATGTCAGTATGCGAACGGTTTTGTTTTGAAATGTCAGTATGCGAACGGTTTTGTTTTGAAATGTCAGTATGCGAACGGTTTTGTTTTGAAATGTCAGTATGCGAACGGTTTTGTTTTGAAATGTCAGTATGTGAACGGTTTTGTTTTGAAATGTCAGTATGTGAACGGTTTTATTTTGAAATGTCAGTATGCGAACGGTTTTGTTTTGAAATGGCAGTATGCGAACGGTTTTTGTTTGATTTTTATCGGTGGGATATTTTGTTTTCTATTACATAAATGAAGAAATATATTTTCGTTTGAAATGTAAGTTTGAAAAATGACAGTGCCATCTGTGTTTTTGTATGAAAGAGAACGGAACTTTCTTTGTTTGTACTTCAACGTATCATAAGTATGCAGGCTTAATAAGTACAAGATGGACACAAAAGGCCGCTTATAACATTGATATTAACATGATATGACATTAATATAAGATGGTATTTTAAGTAGATGTTATAAGTGAAATTAGTTTACATAATATTGTGATAGTAAGTCATTTTGAGAAATAATTAGGCTAATATTTATTAAAAAGTATAATCGTTTATCTGAAATAGGAAATTTCTTCTAATCATTTCATAACTGTTTCGGGCATAAACGAAAACCGCCTCTTTTCTAAAATTCTCCCAAGCCGGAATAAGTATTTTTTAAAAGAAACTTTAACGAATTATATGATTTAGTGCAAAAAACATGGTACAAAAAGTAAAAGGAAGAAATCGCTAGTCAGAATCAAGTATCGATGTGTCAGATACAATTTTATATGGGCTTAATGTTGAGAATCCTATTAACTTTTGTTTACATATTAGATAAATAATAATTATCTAGAATTTCTGTGTGAATACAAAATTTAAAAAAGAAAAACAACTTCATGTCTATTTTTTAAGTATATTTACTAGAAAATGATTTAGTAGTACCCATATGTTATCATTTTAATTAGGTGTTATAAGTCAGACAACATTGTGTTTACTTGGTTAAGCTGTTATTGTGGGAAGACAGCAGGCGTGCTTAAAAGTGGATGCTGAGGTTCGCACTTCAAGTCGGGTGTTGTTGTTGTTGTTGTTGTTGTTCTATCTTCATTGATAGCGAGGCGAGTTATTCCGTTGTCGCCAGGAGCACTGATCTCTTTCCGATAATTCCCTGGTTTTATAAAAGTTTATTTCGCACCCACTTGTTCAAAACATGTGTGAACACCTTTCTTGAGTTCACCCTTTGCCCACATCTGTTATAACTTATTTTTACGAGCTTGACCGCAAGGTGATGCCCTCTTCAAGAAGAAAGAAATAAATAAAAAGAAGCGGAAGAAGAAGAGGAAAGAAGAGGAGAGAGTAAGCCGAACGAACCTAGAAAAAAAAGGGGTAACTAAGCAGGCTAGCACTTTCCTTCAATGCCCGTTCGTCTCATCGATCTATTGATCTGCCACAATAGTCCCCCACCAGTAAGCGGAGCTTAACCGATAGGCACTACCCTATTTTTATTTTACTTTTTTTTTTTTATAAAAAGATGCACCTATTACAACAAATGAAATATTTACGTAAAGCAATGACATAGCGTAATCAAACATTATTAGAAAATAATTTGTACATAAAGCAATAATAAAAACGAAAATAAATAATAATAATACCGAGCAGAAGCGTGGGTGTAATTTCCATATAATTGTTTTTTTTTATGTGTTAACATAACTTATAACGATCGGACACTGTGTCATTATGCATGCAAAAAATATCTCCTCATGGACATTCAAAGTAATAAAGTATTTTACGTTTCTAAGAGAAATTGTTTTTTGTGTGTATTTGTGTTAAAATAATAACAAAATATTCATGAAAAGAATCAGTTAAGTAGATTAGTATCAACGTACTATAAAAGTAATACATCGTTCATGAATAATAAGAAGACGCTTACTTCCTATCAAGCTTACTCATCTATATATTAATACGATAGCGTGTGTATTCGTGTGTCACGCTTCCGGCAAAAGCTCTGCGCATGCGTGCCGCACCTAGATTAAAAAAAACAGTCAAGTCGCTTTATTTTCGCAGCGTTTTGAAGTATGTTCCTCTGCCGTAACGGTTAGCGACGTAGTATTTTTGACTTCGGCCCGACTGGTTTATAGTTCGATCCCAACCAACCTCTAAGATTTTTTTTCTACATTTTAAGGGGAAGGGGAAGAGAGGTAGGGAGGGGACGACCGGGAAAACACATATTAATACAATAGCGTGTGTGATTTTGTGTGTCATGCTTACATCGAAAGCAACGACCTACCGAATCTTTGTATGCTACTCACCTGGTTAAAAAGTACTTTTTTGTGTTGCTTTAAACTTAAAACTATTTTTTGTTTTTTTATTTTGGCGTTTTTAAGGGCATTGTCTATTTAATTACGTTTTCTTGTTGTAGAGAGGGCCAGTATTATTTTTTTTTAATTTTTTGAACGGATGGCATATCAACCTTTTTTAGTAGATATACGCAGTGTCCATCGTACACGAGTTACCATTTTAAAAAAATATTTCACTCCTATCTAGAAGGGGGGGGGCTCATAATAAAGGAAGTGTAGCTAACAAATAGAGGGTGCTTTGTTACACTAGGACCCGCGCTAACTTTGACACCGTCGTTAGAGTTAGGGTCAGTGTGGCAGACGATAACTTCGTCAACTTTTTCAGTTTTATTTTCAAGAAATAATTAACAACACGAACACAACGGTGTAAGTAAAAATAAAAAATTTTAAATTAAAAAAATTCCGTGTAATTTACACGGGTCCCGCTAGTAAGAATTAATAATCAACCGCGTATGTCAGTTGAGGTGAAGACCATTTCATTACGTTGCTCCAGAAAAAGTTATTTCACTATTATGAAACACAATAAGGTTAATAAATTAATGGTTGAATAATTATAATATCAACACATGTAGTCGTTTATCTGATTGTTGAAATAGATAGTGAAATGATGAAAAGAATTGTTTAGGCGAGTAAGGGAAAATATCACCATTGTATCATTATTCCTAACCGGCCTAAGCATTATCAGAAAGAAACTCAAGAGAACAAAATTATATTTATGTGGTTATAATATGTTATTAACATAGTTGTAGAAAAAAAGAAAAAAAAGGCTAGTCAGAATCAAATATATATTTGTCAGATGCATTGATATTTAGGTTTAACATTTAAAGTCCGACTGCCTTAATTTTATATATTAGATATAACTCTTTTTGTAGATTATGAAAAATTTTTTTGTGAGGGCCATATTGTGATATTTACCTTTGAACATTGAGGGAATTAAATGAGTGTCACATGAGATTATCATTTATTTGTTGTACTAAAATAACCGTAGAAATTATATTATTTACCTCCCCGGTAGGTTAGGCACAAGGCCAGTTTTATCTTACTCCCACAAGGTGAGATGTGACCCAAGGTCGGGTCGGGAAAGTGGGACTTGAAAAGCCAGCGCCCGAGAAGGTGAGCACTCTGACCATTAAAAATTTCCTAGGCAGCCCCGTCGGCATTCCCCGGTAGGGGCGCCTCAGGCAGTAAACAATAAACTTACTCCTCCCCAAAGAGGGGAGGCTAAGCCTGGGAGGGCGGACCCCTAGAACTGCACAGGACCGTCCCATAGACTGGCGTAAATCAAGCCCCAAAGGCCAAGACGATACCAGTCTATGGAGTGCAGTATCCATCGGAACAGATACTACACTTTGATCTTGGCCAAAGGGCCAGAAGGCGGATACAAGCTGAAAATCTATTGCGTAAAAATAGTTAGAAACAGCGGCTTATAAACATAATCTTTATGTGCCATGTTTGGATAGCTTGTCAAACTATAATTTTAAATCATACCACTGGGAGTCCGACTAACTTAATTTCATATATTAGATACAATATAATATGTATATTGAACATATTATGTATTATTAAAATCTATTGTACCAATTTACTTGCCTCCCCACGAGGGCAAATTTAGACACAAGGTCGGTTTTCATGTGGGGAAACTCCAACTTCACAAAAAGAGGTACTCTGGATTGGAGAAAGATAAAAATTGGCTCAGTCTAGAATGATTTATTCTCCCCTGACTGAAGACAGAACTGATACTACACCTTGATCTTAGCCCGAATGCCGGGTTGTATATAGTTATTGTATCGGAAGAAAGGTTACCCAGAAATCCTTTTTATTTTTCAGCATTAGTACTTCATATATATTTCGTTGATTTTATGTTGTACTAAAACTCTGATAATCTTTCTTGCTTGTTTGCACATGGAATCTTTTAAATGGTGAGAGGCACCGCGATAGGGAAGTGGTAGAAGGAGAAGGAGAAGAATAGGAGTAGTAGTAGCAGCAGCAGCATAAGAGGAGAGTAAAAGGATGACGTAAATAAAGAAGAAAAGAAAAACATTAAAATCACAGAACATTATAAAAATGTTAATATAGGATTCAGGGCTGGGAGCAGAATTACACAGGGGCCCGCATTCAATAAATAGTTTCATAAACCGAAATGCTATGCAATATAACAAACCAATATTTATTTTGATTGTTTTATTGAAAAAATTTGTACTAATTTAGTATGCTATCTAACATATAAAGTTATCTTGTCGGATTTTCCAAGTCAGACACAAATATCAACCCGTGTAACATATCAATACTTGATTCAAACTAGCCTATTTTTTTTCCTTCCGCTAAGTTATTGGCATTGATATATTTTATTTCGCTCAAATTTTTTCCTGAAAATACTTATTCCGGCTCAGAAAACTGTTAGAGTTGAGACATTTTCCCTTATTCATCGAAACACATGAAAGGGAAGTTATCATGTGCAATTATATTGAGTTGTCTCCCTTGAGTTCTTCAAAAATAAATATATATATTAATTAAATTATGCGATATCAAGTGTGCGTGTGCATGTGTGCGTGTTCTTGTGTGTGTGTGTTTCTCGTCTCCACATTAAATTACACATTATTACTTGTTCTTTACTATTAATCAATTAGTATCAAGTACTAATACGAACTTTTTAAAAATTCCTGTTTCACAAAATAATTTGATTACGAAATAAAAGTTACAAAAATTATTTTCCATTTCTTCATAAACAAGTCAATCATTTTTGTTTTACTCCCGGGTAACGCCGGGTAGTAAATAGCAAAAAAAAAAAAAGTAAAAAAAAAAAAAATTCCATTGACGATCAAACGATAAAAACTTTGCAAAACATTTACTATAAGCGTCTGTCTTTGGCAACAGGGATTTCATACCAGCTGAGGATCCATCCCCTGCAATCAATCCGACAGACCAGGGGGCTGACTTGACAGAACCAGGCCCACTTTTGTCAGGATGAAGTATGATCTGGCTTCAGTCCTAGGAGGTGTATCTTCCCAGAGTGCTCCCCTCAAGGGGAGAGCTGGTTTTGCTCACCTTCTGACCTTGTGCCAAATCTTGTTGCAGTGCAAAGCATGTAGATACTGGCTATATAACTTTCACTAAAATATATAAGTAAAAGAAAAAAGATGTGAGTGAGTTAAAGGGTGGCTCCCTTTCGAGGGGCATAATTTTATAAGATTTAAATATTTATTGGATGTAAATATTTATTGGATGTAAATATTTATTGGATGTAAATATTTGGACTTTAAAAGTCCCAAATATTTACAGCCATATTCTTTATTCTTATATTCATATATTATAAAGTTTTTCTGTAAGTTTCAGAAAATACATGAAGAATTTGATATACTACTAAATTGTTCAAATGTTTGAATATAATAGACCATTCAATTATTTTTAAAATCTAAAAAGAATATTTTTCTTTAGGCACTCTCGCTTCCTTTTTGTCCTTTAGTCTTCACATTCCATGAGC
Organism: Sepiola atlantica; assembly: GCA_963556195.1. Lineage (NCBI taxonomy): Eukaryota > Metazoa > Mollusca > Cephalopoda > Sepiida > Sepiolidae > Sepiola > Sepiola atlantica. Next base: position 65,863,219 of record OY744543.1, on the reverse strand, counting down.
GATGTTTCTGACAAAGGGGGAAGAATTGCTGTTTTCTGGGTCGGAATCTATCAATCTAACACTTATCGTTGGCTAGTTTTTGACCTTGAAGTAGTATTTTTTTTAGCTCCTTACATCAAGTGGCTTCATTCCTTGTCTGGAGCGATTTCATAAAAAAAATATATACTAGCAAATATATGCTCCTTCCAGTCGCATATTTTTGCTACCCTGGTACATGACTAACGAACATATACTACACTGTCCCATCATAGGAAGAAATAATGCCTGGGAGGATGGTATCATGACGAACAAACATATACTACACTACCCATCCCTCTAAGGATGAGGTAATGCCTGGGAGGATGGTCTCATGACAACAGAACAGATAATACATTACCTCCCCCCCCCCAAAAAAAAGGAAGAAATGATGCCTGGGCAGAGAGTATCATGACAACAAAACAGATAATGCACTCCACCCCTAAAAAGGGGGAGGTAATGCCTGGGAGGATGGTCTCATGACAACTAAATAGATGCTACACAACCGCCCCCTCCCCTGAATTAAGCATTGAAAGATGGTACATTAGTCTTAAATAATATAGTAAACGGAATTGAGTATTAAAAGATAGCGATAGTATAGTTTCGGCTTCAGATATAGAAGTAATATTATAGTTTCGGCTTCAGATATAGAAGTAATAGTATAGTTTCGGCTTCAGATATGGAAGTAATAGCATAGTTTCGGCTTTAGATATAGAAGTAATAGCATAGTTTCGGCTTTAGATATAGAAGTAATAGTATAGTTTCGGCTTTAGATATAGAAGTAATATTATAGTTTCGGCTTCAGATATGGAAGTAATAGTATAGTTTCGGCTTTAGATATAGAAGTAATAGTATATTTTCGGCTTCAGATATAGAAGTAATAGTATAGTTTCGGCTTCAGAAATAGAAGTAATAGCATAGTTTCGGCTTTAGATATAGAAGTAATAGCATAGTTTCGGCTTTAGATATACAAGTGATAGCATAGTTTCGGCTTCAGATATAGGAGTAATAGTATAGTTTCGGCTTTAGATATAGAAGTAATATTATAGTTTCGGCTTTAGATATAGAAGTAATATTATAGTTTCGGCTTTAGATATAGAAGTAATAGTATATTTTCGGCTTTAGATATAGAAGTAATAGTATATTTTCGGCTTTAGATATAGAAGTAATAGTATATTTTCGGCTTTAGATATAGAAGTAATAGTATAGTTTCGGCTTTAGATATAGAAGTAATAGTATAGTTTCGGCTTTAGATATAGAAGTAATATTATAGTTTCGGCTTCAGATATAGAAGTAATATTATAGTTTCGGCTTTAGATATAGAAGTAATAGTATAGTTTCGGCTTTAGATATAGAAGTAATAGTATAGTTTCGGCTTTAGATATAGAAGTAATAGTATAGTTTCGGCTTTAGATATAGAAGTAATATTATAGTTTCGGCTTCAGATATAGAAGTAATATTATAGTTTCGGCTTTAGATATAGAAGTAATATTATAGTTTCGGCTTCAGATATGGAAGTAATATTATAGTTTCGGCTTCAGATATAGAAGTAATATTATAGTTTCGGCTTCAGATATGGAAGTAATATTATAGTTTCGGCTTCAGATATAGAAGTAATATTATAGTTTCGGCTTTAGATATAGAAGTAATATTATAGTTTCGGCTTCAGATATAGAAGTAATATTATAGTTTCGGCTTTAGATATAGAAGTAATATTATAGTTTCGGCTTCAGATATGGAAGTAATATTATAGTTTCGGCTTCAGATATAGAAGTAATATTATAGTTTCGGCTTCAGATATAGAAGTAATATTATAGTTTCGGCTTTAGATATAGAAGTAATATTATAGTTTCGGCTTCAGATATAGAAGTAATATTATAGTTTCGGCTTTAGATATAGAAGTAATATTATAGTTTCGGCTTCAGATATAGAAGTAATATTATAGTTTCGGCTTTAGATATAGAAGTAATAGTATAGTTTCGGCTTTAGATATAGAAGTAATAGTATAGTTTCGGCTTTAGATATAGAAGTAATAGTATAGTTTCGGCTTTAGATATAGAAGTAATATTATAGTTTCGGCTTCAGATATAGAAGTAATATTATAGTTTCGGCTTTAGATATAGAAGTAATAGTATAGTTTCGGCTTTAGATATAGAAGTAATAGTATAGTTTCGGCTTTAGATATAGAAGTAATAGTATAGTTTCGGCTTTAGATATAGAAGTAATATTATAGTTTCGGCTTCAGATATAGAAGTAATATTATAGTTTCGGCTTTAGATATAGAAGTAATATTATAGTTTCGGCTTCAGATATAGAAGTAATAGCATAGTTTCGGCTTTAGATATAGAAGTAATATTATAGTTTCGGCTTTAGATATAGAAGTAATATTATAGTTTCGGCTTCAGATATAGAAGTAATAGCATAGTTTCGGCTTTAGATATAGAAGTAATAGTATAGTTTCGGCTTTAGATATAGAAGTAATAGCATAGTTTCGGCTTTAGATATAGAAGTAATATTATAGTTTCGGCTTTAGATATAGAAGTAATATTATAGTTTCGGCTTCAGATATAGAAGTAATAGCATAGTTTCGGCTTTAGATATAGAAGTAATATTATAGTTTCGGCTTTAGATATAGAAGTAATATTATAGTTTCGGCTTCAGATATAGAAGTAATAGCATAGTTTCGGCTTTAGATATAGAAGTAATAGTATAGTTTCGGCTTTAGATATAGAAGTAATATTATAGTTTCGGCTTTAGATATAGAAGTAATAGTATAGGGTCGGCTTTAGATATAGAAGTAATATTATAGTTTCGGCTTCAGATATAGAAGTAATAGTATAGTTTCGGCTTTAGATATAGAAGTAATAGTATAGTTTCGGCTTTAGATATAGAAGTAATAGTATAGTTTCGGCTTTAGATATAGAAGTAATAGTATAGTTTCGGCTTTAGATATAGAAGTAATAGTATAGAGTCGGCTTCAGATGTAGAAGTAATATTATAGTTTCGGCTTTAGATATAGAAGTAATAGTATAGTTTCGGCTTTAGATATAGAAGTAATAGCATAGTTTCGGCTTTAGATATAGAAGTAATAGCATAGTTTCGGCTTTAGATATAGAAGTAATAGCATAGTTTCGGCTTTAGATATAGAAGTAATATTATAGTTTCGGCTTTAGATATAGAAGTAATAGCATAGTTTCGGCTTTAGATATAGAAGTAATATTATAGTTTCGGCTTCAGATATGGAAGTAATAGTATAGTTTCGGCTTTAGATATAGAAGTAATAGCATAGTTTCGGCTTTAGATATAGAAGTAATAGCATAGTTTCGGCTTTAGATATAGAAGTAATAGCATAGTTTCGGCTTTAGATATAGAAGTAATAGCATAGTTTCGGCTTTAGATATAGAAGTAATAGCATAGTTTCGGCTTTAGATATAGAAGTAATAGCATAGTTTCGGCTTTAGATATAGAAGTAATAGCATAGTTTCGGCTTTAGATATAGAAGTAATAGCATAGTTTCGGCTTTAGATATAGAAGTAATATTATAGTTTCGGCTTTAGATATAGAAGTAATAGCATAGTTTCGGCTTTAGATATAGAAGTAATATTATAGTTTCGGCTTCAGATATGGAAGTAATAGTATAGTTTCGGCTTTAGATATAGAAGTAATATTATAGTTTCGGCTTTAGATATAGAAGTAATATTATAGTTTCGGCTTTAGATATAGAAGTAATAGTATAGTTTCGGCTTTAGATATAGAAGTAATAGTATAGTTTCGGCTTTAGATATAGAAGTAATAGTATAGTTTCGGCTTTAGATATAGAAGTAATAGTATAGTTTCGGCTTCAGATATAGAAGTAATAGTATAGTTTCGGCTTTAGATATAGAAGTAATAGTATAGTTTCGGCTTTAGATATAGAAGTAATAGTATAGTTTCGGCTTTAGATATAGAAGTAATATTATAGTTTCGGCTTTAGATATAGAAGTAATAGTATAGTTTCGGCTTTAGATATAGAAGTAATAGTATAGTTCGGCTTCAGATATAGAAGTAATATTATAGTTTCGGCTTCAGATATAGAAGTAATAGTATAGTTTCGGCTTCAGATATAGAAGTAATATTATAGTTTCGGCTTTAGATATAGAAGTAATATTATAGTGTCGGCTTTAGATATAGAAGTAATAGTATAGTTTCGGCTTCATATATAGAAGCAATAGTATAGTTTCAGCTTCAGATATAGAAGTAATATTATAGTTTCGGCTTCAGATATAGAAGTAATAGTATAGTTTCAGCTTCAGATATAGAAGTAATAGTATATTTTCGGCTTTAGATATAGAAGTGATAGTATAGTTTCGGCTTTAGATATAGAAGTGATAGCATAGTTTCGGCTTTAGATATAGAAGTAATAGTATAGTTTCGACTTCAGACAGACAGATACCAAATCTCCATTCATAATAGATGATAGGTGTTTTAGTCAAGTTATAGGTATGGCATTGGTTTGGGTACAGCTCATATTTTAAATCAGTTGCAATACCCTCAGTCCAGATCTCATTTTTACTTTACCTAGGAATAGCATAAACTTGTCCCCTACAGAAAGCGTTTCTCATCGCTGCTGCTGCTACCAATATTACTACAGTTAATATTTAAACTAATGACTATAAAAGTCCAGGTTCTCTAAGTAGTAAAAACATTTTATAAAAATAATTTAATAAAAATAAAACCTAATCATCATCTCATATTTTTCATGTCTTATTTAAAAAAAAAGAAGAAAAAAGTCTAACAAGAAAAAAAGTATTTGGTTAATTCCGTTTCGTCATTCCAATCTGTGAGGATAGAAATTCAATCCTGTTTATACCGAAATTCCAGCTTGGCAGTAACATTCTTCTTAGTGAATAGGTTTTTCCAGTAACCTTCAACACTCAGCTGTTTGGTCCAACTATAATGACTGCCATATAATATACAGACCTTAAAAAAAAAAAATCTGGCCTGCTTTTTTTTATCAACTTTCACAATTGTATTAGAACTGGCTTATCGAGATGATTTTATTTCTTATTTTATTTTATTTTTCACTGAATTCTTTTTTTTTATTCCTCAATTTGTATTCTTTTTTAGTTAATTCTCTTCAAGTTACTTACAATTTTATATTCTACTAGTAGAATACCCGTCCCAGGACGGATAAAATTAATTCCCCAAACAGAACAGTTTTGCACCACTTTTATGTCCCCTACAAAAATTTAAATCAAGATATAATGGATAAAATTCAATGCAAATCTGATATATTTGAATTTTCAAATAGGAGATTGTATCCATATTATACCCCCTAAAAACCCTTTAAAATGCTCCAAAGAAACTTAAATTTGAGGAATATTTATTAATTGATGTCTAATACCTATTGTTAAAATTTCATGAAATCGGAGGTATCTGAATTTACCCCCTTTGTATAAAACTAAATATAGCCCACATTTGGACCGCTTACGCGTATCCCTTGTGTTAAAAAAATGCATAATGACTGGTTAATTAGTTTAGGAGTGAATCCTGTACATACAAATACATAAACATACCTAAGTTCATAAAGATATATATTTATATAAAGTTAAGTATGGGTAAATGTTAATATATTTCTATATACAGGATCCACTCCGAAACTAATTAACCAATCATTAAGAATTTAGGAACTCAGCTGCTAGGTGTGAGGGTGGGTAATGTGAGCTATATTTAGTTTAATTGAGTTTTATGCAAATGGAACAAAGGGGTGCATGGGAGGATGGTCTCATTACAACAGAATAGATACTATACTATTCCACCCCTCCTCCATAAAACAGGAGGATGTAATGCATGGAAGGATGGCATTATGACAACAAAACAGATACTACACTACTCCCCTCTGAATTGATCATTGAAAGATAGCAAATTAGTCTGAAATGGTATAGTAAACGGAATTAAACATGAAATGTTAGTAATAGTGTAGTTTTGGCTTCAGACAGACAGACACCAAATCTCCATTAGTCAAAGATATTGTTTATGAATGGCGCGTATGTGATGCGTATAATAACTGACACATTCAAGCAATGCACCTGCATTAAATTGTGTGTGAAGAATGAATGTGTTGAGGAAACCATTAATTATTTTTTAGACTTTGGGGAAACAGTTTTAGGTTGGCATTTGAGAGGGTGATTTTCAGTTGGTATATGAGGAGGATACATTTATATTAATATTTAAGGGTGACATATTTAGGTTAGTATTTAAGGGAGGGACATATTTAGGTTAGTCTTTAAGGGTACCTATTTAGGTTAGTATTTAAGGGTGCATATTTAGGTTAATATTTAAGGGTGACATATTTAGGTTAGTATTTAAGGGTGCATATTTAGGTTAGTATTTAAGGGGGGGGCATATTTAGGTTATTATTTAAGGGAGGGACATATTTACGTTAGTCTTTAAGGGTGCATATTTAAGTTATTATTTAAGGGAGGGACATATTTAGGTTAGTCTTTAAGGGTGCATATTTAGGTTAGTAGTTAAAGGGGAGGTATTTAGGTTAGTATTTAAGGAGGGGCATATTTAGGTTAGTATTTAAGGGGGGACATATTTAGGTTAGTATTTAAGGGGGACATATTTAGGTTAGTATTTAAGGGGGACATATTTAGGTTAGTATTTAAGGGGGACATATTTAGGTTAGTATTTAAGGGGGACATATTTAGGTTAGTATTTAAGGGGGCATATTTATGTTAGTATTTAAGGGGGACATATTTAGGTTAATATTTAAGAGTGATATATTTAGGTTAGTATTTAAAGGGGTCCATATTAATGTTAGTATTTAAAGGGACATATTTAGGTTAGTATTTAAAGGGACATATTTAGGTTAGTATTTAAAGGGACATATTTAGGTTAGTATTTAAAGGGACATATTTAGGTTAGTATTTAAAGGGACATATTTAGGTTAGTATTTAAAGGGGAGATATTTAGGTTAGTATTTAAGAGTGACATATTTAGGTTAGTATTTAAAGGGACATATTTAGGTTAGTATTTAAAGGGACATATTTAGGTTAGTATTTAAGGGGGGCATATTTAGGTTAGTATTTAAGAGTGACATATTTAGGTTAGTATTTAAAGGGACATGTTTAGGTTAGTATTTAAAGGGGTCCATATTTATGTTAGTATTTAAGGGTGCATATTTAGGTTAGTATTTAAGGGGGCATATTAAGGTTATTATTTAAGGGAGGGAAATATTTAGGTTAGTTTTTAAAGGGGAGATATTTAGGTTAGTATTTAAGGAAGGGCATATTTCGATTGGTATTTAATGGGGGCATATTTAGGTTAGTATTTAAGGAGGACATATTTAAGTTAGTATTTAAGGGGGGGCATATTTAGGTTAATATTTAAGAGTGCATATTTAAGTTAGTATTTAAAGGGCAGATATTTAGGTTAGTATTTAAGGGGGACATATTTAGGTTAGTATTTAAGGGGGCATATTTAGGTTAGTATTTAAGAGTGACATATTTAGGTTAGTATTTAAAGGGCAGATATTTAGGTTAGTATTTAAAGGGGCATATTTAGGTTTGTATTTAAAGGGGTCCATATTTATGTTTATATTTAAGGGGGACATATTTCGATTGGTATTTAATGGGGGCATATTTAGGTTAGTATTTAAGGGTGCATATTTAGGTTAGTATTTAAAGGGGAGATATTTAGGTTAGTATTTAAGGAAGGGCATATTTCGATTGGTATTTAATGGGGGCATATTTAGGTTAGTATTTAAGAGGGACATATTTAGGTTAGTATTTAAGGGGGGCATATTTAGGTTAATATTTAAGGGTGCATATTTAGGTTAGTATTTAAAGGGCAGATATTTAGGTTAGTATTTAAGGGGGACATATTTAGGTTAGTATTTAAGGGGGGCATATTTAGGTTAGTATTTAAGGGGGACATATTTAGGTTAGTATTTAAGGGGGACATATTTCGATTGGTATTTAATGGGGGCATATTTAGGTTAGTATTTAAGGGGGACATATTTAGGTTAGTATTTAAGGGTGCATATTTAGGTTAGTATTTAAGGGGGGGGCATATTTAGGTTAGTATTTAAAGGGGGCATATTTAGGTTAGTATTTAAGGGGGACATATTTCGATTGGTATTTAATGGGGGCATATTTAGGTTAGTATTTAAGGGGGACATATTTAGGTTAGTATTTAAGGGGGGCATATTTAGGTTAATATTTAAGGGTGCATATTTAGGTTAGTATTTAAAGGGCAGATATTTAGGTTAGTATTTAAGGGGGACATATTTAGGTTAGTATTTAAGGGGGGCATATTTAGGTTAGTATTTAAGGGGGACATATTTAGGTTAGTATTTAAGGGGGACATATTTCGATTGGTATTTAATGGGGGCATATTAGGTTAGTATTTAAGGGGGACATATTTAGGTTAGTATTTAAGGAGGACATATTTATGTTAGTATTTAAGGGGGGGGACATATTTAGGTTAGTATTTAAGAGTGACATATTTAGGTTAGTATTTAAAGGGGACATATTTAGGTTAGTATTTAAGAGTGACATATTTAAGTTAGTATTTAAGAGTGATATATTTAGTTTAGTATTTAAGAGTGATATATTTAGGTTAGTATTTAAAGGGGGACATATTTAGGTTAGTATTTAAGGAGGGGCATATTTCGATTGGTATTTAATGGGGGCATATTTAGGTTAGTATTTAAGGGGGACATATTTATGTTAGTATTTAAGGGGGACATATTTTATTTAATATTTTAGGGTGCATATTTAGGTTAGTATTTAAAGGGGAGATATTTAGGTTAGTATTTAAGGAGAGGCATATTTCGATTGGTATTTAATGGGGGCATATTTAGGTTAGTATTTAAGGGGGACATATTTATGTTAGTATTTAAGGGGGGCATATTTAGGTTAATATTTAAGGGTGCATATTTAGGTTAGTATTTAAAGGGCAGATATTTAGGTTAGTATTTAAGGGGGACATATTTAGGTTAGTATTTAAGGGGGGCATATTTAGGTTAGTATTTAAGGGGGACATATTTAGGTTAGTATTTAAGAGGGACATATTTCGATTGGTATTTAATGGGGGCATATTTAGGTTAGTATTTAAGGGGGACATATTTAGGTTAGTATTTAAGGGGGCATATTTAGGTTAGTATTTAAGGGGGGACATATTTAGGTTAGTATTTAAGGGGGACATATTTAGGTTAGTATTTAAGGGGGACATATTTCGATTGGTATTTAATGGGGGCATATTTAGGTTAGTATTTAAGAGGGACATATTTAGGTTAGTATTTAAGGGGGGCATATTTAGGTTAATATTTAAGGGTGCATATTTAGGTTAGTATTTAAAGGGCAGATATTTAGGTTAGTATTTAAGGGGGACATATTTAGGTTAGTATTTAAGGGGGGCATATTTAGGTTAGTATTTAAGGGGGACATATTTAGGTTAGTATTTAAGGGGGACATATTTCGATTGGTATTTAATGGGGGCATATTAGGTTAGTATTTAAGGGGGACATATTTAGGTTAGTATTTAAGGAGGACATATTTATGTTAGTATTTAAGGGGGGACATATTTAGGTTAGTATTTAAGAGTGACATATTTAAGTTAGTATTTAAAGGGGATATATTTAGGTTAGTATTTAAGAGTGACATATTTAAGTTAGTATTTAAGAGTGATATATTTAGTTTAGTATTTAAGAGTGATATATTTAGGTTAGTATTTAAAGGGGGACATATTTAGGTTAGTATTTAAGGAGGGGCATATTTCGATTGGTATTTAATGGGGGCATATTTAGGTTAGTATTTAAGGGGGACATATTTATGTTAGTATTTAAGGGGGACATATTTAGGTTAATATTTTAGGGTGCATATTTAGGTTAGTATTTAAAGGGGAGATATTTAGGTTAGTATTTAAGGAGAGGCATATTTCGATTGGTATTTAATGGGGGCATATTTAGGTTAGTATTTAAGGGGGACATATTTATGTTAGTATTTAAGGGGGGCATATTTAGGTTAATATTTAAGGGTGCATATTTAGGTTAGTATTTAAAGGGCAGATATTTAGGTTAGTATTTAAGGGGGACATATTTAGGTTAGTATTTAAGGGGGGCATATTTAGGTTAGTATTTAAGGGGGACATATTTAGGTTAGTATTTAAGGGGGACATATTTAGGTTAGTATTTAAGAGTGACATATTTAGGTTAGTATTTAAAGGGACATATTTAGGTTAGTATTTAAAGGGGAGATATTTAGGTTAGTATTTAAGGAGGGGCATTGTAATAAAAACTGGACGCCGAATATAACTTAAGGATAAGCTTTATTTAACCATTTGTTGCTTAGCTAGACAAATAGTGTTTTAACATTCACTCTTAATATACACGAATGTAGAACATTCCATTATTACTCCAAGGGGGAGACAGGCATCAATTATCTTTGTTACTACATTCTCCCCCATCTATCTTCTTATTCGTAGGGAACAAAATCATCCCATCGACCTGGCCTCCTGCGGGTTCTTTGAGGGCGTCTTGGTTTTTCGTGCCCGACATCCATTTCTAATCTAGGCTCCTCGGGACCTGACGACGTTTCGGGACTGTCTTGTGTTGCTGGTTTAGGGCTAAAATATCTTGCTCCAAATCGCTCTCGTTTTCTACGGCGCTTCGGTCGCTTGGTGTCTGAAGATTGAGTATCTGTCTCAGATATTGGGTGAAACCGCTTTCGTGGTACCCATCTGTCGTCCGAACTAGAGTCAGAGACGACTCTGTTAGTATATTCAGATTCGTTTTGTTGGGACTCTGAACTTGACGTATCTGGCACACGATCACCTAAGAGGGTCGGACTTGTTCCACGAACCGGAGCTCTATATCCATCTGAAGCAGTTCTACGTTCATATACATTTCCTGCTGGGGCTAGATCCCTTAAGGAGACAGTGGATTGCCTTCCTTCTGAATTTCTGACCAGTGCATACTGAGGGTTCGCTTCGATTAATTGTACCTCGCTTACCAATGGGTCATGTTTACTATGACGAACATGACGTTTTAATAAAACTGTGCCAGGTTGTGCAAGCCACGAGGGAAGTGATGTGCCTGCTGAGCTTCGTCGTGGGAACGAGAAGAATCTCTCATGTGGGGTAGCGTTTGTCGCTGTACATAATAGAGTCCTAATAGCGTATAAGGCCATGGGGATGAGACTTTCCCAATCGGAGATCGGACTATTGCGATTTGCTGCCGCCAACTGTACTGTCTTCCATATTATACCATTGTATCTTTCGCACTGTCCGTTTCCTTGAGGATTGTGAGGAGTTGTTCTACTTACAGCTACTCTTCGTTCATGCAGAAACTGCTTGAGTTCGTCCGACATAAAAGCAGACCCACGATCTGAATGTATATATGCAGGCACTCCAAAAACGGCAAAAATGGAGCAGAGGCCTTGAATTACTGTTGCAGCCGTTACGTCTGGGCAGGGGATGACGAACGGAAATCTTGAGTACTCGTCTATTATTGTGAGCATGTATTTATTTTTAGTTTTAGAGGGTAAAGGGCCCTTAAAATCCAGGTTAAGTCTTTCAAAAGGCTGTGTGGCCTTAATGAGTGTTGCTGGAGGAGGTTTGTAGAACCTGGGCTTATTTTCTGCGCATATCCGACAAGAGTTCGTAATTCTTTTTACGTCTTCAACAGAATATGGCAAGTTTCTGCTCCTGACTACGTGAATCATTCTTGTGATACCTGGGTGACACAATTCCCTGTGTATATACTGAAGATCATCTGAGCCAGTTACCAGGCCACACACCCTTGAAAGCGCGTCGACCGCGGCATTCTCCTTACCAGGGCGGTAAGTGACGTCAAAGGAGTAGCAAGAAAGCTCCATTCTCCATCTCGCTATTTTCTCGTTTTTTATTTTACTCGTTGTTTTTGGGTTAAACATAAACGAGACCGACTTTTGGTCAGTGATTAATTCAAAATGTCGGCCGATTAAGTAATGCCTCCATTTTCGTAATGCCTCAACTATGGCGTACGCTTCTTTTTCTATTGCAGAGTGTCGTCGCTCGGATTTCGAAAGTGTTCTTGAAAAAAAAGCTACAGGACGACCGGATTGTCTCAGTGAGGCAGCTATCGCACAGTCGGAGGCATCCGTCTCAACTAATAGAGGGATAAAAGGATCCACAGCAGAAATGGCAGACTGAGCAATGTTCCTTTTCATGTTTTGAAATGCTCTGATGGCGGAACAGGACAACGGAAAAGTAGATACTTGTGTCAATGGGTGTATTTTTTCTGAAAAAGACGCAACCCATTGGGAGTAGTGAGCAAACATACCGAGGGCTCGTCGTAAAGAGGGCATGTTTCCAGGGATTGGTAATTCCATTAGCGGTTTCAGTCGCTCGGGATCCGGCGTCATGGTGCCATTTTTGACAATGTATCCCAATAATTTGATGCTTTTCAAGTTGTAGGAACATTTTTCACTGTTCAAAGTCAGATTATATTTCTTGACGGCAGCCATGAATCGTTTAAGGTTGTGGTCATGTTCAGCTTGGTTATGTCCGCATACTGTGACATTGTCTATATATGCAACAGTACCCTTCAATTTTTCATTGGAGATTATTTCATCTATTACCCTCTGGAAGCTAGCCACACCATTTGTTATCCCAAAAGGAATTCGGCAGAACTGATATAGGCGACCGCAGGCCTCGAATGCCGTGTAGGGCTTATCCTCTGGCTTGATAGGTACCTGATGGTAGGCACTTCTGAGATCTAAAGTACTGAAAGTGTGATATTTTGCAATATTAGAAATCATTTCGTCAATACGAGGCAGTGGATAGGCATCGAGTAATGTGTATCTGTTGATGGTCTGGGAATAGTCAATGACCATCCTTTTCTTGTGATTTTCAGTGGCTGTTACGAGGACCTGTGCTCGCCATGGAGATTCACTTGGCTCTATAATTCCTTCCTTAAGTAGTTTTGTTACTTCTGCTGCTATGAACTGCTTGTCCGTTTCTGAATAGCGTCTTGATTTTATTGCTATTGGTTTGCAGTCAGGAGTTAAGTTTGTAAAAAGTGACGGGTGCCGCACTTTGACAGCTGCTAGTCCACATACGCTTAGGACTGGCTTGGGGCCACCAAAAGGAATTTCAACGCATGAATGTTGTTTTAGAAAATTGTGACCCAAAATCACTTCGCAGCAGAGGTTTTTCATTACTGATAATTTGATCCCTTGATAGGAGTTTCCTTTTAGTTTCAGGTTAACCATGCAATATCCAATTACATGGGACGATAAAGATGAATTTGCCATTGATATTTGGTTGGAACAAGGAAATATTTCCCATTTATTTGCTTTTACAATACTGGCATTAATAAAACTTTCGGAACTGCCTGTATCAATAAGCGCATGAATAGTCAATCCATTGATTTTTACCCTCACGATTGTTTTTGAGAGGCAGCCGGGGAATGCAGCTGATATTGTAATTGGTGCTACAGTAGCAAGAGTAGCCGAACGTTTTTTTTGAGAAGCTGACCGGCAAACTTTCGAAAAATGTCCCTGCTTATCACACTTGTGGCATCTAACATCTCGAGCCGGGCAGGACGAACGAGCATGTATACGAAGGCCACAAAAGTAGCATGTGGATCCAGCTGAGGCGGCAGTGATAAGTTGTTCGTGATCGTTAGAAAGGGGGGTGGCAGCATCTTGGACAATGGAAGAATTTTGAACATGCAGAGGAGGGGCTACGATAGCAGCTCCCAAAATATCGGGTTGTAAATAGAAGACAGACTGCTTCTGTGCCATGTCCAACGTTAGAGCTTGTTCATAAGCTGTTGGTAAGTCTAGGTTTTTATTCTCTAGTAGTCTTTGTCTTATTTGGTTGGACTGTATTCCATTAATAAATGCGTCCCTGATAAAAACATCTCTCGCTTGGTTCGCGGTTAAGGCTGTAAATTCACACTCGCGACTTAACGTCTTTAGAATCTGAAGGTATTGTTCAAGGCTTTCTTCTGGTTGTTGACGCCGGGTAGCAAGTAAATGTCTAGCAAAAATAGTATTTTTTTTCTTTACAAACATGGCTTCTAAAATGTCCACCGCAGTTTCATAATTTTCACATTCAGATAAATTTCTATAAATAGCAGTAGAGACATGATGTAAAAGAAGGGTATATTTCTCAGTACCTGTTAAAGCCGCGTTTGAAGATAACTGTAGAGCTGTAAGGAATCCTTCGAACATTTTTCTCCAATGCCGCCATTTGTCAGTAGATTCCGAGTCGGCCGTATCAAGGTCTAGACGATCGGGTTTCAAGTAACGTTCCATAACGAATGGTTAAATAAATTGTAATAAAAACTGGACGCCGAATATAACTTAAGGATAAGCTTTATTTAACCATTTGTTGCTTAGCTAGACAAATAGTGTTTTAACATTCACTCTTAATATACACGAATGTAGAACATTCCATTATTACTCCAAGGGGGAGACAGGCATCAATTATCTTTGTTACTACAGGCATATTTCGATTGGTATTTAATGGGGGCATATTTAGGTTAGTATTTAAGGGGGACATATTTATGTTACTATTTAAGGAGGCATATTTAGGTTAATATTTAAGGGTGCATATTTAGGTTAGTATTTAAAGGGCAGATATTTAGGTTATATATTTAAGGGGGACATATTTAGGTTAGTATTTAAGGGGGACATATTTAGGTTAGTATTTAAGGGGGACATATTTAGGTTAGTATTTAAGGGTGACATATTTAGGTTAGTATTTAATAGTAACATATTTAGGTTAGTATTTAAGAGTTATATATTTAGGTTAGTATTTAAGAGTGACATATTTAGGTTAGTATTTAAGGGGGGCATATTTAGGTTAGTATTTAAGAGTGACATATTTAGGTTAGTATTTAATGGGGACATATTTATGTTAGTATTTAATGGGGACATATTTATGTTAGTATTTAAGGAGGAGGTATATTTAGATTGGTATTTAATGGGGACATATTTAAGTTAGTATTTAAGGAGGGGACATATTTAGGTTAGTATCTAAGGGGGCATATTTATGTTGTTGAGGGACACATTTTTCGGTTAGTATCTGGGAGGGACATTTTCAGATTTATATTTGATAAGGACGTTTTTCTGTTGGTATTTGAGAGGTACATTTTTAGGTTGGTATTGTACATGGACTTTTTAGGTTGATGTTTGAGAGGCACATGCATATCTAAGGTATGTTGCCCGCTATCAATGTTAGATAAAACAATAATGTTATCGGTAAAATATTACCAGAAAATATTGAAAAAGTGAATGGAGAACGTTGACAAACACTTTTATCCGTTCCGCTACAGTTGTCACGCATTGTATTTTTGTCTATCTTTCACTCATATTTTCTACTATTCTTTCGAAATTCTTAAACCCGTATCTAAATTGTTCTGTTCCACTTTTAGAAAAATACCATAAAGTCGACGTCAGATTATTTGCAAGTTCACAATTAAAAGATGGCACTAGTTGCAGAAAAATATCTCATAGAAATATTTTTTCTTTAATTGCTAAAAATGTATGTTTCTTAAACATCCTATTTTTGTTTTATGATTTTTAATTTTAATTTTACAATTTATTCTTTGAATGCAATATGAAATAAAAATTGAAATGTTTTTTTGTAAATCATTTGTATCTTAGTATTATGTTTTTCCTGGTTTTGCTTTTTTAACTGATAAAACATCGAATGGAGTTAAGTTTTCCTTTTTCAATTTCCATTATATATACATATATATATATATATATATATATATATATATATATATATATATATAGAAGGAGTTTGTGAATAAACAGACAGGAACTATTTGACAATGTCTACTATTGTGATTTCGCTTACTCTCAGCTGCAACCAAATCGTGGCCAAGTGGTTAGAAGAGCCAACTATCGTCAAGTCTGATGTGATAGTTTATGATCAGTAATGAAGCGCATGATGTGGCTTTGAGAAGTTTCTATTTTCTGACGTAATTTTACAGTCCAGTTGACACATTCAAGTCTGTATAAGACTACAGGAAGAACATATGCGTTATAGATTTTCGCTTTGATTTTGTATAGTAGACATTCAGAGGTTAGGGCGGTTTTGTTTCTTGTGAAGGTGGCCCAGCCTAAGCTGATTCTGTGATTTACAGCTGTTTGCCCATCGTTAGATGAAGACAGCTTGTGTCCAAGGTAAATAAATTTTGTAACTTGTTTGATTTGTTGGCCGTTGGTGTTGATGTTAAGAGGAGTTTGTTTTTTTATCAGTGGTCATGCATTTAGTTTTAAGCGTGTTAATGGAAAGACCAACTTCTTTTGAGTACTTCACAAGATGATCCAGGAATAACTGCAAATCAGAGCTGGAATTACTTGTTACAGCTATGTCATCTGCGTAGCTCAGATTAGACAAAAGATGGCCACCAATTGACAAAAGATGAGCTACATTGTTGTTCTGTTTTCCAAATAACTGATGCCATAATGACGCAGCATTACTTAGTTATAATTGAATATTTTCTGACTAACAGATTGTTTTTGTTTTGTCTTTCAGAGACAGGCCAAGATCCTGTTGAGGGTTGTGTCGATTATGAAGATCGGTTCTATAACAATGCTTCATTCAAGGTAAGATGTTATTTCTTCTTGTTGAACTAGTTTCGCTTGATCAGTTGAACTAGTTTCTTTTGATCAGTTGAACTAGGTTCTCTTGATCAGTTGAACTAGTTTCTTTTGATCAGTTGAACTAGTTTCTTTTGATCAGTTAAACTAGTTTCTCTTGATCAGTTGAACTAGGTTCTTTTGATCAGTTGAACTAGTTTCTTTTGATTAGTTGAACTAGTTTCTTTTGATCAGTTAAACTAGTTTCGCTTGATCAGTTGAACTAGTTTCTTTTGATCAGTTAAACTAGTTTCTTTTGATCAGTTGAACTAGTTTCTTTTGATTAGTTGAACTAGTTTCTTTTGATCAGTTAAACTAGTTTCGCTTGATCAGTTGAACTAGTTTCTTTTGATCAGTTAAACTAGTTTTTTTTGATCAGTTGAACTAGTTTCTTTTGATTAGTTGAACTAGTTTCTTTTGATCAGTTAAACTAGTTTCTTTTGCAGTTAAACTAGTTTCTCTTGATTAGTTGAACTAGTTTCTCTTGATCAGTTGAACTAGTTTCTTTTGATCAGTTGAACTAGTTTCTTTTGATCAGTTGAACTAGTTTCTCTTGATCAGTTGAACTAGTTTCTCTTGATCAGTTGAACTAGGTTTTCTTGATCAGTTGGACTAGTTTCTTTTGATCAGTTGAACTAGTTTCTCTTGCAGTTAAACTAGTTTCTCTTGATCAGTTGAACTAGTTTCTTTTGATCAATTGAACTAGTTTCTTTTGATCAGTTGAACTAGTTTCTCTTGATCAGTTAAACTAGTTTCTCTTGATAAGTTGAACTAGTTTCTTTTGATCAGTTAAACTAGTTTCTCTTGATCAGTTAAACTAGTTTCTTTTGATCAGTTAAACTAGTTTCTCTTGATCAGTTGAACTAGTTTCTCTTGATCAGTTGAACTAGTTTCTCTTGATCAGTTGAACTAGTTTCTCTTGATCAGTTGAACTAGTTTCTCTTGATCAGTTAAACTAGTTTCTTTTGATCAGTTAAACTAGTTTCTCTTGCAGTTGAACTAGTTTCTCTTGATCAGTTTAACTAGTTTCTCTTGATCAGTTGAACTAGTTTCTTTTGATCAGTTGAACTAGTTTCTCTTGATCAGTTGAACTAGGTTTTCTTGATCAG
>OY744543.1:65820467-65840467 GCA_963556195.1 Sepiola atlantica | reverse complement strand
ACCATCAGTGTCCATGGATCACTAGATCAGTGGTCCATGAACCATCAGTGGTCCATGGATCACTAGATCAGTGGTCCATGAACCATCAGTGGTCCATGGTTGGCAACCATTGTGGTCTTTGGACCACCAGTTGATGACTATTGCTCTAGATAACCACAATCTAATCTTGGCAAAAACCTTTTCAAAGATTTTACAGAAATACTGGTATTTAGCGTGATTGCATCTGCTAATCTTACAAAAGCTGTACGTAAGAAGATATATGTGCCCCCCCACACTTCTAAGTGACCCATAGGGGCAGAACTCCCTTAAAATTTCAAATACGTATATCCGAGACATTAATCATTTAATTTCCTTTTTTGTATGACTAAAATAGATTTTGCAAAGTCCCTATTTCCTTGCCTCCCCACGAGGGCAGAGTTAGACACAAGGTTGGTTTTTAATCCAGCTCTCCAAAAAGGGGCACTCTGGATTGGGACAAAAATAAATATTGCCCCAGTCTAGTAGGATTACACGGTTTGGGGGAATAAAGGGGATAAAAAAGTTAATATCAAAAGTGCGTTGGTTGTGATTACTCATCCTTATTTAAAAAAATTTTTTTTTAACATAGTTCACCCCAAACAAGGCAAGCCGACACTGTAGACATAAGGGGCTACTGAGAAAAAAGGGAGAAGGTTTGGGGGGGTCAATCTAAATTGGGAGCTGTGCAGCGAGATGTCTGTTTATATTAGTTTTAAATTTCTGCATGTCAGTACCATCGGGTTAACAGGGGGCAGGTAGGGAGTTCGAGAGGCCAGCAGCACGAGGAAAGAAGCTATTGGAGTAGAAAGCTTTGCAGCATCTGGGGACCTCCATAGTGAATGGATGGGATTTAGTTGATTGTCGAGTTTGTCTAGTGAATTTACGTTATGTTTATAGATGTCCGCCATAAACACAGATCTCATAATATTATTGCACCCCCCCTTTGATCAAAATGATACATAGCATATTACATCCACTCTCTTGCCAGGAATATGTTTCAAATTTCGTAAAAATCTGCCCACTAGTTTTTAGCCCCTGCTAATCATGATGCTCATATCTTTCCTCTGAGCCCCACGGCCTTTATATTTGTTTGGTGGCTTTTTTATTTCATGGTTTTGTTGGTGTATGTGACAACACCAGGCCCAGGTTTATTTTACCTGTGATCCTGTCACAGGGATAGTGTTTATCTCATATGTAGAATTAACAGTGCACTATCACACACTTTGTACATTTTAGATGTTTACAATAAAGAATGTTGACCAGTGTTTGTTCCAATGGCGTATAACTCGGAAACCAAACCTCTTCAGACCTATGTTTATATGGGAACTGTTTCAGTATTTACACAAATAGAACAGAATTCCGTAGTTATGCCATCGATTATCAAACTTATACATGTATTTTGTATAACATATGTCTCCTCCTCCTTCATGGTTTAAATAACTCCGACCGCTACCAATGTTTGTCCCCACACCTTCCACAGTTATTCTAATGTCTCCCACCATCTTGATGAGCCCATAACTTATCTCACACAAGCTCACTCCCCTCCCTAATGTTCTTATAACTCCAACCGCTGCCATACATAAATAATATTTTTTGGTTTTCCTTTTTCTATTTTCCATGTATTTTGTATATAGTTATCGCTGGATTACTCACTTTATAAACAAACACGGAGATGTATTTGTTTAGTTATAGAGATAGTTGATACTTGCAAACTGTTTAGCTTAAGTTATAAAATTTCATCTATGTTTTATAAATTCTTTATTTTTATTTAACAAATATTCAGCTAAGTCTGCATTGAAAAATATACTCCAAGATATACAAGCACTTAGTGACCTAAAGAGTAACTACAGAAATGAATTCAAATTATAGAACATATGACCTCTCTATTTTAAGGTCATCTGTAAGCCAGTTTTTTTTTCCATGAAAGCAATGCGAGGGCTTCATCCAGACATCATTTTTCTGTGTCAGATATTTTATTATAGACAGTACATACCCGGCATTGTCCGGTTATATGTTTACTTGCAATTTCTTTTTCTGTTCTCTTTCTAAACTATGCCGTTTAAAAAAAAAATTTTTTTCAAAATAGTTTTTATTCCAATCAAAGAAGTATCTCTGTATGGACGAATACAGAGTCATGTCCCATTTTTTAAATGGCGATCATTTGAAAATAATTCTGAGCCGGACAAAGTATTTTGTGGGTGGAATTAACTCAAATTATATTTTTTCTTCTTAACAACATGCTGCAACGATCCACATGAAAAACTGACAAACCAGAATCAAATATCGATTTTGTAGGAAGAAAGCTATCGATGACAAAGACACGATAAAGAGACTGACTTTATTTTATAGATTACTAGTTGTTAAAACCCAGCGTTACCCGAGAGTATCTATACTTTCAGTTTTGTTTCATGTGTGTTTTTAAAGTCTGTCGGTTCGGCATCCGGCTGGGGGATCAGTTAAGTATATGAATTTAATGTAAAATGATCACCCACTTCTGGGCATGATAGAGTTTTTGAGGACATATAACGAAATAGTCTGTTTGTAAAGGGAGCTAAATGTTCTGTTGTTTATGTCTAAAAAAATAAACATTTAACAAATAAACAAATTACTTATTTTTCATGAGTAAAAAATAAAATTGCTAAAGAAAAAATAAATAAAAGAAAGATTGATCAGGCACATGCAACGTTGGATTAGCGTGATCAAAGTGATTTCTCCATGGTCTGGCGAAATTTGAAAGTGATATATTTAAGTCGCTAATTGTGCAGTATAGTTAACAGCCGACAAATCAAAAAAAAAAATAGAACAAATAACTTTTACCAGACGCAATAAAATTTTATTTTTCACCGACCTTTATAGTTTTAAAGTTCTGAAACTGTTTAATAAAAAAAAAATTATTTAAATATAAGATTGCGTCGATACCTGTCTTTCAGACCCAGTAAAAATCCAACATGGCTACGAACATTTTTCGTTCAGCCTCGAGATCTTATAGTTAAGAACCAAAAAACGAAAATAAAACATTTACGACTAATATAACTTTCACCAAACACATTAAAATTTAATTTACTACCGACCTGTATAATTTTATCTTTCTAAAACTGCTTAATGTTGTGTTTTTTTTTATTTAAAAATAAGTTGCAATATCTCAAAGCTTTTAGCTTCACGTAGTCAGCCATTTTGATTTTAAGCCACATGAACATTAAAAACAAATTCTGAAATAAAACAAAACTTACACACAGTTTCAGCACATTAAAAGTATACAGGTAGGTAGACAATTAAATTCTACTGCGTTTGGTATAAGTTATTTTTTGTTAGTTTTGTTATTTGTTTACGATTTCTCACCTGATAAATATACTGCAAGATTACATTTAAGTCTTTAAATTAGTTTTCTGTGAATAATACTATTATGTAAAGAAATTTAGCTTCTTCCTATCTTGAAGATGGTTTCTCAAAGTTTGAAATGAACAACCAGAATTGTGATTAAAACCAGAATTGTGATTAAAACAAAAGTAAAAAAATAATTTACACAAGAAACAAATTAGGAATAACAATATTTACGATTTTATTTATCTTAAAAAAAGGTTTTTTTGTCTTTTGGTGTTGGAGAGGTAAATAAGGGGCAGGTAACTCTTCACAACAGCTTTAGCTTTCGAACAATATTTTTCTAACCCTAAACCCTAACCCTAAACCCTAAACCCTAACCCTAACCCTTTTATGTCTAATCGACGTTCTCCTTGCACAGTAGCCACATGTGCAACGCCAATTAAAGCCATCAGTTTTGATTACTGGAAAATCGTGTTTAAAATTCGTTGTAAGAGTTACCTGCCCCTTATTTACCTCTCCAACACTAAAAAACAAAAAAACACTTTTTTTCGGACTTTTATTATAGAAGCACCAAAAAGCAATATTTGGGCAATTGTGCAGTATAGTTAACAAGAAAAAAGGGATGAAAAAAACAAAAAACAAATAGACAACAAATAACTATCACCAAACGCAAGAAAATTTACTTTTCTACTTATCTATATAATTTTCACGTGTGTTTACCGATTGTAAGATTTATTATCTATGCATTTGTTAGTGTCACTTTTATTTAGCCAAGCCATCATGATTTTCGAGATGGACGACAATTTTAGTGGACCGGAGTCGCGAATTTCAGGCTTAAAAGATAGTAAAAAAATTTTTAAGAGGGTAAGTGGAAGCATAAGCCTAAGTACGAGGGTGGTTGCAAATCGGATTAGAGTAAGCTTTTTTATTATTATTATATCTAGCTTCTCCTGTCTTGTCGAGTGTATGATACATGCGTTCAGAGATGACCGTTAGGATGTCTGCAGTAGATCGTGCTTGTCTAAATCCATACTGGCAGTCAGAAAGAAGTTTAGCATTAACTAAGTGCTGGACTATCGCTAGATTGATAAGGATTCAAAGATTTTAGCAAAGATCGGGAGTAGACTGATTGGGCGGTAGTTCTGAGGATCGGTTCTATTCCCAGAATTCTTGTAGACTGGTACCACAGAGACAATTTTCCAGCTATCGGGGAAGCAAGATTCAGCTAGTCATTTATTGTAGAGTTTGGAGAGGACAGGGGCCAGTTCAGCAGAACATTTCTTTATTACTATTACAGGTATAAGATCAGCCCCAAAAGCTTTGGAGGTGTCAAGGTTTTTTATGATGTCTCTGACCTGGGATGGGGTGATGACCAGGTTATCAAGTGTGACCTCGGTCCGCAAAGGGAACTCAGGGAGGGGGTGGTTATCTGAGTCCAAAGTAGAGTTAGAAGCGAAACGCTGGGCAAGTAGTTCAGCCTTATCAGTGGCCGTGCAAACGACATCATTGTGGTTTGATAGTGGGGGAATCGTTGATTGACCATTATTCACTACACTATTGTAGATTTTCCAGAAATCGCGAGTACCTAGTTTCTGTGACTGGATGCGTTTTTTTTTGTTAACTCATTATACCTTCTCTTCGCTTCGCCTATCACGGCCTTGCAATTACTTCTTGACTCTATAAATTTATGTCTATTAGTAGCTGACTTATGGCGGCCGAATTTACGGAATGCTTGTTGCCTCTCAGAAATGGCAGCTGCACATTCTGAAGTAAAGAAGAATTTGGAGAGGACAGGGCTACTTTTTCATGTATCAAATCAAATGAAGATAAGTAATGGAATCAATAAGTACCTTAAGTAGGCGGCCATTTGCAAAGGTAATCGAAAGCAGAGATTCCTGAGATTGTTAAAGTCCGGTACAAAAAACGTGATTTGTGAACTATTTTGTCATTTTTTTATGCAGCAAATTATGGATTAACATGCATTATCACTTGACACAAACAAATAATTATCCAGATTCCAATTCCGTCCTCGAACTCCATTTTGGGTCTCAGAGAAGATATTAATAAACACAACACACTGAAGAAACAACAATGACACAGAAGATTGTATAAAATATATAATTTATTAACAGTGATATTAATAAAACAGGTACGACAAGATAATAGCAGGAAAAAATAGTGTGCATGCTTGCGGTAAATACGGTTTCTGGGAATATATGTCGTGGGATTTCCAGAATGAAATGGGCTTTAATGAGAGATGAATTTTTTTCTTTCGATTAAAATCGGATGTCTATGATAGAATCCAAAATGCATCCTTGACGTCCTTTTCAAAGACTGATTTTAGCTCCGAGTTTAGATAACGTTCAACATGTCTGGGTTGATGATTTTGTGGAGGGGGGATAGGTAGAAGATCACATTTTGAAAATAACCTTGAAGCGAAACTCACTCAGGGATTGCTGGATGAAAACAGAAAACCCCTCAGCCAAGAATCGTATATATGAGAAAAGTGGTATCAGGTTTTGGTATCAGGTCACATGACCATCAACATTTCTCAGCTTTTCTTTTCCGTTTGCCAAAGGTGATAAGTGGATTTGAGGATAGGCTGTTTATTTGATGTCCAAGACGTACTTTGATGTTCTAGACATTGTGAAATGCCTTTTAGATCAGTATTAGCATATAGGCATGAAGGAAAACGATTTTGAATCCATTATAGGTCTTATTTATCTACCTCCCACAGAGTAAAATGTGACACAAGGTCGGAAAGTGGGAATTTGAGAAGTCAGCACTCTAGAGGAAGAGCACTTAAGACTGTCAAAAAATGCCTGAGTAGCCCCGTCGGCATTCCCCGGTAGGGGCGCCTCAGGCGATTAGCAATAAACTAACCCCTTCTCAAAGGGTGAGAAGGCAAAGCCTGGGAGGGTGAACCTCCTAGAACTGCACAGGACAGACCCATAGAACGGCATAAATCAAGCCGCGAAGGCCAAGACGATACCAGTCTATGGAATGCAGTATCCATCGGAACAGATACTACACTTTGATCTTGGCCAAAAGGCCAATAAAAAAGCGTGATCTAGTCATTGCTTTGCTGAACTCATGAAGGGGATGGGAGGGAATAAAAGGACATGTTATATTTACAGAAACAAGAAAACGATTCTAGCATTCGATAAAAATAAACAGAGATATTGTGTGAATGGGGCGAATGCTTGATTAAAACTAACAAAAAGAAATTGTTTTTTTTTTTATAAAATATGCCCAACATGAAAATACTATTTTTAAAAATAATTTAAATGTGTGGTTTGGCGCCTCAAAGGTATGTCTCCATTCTAACAGCTTTCTTAATCAGAATAAGAATTTTCATTAAGAAACTTAACCAAAATTAGATGTATTTATACGAATGGACAAAGCTAACGTAAAAATAGGCTAGCCCGAAACAAACAGAGATCTGTCAGATGAATTGCTATGTGTGTCTGATTTTGAAAATCTGACTGACATTTCCTTTTAGAGATAGATAGATAGATAGATAGACAGACAGACAGACAGACATATAGATAGATAGATAGATAGATAGATAGATAGATAGATAGACAGACAGACAGATAGATAGATAGATAGATAGATAGATAGCCAAACAGATAGATAGATAGATAGATAGCCAAACAGATAGATAGATAGATAGATAGATAGATAGATAGCCAAACAGACAGATAGATAGATAGATAGCCAAACAGACAGCTAGATAGATAGATAGACAGACATATAGATAGATAGATAGATAGATAGATAGATAGATAGATAGATAGACAGATAGAAAAATAGATAGATAGACAGACAAACGGACAGACAGGTAGATAGATAGATAGACAGATAGATAAACATATAGATAGATAGACAGACAGATAGACAGATAGATAGATAGATGGATAGAAGAAAAACCGCCATTCACTCATGCATGAAGTATTGTTATCACATCTAGGTAGACTGGTGCACCAACCACAAGTTCCCCCTCACCAAATAAAATTTCTTACGTAATAGGCCCCAAATTGTCTGCGAAGTTCCGACTCTTCTCTGAGAAAGAGACCATCATCATACATTTTCAGTTAGTTCTGTCTTTCGTGCGATCTCGTCAATCACTGGTGCTGATATTCCCCCATTCGCAGTTTATTTTAATTGTATCTTTGAATCATAGCCCGGGGCCTTCCTTCATACATATATATTAATTTTCTAATGTCTATGAAACAAAACGTTTTTTTATTTAACTTGGGAAGAGAGGGAAAGAGATAAGTAAAATAAATAAATTAAAAAAAACTTTCCCTTTCATTTTTCTAATCCCAGAAAAAGATGCCCCCCCCCCGCCCTCCTCTGTCTCTTATTGCTCTCTGTTTAAAAACACTTGACGAAATTGACAAATTCTTGCGAAGATCAAAGAGAAACAGGAAATGGGGTCGGTGAACAAGGAATATATTTTTATTGGTCAGAAGATAGACAAATATTAATAGGGGTGAGACGTAATGGGTGAAAATTTCAGATTCAACACTACAATGGTTTCAACTATCTACACCCATTCATAACCATTGTAGAGGCTTGGGAACCAATTAGGTTGCTTAACGGAGGATTTTGGCTAATTTGGGCTATTTTTCACTAGTTTTTGGCTATTTTACATTCATGAAAACCCTTTCACAGCCTGAAAATGGTCCTAAATTAAAGTACTATATCAGATTTAACCATCTATATCCATTCATAGCTTTTGAGGATGTTTTAGGACCTGCAATGTCGCCGAAAAATGATGGATTTTGAGTCCCGTGGAGCCCTAACGGCTATTTTTGGCCTGCACCTTCTGAATTTTGCAAAATTTTCAAAATGTCTGATTGTTTAGTGTTATTTATCTATAAATGAACACAAAAAAATACTACTCGCATGAATCTGAAATTTTCACCCATTACGTCCCACCCCTAATATTAATAGTAATTTGCTGATTTGAAAAAGTAGTATGTTTTTTTTTAGTAGGAACATTGTGCCACCTATATTTTCTCATGGGGAAATTGAGGTAGTTCCTGGGAGTTTATGGAGTCATTTTGATGCGTCATGGACACAGGATTCATATCTAGCAGTATCTTTGTATGTTTGCGTTTGAAATGAACTATATTTTGAATTAAAATATTTTAAATTAAAATATTTTGAATTAAAATATTTTGAATTAAAATATTTTGAATTAAAATATTTTACTAAGGAAAGTGAATCTATAGTTCGGATACTCGTTTCAGTTTTACAAAATGCCTGATAACTGAACTTTTTTCAGAAAAAGTTATCTCAATTCATATAAAGTTAGGTGTGTGTATATGTTTATATATTTGTATGGATAGGATTCACTCCTAAACTAATTAAGCGAACGTTATAAATTTTGGAACACAGTTGCTAGACGTAAGGGGTCCAAATGTAGGCTATATTTAGTTCAATTTAGTTTTATGGAAAGAGGGCAGATAGGGAGTGGAATCCCTTTCATGAAAATTCAGATACATCCGATTTTTGTGAAATTTTGACAATAGTTATTAGACCTAAATTAATAAATATTCCCCAAGTTTCAGTTTTTAGGGATTTTCTTAAAGGATTTTTAGGGATTTTTTAAAGGATTTTTAGGGATTTTTTGAAGGATTTTTAGGGATTTTTTAAAGGATTTTTGAGGATTTTTAAAAGGATTTAAAGGATTTTTTAAAGGATTTTTAGGGATTTTTTAAAGGATTTTTGAGGATTTTTAAAAGGATTTCAAGGATTTTTTAAAGGATTTTTAGGGATTTTTTACGGGATTTTTAGGGATTTTTTAAAGGATTTTTGAGGATTTTTAAAAGGATTTCAAGGATTTTTTAAAGGATTTTTAGGGATTTTTTACGGGATTTTTAGGGATTTTTTAAAGGATTTTTAGGGATTTTTTAAAAGGATTTTTAGGGATTTTTTAAAGGATTTTTAGGGATTTTTTAAAGGATTTTTGAGGATTTTTAAAAGGATTTTTAGGGATTTTTTACGGGATTTTTAGGGATTTTTTAAAGGATTTTTAGGGATTTTTTAAAAGGATTTTTAGGGACATAATATGGTCACCTCCTCCTATTTGATAATTCAAATAGTTAAGATTTAAATTAAATTTCATCCAGAGTCACTAGACACCAATTAAGCAAGATTCACTGAAATTTAATTTATTAATAAGACATCTTAAGCTTCAGCCTTAAATTTTAGACATTTTTCTAGAATCAAAATCATGTAATTTTTTTTAACATGGAAATCGCTCCAGACAAGGCATGAAGCCACTTGATGTAAGGAGCTAAAAAAAAGTTAAAAAACTAGCCAACAATAAGTGTTAGATTGATAGATTCCGACACAGAAAACAGCAATTCTTCCCCCTTTGTCAGAAACATCGCTCATGGAATGTGAGGACTAAATGACAAAATAAGGAAAGCAAGAGTTACGAGGCTAACGAAAATGAACTCAAAGTCTACTTTCTACTCTTCACGATGGATTTTAATCAAAATTGGAATAAGGATTCTAAACATATGATTTAGTAGCATTATATTTTGATTTTAATGTTCATAAGGGGGGCATAAAAGTGGTGCAAAACTGTTCAGTTCAGAGAATTAATTTTACCCATCCTGGGACGGGTATTCTTCTCGTTGTATGTATCAAGTAGAGCCAGTCGATTAACCATATGCTTCTAGTTTAATATATGGACAAACGGCATAAAATGGCAATAGTTCCTATCTACTCATGATATAAGAGGCACGTTCTCTGTCTGTCTGTCTGTCTGTCCGGCAGTTACAATTTTTGTAAACCTAAGAAATACATTGCAGAATTTGTCTCATTTCGATATCGAAATATCTTAACTTCTTTTAGA
This sequence comes from Sepiola atlantica, assembly GCA_963556195.1. Taxonomy (NCBI): domain Eukaryota; kingdom Metazoa; phylum Mollusca; class Cephalopoda; order Sepiida; family Sepiolidae; genus Sepiola; species Sepiola atlantica. The sequence continues at coordinate 65,830,251 of OY744543.1, read as the reverse complement.
AATGGAAAATATTGCATTCATACTAAATAATAAATTCCCAACAAATAAAGCGGACGCCATGACCGGAAATCGAAACTGAAACCTTGAGATCTTCAGTCTGATGTTCTACGAACTGAGCTATATCGATTTTCTCATAAATAGAGCTTAAAACATTACCGTAGCAAAATAATTATAGCTTTGATGTGACGTCATAGATTTATGATTTATGTCATATTTCAAAACATTTATCTTTAAATATATATATATATATATATATATATATATATATATATATAGTGCATCATAGATTTATGATTTACGTCATGTTTCAAAGCATATCTGTAAATATATATAGTGAATCAACGTATACTTTTTGAATAAATAATTTGTATAAATATTATAGAATTCTAAAAATGCCCCTTGTATTATGAGTAGATCTACCAGCCTAGCAAAAATATGCGACTGGAGGGAGCATATATTTGCTAGTCAGTTTAATTAATATGGAGAATTTTCTTTTTTGGGAGGATGTAATGTTTTTGCTTGATCCTTGATATTCTTTTATTTGTTTGATTTCAGCGTGGAGCTGGAGTACCGGAACAAACTCCTCCATCGGAGACACTGGCGGTAGCTCATTCCGCTAAAGATGAACATTCTAATGAAGATATACAGTAAGTCGATTTTCTGATATTCTTTTCTTGTTATATTTGATTGATTTAAAACATCCCATCATAAGTGTATGAATATTAATCATATCATGTCAAATCGCCTAACGGGTATGAAGAGCCACTTCTTGCTCAACCGTCTATATAATAATATGCCAATTTGTTGTTCATACGTACGTTATCACCTTTCACATACATTAATAAATGAGATCGTCCGATCAGCAAATTGGTAATTGGTGAATAATCAGATGTCGCTACGGTAAAAAAATTCTGACTTTACCCATTTTAAAATGAATTGTTCCCAAATCAAATGATGTCGCCCTATCGACTATAACAATACAATTTTAAATAAATACATTTCAAAAAGTGACATTCGTTTATTGATTTGAAGAATATTCAGATGAAAATTATTTTTATAAGAAGACAGAAAATATTCATTGTTTTAAAAAGAATTAAATTGCTACAATTTTAAATAAATAAATGAAGAAGAGAAAAATTCGTTTTATTTATTTAAAGAATATTCAGCTGACAATGACAATTATTTTTACTGAAGCAGAAAGAGTCATTTTTTTTTCTTTATAGTATTGACCCTGATAGACATTTATTATCTCATATAATTTATCATATTTGGTTTAACGTCCATTTTACATGCTGGCATGTGTTGGACGGCTTTAAGAAATTGACTTCCAAACTAACCTATCTCTGTCAAGTGCTTTATTTATCCCTCTTTCCCTCAGGTCCATTCTTATCACTTCCTTCCATGTTTTTCTTGGCTTTCCCCTGTGAATTGAACATGCTACTTCAACTGTTCTACATATACTTACCCAAGAACTCTCATCCATTCTCTCAATGTGACCATACAATCGAAGTCTACTCTTCTGCACACATCTCCCTATACTGTCCAGATGTAATCTTCCCCTGAGGTCATCAGAACTAAGCCTGTCTGTAACACTCACATTACACATCCATCGTATCATTATGAGAATGACCACATCATTATGGGGATGGCCACATCATTATGGGAATGACCACATCATTATGGGAATGACCACATTATTATGGGGATGCCCACATCATTATGGGGATGCCCACATCATTATGGGAATGACCACATTATTATGGGAATGACCACATTATTATGGGGATGGCACCATCATTATGGGAATGACCACATCATTATGGGAATGACCACATTATTATGGGGATGCCCACATCATTATGGGAATGACCACATCATTATGGGGATGGCCACATCATTATGGGAATGACCACATTATTATGGGGATGCCCACATCATTATGGGAATGACCACATCATTATGGGGATGGCCACATCATTATGGGAATGACCACATCATTATGGGAATGACCACATTATTATGGGAATGACCACATTATTATGGGGATGGCCACATTATTATGGGGATGGCCACATCATTATGGGAATGACCACATTATTATGGGGATGGCCACATCATTATGGGAATGACCACATCATTATGGGAATGACCACATTATTATGGGGATGGCCACATCATTATGGGAATGACCACATCATTATGGGAATGACCACATTATTATGGGGATGCCCACATCATTATGGGAATGACCATGACATTTAATTACACAACAAAACGGTTAAATAACAACTTTTGCTTTATTCTTATACTACATCCTCCATCAAAAATAATGTGAAAAAAATTATGCTTCGCCAGTGTTTGCACTAATTTGCCGGATATGTAATTCATAATCTAAAAGTTTACTCAAAATATTTGATTCGTTTGACTGAAACTTGGTGAACAAGTCGGGCATAGACTGAGGTTTATTTGTATCAAATATGGTGTAATTGCCAAAAGGATTGTAAATTTTATTAATGATTACATGGGTGGCATTTTTGGGGGTTCACCCTATATTTAGTGAGCCGATCTTTTTCACTATTTAAAGGATCTCAGTATTATGAACCTGTCCCAGCGATGGGTATGTCAGCTAGGAATTCATAATGTAAAGGTTGATCCCAACGATCAGTCTGATAGAGGGTTGGCCATTGTGGTTTCTTCTGGACCTGTTCTGTCAGGCCAAGATATTTGTCCTGTGTCGTCCTAGAATCCCCTCGACCCCCTCCCAGGCTTTACCTTCTCTCTTTGAGAACCAACGTTCATTGCCAATCGCCTGAGTCGTCACTACTGGGGAATGCCGATGGGGTTGCTCAGGCATTTATTTTTGTGGGGCCAGAGTGCACTACCTCTTGCGCGCCTTGTGCGACATCTTCCCGCGGTGGGAGGGAGGTAAATACCATCCTCACCGACCCCTTTGGCATAATGGTAAGAGTGTTTGCTAATGGTCTGGGAGACCAGGGTTCAATCCTCGGTCGAGTCATACCAAAGTAATCCTGGGAAAAGAGTGGCGCCCTCCCCTACATCTCATACAGTAGCTAATGAAAAGGGAACATTCGGGTCGCCCTCGACTACGGTCGACCATTTTACTTTTTACTTTTTTATCAATCCTCATCTAAAAAATTTCTAAACATAATCTCAAAATTGTGTTCATTCCAACGGACGCCATTTTCTTTTTACGTTTGTTTAATTTTCAGACATAATTCGAAAGAAAACAAAACAAAACAAAACAATAAAATATCTTTATGTTGCTAAAACTTCAGAATCGTTTAAAAAATATTATGCTTAGCAGTGAGATTAGGCACATGAAAAGTCTGTGATTTTTTAGAAACAATTGTATTCTCCAAGGGCTTTTGCTTTCACAATGTCCACTTGTCTTTCAATACAGCCGGCCCATAAGTTTGAAGCCATGCCAAAAACCAGGCACTGATCTGTGAAAGTTGTACAATTATTCTTGTAATATTATCAGAATTTTGCCTCCACACCCAAAAGAGAAATGGTAACGCTGTAACTTAATAAGAACGAAATCGTTGTTTTCCCTATCAGGTTCAGGGTGGAGTCGAACATTCATGGCTTTGCTCAAGGAGAAAAGTCGAAAAAGAAAAGAAAAAACATGAACTTACATGGAAAGTCATAACTAAATTTGCAGGATTATATCCTATACAGTAAATTACTCTGGTATGAACCATTTTTTTTTTTTTACTGTGAATAGCTCTCTTTAGACTTTGTTTGCAGTAACTATTGGAGATTACATTATGTGGCTTTCCACCATGACTCAATCAAGAAAAAAAAGGAAAAAGAAAAGAAAAGAAAAACAGTATCTGTTAAAAATAGGCTTACGTAGTAAGTATGTACGCGTAGTATTTATAAAAGTGTACTTTTACAACTTGGATGTTTAAAGGTGATTAAATTGAAATATATCGGTAATCACGTCGTTTCCCGACTCATGTAATTTTATCATAAACATGTTGCAGTAGCTCAAACATTGTATTTTTTTAAAAGATTATGACATGCTGAGGTTATTAAAATTAAAATCAATTAAGTATTACGTATGACATAGGAAAAGAAGTAAAATCTTTTAGTGAGTGATATAAAAATAATTTATTCAAAACAATTAAAATATTTATAAAAATATTTGTTTCACAACATAATTATTTTGTTTTGTATAAATTACCCATTCTTCGTTCCAAGTTTTATATTGGCTAGCATCCATCTTAGAAATATGCCAGTGTGTCGGCTAATTTACGAATTTAAAAAATGTTTTGTTGTTCTTTCTATTTTATACGTAATACTAAATTGATTTTACCGCCAATACGTTCAGCATGTCATAATCTTTTTTTTTAAATACAATTTTTGCGCTACTGCATAGCGTCTATCCGATAAAATTACATGGGTGGAAAAACTACATGATTACCGATATTTTAAATCAAGTAAAGTACTCTGGTATGAGCCATTTTTTTAAAAATGTGAATGGCTGCCTTTAGAGTTTGTCTGCAGTAACTATTGGAGATAACATTGTGTAGATTTCCACCATTACACAATCAAGAAAGAAAAAGAAAAGAAAAACAAACAGTATTTGTTAAAAATAGTCTTACATAGTAAGTATGTACGTACACACAGTATTTATAAAAGTTTACTTTTCCAACTTGGATATTTAAGGTGATTAAATTGAAATATCGGTAATCACGTCGTTTCCTGACCCATGTAATTTTATCGTAAACACGTTATGCAATAGCTCAAACATTATATTTTAAAAAAGATTATGACATGCTGAACGTAATGGCGTTAAAATCAATTTAGGTTAGAGTTATCAGATTGGCATTGACGTTGGGTTAGGATTAGGGTTATTAGATTGGCATTGAATTTGGGTTAGGGTTATCAGATTGGCATTGAATTTTGGTTAGGGTTATTAGATTGGCATTGAATTTTGGTTAAGGTTATTAGATTGGCATTGAATTTTGGTTAGGGTTATTAGATTGGCATTGAATTTTGGTTAGGGTTATTAGATTGGAATTGAATTTGGGTTAGGGTTATTAGATTGGCATTGAATTTTAGTTAGGGTTATTAGATTGGCATTGAATTGTGGTTAGGGTTATTAGATTGGCATTGAATTTTGGTTAGGGTTATTAGATTGGAATTGAATTTTGGTTAGGGTTATTAGATTGGAATTGAATTTGGGTTAGGGTTAGGGTTATCAGATTGGCATTGAATTTTGGTTAGGGTTATTAGATTGGCATTGAATTTTGGTTAGGGTTATTAGATTGGCATTGAATTTTGGTTAGGGTTATTAGATTGGCATTGAATTTTGGTTAAGGTTATTAGATTGGCATTGAATTGTGGTTAGGGTTATTAGATTGGCATTGAATTTTGGTTAAGGTTATTAGATTGGCATTGAATTTTAGTTAGGGTTATTAGATTGGCATTGAATTTTGGTTAGGGTTATTAGATTGGCATTGAATTTTGGTTAGGGATATTAGATTGGCATTGAATTTTGGTTAGGGTTATTAGATTGGCATTGAATTTTGGTTAGGGTTATTAGATTGCAATTGAATTTTAGTTAGGGTTATTAGATTGGAATTGAATTGTGGTTAGGGTTATTAGATTGGAATTGAATTTTGGTTAGGGTTATTAGATTGGAATTGAATTTTGGTTAGGGTTATTAGATTGGAATTAGATTTGGGTTAGGGTTAGGGTTATCATATTGGAATTGAATTTTGGTTAGGGTTATCAGATTGGCATTGAATTTTGGTTAGGGTTATTAGATTGGCATTGAATTTTGGTTAGGGTTATTAGATTGGCATTGAATTTTAGTTAGGGTTATTAGATTGGAATTGAATTGTGGTTAGGGTTATTAGATTGGAATTGAATTTGGGTTAGGGTTATTAGATTGGCATTGAATTTTGGTTAGGGTTATTAGATTGGAATTGAATTTTAGTTAGGGTTATTAGATTGGAATTGAATTGTGGTTAGGGTTATTAGATTGGCATGGAATTTTGGTTAGGGTTATTAGATTGGAATTGAATTTGCGTTAGGGTTATCATATTGGCATTGAATTTGGGTTAGGGTTATTAGATTGGCATTGAAGTTGAGTAAGAGTTAGGGTTATCAGATTGACATTGAATTTGGGTTAGGGTTAAGATTAGGGTTATTAGATTGGCATTGAATTTGGGTTAGGGTTATCAGATTGGCATTGAATTTTGGTTAGGGTTATAAGATTGGCATTGAATTTTGGTTAAGGTTATTAGATTGGCATTGAATTTGGGTAAGGGTTATTAGATTGGCATTGAAGTTGGGTTAGGGTTATAAGATTGGCATTGAAGTTGGGTAAGAGTTAGGGTTAGGGTTATCAGATTTGCATTGAATTTGGGTTAGGGTTATAAGATTGGCATTGAAGTTGGGTAAGAGTTAGGATTAGGGTTATCAGATTGGCATTGAATTTGGGTTAGAGTTATCAGATTGGCATTGAATTTTGGTTAGGGTTATCAGATTGGCATTGAATTTGGGTTATCAGATTGGCATTGAATTTCGGTTAGGGTCATCAGATTGGCATTGAATTTGGGTTAGGGTCATCAGATTGGCATTGAATTTGGGTTATCAGATTGGCATTAGATTTGGATTAGGGTTATCAGATTGGCATTGAATTTTGGTTAGGGTTATTAGATTGGCATTGAATTTTGGTTAAGGTTATTAGATTGGCATTGAATTTTGGTTAGGGTTATTAGATTGGCATTGAATTTTGGTTAGGGTTATTAGATTGGCATTGAATTTTGGTTAGGGTTATTAGATTGGCATTGAATTTTGGTTAGGGTTATTAGATTGGCATTGAATTTTGGTTAGGGTTATTAGATTGGAATTGAATTTTAGTTAGGGTTATTAGATTGGAATTGAATTGTGGTTAGGGTTATTAGATTGGAATTGAATTTTGGTTAGGGTTATTAGATTGGAATTGAATTTTGGTTAGGGTTATTAGATTGGAATTGAATTTGGGTTAGGGTTAGGGTTATCAGATTAGCATTGAATTTTGGTTAGGGTTATCAGATTGGCATTGAATTTTAGTTAGGGTTATTAGATTGGAATTGAATTGTGGTTAGGGTTATTAGATTGGAATTGAATTTTGGTTAGGGTTATTAGATTGGCATTGAATTTTAGTTAGGGTTATTAGATTGGCATTGAATTGTGGTTAGGGTTATTAGATTGGAATTGAATTTTGGTTAGGGTTATTAGATTGGCATTGAATTTTGGTTAGGGTTATTAGATTGGAATTGAATTTTAGTTAGGGTTATTAGATTGGAATTGAATTGTGGTTAGGGTTATTAGATTGGCATGGAATTTTGGTTAGGGTTATTAGATTGGAATTGAATTTGGGTTAGGGTTATCATATTGGCATTGAATTTGGGTTAGGGTTATTAGATTGGCATTGAAGTTGAGTAAGAGTTAGGGTTATCAGATTGACATTGAATTTGGGTTAGGGTTAAGATTAGGGTTATTAGATTGGCATTGAATTTGGGTTAGGGTTATCAGATTGGCATTGAATTTTGGTTAGGGTTATAAGATTGGCATTGAATTTTGGTTAAGGTTATTAGATTGGCATTGAATTTGGGTAAGGGTTATTAGATTGGCATTGAAGTTGGGTTAGGGTTATAAGATTGGCATTGAAGTTGGGTAAGAGTTAGGGTTAGGGTTATCAGATTTGCATTGAATTTGGGTTAGGGTTATAAGATTGGCATTGAAGTTGGGTAAGAGTTAGGATTAGGGTTATCAGATTGGCATTGAATTTGGGTTAGAGTTATCAGATTGGCATTGAATTTTGGTTAGGGTTATCAGATTGGCATTGAATTTGGGTTATCAGATTGGCATTGAATTTGGGTTAGGGTCATCAGATTGGCATTGAATTTGTGTTAGGGTCATCAGATTGGCATTGAATTTGGGTTATCAGATTGGCATTAGATTTGGATTAGGGTTATCAGATTGGCATTGAATTTGGATTAAGGTTATCAGATTGGCATTGAATTTGGGTTAGGGTCATCAGATTGACATTGAATTTGGGTTAGGGTTATCAGATTGGCATTGAATTTCTATTAGGGTTATCAGATTGGCATTGAATTTGGGTTATCAGATTGGCATTAGATTTGGATTAGGGTTATCAGATTGGCATTGAATTTGGATTAGGGTCATCAGATTGACATTGAATTTGGGTTATCAGATTGGCATTGAATTTGGGTTAGGGTCATCAGATTGGCATTGAATCTAGGTTATCAGAATTGCATTGAATTTGATCCATCGTCATTAGACGCCAATGAAACCAGAATTTACATTTCTATTTCTTTTTTAAACATTTTCTAAAATCAAAATGGTGTAATCGATCTTGATCACAAGTAGAATAAGGATTCCAGACATAAAGTTTAGTATCATTATATCTTGATTTTAATCTTCGTAAGGGAACATAAAAGTGGTGCAAAACTTTTCATTTTAGGGAATTAATTTTACCCGTCCTGGGACGGGTATTCTTCTTGTGTATTTATAAAAAAAGGGAAAATAAAATATCTGTAAAAACAACTTTTAAGAAGATTATTTTCGGTGCTTCTTCATCGACATTTTTAAGCAAATCTCAATAATTTATGAAGTTTTAAAATAATTTAAAAAAAACATGGAACCAAAATTCAATTGATTTATTTGTTATTTATTATTGAAAATAGGGGTGGGACGTAATGGGTGAAAATTTCAGATTCATGCGAGTAGTATTTTTTTGTGTTCATTTATACATAAATAACACTAAACAATCAAACATTTTGAAAATTTTGCAAAATTCAGAAGGTGCAGGCCAATAGTTTTTGGCTATTTTACATTCATGAAAACCCTTTCACAGCCTGAAAATGGTCCTAAATTAAAGTACTATATCAGATTTAACTATCTATATCCATTCATAGCTTTTGAGGATGTTTTCGGACCTGCAATGTGGCATGAAACCACTTTTTCACCGAAAAATGATGGATTTTGAGTCCCGTGGAGCCCTAACGGCTATTTTTGGCCTGCACCTTCTGAATTTTGCAAAATTTTCAAAACGTTTGATTGTTTAGTGTTATTTATGTATAAATGAACACAAAAAAATACTACTCGCATGAATCTGAAATTTTCACCCATTACGCCCCCCCCCCTATTGAAAATTACATTTTAAAAAAATCAACAGATTCTATTTCGGGTTCCCGATTCCGGTATTCTGTTCATGCAGAAAATGGGTTCCCTTAAATGTGTACGGTAAAATCTCTGCTGAATTTATTATTGAGTGCAAAGAATATTGACTTAAATAAATGGTATTACATATCGCAAAAAATATGACATCTTTCTTTGCTTTCATTCAGTGATGCTGAGGAGGTTGATGCTGCCGTTAAGATTCAAGCCGGCTTTAAAGGATACAAAGCTCGAAAAGAAGTGAAAGAAATGAAGGTGAGTTTTGTAACTCTTACTGTGACACGATGAGGTGTTTTACCGGTGCTGCGCACTTACTAATAGACTTGATTGGTGTCAAGTATTGGTTAATTACATTATATTAATTTTCAGAGTAATAGATTAAAACGGGATTTAACCCTTTTTTCACCGAGTAGTGGAGAAGAAATTTTTATCCAGTTTTGTCATTCATAACGGACGATTTCAGCTTTCAGCTTTGTTTAGGAAAATGAGAAAGTGAAATCGGCGACAGGAAAATAAAATAAAAAAGCCTGAACAGAAATTCTTTATAAATCAACCTCCACCT
>OY744543.1:65740467-65815467 GCA_963556195.1 Sepiola atlantica | reverse complement strand
TGTCGGTTTCGAATCAATATGTGATCAACAAGTAATCAACACATGATCGCGTTTCATTGACATTCATCAGCCATTGTTATGAGTTCTGGTTGGAAAATTGGGTGTCACGCATCGTAGCATCTTGCCCGACTTGTTGATCACTTGATGATTCGAAACCGAGGGTACCATGTTGTTCTAAACTTCTTTAATACAATATATAAATGAATATTACACTCTTATTTTGAATTAATTTTTCAATAATCGAGCATTCTGCTGGATTTCTTCCCACTGATCTTACCAATGTATATATATATATATATATATATATATATATAATTCCCGAAACAGTTTTTCATGGTAAACAACTGACGATCCCTTAAATAATGTTAAGACTAGCGTAAATTCTTGGAAGCAAACTAATATAGTGACTGCAAAAAGTAAATTGACTTACAAGAAAAGTGAACGACTTGGGACTAAAATGGTTTTTGTTTTTTGTTTTTTGGGGGGGGGGGTTTCATATAGTTTTAATGGTTGAAAAATTTCCAAGACTATATATATATATTATGATAAATATTCCTATCCACATACATATGTGTTTCATTATTTTCTGAGAATCATCAGTATGGAGGATGACTGTTTTACCCGTCATGCGATTCAAACCTCAGACCCCAGTCACTTTTTAGGTTTTTCAGTCTGAAATCCTATATCAATGTGACCAATCCAATAGCCATAAGGGAACAAGAGAATTAAAGTCTATTCATATCTTTACAGGCGGACATGTCTAGCAGACTGCCATAAGAGTGTTCAACAATAAGACAGAACATTGCATTACGCATTCTTTTTGCAGCCTTTTTTCAATTGCATTAAGGGGCTATAAACAATATTATGATAAATATTTTAAATTCTTATACACATATGTTTCATCCTTTTCGGAGAATCATCAGTGTGGAGGATGACTCTTTTGCCGGCCGCACGATTTTAACCTCAGATTCAGGTCCCCTTTTAACTTTTTCAGTAAAAAAAACAAAAACAATGATTTATAAAAAGATATTGCTTGAAAATGGTTTTTAAAACCGAAAGCTTGCACTGATTAAGGTAAATGAATGTTTATTTTAAAGAAAAAAAAAGCATATATCGTTTTTGGCTTTCTCAAAATTTAATATTCAAATATGAAACGATACTTATAAAAAAGGTGTCAATATTTCTTATAACATCATCACGCGAGCCACGTATGGCACTAGAGACTTCCAGATCGTCCAGTAAACACCTCAACGGACATTCACGAGAGATTTCTACATCTCCAAGAGGGGGAAAAAATGATTTATAAAAATAATATTGCTTGAAAATGGTTTTAAAACCCGAAAGATTGCATGAATTGAATGTTTATTTTAAAGAAAAAAAAGCATATATCATTTTTAGCTTTCTCAAAATTTTATATATATATATATATATATATATATATATATATATATATATATATATATATATATATAATTATTATTTCATGTATACACATACAGTATTATAAGGTGATATTATATATTATGTATAGATTTTCAGTATTTATTCAACTGAGTAGAGCTCAGTAATAAAGTATGAACATATATTTATGGCAATTAAGCTACACAGAGGCGTCCACGTTTCATCCCCGCAGGGAATCATCAAGCTCGTTATCATGATCGAAAAACTGAGTATGTAACGTTACATTTAGGTGTGATGTGAGTCGTGATTGCCTACTAAACACCAGTCGAATTCTGCAGCTAATATATGTATATATTAGTGTTGGGACGATTAATCAGAATCGAAATCGGAATTGGGAATCGAAAAAATTGGAACTTTTTTGCGGTATCGGAATCGGGTGCCTATTTTCTGATGCCAAAAACGATTCTTTCAATTGTTTTTGTTTGTTTGTTTGTTTGTTTTTGTTTGTTTGTTTGTTTTTGTTTAAAACAAAATTTTCCATTGCTGATACTGATAATAAAATTATAAATATTTCTTCATTTGAAACTATCAGTAAAACTAAAATCCCCACGAGTGTATTTTTACATTTGCGAAAATATATGCACATATTACATGGGTTTTTAAGATAATCAGAAATTGTTTTTTAAAAAAAGCAACAACTCGATAGTTAAATATTTAGAGATTTAAAAAAAATCAGAATCGGGAATTGTATTGGAATCGGAAATTTAGAACAGAATCTGTAATTGTATCGGAATCGGAAAAATATTGGAATCGTCCCATCATTAATATATATATATATATATATATATATATATATATATATATATATATATATATCCACATGCAGACTGTTTCGCTGTATCACAGCTCTTCAGTGCGGCTAGACAAGCAAGTGTCTCAAACCGGAATCAAAACTCGACTATTAAGCTGACAGTCGGCGCTTCTAACCCCTGCGCTATCATCTGACACCTGCTGAATGTAAGTGAAAACGTCAATGTAAACTCAAGTGCCGGAGAGCTCGAATTGTTTTTACCCAATGAGCAATGCCTTAAAAGCTAGTGGCAGTTGACGATTTCCTTACGAGGGCTCTACCCAAGAAGAGGAGCATATAGTCATCCACATACAGAACCTTATTTATTGGATTGGCAAGTAAGTTCCTCCATTTAAAAAAAATGTAAATTGAAATTGAAATTGAAAAGGTTTAATAATAAAAAATAACAATTAATAAATTGTTGTTTATTTCTTCCCAACGTTCAATAAGATTGTCAATGCTTTGTTGGTAGGAATCAAAAAGCAAAAAGAAGGATGTGTAGAAACTGTTCATTTTTCTGGACTTGACATTCCATTTCATTGATCGGAAAATAAACAGAGATTAAATTAAATTAACTCGAAAAAAAAAGAAGAAATTAAAAAATGATTCCAAAATAGAATTCTTGAAAAAGTTTCCAAAATTTGAAAACACAACAGATTCCAAAAGAAAAAAAAAAAAGAAATTAAAAAATGATTCCAAAATAGAATTCTCGAAAAAGTTTCCAAAATTTGAAAACACAACAGATTCCAAAAGAAAAAAAAAAAAAAGAAAACGCCAGGAACTTAGTTACCAATTCAATACTTCTTTCGAAGAATGTGACAATTACATAAGATTTAATGTAATAATAGTTTTATTCAAAACGGTATTTCTGCTTAGCATCATTTAGCCGCTTCATTCTGCCGCCTTTTTTATTCCACTTGTATACACTCTTTTAATCTTAGGATAAAAATACCATTGAAGTCCTTTGATGTTATTCACTATCTGCTGCTGCTGTTGCTGCTGCTGCCAGACTCCTTAGTTTCTTTTGTAAAACCTCCAAGAATCACAGTTTTAGGGCTCATTATCCTTCTGATTAGGTTTGTGTTCAAATGTTGGTTGCCACCCCGAAGTCACGCTACCTCTGATTTCTATTGTTTTTTTTTTAATGCGTCCATTCATTTTCTTGAATGGAAAATTACCTTCTACCAGTGGCGGGTAGGGGTCTGGTGATACCCAGAGCGAACTCATTGATTGTATGCCTCAAAGAGTCAAGTACAAGTCCTAGTACTGAAAAATATTTTAAGAAAAGGAGATTGTTTGAATATGATTGGATGGCTTCTCAATCTGAATGTCAAGGCCACCGCCCCGTCCCCCCTCCCCTCTACGCCACCGCCCCGTCCCCCCTCCCCTCTACGCCACCACCCGTCCCCCTCCCCTCTACGCCACCGCCCCGTCCCCCCTCCCCTCTACGCCACAGCCCGTCCCCCCTCCCCTCTACGCCACAGCCCGTCCCATCTACGACACCACCCGCCCCCTCCCTTCTACGCCACCGCCCCGTCCCCCCCTCCCCATTACGCCACAGCCCGTCCCCCCTCCCCTCTACGCCACAGCCCGTCCCCCTCCCCTCTACGCCACAGCCCGTCCCCCTCCCCTCTACGACACCACCCGCCCCCCCCCTTCTACGCCACCGCCCCGTCCCCCCTCCCCTCTACGCCACAGCCTGTCCTCCTCCCCTCTACGCCACAGCCCGTCCCCCTCCCCTCTACGACACCACCCGCCCCCCCCCCCTTCTACGTCACCGCCCCGTCCCCCCTCCCCTCTACGCCACAGCCTGTCCTCCTCCCCTCTACGCCACAGCCCGTCCCCCCTCCCCTCTACGCCACAGCCGTCCCCCTCCCCTCTACGTTACCGCCCCGTCCCGTCCCCCTCCCCTCTACGCCACAGCCCGTCCCCCCTCCCCTCTACGCCACAGCCCGTCCTCCTCCCCTCTACGCCACAGCCCGTCCCCCTCCCCTCTACGACACCACCCGTCCCCCCTCCCCTCTACGACACCACCCGTCCCCCCTCCCTTCTATACCACCGTTTTCCAAGTACAGTAAAACCTTCGTTAAAACTCGGTCTTACTTTATGAACAAATCGGTTTATGAACAGAATTCTCTAGAACTCGTCTGGCTACCACAACTAAAAAGAATTTTAATTTCTTCCTCCGTGTGCCTTACATTAAACGGAATTTCCATGTACAGAGTTTCTTTCCAATAACTTCCCATCTGTGGAACATATTATCACAGGACTGCTTCCCTACAGACTGCAACATGTTTGTCCCTAAATCCACTGTCAGCAAATGCTTGTTATAAACCGTCCCCCATAAATAATCAAACTTTGTTCATCATTTTCAATCCTCTCATAATAGTCTTCATCATTCGACTGACAATTTATCAATCTCATTAACTCGCATCCTTGAATGGCTTTTAGCCTTGATACGTGATCACTCATTAGTAAATAAATTAAAAAAAGAAAGAAAGATATTACACACGCCTTTTTTAACTCTTCTGTTTTCTTATTTATACATCCCGGGCACCACCGAGTTGCCCTGCTGGTGTACAGGAGCTTCTTTTGAAAAAAAAAAGAAGAAAAAAAAGGTAAATTGAAAACACCGGAAACATTTCATTATTTCATAATGATTTTGAGTAGAGAAAGTGTTTGATTCAGTTTGGCATCTTATTTCTCTCTCTCTCCCTTCCTCCCTCCCCTCTCTCCCCTCTCTCTCTCTCTCTCTCTATCCCTCCCTTTCTTCCCCCCTCTCTCTCTCCCTCCATCTCTTCCCCCTCTCTCTCTCCCTCCATCTCTTCCCCCCTCTCTCTCTATCCCTCCCTTTCTTCCCCCCTCTCTCTCTCTCCCTCCATCTCTCATCCTTTCTCTCTCTTTACATCTTTCTCCCTCCGTCTCTCTCCCCCTTCCTCTCTCTCTCTTTCTCGCCCCTCTCTCTCCATTCTTTCTCAGTTTCCCTCCCTCTATCTTTATATCCTCTTTCTCTCCCCCCCTCTCTCTATTAACCTCTCTCTCATTCTCTCTTTCTCTATTCATCTCTCTCGCTTTCTCTACCTCTATCTATCTATTCCTCTCTCTTTACATCTTTCTCCCCCCCCCGTCTCTCTCCCTTCCTCTCTCTCTCTCTTTGTCTCTCCCTTTCTCGACTCTATCTCTCCCTTCTTTCTCTGTTTTCCTCCCTCTAGCCTTCTATCCCTCTCTTTTCTACCCCCCTTTCTCTGTGTCTCTCCTCCTCTCTCTCATTCTCTCTCATTCTCTCTTTCTCTATTCATCTCTCTCACTCTATCAATCTCTCTCGCTTTCTCTAACTCTATCTGTCTATTCCTCTCGCTCTCTCTCTCGCTCTCTCTCTCTCTCTATCTATCTATCTATCTATCTATCTCTTTCTCTCTCTCTCTCTCTCTCTCTCTCTATATATATATATATATATATATATATATATATATATATATATATATCCCTATCGGTGCACTAAACACTGCCTATCTCTTTCCATCCAGAAGACATGTTCATGACTCATTCAAATGGAGTGTTTGTTGTTTTGCTCTTCAACTCTTAAGTGATTATTTCCGTCCTACAAGTTCCCCTTCACAATATTGGAAGCGTTCACATTTACGTTTGAACATTTTATATATATTATATTTAATATATACAAATTTAAATTGGATTATTAATGTCAAACTGAATATTTAAAAAGGGCCCCAAAAATAAACAAACACTTTTAAAAAAGAAAACTTAAGATTGCCAATGGCGGAAATTCTTCCTTCAATACATGTTCTATTTAGAAACATGCACTGATTCTTCCTTCAATACATGTTCTATTTAGAAACATGCACTGATTCTTCCTTCAATACATGTTCTATTTAGAAACATGCACTGATTCTTCCTTCAATACATGTTCTATTTAGAAACATACACTGATTCTTCCTTCAATACATGTTCTATTTAGAAACATGTACTGATTCTTCCTTCAATACATGTTCTATTTAGAAACATGCACTGATTCTTCCTTCAATACATGTTCTATTTAGAAACATGCACTGATTCTTCCTTCAATACATGTTCTATTTAGAAACATACACTGATTCTTCCTTCAATACATGTTCTATTTAGAAACATGCACTGATTCTTCCTTCAATACATGTTCTATTTAGAAACATGCACTGATTCTTCCTTCAATACATGTTCTATTTAGAAACATGCACTGATTCTTCCTTCAATACATGTTCTATTTAGAAACATGCACTGATTCTTCCTTCAATACATGTTCTATTTAGAAACATGTACTGATTCTTCCTTCAATACATGTTCTATTTAGAAACATGCACTGATTCTTCCTTCAATACATGTTCTATTTAGAAACATGCACTGATTCTTCCTTCAATACATGTTCTATTTAGAAACATGCACTGATTCTTCCTTCAATACATGTTCTATTTAAAAACATGTACTGATTCTTCCTTCAATACATGTTCTATTTAGAAACATGCACTGATTCTTCCTTCAATACATGTTCTATTTAGAAACATGCACTGATTCTTCCTTCAATACATGTTCTATTTAGAAACATGCACTGATTCTTCCTTCAATACATGTTCTATTTAAAAACATGTACTGATTCTTCCTTCAATACATGTTCTATTTAGAAACATACACTGATTCTTCCTTCAATACATGTTCTATTTAGAAACATGCACTGATTCTTCCTTCAATACATGTTCTATTTAAAAACATGTACTGATTCTTCCTTCAATACATGTTCTATTTAGAAACATGCACTGATTCTTCCTTCAATACATGTTCTATTTAGAAACATGCACTGATTCTTCCTTCAATACATGTTCTATTTAGAAACATGCACTGATTCTTCCTTCAATACATGTTCTATTTAGAAACATGCACTGATTCTTCCTTCAATACATGTTCTATTTAGAAACATGCACTGATTCTTCCTTCAATACATGTTCTATTTAGAAACATGCACTGATTCTTCCTTCAATACATGTTCTATTTAGAAACATGCACTGATTCTTCCTTCAATACATGTTCTATTTAGAAACATGCACTGATTCTTCCTTCAATACATGTTCTATTTAGAAACATGCACTGATTCTTCCTTCAATACATGTTCTATTTAGAAACATGCACTGATTCTTCCTTCAATACATGTTCTATTTAGAAACATGCACTGATTCTTCCTTCAATACATGTTCTATTTAGAAACATGCACTGATTCTTCCTTCAATACATGTTCTATTTAGAAACATGCACTGATTCTTCCTTCAATACATGTTCTATTTAGAAACATGCACTGATTCTTCCTTCAATACATGTTCTATTTAGAAACATGCACTGATTCTTCCTTCAATACATGTTCTATTTAGAAACATGCACTGATTCTTCCTTCAATACATGTTCTATTTAGAAACATGCACTGATTCTTCCTTCAATACATGTTCTATTTAGAAACATGCACTGATTCTTCCTTCAATACATGTTCTATTTAGAAACATGCACTGATTCTTCCTTCAATACATGTTCTATTTAGAAACATGCACTGATTCTTCCTTCAATACATGTTCTATTTAGAAACATGCATTGATTCTTCCTTCAATACATGTTCTATTTAGAAACATGCACTGATTCTTCCTTCAATACATGTTCTATTTAGAAACATGCACTGATTCTTCCTTCAATACATGTTCTATTTAGAAACATGCACTGATTCTTCCTTCAATACATGTTCTATTTAGAAACATGCACTGATTCTTCCTTCAATACATGTTCTATTTAGAAACATGCACTGATTCTTCCTTCAATACATGTTCTATTTAGAAACATGCACTGATTCTTCCTTCAATACATGTTCTATTTAGAAACATGCACTGATTCTTCCTTCAATACATGTTCTATTTAGAAACATGCACTGATTCTTCCTTCAATACATGTTCTATTTAGAAACATGCACTGATTCAAGTCCGGTACATTCATCTATCCCATATTTGCAAAGATATAACAAAAATCTTTGCAAGTAGAATCATTAGTTTCACGTCTCATATACCAGGGCCTTTGTAAAATCGATGGCATAACTTTGGATTTCCGTTTCATATGTACAAAGCAGCCTCTTTGTATGGGGCCTGCTTTTGTAATAGCATTCCCCCATAACTAGTCCAATTTCCTTTCGTGATTTATTTCTTCCCCTGTGTGGTCTCTGGTTTGTGCTGATCATATTTATTTACCTGTATTTGGTCTGCTGTATTATATTACAGAAAATAACAAAGGGCCAACATTCGTAGGATGCCGACCAGGTCCCGCATGTTGGCTATCAAAGACATCTTTGCCGATCATAACACTCAGATCTTTTTTTTTGTGTGAGCCCCAAAGCTTTTAGATGTCTTGGTATCAGTTTTTCATGGTTTGGTTTTGTATGTGACAACACCAGATCCAGGCTTATTTTACCTGTGATCCTGTCACAGTGATAGTGTCTATCTATCGCATATGTAGAAATAACAGTGCACTATCGCACACGTTGTACATCTTAGATGTTTACAATAAAGAATGGGTATCAGTATTTGTTTCAATGGCCTATAACTTGGAAACCGCGAGTTTCCGGACCTATGTTTATGGGAATATTTTTCATTATTTGGACGTATAGAACATAATCCCGAAGTTATACCATCGATTTTCCAAACACCTTGTCGGGTTGATGCATTCACGTTCTTAGAATAATCATATAATTTCGACAAAAGACGGAAAGCTAATGAAGATGGGACAAGCGAGATGGGATTCGACCAAATTGGACGGGGATGATAATTATTTTCGTGTTCCTAATTGATTTCGTCCTGTTTTCCAACTTCCTCTATCCTTTCTAAATCTGACATTCACTATTCATCAAATGTCAAAAAGTTGTTTCATTCAGTTTCACAACTTTTGGGGGAAGGAAACGCTTTTTTTTTATTTAATGGATGACTAACTTACACGAATACACAGCCACACACATCATCATCATCATCATCGATTTAACATCCGTTTTACATGCTGGCATGTGTTGGACGGCTTTTAGTAATTGACTTTCAAACTAACCTATCTCTGGTTAGGTATTTATTTATCTCTCTTTCTCTCAAATCTATTGCTCCCTTCCAGAGGAAAAAAGAGAATTCTAATTAAAATTATAACCTTGTGGCATTATTATTACCAATAAGAATGTGATTTTTTTTCCGGCCTTTGGTTTTTTTCTTAATTCGTATAAGTTAGAATGTGATTGGTAAAAGTTTTTTTTTTTTTCAGGGAATAGTAATTAAATTAGTTTTAATTTTGTGTGTGTGTTTTTTAAAAAAATATGATACAAATATTTAAAAACCTTTCAGTATAGTAAAGAATATACTTTAAAATCATAATCCAATTTAAACAAGCCGCGCATGCGTGGTCCCCCTCTGTATGGGACTCGATGTGGCGAGTGTAAAATGCAATAAATTTGGGCAATTTGGGGCATTTGTGACCCCCATTGTACCCCCTGGAGCGCGAACCAGAATTTTTCTGAGGTCAAGGATGCTCATTTTATATCCAGAACAATTGCCTCTACATTTTGGCCAAGTTTCAGAAAAATTGAATGGATGGATCAAACGTTATGGGAGAAAAGGGTAATTTTTTGCAATTTTGGAGGTTTGACCCCCTGGGGGCGCGAACCAGATTTTTTCCAAAGTCAGCGATACTTATTTTCTATTAGGAACAATTGTCTCCATATTTTGGCCAAGTTTCAGAGAAATTGAATGGATGGATGAAAAGTTATGAGGCAAAAAATGTCATTTTTTGTCATTTTAGAGCCTTTTGACCCTCTGGGGGGCTAACCAGTTTTTTTTTTCAAAAATTGGAAAATGTCACTTTCTAACCTGACAAAAGTTACAACTTCATGCAAAATTTAAGAGAAATTCAATGCGGAGAAAAATCCGGATGGACAGACGGACGGACGGAAATGCCTCAAAACATAGGTCCCCCGATTTTATAAATCAGGGGGACCAAAAAGAAAGATTAATCTTATAGCTTTATAGGCTACAAATTAATACCAGTCTTCAGATGATTTGTGACGCCTCTAGGCTGGACCCCCAAATGCACTGTAGTTCTGCAGGAGAAATCTGGAGATCTCTACCGACAGTCGTGGTGACCCCTTTGTGTTACTGACAGAAGAGGCAGGACGAATCTGCTCACCTGTTGGTACTTGTGTGTTAGGGTTAGGGTTGACAACGATTGGCGACATGAGCAAATTACAAGACGAATTAGGATTACGAAAATAATCTATTTTATTTATCTTCCTCCTACAAGGTAAGATGTGACACAAGGTCGGGAAAGTGGGATTTGAAAAACCAGCGCTCGAGAATTTGAGCACTCTGGCCATTTAAAAATTGCCTGGGCAGTCCCGTCGGCATTTCCCGGTAGGCGCACCTCAGGTGATTAGCAATAAACTAATCCTTTCTCAAAGGGTGAGAAGACAAAGCCTGGGAGGGTGCACTTCCTAGAACTGCACAGGACAGATCAGACCGATAGACTGGTGTAAATCAAGACCCGAAGGGCCAGACAATACCGGTCTATGGGGTGGGATAAAAACCCTGGATTCGACTACTTATCATATGTCTATAGTAGTTGTCAGTTCGAAGCTTAATAAAATTTCATAAATTTATACAAAACAAAAAAAATCTCTTAATGCTGTTTTTGTTTTACAAGATTTTTCCTATATCTTCAAAAAGCTCTTTTTTCTCTTGATCAAGTTCATAAAAAGTCCTTCTTGAGTCTTTCTTTTTGTATTAAATTGTATCCCAGTTTTTAAAAGTGGCAAGCCTCAGTCTCTCTCTCTCTCTCTCTCTCTCTCTCTCTCTCTCCTCTGACCCTTGGTCTTTTTCTTTCATGTGAGGGGTATAAGTCTGTCTCTTTCAACATGTCTATATCTCTCATTCACTGTGTCTATCTCTTCCCTTAACTGTCTCTTTATATCGTGACAGTCGTGGCAACACAGGGAGAACCATAAGGTCTGTCTCTCTTGCTGTCCATTTTATATTTTGACATTTTCAATGCAAAAGAAAGAAGGGAGTGGCTATTATATCTCAGATTTACAGAAGTTCATTTTATAAACAAATTACTTCACTGTCATATACTTGTCGTAGCCGATAGCACTTTTCCCAAGAGTTCAACATTTAAACTCTTCAGCCTGACATTCTCAGGCAACATGAAGTTGAATAAGTACATAGAAAATGCTGCCAAGCCTGCCATAAAGAAGGTAGGCTCCCTCTACCGGGCTAGAAAACTTCTTACACCTGCTGGTATCTTATATCTCTATAAAGCCACCATTTGCCTGTGCATGGAATAGTGTTGCCATACCTAGGTTGGTGCATCAACCACCAACCTCTCCCTCTTGGACAGAGTGCAAAACAGAATTTCTAACCTAATAAGTCCTGCACTGTCTGCCAAACTCCAACCCCTGTCACATCACCACAGTGTTGCATCCCTGTGCTTGTTTTACAAGTACTTCCACGGAATGTGCTCCAATGAACTTACTTCACTTGTACCTCCTCAACGTAAATACTCCCGACCTATCTGGCTAGCAGCAAAATCCCACCTCTTCTCTGTAGAGGTCCCTAAATGCTGGAAGATTATCTGCTCTGATTGTTCCTTACCTCGGACCGCTTGCCTTTAGAATTTTCTTCCTTGCTCCCTGTTTCCCCGACCGTACCAACATTCAGAAAACAAACATCTTGCTGTCCAACTCCCTGCTCATGTTGCCCCTATAAATCTGTCCCTTATCACAGTAGCCCCTAACGCTTCAGTGGCAATATGACCCCTTGTTTGAGGTGAACAAAGTTAAAAACATGTTTTTAATTAGTTATTGCATAGAATATTTGGCAATATTTCAACCTCTAAGCAATATCGTGTCTATATTATCAAAAATCTCTAACATTCTGCAATTGAATTTTCTATTGGACTATTACCAAGGTTTTAGGTGAGACAGTTTTTAATATGTTTTATTTCATCTTTCCAATATCTACTTTCGCGTTAATCCATTTGTGGAAAATAGAAGGAATGAGCATTAGAAATATTATTTATTTATATTTGTTAGAAGAGCAGAATGGATGCCAAAACTTTGCCATCTCTGGCAGAAGTCTGAAAATCCTGCAGCCATTCACATATCAAACAGATGTTGTTACTTGGCGAATCGTAACATATGAAATTACAATTGCATAATGTTCAGCTTTTACGTTTTGTCTACATTACCATAAAAAAACAAAAGATTATTTTACATATCACCTGCAATGGAGCCAACTCTGATGCCAAGATAGCAAGCAGGTCTGTCGTAACTTTAGGATTATCGTAACTTTAGGATTTTAATTTGGAAGTACTTGAAGCACAGCAACTGATACAACATAGTAAATGAAAAGTAAATGGCATGGAAATTCTTCCTTTCTGTATTTTCTTACTCGTTCATTTTAATCACGAAAATATTTCATGAAAGGAAAGGTTTAAAATATATATATATATATATATATATATATATATATATATATATATATATATATATAATAATTTCTGTAAATGTAAAAGATTCTAGTTTTTTTTTCTTTTTTTCTCAGACTCCTTTTCAATGCTCTTATTTTGATGTCAGCAGATACTTGAATTGTATCAATCGATAAAAGAATTTTAGCTAAGTTCAAATTTAAAGTAACTTTTGTCATGTGATATAAATATATGACCTTAATTGGACAAAAAATGTTCCAAGAATAATATTTTTATGCAGTGGGTGTCCAGGTGGGTGAAGTTACTTTTGCTGTTGTTGTTGTTATTGTTGCTGTTGTTGTTGTTGTTCTTCTTCTTCTTTTTCTTTCAAAAATATATTGCTCTAATAGCAAAAAACGAAATAATTCATTGGTTAATAGATCGAGTTTTTGAAATATGACTTGAAAATAACTTTCCAGATTGAAAAGAAATATTAAAAACTTTCTTCTTCTTCTTTTTCTTCTTCTCTTCACCTTTCTCCTCCTTCTTCTTCTTCATTGGTTAATAAATCGAGTTTTTGAAATATGACTTGAAAATAACTTTCCAGATTGAAAAGAAATATTAAAAATCTTCTTCTTCTTCTTCTCCCTCCTCTTTCTCCTCCTTCTCCATTTTCTTCTCTTCACCCTCCACCTTCTTCTTCTTCTTCTTCTTCTTCTTCTTCTTCTTCTCTTTCTCCTCCATTTTCTTCTTCTTTTTCCTCTTCTCCTCTTTCTTCCTTCTTCGTTATGCCTCTTTGGGTATCTCTCCAATTACAACCCTTTACAATTTTTCTTTGTAAAAACATGCATATCATAAAACAAAACTCAAATAAAAATAAATCTGCTGTTGTTTGAAAAATAATCTTTTTATTTGATTCATTTGTTTGTTATGCTCTTTGGGGGATCTCCCTTTTTAACTATCTTCTCAATTCAACCTTTTAACCCTTTTTTTGCAAAGTCATTTTCACTATAAATACAATATCAATATACAGATCAAATTCTCTTAAATATTTCATCCGATAGTTCTCAAAAATGCCCTCTTAATTCCATGTTTACAATCATTTCTGAATTCATCAAATTACATCTTAAAATTGAAGACGTTATTTATGTTCTTAATCTGATGAGACAATCTGTTCAAAAAATATATTACTCTATTAGCCAATTCTTGTAAGTCAACGTCGGATATATCATATATTTCAGGAGAGTAGAAAGTGACTAACTTGGGTTTACTTTCCGCAGCCTCGTAACTCTCGCTTACTTTATTTTGTCTTTTAGTCCTCGCATTCCATGAACGATCTTTCTGACAAAGGGGGAAGAATTGCTGTTTTCTGAGTCAGAATCTATCCATATAACACTTATCGTTGGCTAGTTTTTGACCTTGAAGTAGTATTTTCGTTTTAAATCCTTACATCAAGTGGCTTCATGCCTTGTCTGGAGCGATGTTAATATATATATATATATATATATATATATATATATATATATATATATATATATATTATAGCAATAAACTCAATTAGTTAATAGATTTAGATTTTGAAATACATGCATTAAAAATAATCTTCCAAATTGAGGAGACTTTTTATTTTAAATGTCCATGATAGTGAAAATAAAAAATAAACATTTTGAGTTTTGCTTGATGTCATGGGGTTGTAGTATCTGTTCCGATGAATACTACACCCCATAGACTGGTATTGTCTTGGCCTTTGGGGCTTGAATTACGCTGGTCTATGGGTCTGTCCTGTGCAGTTCTAGGAGGTTCACCCTCCCAGGCTTTGCCTCCCCTCTTTAGGGAGGAGTAAGTTTATTGCTTACTGCCTGAGGCTGCCCAGGCAATTTTTAATGGCTAGAGTGCTCACCTTCTCGGACGCTGGCTTTTCAAGTCCCACTTTCTCGACCCGACCTTAGGTCACATCTTACCTTGTGGGAGTAAGATAAAACTGGCCTTGTGCCTAACCTCCTTAGTCAGTGATTAATTTAAAGCAGTGGCCAATTAAGAAATGGGCTCAGATTTTGAGTCTTCTGAAGAAAATTGCTATTGGATCACTCGATCACTTTAACACGGCAGTTATACTTTGCTCAGTGAGTTTAGTCATTCAGCATTCAGTATCATGACGTCATGACCCATGAAATATCCCACGTTGACTTGTAAGAACACTTTTCCTGATTATTATATTTCTTAATGGCAACTAAATACCGTTTTAGGTATGGCCACACACTATCACATTGTCTATGTAAACCAGGGGTTGGCAACCCTCAGCCTGCGGGCTACATCCGGCCCGCCACCCTGCTATGCTTTATTATTGCAATCTGGCCCACGAACCCCCAGTAAAACTTTTGTAAACCTTTTAATTTAGGTTTAATCAATAATATTTGATAAAGAAAAATGGATGAAATATCAACAGAAATGTTTAACAAATTTATTACAACTGAACACAAAATAAATTAATGAGTTAATTGCCGCTGTAACGCGAGATGAAATCAGACAGTCTCCAGACGTGGTCAATGTTTACTTTCTCTCCAGGCAAGACTCCATCGACAAGGGCGATAACTCCGAAATGGTCCAAGGGAGATAATTGCGTTTTCTTTAGTTGTCCTAACAAAAACTCATCTCATTTTGTGACATAGACGTAAAAGTAGGTTTCAATTAAGATTTACAGTGGGATAAAAATGTATAAATATCAGCGAGCGATGATGCATGTATATTTCATTTTTCTTTAACTATTAATTTCAAATCCTTGGCTTGAAATAAAAATAGAAAAAGAAAAAGAGAGGCAAATAGGAAACGAGAAACGCGGAAAGGGCATAAAACAGAGAACTTATGTGAGGTGTGTCGATACGAATGTTGGATCAACTTGCTAGTTTCCCCATCATTATTTTTTATGATTCCAAAATGGCTCTTCGTCGGCGCCTTTTATAACATCACATACAGAAGTCTCTTGATAAAAAATATTAGATTTGTAGAGTGTTCAATGCAATGTTTGTACAATTTATTCATGTAAAGAAACTATAGTAATTCCGAGATTTCGTTTTTCACCCTGGCCCGCGACCTTCTTCCAAAAGTCTCATCTGGCCCTCACTCTAAAAAGGTTGCCCACCCCTGATGTAAGGCAAAGGTGCTTTGTAGATTTTTATCGGAAATTATTTTGGTGAATATCTTGAAACTAGAAACCCTGTTAGTGATCCGAAACGAGATCTGTTGAAAAAGAAGACATTGGCCACATGCTTCAAAAGGCGTATAAAGATTATATTTAGGGTCTATGGCTACGTGGTGATAAGCATTTTTAGGTCCAACATGTTAAATTTCTGTATTTGGTGATCTCGTTTATCATCTTGTCGATGTTTGGATTGTTATAACTGGTGAAATAGTAGAGGTGTGAGTACTTATATGATTATTTATTATTTATGAGTACTTATACCCAAAACCGGCTCATTGGGGATGATGGTAAAAGTGTTCGCTAATAGGGCAAAGAGACCAAGTGTTGTATGTACCTCCCTCCTCCGAGGAGAGGTCTAATGTCTCGTAAGTCACAATCAAACAATATACGTGGTTGTTATCGAATCAGAAGAGCACAATTAAATTCTACCAAGTGTTGTATGTACCTAAATTTCTGATTATACTCTTCTAGGAGTATGGAGATGTTGCATCAGCTGTTTCTCTTTATTTGCCTCCTCACGCGGTCAAAGTAAGACAAGTTCTGTTTTTAATCTAGGGAAAATGCAGCTCCCCAAAATGGGGTACTTTGAATCAGGACAAAAATGAAAATTGTCACAGTCAAGGATTTCTCTTATGTCATAATAAATACTACACTGTGATCTCTTTTCCTGTCCCCCCTCTCTCTTTTCCTCTTCCCCCTCTCTCTTTTCCTCTTCCCCCTCTCTCTTTTCCTCTTCCCCTCTCTCTTTTCCTCTTCCCCTCTCTCTTTTCCTCTTCCCCCTCTCTCTTTTCCTCTTCCCCCTCTCTCTTTTCCTCTTCCCCCTCTCTCTTTTCCTCTTCCCCCTCTCTCTTTTCCTCTTCCCTCTTCCGAGGAGAGGTCTAAAGTCTCGTAAGTCACAATCAAACAATATACATGGTTGTTATCGAATACAAATTAAAAATCAGAAGAGCACAATTAAATTCTACCTTGTGTCGTCCGTTTTCCCCATGACTGAGACATTTGAAGAAAGAATCATTTATTAAACTGCTGACGTTGCCTTCTCTTCTGCTAGCAGCAGAAGGAGGAACTTCCTGGTTACAGACATCTGGGGGCTTTAGCCCTTTATCATCGATTCTAAAGTCATCCTTCACACATGCTGTTCGCTCAATACTTCCCAACGAACTCTCCACTTCTCTCGCTCCCTCTCTCTTCGGGCCATGCGACGTCACGTCCGTTTACAGCAACAGTGCAAACTCTGGCCCCATGACCCTGATTTCCTGTGTACATGTCAACATTGCCTTGCGAATCCAAATCATCAGACACCTACCAACAAACTTACTCTTTACTATTTAACACAGGATTCAATCCTCAGTTGAAGCATATCAAAGACTTTAAAAATGGTACTTAATGCCCCTTGCCAAACACTCAGAATTACAAGTTGATGATCAAGGGTAAGTGGAGTCATCTTGGGAAAGGAGTGGCGCCCTCCCCTACACCTTGGTGTAATAGCTAATTAAAAGGGAGCCTTCTGGGTCACCCTCGACCATGGTCGACCATTTTACTTTTTTTCTATACTTAATACTGAACCCTGATGAACACCGGATGTCATATATTGTCGTTCAGAATAATTGTTACCAATTGTTAATGAATTTATATACAAATCTCAAGAAGCACGACCTCTAGCGAGATAAAAGAGTACCAATTGCTATCACTGCCCCCTTATATTTAACAAAATGGCGTCTCTCAACTCAAATACTCAATCAAAGGAAAAAAAATAGTATTTCTTAAATGATAAATAAAAAAAAACTGGATTGCTTTCTGTAAAATTGGTTTTTCATTTTTTTACCATAACAAGTAAGTATTTCCTAAAATTAAAATTTAATTTTGTGTATTTACCGGAGAGTGTTATGTCAATAGGCACCTTTAAGTATACTAGAAATTAAGCAAAATCTTGGTGGTGCAATGAGTTAATAATCAGACAGCTCGTCACCAGTAATGGGTCCAAGTTACTTTTTACTTCGTTTTCTTTTAATGGTTGGCTCTATTTTGTTTTGTTTTTTATATACTAACGAGTCACCGCTTATCAAGGGCGAAAAGCAACTCGAGGATAAGTGTTAATGAGTTTGTCAGTTAGACGAAGAACAACACCACGAGAGGAATGGAAACGATGGGGGATAGGGGCAGGATTTGATTATTTAAGACGACGGCTCGACAAGAATTTATTAACATTTGATTTGTAAACGTTGAATTTGTAAACATTGAATTTGTTAACATTTGATTTGTAAACATTGAATTTGTTAACATTTGATTTGTTAACATTTGATTTGTTAACATTTGATTTGTAAACGTTGAATTTGTTAACATTTGATTTGTTAACATTTGATTTGTAAACATTGAATTTGTTAACATTTGATTTGTAAACATTGAATTTGTTAACATTTGATTTGTTAACATTTGATTTGTTAACATTTGATTTGTTAACATTTGATTTGTAAACGTTGAATTTGTTAACATTTGATTTGTTAACATTTGATTTGTAAACGTTGAATTTGTTAACATTTGATTTGTTAACATTTGATTTGTAAACATTGAATTTGTTAACATTTGATTTGTAAACATTGAATTTGTTAACATTTGATTTGTAAACATTGAATTTGTTAACATTTGATTTGTTAACATTTGATTTGTAAACATTGAATTTGTTAACATTGAATTTGTTAACATTGAATTTAACATTTGATTTGTTAACATTTGATTTGTAAACATTTGATTTGTTAACATTTGATTTGTTAACATTTGATTTGTAAACATTTGATTTGTAAACATTGAATTTGTAAACATTTGAATTTGTAAACATTTGAGTTGTTAACATTTGATTTGTTAACATTGAATTTAACATTTGATTTGTTAACATTTGATTTGTAAACATTGAATTTGTAAACATTTGATTTGTAAACATTGAATTTGTTAACATTGAATTTCTAAACATTTGATTTGTTAACATTTGAATTTGTAAACATTTGAGTTGTTAACATTTGATTTGTTAACATTGAATTTGTTAACATTTGATTTGTTAACATTTGAGTTGTTAACATTTGATTTGTTTACATTGAATTTGTTAACATTTGATTTGTTAACATTTGATTTGTTAACATTTGATTTGTAAACATTTGATTTGTAAACATTTGATTTGTAACCATTGAATTTGTAAACATTGAATTTGTTAACATTTGATTTGTTAACATTTGATTTGTAAACATTTGATTTGTTTACATTGAATTTGTTAACATTTGAGTTGTTAACATTTGATTTGTTTACATTGAATTTGTTAACATTTGATTTGTTAACATTTGATTTGTTAACATTTGATTTGTAAACATTTGATTTGTAAACATTTGATTTGTAACCATTGAATTTGTAAACATTGAATTTGTTAACATTTGATTTGTTAACATTTGATTTGTAAACATTTGATTTGTTTACATTGAATTTGTTAACATTTGAGTTGTTAACATTTGATTTGTTTACATTGAATTTGTTAACATTTGATTTGTTAACATTTGATTTGTTAACATTTGATTTGTAAACATTTGATTTGTAAACATTTGATTTGTAACCATTGAATTTGTAAACATTGAATTTGTTAACATTTGATTTGTTAACATTTGAGTTGTTAACATTTGATTTGTTTACATTGAATTTGTTAACATTTGATTTGTTAACATTTGATTTGTAAACATTTGATTTGTAACCATTGAATTTGTAAACATTGAATTTGTTAACATTTGATTTGTAAACATTGAATTTGTAAACATTGGATGATCATGTAATAGTCATCAGGGAAGTAGCCTCATGGCATTGTGTTCTATCATGTTAGTCAAGTCTTTGGTGGTGTGCTTATTTTCACACCAGATAAAAACAACAGAGTTTGAAAAAAGTAATCTGGTGAATAATATCAATATATATAAAGTTGTAAGTGTTGTCTGTCTGTTTGTTTACAATTTCCTCCTCAGATTTTGGAGATAGATCCCCATAACTATGCATATTCTGACACTGCATTACCAAGCTGCCTTTGATGAGTATATTTTATTTTGATCAATGGGGGTACAATAATAGTGTGGGATATCCGTTTGTGCCGGACATCCATAAAAAGGAAATACGTCTTTTTATTCGATTTGATTTATAACTTCAAAATTTTAAAAGTTGAAAAAAAAATAAGAATAGAAATGGTGATATAGGTGTCAAGGATTGGAACAGGAGTGCACATTGGTTCCAGGGTGACGCCGGTTATATTCTACTGATATTAGGGTTAGAGTTAGGGTTAAAGACTATGAGTTTACTGAAATTTATTTCAATTAATATCACTTTACTTCCATCCAATCAATGCTGAGTATATCTTTCGGCCCTACTCCAAAAATTGAATTTTATAAAATGTAAAAAAATAAAAAAAATAAAAAGGTAACATTGTGTTATTGGATGGGAAAAAGGAGGACATAAGGTTTCTTCATTCAATCCTGGGCAACACCGGGTCTTCCTGCTAGTTGTAAAGATGTGCTTTATCTATGCATTATCTTCATATTGTGGTCCTATTGTTGTAGCAAATGCCACGAGGATCGCATGTGTGCTGACTGATTTCTCCATCAATAATTATTTATAATCAAAACTGTTGTTTTGGGGTTTGCATGAATCTTTTTTATTAAATCGTTCATGAAAATAATATGCGGTGAACATATTTGTGTGGACAGCCAATTCCTTTAAATTAATTATAGAATAATTAATTTAACTCAATCAATGAAAAATGCACCAGCAAACACCTCGTTGTGCCATAATATCATCTATACCGTACGCACGATAACATTGCTTTATTTTATTCTCTCAGCGTTTTGGTGTAAACAATTTTAAAGAATAAACCACGACATGGATTGCAATCGCAAGAGAAAATATCCGTTTTCTGTGTGCTAGTACGATAGGAAGCCGCCTCGTATTTAAACTGAAAGTGAGCGATTAATTTTGTAGCTACACTAATATTTATATCAGAAATATAAATCTCTCCGAAAGAGATTAATTGATAGCACATTTTTCTTCATCAAATATTGATGCGTGATTTTCATCTTTTCCCAAGTTTCATGCATTTTTCATGTTTTTAATCTGACAAGATACATATGTATCTATAATTCATATGTCGAGCAATTATTGTAATTATTGACATTTAAATGTAGTTTCAATATGTGTAAACGAAGGCAAATAGCCAATTTTATGTATTTTTATAATGATTTAAACTTTACATGTGGACATTGTTGTCCTGCAGCTTCGTTCTGTTTTAGGATTGGATTTGTATTATTAATTTTTTTTCTTATTCTATTGCCATAACTACTACAATAACACACACACACACATATATATATATATAAACAGTGGAGGATAAATACAAAATTAGTGACTCAATGTGTTAACGACCCCTGCTCCCCTCCCCAACACACACACACGTCCACACGCACACACATATATACTGCTACTGATTACAGCTGATTTGAGAATATGCGGTTTGCCCAAGTTGAAGAAAAACCTTCGACGGTTTTTTCACACATTATATTGCATGTAAATCCCCTTCCCCTACTTCTGTCTGAATCGCAGACGATTTCATTTTATTTCTATCTATCTATCTTTTTATTCTACCATTTTTATTATATCTCTCTCTTTTCACTTTATTTTATTTTATTTTATATTTTATATTTTGATTTTGATTTTAACATTTTGATTCTTAACGGTCCCAACCTAAATTTTGAAATTTGAAATTTCTTTTCTTCTTCTTTTTTTCTCCATTTCATTCTTTCCAAATATGATCTAAGGTTAAAATCAGATTTTAACTCTGCCTGATGAGATCTCAGTTTATAATAACTCTTGATCGATAACATCGACATGCCAGTGTCGCAGATTTTGTACATGTCTGTGTAAATAAAAAAATAATCAAATATATATATATATATATATATATATATATAAATATATATATATATATGATAATTTTTTATTTACACAGACATGTACAAAATCTGCGACACTGGCATGTCGATGTTATCGATCAACAGTTATTATAAACTGAGATCTCATCAGGCATATATATATATATATACTAGCGCCACATCTCTCAAAAAAGGAGGAGGTAATGCCTGGGAGGATGGTATCATGACAACAATTACTGACACTGTAATCTTCTTTAAAGAAACCAAAAAAGTAATTTTCATTTGACATTTTGGTAATTTAAAGGAAATTTTTTAAAAAATAATGATTGTCATAGTGTTATTTGATATATTCCAATGTGGGGGAAATATACTGTGCATGAATATCGTCAAATTTTGCTTTTTAGGAAAAGACAGCAAACTGTTTCATTGATATGGTCTTTAAGATATTCAACATTGATAAATTTTATTTTGTTTCAGTATAAAAATGAAAATGAATTCCCCATTAAAAACTGGTTATTTAATGAAATGAATAAACATAAGGGTGGAACGTCGATTGGTCATAGAAAACGATTTTATATTACTGAGTAATTCAAAATGGGTACTTTGTACTTTTCACCTTTATTACAAAAGAAAGAAAAAAATATGTAAAGAATATTAAAGAAAAATACTTTTTTTTTGTAATTTAGAAAGATTAGAGGAGGTTTCTTTTCTATGACAAATTTTTAATTCATCATCATCATCATCATCATCATCATCATCATCATCATCATCATCATCATCATCATCACCACCACCACCACCACCATCATCATCATCATCATCATCATCATCATCATCATCATCATCATCATCACTACCAACATGTTAACTCCTTAGTCTTTTGGCTAGGAGCAAAATGTAGTATCTGTGCTGAATCTGCACTTATTTTTTATGTTCTCTGTCAGTGAAGGAGAAATAAAATAAGTTAAGTCCACAGGGGAAGGCCAAGAAAAACATGACAGGAAGGGATAAATAAAGGCCTGGACAGAGATACCTATCTATAGTTTGGAAGTCAATTTCTTAAAGCCGTCTATAACGCATGCCAGCCTGTAAAATGGACGTAAACCTGATGATGATGATGATGATGATGATGATGATGATGATGATGATGATGATGATGATGATGACAGTGATGATGATGATGATGATGATGGTGATGGTGGTGATGATGATGATGATGATGATGATGATGATACTCTGCTCTTTATCAAAAATGTGTTATTAAAAAAAATTAATGAAAATGAAGCTGTTGTTATATATATATATATATATATATATATATATATATATAGTAAGCAATGAAAATATATATGGCAATCAAGCTACACAGAGGCTCCCGTGTTTCATCCCCGGGGGGAATCGTCAGGCTAGATGCCTGACGATTCCCCCCGGGGATGAAACACGGGAGCCTCTGTGTAGCTTGATTGCCATATATATTTTCATTGCTTACTACCTAGCTCTATTTACATATCGAGCACTGTTGAAGTAAATACTGAAAACTGACACATAAAAAATTATATCTCCTTATAATATTTTATGTGGATACATGAAGTACTAATATATATATATATATATATATATATATATATATATGTATATATATATATATATGTATGTATGCGGAAAAACATTATGACCAGCAACATGTTACCACAGAGACAGCCACTGTGATAACAGTTGAACATATCAGATTCAGCTGCCCTAGAGTATTTCGGTTGCACGCATTGAATTATTTGAAAAAAAGGGGGGAAATGGCTGCCCGCCAACAAGGCATTTGCCAATTCACAGTTATTGATGTGAATGAAGGTTGTTGTTTTTTTTTTCCTACCATGTACACGTCAAAATCGTGAAAACAGTTTTACTGAAGATGAGCGAATAAATGTGCCACAGCCATTTATACATCCTTGTTACTTCCCTCAGTCGAGTTTGTCACTTGTGTACAGCCGTGCGTCCACATCGCTTGACCAATTGTCACTAAATTTGGTCACAATATCAGTCATGATCTAACTTAGAACTGATTTAATTTTTAGATATCTAGGTCAGTGGTCAAGGTCACAGAAAAGATCACACCTTTGGCGATAACTATGGTTCTGTTCACCATAGAAAATCACTACTTGGCTCATATTGTAGTGAATGAAGTCCGCGTCTTATATGAGCTTGATCATGAAAAGTTCGCTCACGGTCAAAATTTTGAAAAAATTCAACTTCTGATTTTTCCAAATTTGATGTATGGATCTGATAGTCTTTGATAACAAGTAACCACCATGCAAACTTTCAGCCTGAACAGATAAATATATTTTTTAGTTATCAATATTTCCATGGCAACAAAAGTGCTTCGCTATGAAAAATATGATGTTGCTAGGGTTAAGGCTAGGGCTATGTCTCACAACTGACCTGTTCTTGTCGCCTATGAAACCACAAAATAACAGACCAGCCTGATTAGTCCTCCTAATGAATGTTCAATCTGGGTAATGTCTTCAATATGGAAGAAGGACAAATGGTTTGATGATTTTCCATTGATACACTTTGTTCCTATCCATATTGGGGAGTATCTTTAGAAGATACTACACTTCATCATTTCTATCCTCGATCAGTAAAGAAGAAATCCTTCTAGATTGAGGCAATTTTAATTTTAGTTCCAATCCAGAGTTCTCCTTTTCTATGTAGTTGTCCCGTTAGCATTCTGAAGAGGCCAGAAGGTTGAAATAAATTATAGTGCCGACAGCTAAAATGTGTATGTGAATTTTTTCTTTATATATTTTATATATATATATATATATATATATATATATATATATATATATATGTGTATCGAGGCAGCATTTTTTCTTTAAGACACGTATTATTAAAAATAACCGACAATTTTTGTCTGGCTATTTTAGTGTTGATCCCTTCAATTTTCCGGATTAAAATCTTAATCTCGGAAGGAAATTGGCTGATGAAACTGCCATAGTGTAAATGTTGGTCCAGAGTACTTTCTGACCCGTCTGGGTCCATCGTCAGTGGAATAATGACAAACAGGTAAAGACCTGGAGTGAGATTTATAATTAATTATGGCGGGAAAATTTAACTATGTTTGTTAGGTATTATAAGCATTTAAGTATATTAGTGCTAGTGTTAAAATTAATCTTGTTAATAGCAGGTTTTTTAGTTTTAATGAGTAAAGCTTCTAGTATGTGGAGTTTTTGAGTATTAGTATTATGTTCTATGATTTTAGTATTGTCTACGAGAAGTTTTCGGATTTGAGAGCGGGGACAGGAATGTTCATTAGTAAGGTGTCTAGCTATAGCACTATTATCGGATAGATGCATGGTCAACCTCCTGGACAGAGTCGTGGTGGTCGAGCCAATATATACGTGTTCTTGTTGGTTGTCGGAGACACAGTCTCCCAAAGGACATTTAAATTCGTATACTAGGCCCGTCCTACCCAAGACTCCTCGATTAGAGTCTCCGACAACCAACAAGAACACGTATATATTGGCTCGACCACCACGACTCTGTCCAGGAGGTTGACCATGCATCTATCCGATAATAGTGCTATAGCTAGACACCTTACTAATGAACATTCCTGTCCCCGCTCTCAAATCCGAAAACTTCTCGTAGACAATACTAAAATCATAGAACATAATACTAATACTCAAAAACTCCACATACTAGAAGCTTTACTCATTAAAACTAAAAAACCTGCTATTAACAAGATTAATTTTAACACTAGCACTAATATACTTAAATGCTTATAATACCTAACAAACATAGTTAAATTTTCCCGCCATAATTAATTATAAATCTCACTCCAGGTCTTTACCTGTTTGTCATTATTCCACTGACGATGGACCCAGACGGGTCAGAAAGTACTCTGGACCAACATTTACACTATGGCAGTTTCATCAGCCAATTTCCTTCCGAGATTAAGATTTTAATCCGGAAAATTGAAGGGATCAACACTAAAATAGCCAGACAAAAATTGTCGGTTATTTTTAATAATATATATATATATATATATATATATATATATATATATATATGTAGTAAGCAATGAAAATATATATGGCAATCAAGCTATACAGAGGCTCCCGTGTTTCATCCCCGGGGGGAATCGTCAGGCTAAATGGAGCCTCTGTGTAGCTTGATTGCCATATATATTTTCATTGCTTACTACCTAGCTCTACTTACGTATCGAGCACTGTTGAAGTAAATACTGAAAACGGACACATAAAAAATTATATCTCCTTATAATATTTTATGTGGATACATGAAGTACTAATATATATATATGTATATAGACGTTCCCAATTGTAATCGTTTAAGAGAAATATTTTAAGCAATATTACTTTTTAAGTTAAAGACTTGGAAGAATACTATGGAAAGTAATTTCTGAGAGTGAATGTTACCGAGACCAAAGCGAGAATCAATGATTGTAATGTTGGAAAACCCTAAAAAAAACGGAAAATTCCACATCTCAGATTTTGGAAAGGGAGTTGGAAGCAATTCAATTTATTTAGTGTGGTATTTGTAAGCATTGGATACACAAGAAGTGGAATTACTAGTAGATTGAGAGAGGATAACCAGTTTGGGTGCAAGAAGTGTAAAACAATGGAGACGAATAAGAACTCCGAAAGTATATTTGGATGGTGAGGCTATTGAGGTTGTTCGGAAGTTTTGTTACCTTGGTGATGTTAAGTGGAGCAATGGGCAAGCTGGTGTTGGTGTGATTGGAAAAATTAGGAGTGGATATAGTAAGTTATGGGAAATTCTGTCATTACTAACCAGCAGAGCATTACTGCTGTCGACCAAGTATATGTCTGCAGTGTAATGATGTATGGAAGTGAGGATATGTGTTGCATGGAGAGAAATGATATGAGAATGATATAATGGATGTGTAATGTTAGCCTTAAAGCTGGGCTTAGATCTGATGACCTCAGAGGAAGATTAAATCTGGACAGTATAAGGAAATGTGTCCAGAACAGGAGACTTTGTTGGTTTGGTCAGGCTAAAAAAATAGATGAAGGTTCTTAGGATATATAACAGTTGAGGTAGCAGGGTCAATTGGCAGGGGAAGGCCAAGGAAAACATGGGAGGAAGTGATAAGGATAGATTTGAGAGAACGAGCGATAAATAAAGACCTGGCCAGAGATAGGTTAGTTTGGAAGTTAGTTTTACTAAAAATGGTTCAACACTTGGCTGGATGTAAAACAGATGGAGATATAATGTGAGTTTTAAAGACATGCTTAGATCTGATATCCTCAGAGAAAGAGTAAATCTGAACAGAATTGGGAGATGTGTGCAGAACAGGAGACTTTGTTCGTTTAGTCACATTGGAAGAATGAATGAGAGTTCTTGTGTTAGTAGATGTAGAACAGTTGAGGTAGCAGAGTCATTTTTCATGGGGGAGGGAAGGAAAACATGGGAGGAAGTGATAAAGATAGGTTAGTTTGGAAGTCAATTGCTAAAAGCCGCCCAACACATGGATCCCTTATGGAGCGTGTCACTACTTGCAACAACTCCATAACGTGCCTGGATATCCTAGGCACGAGGCAGTGTGGTACATGGAAGAAGATCCGACTTGAGTACGTTCAACCTGACTGATGTCAACCCTTTGGATTTGACCACATGGGGAGCAGGCGTGAGATGTTGACTGGTGTTGCCCACCCATCCGGCTCACAGCACCCTAACCAAAACTGGAGGAGAAGGATAAAGAGGAGGAGGAGGAGGAGGAGGAGGAGGAGGAGGATGATGATGATGATGATGATGATGATGATGATGATGATGATGATGATGATGATGATGATGATTTTAAGATTTATAAATGAAAGTCAGATACATAATGGCATGACTATTTTATTTAATGAATAAATTTTCTATGCTATTAATATATTCATAACATTAGTCATTGTTAGTAAATATTTCTAACAGAGCAGACAAATTATTTTCCTGTTTTCTTTACATTATTTGCTTCAATTATCTTTTCTTTTTTTTTACTTCATTCCGGAATCGTAAATGAATATAAGTCTTGTGATTTATTATCGTCTGCAATTCTATTCAAACCCATGTATATCTCGCTCTTCTGTTCAGCGGCGAATTCTTCAATTTTTGTATACGTGAATTCGTTCTGTTAATCATTAGCTTAATTACTTTTCTGGAATTGAATCTTCGGTAATTAGTTGGAGTTTATTGATTTCCGTATTGGAAAGCACACAGTTTATTTTATCTGCAGTTTCATGGGGAAACAAGAGAACGCTTTATCTACGTGCAATAAACATGGGGGCGGACGGTTTTACATTTTGATAAGGTTTTATTCGACTCATAATAAAGTTGAAATATAATAAGTTTGGTCCTTTAATAATAAAAAGCCGAAATAAAGTTTTTTTTGTCTTTTAGTGTTGGAGAGGTAAATAAGGGGCAGGTAACTCTTCTCATCAGCTCCAGCTTTCAAACAATATTTTTCCATAAAATACCATTTTTTTTGTTCTCTTAATCTAAATTAAAGCAATTTACTTAATAATAAATGCACAACAAGGGTTAGGGTTTTGGTTAGGGTTTAGGGTTAGTGTTAGGTGCATGTTTCGGCACCAGAAATTAATCTGTGTGCTTGTAGAAAATCTATTTGTTTTGCACTGTCTGAGGTAAAATAAATAATATCTTCAAACTTGAAAGAGTTAAGATCCATTTTCCTAATTTCAGAGGAAATCGTGTTTAAAAAGCGTGGTAAGAGTTACCTGCCCTTTATTTACCTCTCCAACACTAAAATACAAAAAAAACTTTATTTCGGTTTTTTATTATACAAGCACCAACAGTTTCTACACTCTTGAACCTTGTAAAATCTATGGTATCTTTGAACTTTCTTGACTGGAGCAATTTCGTTTCGGTTAATTTGGGGTTTTGCATTGCCTCCTATTACTACGGTGTTACCTTATTTTCTTTACCTAAAAAATAAAATAAGACCAGAACGAAAAAAATGTTGCTTTTTTTTGTATATTGGTAGATTAACACCCTCTTCTGAATCCCCACCCCCACCCCCAAATTGTTTTAGGAAATTATTTTATTTTATTATTGCAGAATTTAGAGTGGGGATCAGTTTTCTGTATGAAATTT
This sequence comes from Sepiola atlantica, assembly GCA_963556195.1. Taxonomy (NCBI): domain Eukaryota; kingdom Metazoa; phylum Mollusca; class Cephalopoda; order Sepiida; family Sepiolidae; genus Sepiola; species Sepiola atlantica. The sequence goes on along the minus strand of OY744543.1, from coordinate 65,786,438 downwards.
AACTAAAATTATCCCCCATTTCCAGGCTATTCTAGCATTTTAGGGCAGTTAAAAATATTTGTTACCACTAACCCTAAGTCCGAATGGCTGCCAGTTAGGGTTAGGGTAGGTTTAAGTTTTGGATTAGGTTAGAAGACCGTAACGAATTTTTGGAAAAAATAATTGATTTGAGAAAGAATATTTTTTAAAATAATTAATCAAACTTTGTAAAAAATACCACTTTTTTCAGGAACTTAATAGCTCCTACCATGATTGATTCACACGGACATTCAATCCGAACATGACTACTACTACTACTACTACTACTACTACTACTAGAACCATAACCATCATCATCATCATCATCATCATCATCATCATCATCATCATCATCATCAGTTTAACATCCGTTTTATATGCTGACATGCATTGGACGGCTTTTAGAAATTGACTTAAAAACTCACCTATCTTTGGCCAGGTCTTTATTTATCACTCTTTTCTCAAATCAATTCTTATCACTTCCTCCCATGTTTTCTTTGGCCTTCTCCTGTGAACTGACCCTGCTACCTTAACTGTTCTACATCTACTAACCCAAGAACTCTCATCCATTCTTTCAATGTGACCATACCATCAAAGTCTCCTGTTCTGCACACATCTCCCTATACTGTCCAGATTTAATCTTTCTCTGAGGTCATCAGATCTAAGCCCAGCTTTAAGACTAACATTGCACATCCATCGTATTATTCTCGTGTCATTTCTCCCCATGCAACGCATGTCCTCAATCCTCACTAGCTAGCTTTCACTTCCATACATCATCACATGGCGTGCACATGCCTGATAGACTCTTCCCTTCACCGAGAGTGGTAACGTCTGTTTACTAAATTTGTTAAATAAAAAACAAAAATAGTCAAATTTTTATTTACTTTTAAAAAGACCTTGGCTGTTAGGAAAACAATATCGTTTGAGTGGGCGAATCCTCTTAGAATGGTGAGTCTATGTTGGATCCGGTGACACTTTTTCAGGGTAGATGCACTTTTAGTTTTTAAATGTGAAGTAGATGGTATAAAATTTCAAAACCTTCCGGAGGTTGCTACAGAATTGGATTTCTGCCCAGGAACTAGAGTACATTCTTTTAAGTCTCCAGTCGTAGACTCGCCCTATCAGCGAGGGCTGTAGAATATGCCGACTGCACCTTTACAGAACGATAAGACCCTCTCAACCGGGCCACCTGTTCACCAAGCGTGATGACCCATGATGCTTGAGGCCGGGATCCTGGTGGCTGAGCAGCTGATAACTATGGAACTAAAAGGCTATTAGCTGCAACATTCCGCTTTGGCCGTTACTTGGACTAGATGTAAGGTCAGAGAGGCCCGGTCTGATCAATTGGCTGGTCATGTCAAGCCGTCTCATATATAATCCATAACAGATCACAGTTCCCTCCAGAACATCACTGATATCGCTGACACACATTCACAAATATATGATGAAAAGTGGTGACGGAAAGTCCATTTATTTGGAAAATAGCAAATTGGTATGGATGCTGAGTCCAGACAATCTGATATACTTGGATAGTAGAAACGATGCAGTGCAGGTGCTCGAAGACTCCTCTGTGTATCTTCCGCACAACCCTGTCATTGCAAGGTGGATGGGTTTGGAGAGGTAAGCGAGAGAAGATGTCGGCTCACCATTTTGTAGTAGGGTTTCTGCATCGGTATTCATGTTTTGTTCTCAGCCTTTTGGCCAAGATCAAAGTGTAGTATCTGTTCTGATGGATGCTACACCCTATAGACCGGTACCGTCTTGGTCTTCGGGTCTTGATTCCGCCGGGTTTGTCTTGTGTAGTTCTAGGAGGTCCACCCTCCCAGGCTTTGCCTCCCCTCTTTGGGGAGGAGTAAGTTTATCGCTTACTGCCTGAGGCGCTCCTACCATGGAATGCCGACGGGGCTGCCCAGGCAATTTTTAATGGCCAGAGTGCTCAAATTCTCGAGCGCTGGCTTTTCAAATCCCACTTTCCGACCTTGTGTCACATCTTACCTTGTGGGAGGAAGATAAATAACTCGGTATCCATCCTACTGGCTTTGTTTGCTATGAAGAAAAGGACAAATTTCTTCTCTACAATTCAAATCAATTTTATTCAACAGTTTCATGGAAAGAGTTATGAAAAACAGGAATACTACATAGGAGACCCTTGGGCAAAGATTAGTACCCACTTAGCCTCCCGATCAGAGTAGGTGACGTCATGGCAGGCAGGTGATGAATGAAGGGTTGAGCAGCCTAATCGATTTTGCAAACTGGTCCACCCTTCGTTTTGTGTTAGGAAGATGATACTATTTTTTTGTACAATGGCTAATACTTCTTGCTCTGTAAGAGAACTGCCCCTATAGAAGGTAATTGCAAGCCACTTTAGGTAACCACTTTGCAAAGAACATCATGGTGAAACAAAATATTCAAATAAGAATGGAGAACCATGATCATCGATGTCTGCAAACAGACATGATACCTGGAGAAGAAGAAGAAGAAGAAGAAGAAGACCCTAACTAAAATAATAATTAGCCGACGTACATGTCCTATAGAAATGGAACTGAGTCTATGAGTTCCATCTGGTCTAGCAAAACTATTGCTAGAGGTGAGGAAAGATATATACGTTGTGTCGGTGTGACATCTCCAAAGGAAATATGCGTCTTGTAAACATGATGCTCACGGTTTCACTTTTCATAAATGATGCAAAAAGGTTTGGGCGGAAGTGCTATCCTGCACAAAAGTGTTTTGGGCAAACAACGCATCAATTGCTCTGCGAATGAGAACATACAAGTATTTTTTAACCACTTCATTTTTGCTTTTAAATGTCCCCTTCCATTTCTGGTCAGGGGTTTCGAGAATAGGTATGCTTGTTCGAGGGTAGGTATGCTTATTCGAGGGTAGGTATGCTTGTTCGAGGGTAGGTATGCTTGTTTGAGGGTAGGTATGCTTGTTCGAGGGTAGGTATGCTTGTTTGAGGGTAGGTATGCTTGTTCGAGAATAGGTATGCTTGTTCGAGGGTAGATATGGTTGTTCGAGAATAGGTATGCTTGTTCGAGGGTAGGTATGCTTGTTTGAGAGTAGGTATGGTTGTTCGAGAATAGGTATGCTTGTTCGAGGGTAGGTATGCTTGTTTGAGGGTAGGTATGCTTGTTTGAGGGTAGGTATGCTTGTTCGAGGGTAGGTATGCTTGTTCGAGAATAGGTATGCTTGTTCGAGGGTAGGTATGGTTGTTCGAGGGTAGGTATGCTTGTTTGAGAATAGGTATGCTTGTTCGAGGGTAGGTATGCTTGTTCGAGAATAGATATGGTTGTTCGAGAATAGGTATGCTTGTTCGAGGGTAGATATGGTTGTTCGAGAATAGGTATGCTTGTTCGAGGGTAGGTATGCTTGTTTGAGAGTAGGTATGCTTGTTCGAGAATAGGTATGCTTGTTCGAGGGTAGATATGCTTGTTCGAGAATAGGTATGCTTGTTCGAGGGTAGGTATGCTTGTTTGAGGGTAGGTATGGTTGTTCGAGAATAGGTATGCTTGTTCGAGGGTAGGTATGCTTGTTCGAGGGTAGGTATGCTTGTTTGAGGGTAGGTATGCTTGTTCGAGGGTAGGTATGCTTGTTTGAGGGTAGGTATGCTTGTTCGAGAATAGGTATGCTTGTTCGAGGGTAGGTATGCTTGTTCGAGGGTAGGTATGCTTATTCGAGGGTAGGTATGCTTGTTTGAGAATAGGTATGCTTGTTCGAGGGTAGGTATGCTTGTTTGAGGGTAGGTATGTTTGTTCGAGGGTAGGTATGCTTGTTTGAGGGTAGGTATGCTTGTTCGAGGGTAGGTATGCTTGTTCGAGGGTAGGTATGCTTGTTTGAGGGTAAGTATGCTTGTTCGAGGGTAGGTATGCTTGTTCGAGGGTAGGTATGCTTGTTTGAGGGTAGGTATGCTTGTTCGAGAATAGGTATGCTTGTTCGAGAGTAGGTATGCTTGTTCGAGGGTAGGTATGCTTGTTTGAGGGTAGGTATGCTTGTTCGAGAATAGGTATGCTTGTTCGAGGGTAGATATGGTTGTTCGAGAATAGGTATGCTTGTTCGAGGGTAGGTATGCTTGTTTGAGAGTAGGTATGCTTGTTCGAGGGTAGGTATGCTTGTTCGAGAATAGGTATGCTTGTTCGAGGGTAGGTATGCTTGTTTGAGGGTTGGTATGTTTGTTCGAGGGTAGGTATGCTTGTTTGAGGGTAGGTATCCTAGTTAGCAAAACCCTTTATTGCACTATTCTAAATTCTGAAAAATTGTAAACGTCGAACTTTCTAAATATTTACTGAACTGTAAAAATGAACAGAATTCTACCTAAATTTCATGACGCCATTATTATTATTATTATTTTTTCTGAACTATATTCGTTTATTTCTTCACTTCGTTCTCTGTTATGTTTTTTGGTCTTTGAGTGGCTATTCTTTATTCATGATGCAAAGAAATAGTTCCATTTTAGTTTGATTTTCAGAAACCCCTTTTTCTGTGAATTTCCTTTCAGATATAGCTTCAAGTGAAACCCTATTGTCATCTCAATGCATACTTAGGATTCGTTATTATTTTTGTTATTCGCTTTTTTTTTTTGCTTTTTTTTTTTGCACAAGAAGTTCTGAGTCATTTTAAGAGTCATTTATTTTCCGCTTTATGGATTACTGCGCCCTTTATTCAAAAAAAAAATGTAACTGTGTTACAAAAAGCACAACAGAGAATTACAATGGAATTAAAAACAATTTTTTGTCACTAGTTTTCGTTATTTTATTTATTTTTATCTCCCCACCACCCCCACTCTACCCTCCCTGGAAATGTTGAGAATAAAACTGAAGATGTTGAACCATAAAAGGTTGAAGGAATGACTTTGAAAACAAAAAGGAAAAGAAATAAAAGAAAAGATGAATGGATATTTCCTGTGGGTAGTGGCTTATCTCCCCTTTTCTTTCACTCTCTCTCTCTCTCCTCTCTCTCTCTCTCTCTCTCTCTCTCTTTCTGTCACTCTCTCTTAATTAAACAAAAGACCTTGAGTTGACATTTTTAAACCCATGGATCTATGAAATCATAATAATAATTTACTCATTCTTCTGTTTGACTTCCTGTGACATTTAAAATGGCGAAAGACTGTCATAGCTATTGTCTTTATATTGGCCTATTTTATCCCCCCCTCTCTCTCTCCCACTCTCTCTCTTTCTCTTTCTCTCTCTCGCCCCCTCCCCTATGTACACACACACACACACACACACTCACAATAGGTTTTGTTCTTTTGAATATTCTTTTGCATATTATTATTATTATTTGTCCAACATTATGAAATAATTTGAATATTTATTCTTCTATATTAATTTTGCAATTTGGCCACCACTGCCTTCTCACAGCCTGGACTCTACTACTTTCCTTCATCTCTCCATCATGTCAACCCCACATTTCGATGTACTTGCATGACATTTTTCTTAAAATTATCATCATGAGGAAGTCTTACAATAAAGACGAAACGTTGATGAATATATAAAAAAATACCTCTTGGTTTTTCCTTTTTCATTTCCCATATATATATATATATATATATATACAGGGTGGGCAAAAATAAGGGTCCTATTTTTAAAAATTCATAACTTTTTTATTTATTGATTTAAAAAAAAAATTTTTTTTTTAGAATAAGTAAAGGACCCCTTCCGAAGCAAGCATGAGCCGTATTAGCCCTAAGGAACGTACCCTCATTTAGAAAACATTATTTTTGCTTAAAAAACTCAAAACAGTGTAAAAAACAATACTTTAGTTTTAGTAAGTTTTAAGAAGTGTTTTTCGGCTAAAATTTGTTTTGTTTATTTCAAAAAATCTCGGAAGGGTCAGTCTACACACACATAAAGTTTGGTGAGTTTAACTTTTATTTTGTGGAAGTTATTCAAATTCAAGTTATTCAAATTTAAAGATAGGACCCTTATTTTGGCCCACTCTGTATATATATATATATATATATATATATATTAATAATAATAATAATTATAATAATATTTTTTTATCCATAGACATATATACATATTTCGTGATACCTTACACTCGTCAGTATAGTTAACATAACCGTACCGCCGATTGGACGATTCGAACCCCGATACAAGTGTTATGAACTTTGGGTTCCTACCGCTGGTTTGTCGTAACGATCGTACTTTCAAATACGAGAGAAATACGTCTTGTATTTATTTGTAAACGCAAGTAATGAGATTCCAATTTCCTAAATAGAGATAACTTTGCAACGTGGCTAAATTTGAATCTTAAATTTATTTTCTTTCACAGTGCTCAGCAATAATATTTTTAATAAATAAATATTTTTAATATCCATCGGCATATATATATATATATATATATATATATATATATATATATATATATATATATATATATATAATATTTATAAATAAATATTAAATTATTAATACCTACAGACGCTAGCGTTTCAAGCTTATTGCTTTCATCAGTGCAGGAAAGTAACAATTTCAGACGGTCGGGAGGCGCGACCACGGTTCATAGAATCTGCAAGCAGTCGCCATATCCACTCGGCCAACGGAAACTGTCACGTAATTAAGGGAAATTAAGATCTATATGTACCTAGAAGCGGGAACAGATAGAAGACAAGTCGAGAGTGTTCGACGAACGTATTCGGAACTTTGCATTTGAGCTTTTTGACAGTCTCTCTCTCTCTCTCTCTATATATATATATATATAGAGAGAGAGAGAGAGAGAGAGAGTGAGAGAGAGAGAGAGAGAGAAAAGGATGTATATGTTATAAAATAATGCCAATTGGCATTTTTAGAATTCCCTTAAAGTCAATATAAACCAAAACTTTTACATGGGCTGTTAAGTCGTTCTCACAAAATATTATTTGTCTATGAAACTTCTCAGAAAATTTTCACAGAAGAATATTTAGTTCACACGGTGTTCATAGGATAATATAAAAGATGTAATTGTTAAATATATTTTATGAATATTTTCTTTTAATAACGACAATTATTAGTTTTCCCGTTTGTATCAATAGATCGTGCATACATTTTTTTGTTTTGTTTTTATTTTTGAAAGTCTTAAAACCAGAAAAGAACGAAGTAAGTTCACATTTATTTAAAACTTTATTCAGTATTTTTTTGGTAGATCATTCATCGATGGAAAATATGGTTCTGCAAGAAAAGGAAAACCGCAAAAAAGAAGAAATGCAAGATTTTGACATTTTTACAACTTGTTTCAAACAAAAAGGAATATTATTAATAAGCGTCCATTTGCAGCTATGGCGTGACCACACTTAAAATTCGCATCATCAGTCTGGAACACATAAACACTTAGAAACCGGTCAGAAATAGGCAACAAAGCGATTACCCTCCATCAGACACCTGTCATACTCTGGACGGCTTCTTTTCCTGGATTCATTGAAGCTCCAACGTCTAGCTACTGATTTAGTAAGTAAAGAAAAGTGGTCGACAATAGTCGGGGGGGGGGGGGCGACCCAAACGCTTCATTTTCATTGGTCAACTATAGTCGGGGGGGGGGGGGGGCGACCCGAATGCTTCATTTTCATTGGTCGACCATAGTCGGGGGGGGGGGGAGACCCAAAGGCTTCCTTTTCATTGGCTAATATACCGAAATATAAGAGACAGCATCATCACTTTCTCAGGATTGCTCCACTTACCCTTGATCCTCACCTTATCTAGTTCATTCTTAAAATTGCATAAAATAAAAATTAATAAACCGATTGACCATAGTCGAGGGCGACCCGAAGGCTTCATACACCAAGATGGTAGAGTCGGTCGCCACTTCTTTCTCTGGATTACTCCGCTTACCCTTGATCCTCACCTTATACTGTTGAGTGTTTAGCAAAGGGGCATCAAGTACGATTGATTTTAGTCTTTGGTATGACTCGACCAAGGATTGAACCCTGGCCTCCCCGGCCCATTAGCGAACACTCTAACCATTCTGTCACTCACAGAATTATTAACCATCTCACCAACAACTCTGAGCGCGTTTTTGATTGCCATGTGTCTAACACACGTGGACATGTCTACAAAGTCAGAAAACAGCGAAATTCCTCCCACGACTTTTGGAAGCATGTTTTCACGCTCAGAATCACCGAAGCATGGAACAAACTGCCTGCATCAGTTGTCGGCTGCCGAGACACTGCATCCTTTAAAGCCCTATTGCTTCGCCAGAACTACAATAATCATTCATTTATGTAGTAATATTTAACCCACAGCTGGAGGGAAAAAGAAAGCGGGAAGAAAGACATATAGCTGGAAGAAAGAGACTAATTTTCATTTTTGTTTCTTTAGTTTTTTTAAACTTAACTGGCTTTGCAAACTCACTTTTTCCGGATTAAAACAATCTAGCCCGATCCAAATGGGTGACACAACGGGTATTCTAGTATTTAAAAAAAAAATTCTTTACGTTGTATGGGTGGAACTCGATATATCTGTCACTCTAATTCTGACTATGAATTTCATCGTGTGTAATTTTCATCCTCCTCCTTCCTCTCCCCATCATCGTCATCGTCATCGTCATCATCATCATCATCATCATCATCATCATCATCATCATCATCAAATTCGGTTTAACTCCCACTTTACATGCTGTCGTGTGTTGGACAGATTTTAGAAATTGACTTTCAAACTAACCTATCTCAGCCTAGGTCTTTATTTACCCCTCTTTCTCTCAAGACCATCCTTATCACTTCCCCCCATGTTTTCCTTGGCCTTCCCCTGTGAACTGAACCTGCTACCTCAAATCATCTACATCTACTAACCCAAAAACTTTCAACATGACCATACCAACAAAGTCTCCTGTTCTGCACACATCTTTCAATACTGTTCAGATTTAATCTTCCTCTGAGGTCATCAGAACTAAGCCTGTCTTTAAGACTCACATTACACATCTATCATGTCATTCTCATATCATTTCTCTCCATGCAACGTATATCCTCAACCCTCACTGGCCAGGTTTTACTTCCATACATCATCACACTGCGTACACATGCCTGATAGATTCTTCTTAGTCGACAGTGGTAATGCTCTGCTGGTTAGTAATGGCAAAAGTTTTCTGCACTTACTTCATCCACTCCTAACTCTTGCAATTACACTAGCACCTGTCCCTCCCGGTGCTCAAATAGTATCACCAAGGTAAGAAAACTTGTGGACAACCTCAATAGCCTCACCATAAAAATATACTTTCTCCACATCTCGCTTCTGATTCGTCTTCATCGTCTTCAACTTCTTGCACACAAACTGCTTGTAATTCCACTACACTTCCTGCTTATCCAATTCTAACCCTAACCTTAACACTAACACAAACTGCTTGTAATTCCACTACACTTCCTGCTTATCCAATTCTAACCCTAACCCTAACCCTAACACAAACTGCTTGTAATTACACTACACTTCCTGTGTATCCAATTCTAACCCTAACCTTAACCCTAACACAAACTGCTTGTAATTCCACTACACTTCCTGCTTATCCAATTCTAAACCTAACCCTAACACAAACTGCTTATAATTCCACTACACTTTCTGTTTATCCAATTCTAACCCTAACCCAATTCTTACAAGTATCACAAAAAATGGAGCTGTTCCCAGCTCCCTTTCTACAAATTGAGCAGACGAACTTTCCTCTTTCTGGCAAAAGTGATAATGTTGAATATCAAATGTTTGTACTTTGCAGAGACAAGAAATACATGTGTTTAGATTAAGACTATATTAAGAAATACATGTGTTTAGATTAAGACTATATTAACTAACGTGTGTTTAGGCATCAGTCAACAGCAACAGCAGCAGCAGCAGCTATGACGTAGGACAGTCACAAAGTTTTTTTTGTTTTTTTCTGTCAGGTTATTCGGGGGTATTTATGTCGAGCGACACACAAGTGCTACGCAGTTCGTCAGAGCGCATTCCATTAAAGTACTTATAAAACAAGCACATGAACGCAGCATTGCGGCGATGGGACAGGGGTTGGAGCTTGGTTGACAGTGCGAGACGCTATTGGATTTGAGACTCTTTTTTGGACGTTGTCTAATAGGGAAATACTAGTGGTAGATGCACCAGCTCAGATGTGGTAACAATACTCCATGCGTGTGCGAATGGTGGCTTTGTAGAGATATAGGATACTGGCAGGTGTAAATAGTTTTCTAGCATGGTAGAGGGAGCTCAGCTTCTTTGCAGCAGCCTTGGCAATGTCTTCTGTGTATTTGTTCCAATTTATGTTCCCTGTGAAGGTTACGCCGAGGAGTTTGAATGATGAACTCTGAGGAAGAGTGTTATTATGATGTGCATCTAAAAGACCTCCTCTAAAATCTAAAGGAAATTTCAATTTGGTAAAAGATTTTATATTTCAAGTTGTTAGTATCTCAATGTCTTTTCTGAATATTCTACAAACGACGGGTTCTAGCTAACTCATAGATGGAATCCTGGCAGGTCTTACCATTACTGGGAGTAACGCCAACTAAGGAATGACTCCACACTTCCTCAAAACTCCCAATTTGTGGCCGCACCTCCGGATGTAGTATAGAGTCAAACACAGAACCTGGTGGAGGTAGACATAATTTGGCTAGTTGATAGGGTCGGAATAGGCAGAGGAAATAAATTAAATAAGAACTTCTCATCTGTGTAGCACATTACCATGGGACTACTTCCCTGCAGACTACAACATAGTCGTCTTCAAATCCAATGTCAACAAATACTTGCCATTAACTGTCCTTATAAGAATTCAAATGTTGGCCATTCCATTCATCATTTTCAATCCTCTTATAATATTCTTCATCGTTTTCAATCCTCTTATAATATTCTTCATCATTTTCAATCCTCTTATAATATTCTTCATCGTTTTCAATCCTCTTATAATATTCGTCATCATTTTCAATCCTCTTATAATATTCTTCATCATTTTCAATCCTCTTATAATATTCTTCATCATTTTCAATCCTCTCATAATATTTTTCATCATTTTCAATCCTCTCATAATATTCTTCATCATTTTCAATCCTCTTATAATATTCTTCATCATTTTCAATCCTCTTATAATATTCTTCATCATTTTCAATCCTCTCATAATATTCTTCATCATTTTCAATCCTCTTATAATATTCTTCATCATTTTCAATCCTCTTATAATATTCTTCATCATTTTCAATCCTCTCATAATATTCTTCATCATTTTCAATCCTCTTATAATATTCTTCATCATTTTCAATCCTCTTATAATATTCTTCATCATTTTCAATCCTCTCATAATATTCGTCATCATTTTCAATCCTCTTATAATATTCTTCATCATTTTCAATCCTCTTATAATATTCTTCATCATTTTCAATCCTCTCATAATATTTTTCATCATTTTCAATCCTCTCATAATATTCTTCATCATTTTCAATCCTCTTATAATATTCTTCATCATTTTCAATCCTCTCATAATATTCTTCATCATTTTCAATCCTCTTATAATATTCTTCATCATTTTCAATCCTCTTATAATATTCTTCATCATTTTCAATCCTCTCATAATATTCTTCATCATTTTCAATCCTCTTATAATATTCTTCATCATTTTCAATCCTCTCATAATATTCTTCATCATTTTCAATCCTCTCATAATATTCTTCATCATTTTCAATCCTCTCATAATATTCTTCATCATCCAACAGATCAGAGGAAATAAATTAAATAAGAGCTTTCATCTGTTGAACACATTACCACAGGGCTGCTTCCCTGCAGACTACAATGCTTTCAAATGATTTATTTATAATTAAAACTGAATTTAATGTAAATCGATTCAAGCCAAACAAATCAAGGGTTAAACATCAAAAAGGAAAACTGCCGCAGGGTTTTTTGCGATTAGCGCCGCTAACACTTTACGCGATGTTGATGGAAACGCGAAAACGGTTTCTCCGTCTGCAGAGAATCCGGTTTTCCAGAATCTAACTGTGCACTCAAGTTCTAACTGAAGCATCGACCAGCCGGTAATGATTTTTGAATCATGATGATGATGATGATGATGATGATCATCATCCTCCTCCTCCTCCTCCTCCTCCTCCTCTTCCTTTTCTTCCTCCTTTACAGTTCATGTTCGAGCAAGTGTGGAACACTTTAACACCATTGGAGTGATTGCCTCTTTGCAGTTTGTGCCCCACCTGAGATACGGCTGTGAAAGCATTTGTAGCCTCATTATAGATGGAGGTTAGGGAGGGGGGGTGATTCTTTAAGGCTGCCAATTCTTTTCTCCTCCTCCTCCACCTCCTCATCATAAATAAGCAACATCATGATGATGATGATGATGATGATGATGATCATCATCATCATCATCATCCTCCTCATCATCATCATCATCATCATCAACATCCTCCTCCTCTTCATCATCATCATCATCATCAACATCCTCCTCCTCTTCATCATAAATAAGCAACATCATGATGATGATGATGATCATCATCATCATCATCATCATCAACATCCTCCTCCTCATCATCATCATCAACATCCTCCTCCTCATCCTCATCATCATCATTATCATCATCATCCTCCCCTTCTTTTTCTTCCTCCTTTACAGTTCATTTTGTTTTCTCAGTTTCAAGATAAATCACTTTGTTAATTATGTGTCGCGTGTTCACAAGCATTTCCTATGTATTTTCTTTTACTCTCTCTCTCTCTCTCTCTCCCTTTCTTTGTTTCTATCTCTCTCTCTCTCCTTTTCTTTTTCTCTCTTTCTCTTTCTCTCTGTGGCTTACTTTTTCTCCTCACACTTTTCTCTTTTGCTCTTTATCCTTCCTTCTCTCTCTCTCTCCCTCTCTATTCATCTTTCTCTCTCTCTCTCTCTCTCTTTCTCTATCCATCTTTCTCTGGCTCTTTCTCCCCCTCTCTCTCTCTCTCTCCTTTTCTTTTTCTCTCTTTCTCTTTCTCTCTGTGTCTTACTTTTTCTCCTCACACTTTTCTCTCTTGCTCTTTCTCCTTCCTTCTCTCTCTCTCTCTCTATTCATCTTTCTCTTTCTCTCTCTCTCTCTCTCTCTCTCTCTTTCTCTATCCATCTTTCTCTGGCTCTTTCTCCCCCTCTCTCTCTCTCTCTCTCTCTCTCTCTTACTCTCTCTCTTTCTCCTTTCTCTCTTTCTCTATTTCTCTCTCTCTTTTCCTCTTTCTTTCTCTCTCTCTCTCTCTCTCGTTAAATCTTGAAGAGAATAAATTGTTTTTCTTTTATATATATTAAAAGGCAATAACCTGTTTTTGTCAAATAAGAGGAAGTAATTGTTATTATTCTCTGTACGAATGTTTATAAACCCAAACGAAAGGAAAACACTTAGTTTGAGAATAGATGGTAGCAAGAGTCAAGGGTGTTTTTCTAATTTGGCAAATATAGCAAAACTCTTGATGCCTTACACTTCATTCTTGACTTGTTTAGTTTCAAACGTTGTTTTCACTTTTTAGCTGCAATCTAATTAATGGAAACTGTTGTATTTTCAGTTGTCAATTAGGTCTTTACGTTTATACAGTTTTCTCTTAAACAGCTCAATTTCTTCTTCGTATGATTCTACAGGGTGTCCATAATGTACAGACACATTGGCAAAAAAAAACAAACAATCAGTTGTGTTTCACTTGCTTCTCACCACAGCAAGATGTGGAACAAGGCCGGGAAATAGGGGATAAACCAGCTTCCCTGAAGAGTGTCCGTAATGTCTGGACATATTGGTAAAAAAGAAACGAGTAGGAATCTGTTTGCTTCCCTCTGCTGTAAGATGTGGCACGAAGCTACAAGCGACACTCTGGTCTATATTCACGTTTTAACCAAAGTCTCTGTGAACCTGTGTCGTAATCAGTTCTAAGACATTGCCAAGGCTGCCGCAAAGAAGGTTGGCTCCCTCTACCGTGCTAGTAAACTGCTCACACCTGACATTATCCTGTATCTCTACAAAGCCACTATCCGCTCATGCATGGAGTATTGTTGCCACATCTGGGCTGGTGCATCATCTACTAGTCTCTCCCTCCTTGACAAGGTCCAAAAAAGAATCGCCAACCTAATAGGTCCCTCACTGTCAACCAAGCTCCAATCCCTGTCCCATCGCCGCAATGTAGCATCCTTATGTTTGTTTTACAAATACTTCAATGGATTATGCTCCGATGAATTGGCTACCCTGGTGCCCCCTCGACGTAAATTCACTAGACTAACTCGACAATCAACTAAATCTCATACATTCACTGTGGAGGTCCCCAGATGCCGGAGAGCCTTCTACTCAAATAGCTTCTTTCCTCGTGCTGCTGGCCTCTAGAACTCCCTCCCTGCCCCTTGTTTCCCCCGACAGTACTGACATGCAGAAATTTAAAACTAATGTAAACAGACATCTCGCTGCGCAGATCCCAATTTAGGTTGACCCCCCCCCCCAACCTTCTCCCCTTTTCTTTTTTCTCAGTAGCCCCTTACGTCTACAGTGGCGGCCTGCCTTGTTTGGGGTGAACTACGTCAAAAAAAAAAAAAAAGTAACAGTCATCTGGAAGTTGAAGGTTCAATCCTTGCTGCAGGCGATAATAACTAAGAATAACATAATAATTTACACTTCAACCTGGTCATGGCTGACGGAACAAGAATAATCTACCCCCGTGGTATAAATAAAGGGTTCAGTCCAAAGATTCCATATAGGTTCCCGAGTTCAAAAAGATACACATGAAGAAGGCCGGAGATTACATCGGCCGAAACATTGTGAAAACACCAACCAAGGTGAGAATAGTAGTCCGAATAGTCAAAGTAATATAAATAAGCAATATTAAGATTTAAAACCTAACACCAATTTGGACACAAGATTAAAATTGTTTTTAGAAAAGGGGTTATTGGTCTTCTTTAATCAATCCTAATTTTAGCTAGACACGTTTGTTGATCCGTGCATACTAACAATGCCATTCACCATAATCTGTAGTCCGTCTCACGCACACAGCAACCACCACCGTAATACCACATTCACACTATGAGTTGAGTTACTTAAAATGATGTGGTGGAGCTGGCATAAACCCCCTTTATACTACCCCCCCCCTCCGAATACAACTAAATGAAATCAACGACAGGTTAGTAAGATCTTCTGAACCCTCTTTAAGGGTAGAAACAGTGGTGTGCAAAAGTCTGGTGATGCCCAGGGCTAAGTTCTTGATTGTATGCCCCAAAGACTCAAGTATAAGTCTTAGTAGGGGTGGGACATAATGGGTGAAAATTTCAAATTCATGCGAGTAGTATTTTTTGGGGTTCATTTATACATAAATAACACTAAACAATCAAACATTTTGAAAATTTTGCAAAATTCAGAAGGTGCAGGCCACTAGTTTTTGGCTATTTTACATTCATGAAACCCCTTTCACAGCCTGAAAATGGTCCTAAATTAAAGTACTATATCAGATTTAACCATCTATATCCATTCATAGCTTTTGAGGATGTTTTAGGACCTGCAATGTCGCATGAACCCACTTTTTGACCAAAAAATGATGGATTTTGAGTCCCGTGGAGCCCTAACGGCTATTTTTGGCCTGCACCTTCTGAATTTTGCAAAATTTTTAAAATGTTTGATTGTTTAGTGTTATTTATGTATAAATGAACACAAAAAAATACTACTCGCATGAATCTGAAATTTTCACCCATTATGTCCCCCCCCTAATTTTCACCCATTACGTCCCACCCCTAATTTTCACCCATTACGTCCCACCCCTAGGCTTAGTACTGAGAAATATAAGAAGCGGAGATACTTTGAATATTCCTCTCTGCAAGCAGGTCAGTCTATAAGTGGATGTGGGATTCTTAAGTGTGTCCAGTTAAAAAGTTGAATAAAAAAATCTCTTTTTCACACATGATAATTGAATTTCACGTCAAAAGCATTTCGCCATTTTTATTTCAAAATAGAATGCTTGTGTGGTGATGTTATTGAAAGAAAAACTAATTAAGTCACAATACTTTAAGGGCATGCTCAAGTGGGCTTGGCCGCAGATCAATGAACATAGTTGTTATCGAGATACGGTGTCCACATTTAGAGATATAGGATACTGGCAGATGAGAGAAGTTTTCTAGCCCGGTATAGGGAGTTTACCTTCTTTGCAGCAGACTTGGTAGTATCTTCTTTGTGTTTGTCCCAATTCATGTTACCTGTGAATCTCAGGTCGAGAAGTTGGAATGTTTGGGTCTCAGACGGTGCTATTAGCCATGACAATCGGTTCGAAATGTTTCTTAAAAATTAATTTGTCTTTTGTAATGTGACCGTAAAGAAAGAAAAAGAAAGAAGAAAACAATTTGTCTTTTCACTGGCAATTTAGAAATAGATCACAACTTGTTGAAAATCAAGTCGGTCCTTCTGAAGTTGGAACATTTGAACACAAATGCTAAATAGGTAATGGATTTTGATCAAAATTAGAATAAGGATTCTAGACATAAGGTTTAGTATCATTATATCTTTATTTTAATCTTCGTAAGGGGAGATAAAAGTGGTGCAAAACTCTTCTGTTCGGGAGAATTAATTTTATCCGTCCTGAAAAGAGACATTTTAATTGTTTTGTTTTTTTTAATTCGATGATTGTTTTGATTTTACCTGGCACAGTGTAGTATCTGTTCCGATGGATACTGCACCCAATAGACGGATGTCGTCTTGTCCTTCGGGGCTTGATTCCACCTGTCTGTGGGTTTGTCCTGTGCAGTTCTAGGAGGTCCACCCTCCCAGGCTTCGCCTCCCCTCTTTGGGGAGGAGTAAGTTTATTGCTTACTGCTTGAGGCGCCCCTACCGGGGAATGCCGACGGGGCTGCCCAGGCAATTTTTAATGGCCAGAGTGCTCACTTTCTCGGGCGCTGGCTTTTCAAACCCCACTTACTCGACCCAAGCTGTGGTCACATCTTACTTGTGGGAGTAAGATAAAATTGGCCTTGTGCCTAACTCCTGCAGAGGAGTAAATAAATATAACAAATAATTCTGTTTCGCAATATTGTTTTATTTCCAGGACAAATATTTAGCATTTTTGTTCAAATGTTCCAACTTCAGTAGGACTGACTTGATTTTCAACAATTTGTGATCTATTTCTAAATTGCAAGTGAAAAGACAAATTGATTTCTTTCTTTCTTTTCCTTTCTTTACGGTCACATTCAAAAGACAAATTCATTTTTAAGAAACATTTCGAACCGATTACCCTGAAAAAGAACATATCAACTTTCTGAGTGTGTCTTGTGTAGTTGTGTAGTTTTTATCTTTAGCTGGACACACAAACACACATACACACCACCTAATGTCTGGATGCAAGATCCGTTTGGCTGATGGTCATTACACTGCCCGCCACCACAAAAGTATGTAAATACCTACATTGGAAGATCTGCGGAGAGATGCAGCTTGAAAGATCGCTGAACATCTGGGAACATGAACCCCCACCCATAACATCGAATGGAAAAGTGGCAGTGTTCTATGATAAAGACATACAGGCGGGCAGATACATTAAAGGCAAGGCCATCAAACCAGACATTGTCATCTGGAACAAACCAGAAAAAACTGCTCTCATCATTGATGTAACCGTCCCAAATGACTATGGCCTCAATAGAGCCGAACGGGAAAAAATAACAAAATACCAAGACCTCAAAAATGACTTTAAAATAACATCGTCCCTCGAGGAAATAAACATAATACCGGTTGTAGTGGGGGCAACTGGTCTAGTGAAAAAAAATCTAAGAAAATACTTAGAAACAATCCCGGGAAGACCAAACTGTAGGGAAGTACAGATAGCAGCCCTAACAGGAACAACATCTATCCTTAAGAGAGCCCTCGGATATAAATTTTACTCATAGGGAAATCAAGTGTTAGCCTCAAGAGGGGGACCCTTGATCTCTTTAGATAAACTAAATTAAAATAATTAAAAAATGACATTGACATAACCGTCCCAAATGACTATGGCTTCAATAGAGCCGAACGCGAACAAAATAACCAAATATTAGGACCTCAACAATTATTTAAAAATAACATGGTCCCTGAAAGAAATCAGCATCATACCGGTTGTGGTGGGAGCAACTGGTCTAATGAAAAAAAAATCTGATAAAGTACTTAGATAGAATCCCTGGAAAACCAAACTGTAGGGAAGTACAGATAGCAGCCCTAAAAGGGACAACATCTATCCTTAAGAGAGCCCTTAGATATAAGTTTAACTCATAGGGAATTCAAATGTTAGCCTCAAGAGGGGGCCCCTTGTTCTCTTCAAATTAACTTAACTAAAATGATAAAAAAGATAGTTTTCCTTTATACAGGGTGGGCCAAAATAAGGGTCCTATCTTTAAATTTGAATAACTTGAATTTGAATAACTTCCACAAAATAAAAGTTAAACTCACCATAAATTGAAATAAACAAAACAAATTTTAGCCGAAAAACACTTCTTAAAACTTACAAAAACTAAAGTATTGTTTTTTACACTGTTTTGAGTTTTTTAAGCAAAAATAATGTTTTCTAAATGAGGGTACGTTCCTTAGGGCTAATACGGCTCATGCTTGCTTCGGAAGGGGTCCTTTACTTATTCTAAAAAAAAAAATTTTTTAAATCAATAAATAAAAAAGTTATGAATTTTTAAAAATAGGACCCTTATTTTTGCCCACCCTGTATAATAGATGAACGAGTATAGAGCATGGTGATTAGATGTTGCAAAACAGTCGGTGTATCTTTTTTAAAATTTTGTTTGTTAAAAGTATAAAATAAATTATGAAAAAACTACAGTGCATCTAAACCATGTTCATGTGAATTTTTTTTTAAAGTAATAAATAAATAAAAAAAGAAGCCAGACATGCATTTAGCAATCTTATAAAGCCTAATAATAGGAATAGAAATAAAATCTATAAAATATTTCTTATCTGTTTTTTTTTGTTGATTTTTTTTTTTGTTGCTTCCTTTGTTTTTCATGTGTATATGCTAATTTCCTTCATTCTATCTTTCCTTTTTATTTCTCTTTGTGTAAGACTGATAATTTGTCTGCGGAATTCCCCCGTTAAACATTAATTCTATTTTCACACAACTACTCTTCGTATTGTATCCAGAACGTCTTCACGGTACGCGCAATTTCTCGTTTACTGTTTATATAGAAAATGCAGGTAAAAATATGCCATTCATATCTTTGCCTGTCGGTGCAGCTACTTGATAAGTGCAAAAACGCATCTGTTCTGCTTTCATTCATTGATGAATTAGAAAACAGAATTTGCAGCTGTTTTGCCGGCAGAACAATGTATATTTATTAATAAAAAAAACGAAATGTTGAATGGAACCGTGGTTGGAACTGCTTGCCCTAAAAACAGAAAAAAGCACAATGAAAAGCTGTATCGTAAAATGAAAACAGAACTTGAGTTTAATACATGCTAGTTGATGAATATTTTCACAGGGGACCCAAAAATGATCCCAATTTTAAAAAAAGTTCTTTAAATGGGGAGATGACAACAAGCTCTACCTTTGGATAAAAAGGACACATCCTGTAATCTATAAATCTAGTTGATGAATATTTTCACAGGGGACCCAAAAATTATCGCAATTAAAAAAAAAAGTTCTTTAAATGGGGAGATGACAACAAGTTCTACCTTTGGATAAAAAGGACACATCCTGTACTCTATAAATCTAGTTGATCAATATTTTCACAGGGGACCCAAAAATTATCGCAATTAAAAAAAAAGTTCTTTAAATGGGGAGATGACAACAAGTTCTACTCAATAAAAAGCAAACGCTATAGGAAGTAGCTATTAAGTCACATCAGAGTTCAGTGCTTTTGCAAGTCACTAAAAAGTTATATACCCTTGCTCGTCTCGACAATATAACTGGATCAGGTGAATTAATGTGCATTATACACCCTTGCTCGTCTCGACAATATAACTGGATCAGGTGAATTAATGTGCATTATATGCCTATCATATTCGACGTCTACTTTGTAGATAAATTTGCATCTTACGCGTGATCTTCATTTTTTCCAAATCATCATTATCATCGCTTGTGTGGTAAACATCGGCTAAATTTCTTCCTTTTTCATCAGCAAAAGTTTACAATCAAACAATGATTCTTCGGCACAGAGACAATTAGTGCAGGTCTCTGATGTAGTACAGTACTCCATTGATGTGTTTTGTGCTGTGCATTTTTGGACTACCTGGACAAATAATAAGTGACTGACTGAAAAGCTTGGCTATTTGGCTAGGAGCAAAGTGTAGTATCTCTCCTGATACTACCCTTCATTGTTTATGCCCTCGGTAAGTGAAGGCAATTTTTATTTTTGTCCCAATCCAGATTATCCCTTTTTGGGGAGTTGGATTTTCCTCACAGTAAAAACCGACCTTGTGTCTAACTCTGCTCCGATGGGGAGGCAAGTAAATAGGGGCATCAAGCTGTACTTTGAGAACTTTGAGATAAGAAAGATAGATCTTGCACTCTGTAAATCTTTCCTGCTATCAGACCTGTACACCATGCGGCACTGGATCACGAACTGGCAACTGAAGCCTTTTGTGCACAAGTGAACCCCCATGCATTTTTCAAGGAAGAATTCAACATCTACATATTCCTTCCACAATATTAACATGAAGACGTCTTCTTGTGAATACGACCTGCGTATTATTGTCAGCAGCAGCAATTTGCGTTGGACAAAGCACATTTCTAAAATTGTCAAGAAGGCCGAGAGTGTCTTGGTATCACTCAACAAGACCTTTGTTAGCCGCGCTCCAGCCATCGATTTAAAACTGTTTACAGTCATGGTGGGACCACACTACGAATTTTCATCATCAGTCGTGAACCCCTATCTTGCTCAGAACAACCAGAGACATGCAACCAAGTGAATACCCTCCATCAGACACCCGCCATACTCTGAACGGCTTGCTTCCATGGGTTTGGATTCATCTAATGTCTATTTTGTAGATATATTTGCATCTCGTTGAAGCAAGTCATCATCAACATCTCCTTTGTTATTTATAGATGTCTGGTGTGAACGAAGACGCCAAGGTATTATTGATAAAAAAAAGCTAATGCAAAATGAATACAACAATTGAATTCCTTGTAAAATTTTACTTGAGAAATGTTGTTTGATCTTCGTATGGGCCTTTGTTTTCAATTGCATCGTTGGACAGAGAGACAAAAGATAGAGAAACAGATCTGTATTATAGGTTATGTAACTTTTTGTCTACTGTTTATTATGAATAAATAAATGTTACAATGATAATTGAACTTTGTTAAATACTGTTATGTTTATTATTTTTAAATCTATGTTTTATATAAAAAAATAGATTCCTACAAGTTATTTGAATATAAATTATTTATTGTTTTATATATTTAGATCTGCTTACTTCAAGTTATTTAGGTATTGCAATTGGTATTATGGTTATAAGGTCTTACTATAGTGCATGAGTGTGCATATGCTGTAACTGATGATCATTAATGTATTTGAATTTGGAAATGTAGTAAGAATCAGCTAAATTTCTTGGTGGGTTGCTTGTGTACTAGGATTTCTAATAAAGTAATGGGTTGCTTGCTTCTTGGTGGGTTGCTTGTGTACTAGGATTTCTAATAAAGTAATGGGTTGCTTGCTTCTTGGTGGGTTGCTTGTGTACTAGGATTTCTAATAAAGTAATGGGTTGCTTGCTTCTTGGTGGGTTGCTTGTGTACTAGGATTTCTAATAAAGTAATGGGTTGCTTGCTTCTTGGTGGGTTGCTTGTGTACTAGGATTTCTAATAAAGTAATGGGTTGCTTGCTTCTTGGTGGGTTGCTTGTGTACTAGGATTTCTAATAAAGTAATGGGTTGCTTGCTTCTTGGTGGGTTGCTTGTGTACTAGGATTTCTAATAAAGTAATGGGTTGCTTGCTTCTTGGTGGGTTGCTTGTGTACTAGGATTTCTAATAAAGTAATGGGTTGCTTGCTTCTTGGTGGGTTGCTTGTGTACTAGGATTTCTAATAAAGTAATGGGTTGCTTGCTTCTTGGTGGGTTGCTTGTGTACTAGGATTTCTAATAAAGTAATGGGTTGCTTGCTTCTTGGTGGGTCGCTTGTGTACTAGGATTTCTAATAAAGTAATGGGTTGCTTGCTTCTTGGTGGGTCGCTTGTGTACTAGGATTTCTAATAAAGTAATTGGTTAATCCGTGATCGTTAATTAATAAATACTGAAAATTTCATTAAAATTGGTTGATTTCCTGAATTTTGATAGATTTTTAAGTGAAGAGAGGGTTCAAAATGTTTCGATATTTTCGATATTCAGATCTCGTTTGTCACTACAAAGCATGACGTCAATTTCCAGCTAATCGCCCTTGGTTTACTATTACAGTGGCCTCGCCAGGGGGCGATTGTTCCGGTGTGTCAACACATGTGTGGATTAGCAGGTTATACTGAAGTACTTGCTGAAGGCATTTCCAAGACTGTATTATTTTATTTATTTTTTTTTTGCAGGGAGATTTTGGTGGGTTGCTTGTGTACTCGCAGCTCTAGTGGCCTATTCCTATGCTGGTATTTTGTCCAGGTCGTCCAAAAAGGCACAACACAAACAGCCTCTTCAACATAACGCAATAGGAAAAGGCCACTGTGACCGCAAGTAAATAATAAGCAAACCACACCAATGAAGTACTGTGCTACATCAGCTGGTGTTCTTCTGTAATCCAGTGACTTGAGAGCTTGTTCAGGTGGTCAGTAGTCTGCAACAAGCTATTTCGGCATTGGTATGGCAGACACGTTTGAAGATTTAAGATAAATATTCGCTAATTAGAACTGTAACAGCGCATTGTAACATGAATTAAAATATTTTATTCGTTCTAAAGTTCCACCTTAAATGAACCGAAAAAATTTTTTTCAAAAGATTATTTCAAATATATTTTACTAAAACATAATTCATCCGGATAAACATTCAATATTGTATATTGTCCATGTTTCACAGGACAACTGATCTGTAGCTCTTCATAGTAATCCTAATCAGTTTTATTTAAAGAAATTGTTAAATAAACGAAACGAAATAAAAAAAAAAAACGAATCAAATATTATCTCTGGAGAGCTTCGCCACATGATTGAGAACGGAACTTCCACCAAGAGGGGGGGTGATGTGATGTTTCACTGTGTCAACACATGCGTGGATGAGAAGTTTATACTGAAGTACTTGCTAAAGACATGTTCAGGGAAGTTTTTTTTTGTTTTTTTTTTAAAATAAATTTTGGCCGTCCTTTCACATACAGTGCGCGTACTGGCCAGGCCCAACGTTGCTTAACTTCAGGTTTAATATATACCATAATCGCGCTGACACACAGGTCAGGGTTAGATCACCAAAGTTAAGCTGTTAAATGCAAATGAAAAAATAACGATAATCTATCTTGACATAGATTTATCTGTGTCAAAAGCAAAGTAAAATTCTACCCTTAACTAACTCTAACCCTAACCTAAGGGTTAGAGTTAGGGTTAATGGGTAGATCAAATATTGGAATGTAAACAACTCGGTAGATTAGATATTGGAATGTAAACAACTCGGTAGATTAGATATTGGAATGTAAACAACTCGGTAGATTAGATATTGGAATGTAAACAACTCGGTAGATTAGATATTGGAATGTAAACAACTCGGTAGATTAAATATTGGAATGTAAACAACCCGGTAGATTAGATATTGGAATGTAAACAACTCGGTAGATTAGATATTGGAATGTAAACAACTCGGTAGATTAGATATTGGAATGTAAACAACTCGGTAGATTAGATATTGGAATGTAAACAACTCGGTAGATTAGATATTGGAATGTAAACAACTCGGTAGATTAGATATTGGAATGTAAACAACTCGGTAGATTAGATATTGGAATGTAAACAACTCGGTAGATTAGATATTGGAATGTAAACAACTCGGTAGATTAGATATTGGAATGTAAACAACTCGGTAGATTAAATATTGGAATGTAAACAACCCGGTAGATTAGATATTGGAATGTAAACAACTCGGTAGATTAGATATTGGAATGTAAACAACTCGGTAGATTAGATATTGGAATGTAAACAACTCGGTAGATTAGATATTGGAATGTAAACAACTCGGTAGATTAGATATTGGAATGTAAACAACTCGGTAGATTAGATATTGGAATGTAAACAACTCGGTAGATTAGATATTGGAATGTAAACAACTCGGTAGATTAGATATTGGAATGTAAACAACTCGGTAGATTAGATATTGGAATGTAAACAACTCGGTAGATTAGATATTGGAATGTAAACAACTCGGTAGATTAGATATTGGAATGTAAACAACTCGGTAGATTAGATATTGGAATGTAAACAACTCGGTAGATTAGATATTGGAATGTAAACAACTCGGTAGATTAGATATTGGAATGTAAACAACTCGGTAGATTAAATATTGGAATGTAAACAACCCGGTAGATTAGATATTGGAATGTAAACAACTCGGTAGATTAGATATTGGAATGTAAACAACTCGGTAGATTAGATATTGGAATGTAAACAACTCGGGAGATTAGATATTGGAATGTAAACAACTCGGTATATTAGATATTGGAATGTAAACAACTCGGTAGATTAGATATTGGAATGTAAACAACTCGGTAGATCAAATATTGGAAGAGAGACACTGCTTCACTAGTCGAGGACAGTAAATATGAAAACAGATACTACACTTTGCTTATAGCTAGAAGTCCTAGAGTCTACCCATATCCCATTAAGCTATCTATGCATTTCTCTCGGTACCTCTCACTCTACATTGATTCAACCACTCCTTACAATTGGTTAATGTCTTTGTGAGCATTTATAGAACGATTGATTCTCTATGTTAAGTGTTAGCAACTAACTTACGTACGTGGGTTTGTACACATCGTGAACACGTATTTTAATTTAATTGAAAAATAATAAGTCTTAATTAGAATTATAATAAAGCATTATGATATTGCTATATAAATGATAATAATAATAATTATAATAATAATTATAATAATAATTATAATTATTATTATTATTATAATTATTATATTTATATCACATTGTAATGACAAACGAGAACAAACGTAACTTAAGAAAGCTTTATTCAGCATACATATATTTATTTATATATATAAAAAAACATATACAAAATGAGGCACAAGGCCAAAAAGGGGCGGGGAAAAAGATCGGTCTTCTCTAGCATTTACTAACTGATCTAACTTAGCTAGTTTCATTTGTGACTATCATTTACCAAAATACCACATTCATGCACCATGCACCAAAAGAATTCATCCCATGACTATCATACTTAAAACCCATGTATAAAAAATATGCAATGGGGTGTTTGGAAGATAAAAAATCTTATGTACAGAAAAAAAATGAGAAATATTTACAATGAAAACCCATGTTAGTAAAAAAAGACCCCCCATTTCTAAGCTGTGGCAGATATGCAGATTTACCAGTCGAAAACGAAAAGAAAGTTGATGCAGGCCCCAACGCTTTATTCACAACACCTCCTTCGAAAATGTCGAAGGGTGACCTGCATCTCTGGCAAATCAAGCATACAATGTCGGTACAATATTAGTCCTGCTATTTATATTGTTTAGTAAAAGCAGGAGAATTATCCAAAGGGGAGATAATTCAAAATAGGGAAAATTATTTGTAATTGTTCATTACACACATAATGCATTAGAAACCATTCCGTAGATCACATATTGGAAGAGCACCGATTTGTCTGTGTCCAAAAACAAATTAAAATTCTTATCTATATTGCCATGCAAGTTGAATGAACTCAAATGTTATGTTTGGTTTGGTTTGGTTTGGTTCGATTTGTTTTTCCGCAACATAAAACCTTTTGATACAAAATACAATCCTTCCGGTAAACGTCCGTATCATTCAAGTTCTTAAAATCTCCATAAATGTATAGATTAATTTGTTTTTTAAGCATACATTTTATAAAAAAATTAGTCAGCAGACGATAGATTCTATTTAATTCATAGATGGAACCCTGACAGATACTACTACTACTACTACTCCGGGTTAAATTGAGCGGGGGGGGGGCGACATCCATTCATATTCAAACTATCTCCTTTCTCATAATATTTCTCAGTACTAGAAGTTATACTTGAGCCTTTGAGGCATACAATAACGTTTAAACTATCTTCTTTCTCATAATATTTCTCAGTACTAGGACTTATACTTGAGTCTTTGAGGCATACAATCAAGGAATGGCCTCGTGCATCACCAGGGCATCACCTGAGCATCACTAAACCTTTGCACGCCCCTGGGTTCAGGGCTAGGAGCAGGAGTACACATTGATAATCATTCGTTCTGAATCAATGTTCAAGGGGCCCGGGGCTGCTCGTAAGAAATACAAGCCACAGTTCTAGCATATTTACCTTGGTTTGATAAATGACTGACCCTGTTAACAACTGGAGCTTGCTGTCCAATCCTGATAGCAGAAGACAGTAAAAGAGCTTATTCCTCAAGAGGGTAACAGAAATATATAGGAAGGGGGAGGAGAGGGATGGTGCAGGGTAGAGGGGAATATAGTAAACGCTATCAGTAGTAAAAACCCTTTTTTTTCTCTTCATTTTATTTATCTGCTTTTTTTATCATCTTTCTTTTTTTTTTCTTCTTTTTTTTTTTTTACTCTTTTTCAAGGGAACTCAGAAAATGGAGATGACTTCTTTTTTTTTAGATGAATCTTCCAAATACTGATTGGCACATATGTTACTATTAGCTCCCCATCCCTTCATCTTCTACTTTCTATTATTGTTGTACTCACTGCCAGAGCCCTGTTCTACCTACATCAGCACCTCCCCCCACCCCTCATACCCCTGACATGCTTGCTGGGGGATCCCTCCTCCCAAGGGATGCTTTCAGCAGCTTTCTAGGGGCCTTCTTAGTTTTATTTTGAGTTCCCTTACCATTTAAAATGTTGTTTGTAAGATTCTATATGAAGTTTCTTTTACCAGTAACATTAGGGGTGGGACGTAATGGGTGAAAATTTCAGATTCATGCGAGTAGTATTTTTTTGTGTTCATTTATACATAAATAACACTAAACAATCAAACATTTTGAAAACTTTGCAAAATTCAGAAGGGGTGGGACGTAATGGGTGAAAATTTCAGATTCATGCGAGTAGTATTTTTTTGTGTTCATTTATACATAAATAACACTAAACAATCAAACATTTTGAAAACTTTGCAAAATTCAGAAGGGGTGGGACGTAATGGGTGAAAATTTCAGATTCAAGCGAGTAGTATTTTTTTGTGTTCATTTATACATAAATAACACTAAACAATCAAACATTTTGAAAATTTTGCAAAATTCAGAAGGTGCAGGCCAAAAATAGCCGTTAGGGCTCCACGGGACTCAAAATCCATCATTTTTCGGTGAAAAAGTGGTTTCATGTGACATTGCAGGTCCTAAAACATCCTCAAAAGCTATGAACGGATATAGATGGTTAAATCTGATATAGTACTTTAATTTAGGACCATTTTCAAGCTGTGAAAGGCTTTTCATGAATGTAAAATAGCCAAAAACTAGTGGCCTGCACCTTCTGAATTTTGCAAAATTTTCAAAATGTTTGATTGTTTAGTGTTATTTATGTATAAATGAACACAAAAAATACTACTCACATGAATCTCAAATTTTCACGCATTACGTCCCACCCCTAGTAACAGAATATATACAAAAATAAAAAATGAATAAAATAAAGACAAACCTTACTATTTGACGACATAAAAGATTTTAAAAGGGAACACAGTTTGGAAATTAGTTCAAAACAATTCATGTTGGTTTACCTACCCATGTGTGACGTATTTGCATGAAAAACAATTCACAAAAGAATAATATTAGCGATAACTTCACCTGCTTATATTTTCTATCAAATATGAAATTGTTTTTAACGTAAATACGTTACGCATGAGTAGGTCAACCGAAACTATGACTATGCAATCCCTACAGCTACATATCCAGAAAACGGAGCTGTTAAATCTGACATCGTAATATGGGACAAAAAGGAGAAAGTAGCAACCCTAGTTGAAGTCAGTGTCCCTAATGATGCCGGATTAAACAGAGCTGAAAGGGAAAAGATTACGAAATACCAAGGTCTTAGGTACGACATGAAAAGAAACTGGAATCTTAGGAAAATCTCCATCATACCAGTAGTTATAGGAACAACAGGACTAATGAAAAAGAATTTCAAAAGCTATCTGGCGAGTATACTCGGTGAACCAAGTGCAAGAGAAATACAAACAATTTGCACTTAAAGGGACGGTTAGAATCTTAAAAAGATCTCTAGGCTGGAGTGTCTGGCATCCGGTAGGATGCCTCATCTCCAGCAAAAACGGAAAGATAAGAAAAATATAAAAAAAAAAAAAAATAAATTGTTTGGGACAGATTTCTCAACTATATTTTCTTTTAAAATAGTTTATGCCACCAATAGTAACCTTTACCAAACACACACACAAAAGTTGGTCTGCATGTATAGAAATCTGGCTCAAACTTCAACTATTTTGTAAATTGTTATAATGTTAAATTTGCAAACTTGTATCGCTTTCAAAGTGGGTCATTTTTTGAAGAAATGCTTAAAATTTAATTGGATAATTTCTCAGATTTTTTGGTGATTGAACAAAATATAAACATTATTGGTTTGTTTACAAAGAGTAATCTTCTATTCTTCTAATCTTCTATTCTTCTATTCTTCTATTCTTCTAATCTTCTATTCTTCTATTCTTCTAATCTATTCTTCTATTCTTCTATTCTTCTAATCTTCTATTCTTCTAATCTATTCTTCTATTCTTCTAATCTTCTAATCTTCTATTCTTCTAATCTTCTATTCTTCTAATCTTCTATTCTTCTATTCTTCTATTCTTTTAATCTTCTATTCTTCTATTCTTCTATTCTTTCTACTCCATATTTTACCATCATATTTAATCATATTTCTTCTATCTAATTTCGCTATATCTATTTTTAAGTTTGTTATATCAGTAAACTCTTTAGCCATTAATATTTCTTTATCCAAGAGTAATTGTATGAGCGATGGGTAGTACGCATCTATGTCAAATTGTATAAATCCAAGTTTCTTTTTATTTTCTTAATGGCTTGATGTAAGAGGTAGCATGGACGGCGGCACTGGGGGGGAGGGGGGAAGGGGGGGCTCAAGCCCCCAACTTTTTAACTTGCCCCCCCCCCCACTTTACGGTCATCAATAATGAAGTTATATATGCATGTTTAACCGGGCCCCCCACTTTTTAGGAGAGCCCCTCCACTTTTATAACTGTCCCGCCGGTCCTGTGTCAAATTGTATAATTCCAAGTTTCTTTTTATTATTTATTTTCTTAAACCATTTTATAACATCATTTGAAGACGACCATATGCCAAATTTTGTCTTATCCTTTTATTGTGAGTAGAATTCGATCTGGTATTTTTTGGGCTTACATACATTTGCTCTGGATGTTGTTAATCTAAGCTTAGGGGTGCTATTGTAATCTTCTTTGTGATCCGTCAGTGTAAACTTAGCTGCACTAGGTGTAAATATTACTGTATTATGGTGTAAATAAATTTCCTTACCTATTCTTTTGCTTTGGCTATTCTCTCTCTCTCTCTCTCTCTCTCTCTCTCTCTCTCTCTATATATATATATATATATATATATATATATATATATATATAAGGATAGATGCAAGGTATATTCTGTAATAAAACTACAGAATATACCTTGCATTGAACAATCGAAGTTTGAAATAAATTTGGACATTCGTGCATGTTTATCACTCTTCGTCCATCTATCCTTATAATTGCTCTATCTCGTATATTGAGCTTTTACCATTTCACTATAGGTTCTTTCTACTAAAAGTTTACTTTTAGTATCTTACTTATTACTTATATATATATATATATATATAGATAGATAGATAGATAGATAGATAGATAGTCGTCCATATACAGACTGTTTCGTTGTATCACAGCTCTTCGGTGCGACTAGACAAGCAAGTGCCTCAAGCTGGGATCAGAACTCGACTGTTAAGCTGACAGTCGGCGCTTCTAAGCCCTGCATTATCATCCGACACCTGCTGAATGTAAGCAAAATTTCAATGTAAACTTGATGTAAACATTGTCAAGTACCGGAGAGCTCGAATTGTTTTTACCCAATGTAAACTCAATGTAAACATGCTTCGATTTTTTTATCGTATTTGTTTTGATATATATATATATATATATATACTTTTATTCACTTCAAATAAGGCACATTGCCACTGAGATGTAAGGGGCTACTGTGAATTAGGGGCCATACCTAAGTGAGGAGTAGTGCAGTGTGATGTTTGTTTATATTACATTTAAATTTCTGCATTATGGTACAGTTATGGAAGCAGGGAGCAGGGAGGGAATTCCAAAGGTTAGCAGTTTGAGGAAAGAAGCTATTAGAGTAGAAAGCCTTCCAACATCTGGGAACCTCTACAGTGATACTGATTGTCGGTCGGTCAGGGGGTATTTACGTCGAGGGGGCACCAGTGTAGACAGTTCGTCAGAGTACATTCCATTAAAGTACTTTTAATAAAGCAACATTGTGGCGATGGGACAGAGGCTGGAGCTTGGTAGACAGTGTGGGACCTATTAGATTAGAGGCTCTTTTTTTACAATCTCTAAGAGGGAGAGGCTAGTGGTTGGTGCACCAGCCCAGATGTGGCAACAATACTCCATACATGGGCGGATGGTGGCTTTGTAGAGATTTAGGATACTGGTAGGCGTGAGAGATTTTCAAGCATGTTAGAGGAAGCCCGCCTTCTTTGCAGCAGACTTGGCAATGTCTTCTATGTATTTGTTCCAATTCATGTTCCATGTGAATGTTAGGACGAGAAGTTTGAATGGCGGACTCTCACGGAGGGTGCTATTAGCTATGGCAATTGGAGGGTGAAAAAGTTTTTTATAATTTTTAAAGGAAAGGAGCTTTGTCTTAGTAGCATTAAATGTTACCATCTATTTATGGTCCCATTCCACTACAGACTGGATGTCATTTTCTAAGAATTCAGCCATTCCTTCGGATATGTGTGTATTGGTTTTGCCGCCAATCTGGAAAGTAAATGTGAAAAATAATATCTTGAGTTGATGGAAGCAAGTTAAGGGGTAAATGTGAAAAATAATATCTTGAGTTGATGGAAGCAAGTTAAGGGGTAAATGTGAAAAATAATATCTTGAGTTGATGGAAGCAAGTTAAGGGGTAAATGTGAAAAATAATATCTTGAGTTGATGGAAGCAAGTTAGGGGGTAAATGTGAAAAATAATATCTTGAGTTGATGGAAGCAAGTTAAGGGGTAAATGTGAAAAATAATATCTTGAGTTGATGGAAGCAAGTTAAGGGGTAAATGTGAAAAATAATATCTTGAGTTGATGGAAGCAAGTTAAGGGGTAAATGTGAAAAATAATATCTTGAGTTGATGGAAGCAAGTTAAGGGGTAAATGTGAAAAATAATATCTTGAGTTGATGGAAGCAAGTTAAGGGGTGTAAATATTTACTTCCCTCCCCACGAGGGTAGAGTTAGACAGAAGGTCGGTTTTTAACGTGAGGAAACTCCAGCTCCCCTAAAAAGGGGCACTGTGTATTAGGGCAAAAATATCAAATTGTCTCAAGTCTAGAAGGATTTCTCCTTCACTGACCGATGTTACATGCGGAGAGAATTCAACACTTAAATGTTGATTTAAAAAAAAATATTATTAATTTGGGTTTTGAAATCGAAATCAAACGAAATTCTTTGTAAAAAAAAGAAGAAAGAAAAGAAAAGCCGACCATGATGCATGCATTGTGTACGTGTGTGCGTATAACATAATAGAAAAGAACTTAGCCAAGATCAAAGTGTAGTATCTGTTCCGATGGAAACTGCACCCCATAGACTGGTATTGTCTTGGCATTCGGGGCTTGATTTACGCCGGTCTATGGGTCTGTCCTGTGCAGTTCTAGGAGGTCAATCCTCCCGGGCTTTGCCTCCCCTCTTTGAGGAGGAGTAAGTTTATTACTTACTGCCTGAGGCGCGCCTACCGGGGAATGCCGACGGGGCTGCCCAGGCAATTTTTAAATGGTCAGAGTGCTCACCTTCTCGGGCGCTGGCTTTTCAAGTCCCACTTTCCCGACCCGACCTTGGGTCACATCTTACCTTGTGGGAGTAAGATAAAACTGTCCTTGTGCCTAACCTCCCAGGGAGGTAAATAACCCGTATGAATAGAAAAAAAAATATATCCAGTAAGTGGACTTTAAGAACTATGTTTGAAGTTTTTTGGAAGAATTCTTATCTATATGAGAAGAGACAATATTCATACTGGTGTTAGCTTTGATTCTTTGATGGTATTCGTTTTGATGTAAAATTTGACTGTTCATTTTTTAATCCTTGATTTGTGTCTGCTTTTTCTCCAGTTATCTCATCTTGTGTATTCCACTGCTAACCATATTGCAGAACTCAGGAAATTTCTTTTGAGCCATACTTTCCGGTAAAAAAAGTAAATATTAATGTGGAGCATCTGGATAATAATAAGAAATAAGATCATTCTTGTCTGGGTCGTGACACCAAGGACAGAAAAGATGAAGTATCAGAACAGATACTACACTTTGCTCCAAGTAAAAAGGTCACGTCTGAGTCTCTATTTACTTAGGTCAGTTTTTAATGTGAGGAAAATCCAGCCCCCCCCCCCAAAAAAGGGGTACTCAGAACAGATACTACACTTTGCTCCAAGTAAAAAGGTCACGTCTGAGTCTCTATTTACTTAGGTCAGTTTTTAATGTGATGAAAATCCAGCCCCCCCCCCCCCAAAAAAAAAGGGTACTCAGAACAGATACTACACTTTGCTCCAAGTAAAAAGGTCACGTCTGAGTCTCTATTTACTTAGGTCAGTTTTTAATATGAGGAAAATCCAGCCCCCCCCCCCCAAAAAAAAAGGGTACTCAGAACAGATACTACACTTTGTTCTTAGCCAAAAGGCCAACGACGTCAATCTGCATATTTGAAGAATTTGTTTAAAAATTGGGATAATTGAAGTGAAGTTGTATCATTTTTTCTTTTGTAAGTTTATTTTTGTTATCACTAGGCTCTGACTTTTGCTTAATTAGGAATGGTTTAGTTCGATTCTAGAAGGCCATCTTCCCAGGCATTACCTCCTCCTTCAGAAGGGGGTGGATTATGATTGTTTGTTGCCGGTTACCTGAGGCGCCCCTTACCGTGAATGTTAACAGGTCCATTAACAGCTATTATTGTACAGAATGACCCCTCAAATGAGAGCTAGATTCCCCTCCCTCCATGATAAACTGATTTCTTGCCTAACATTACTACAGTGGGATGCAGGGCTATTGTGACAGAGACTTGGCTATTTCTGTCTGGCTGTTGTATTTGTTCTGTTCAGCACGAGGAGGTCCCCCCCCCCTCAGGTCTTGTCTTCTTGCTTTGGAAAGGAGTTAGTTTATAGCTTACTCACCGGGGAATGCCGACAGGGCTGCTCAGGCAGTTTTCAAGGGTCCAGAGTACATCGCCTCTTGTGCGCTGGCTTATTCTCCCACCTTTTGGCCTTGTGCCACACCTTCCCAGGCCTAAGGAAAAGTGTGTATATTTATTCATTCCTATTCTGTTGATATTTCAATAAATCCCTATTTATATAAAGTTATGTATGTGCATGTTTATATACTTGTATCTAAAGAATTAATTCATAAACTACTTAACCGATCATTATGAAGTTTGGGATGCAGCTCCCAGGCATAAGAGATCCAAATATGACCTATATTTAGTTTAATTTAGTTTTATGCAAAGGAGAGTAAAAGGGGGTTGAAGCTCTTCGTGAACATTCAGATACCTCCAATTTTTGTGAAATTTTAACAATATGGTATTATACATCAATTAATAAAATATTATCCAAATTTCATTTTCTTTGGGAATTTTAAAAGGTTTTTATGGGGCATAATGTATTAATAAAATATTCCCCAAATTTCATTTTCTTTGGGGTATTTTAAAGGGTTTTTATGGGGCATAATGTATTAATAAAATATTACCCAAATTTCATTTTCTTTGGGATATTTTAAATGGTTTTTATCGGGCATAATGTATTAATAAAATATTCTCCAAATTTTATTTTCTTTGGGGTATTTTAAAGGGTTTTTATGGGGCATAATGTATTAATAAAATATTCTCCAAATTTTATTTTCTTTGGGGTATTTTAAAGGGTTTTTATGGGGCATAATGTATTAATAAAATATTCCCCAAATTTCATTTTCTTTGGGGTATTTTAAAGGGTTTTTATGGGGCATAATGTATTAATAAAATATTCTCCAAATTTTATTTTCTTTGGGGTATTTTAAAGGGTTTTTATGGGACATAAAGTATTAATAAAATATTCCCCAAATTTCATTTTCTTTGGGGTATTTTAAAGGGTTTTTATGGGGCATAATGTATTAATAAAATATTCTCCAAATTTTATTTTCTTTGGGGTATTTTAAAGGGTTTTTATGGGACATAATGTATTAATAAAATATTCCCCAAATTTTATTTTCTTTGGGGTATTTTAAAGGGTTTTTATGGGACATAATGTATTAATAAAATATTCCTCAAATTTAATTTTCTTTGGGGTATTTTAAAGGGTTTTTATGGGACATAATGTATTAATAAAATATTCCCCAAATTTCATTTTCTTTGGGGTATTTTAAAGGGTTTTCATGGGACATAATGTATTAATAAAATATTCCCCAAATTTTCTTTTTGGGGGGTATTTTAAAGAGTTTAAGGGGACATAATGTATTAATAAAATATTCCCCAAATTTTATTTTCTTTGGGGTATTTTAAAGGGTTTTTAGGGGGCATAATGTAGGCACAATCCCCGGTTGAAAATTCAAATATATCAGATTTGCATTGAATTTTATCCACAGTCATTAGGCACTGATGAAGCAAGATTCTCTTAATTTCAATTTCTTCTTCAAACCCTTTTAAGCTAAAACTTTTAATTTTAGACATTTTTTAGAATCGAAATCAGCTAATGGGGTTTGATCAAAATTAGAATAAGGATTCTAGAAATAAGGTTTAGCATTTTTTTAATCTTGATTTTAATCTTTGTAAGAGGACATAAAAATGGCGCAAAATTGTTCCATTCGAGAGAATTCATTTTACTCGTCCTAGGACGAGTATTCTTTTAGTATTCTGTAAGTTTGTTTATAAAAATAAGAAAATGGAAGCGAATTGGTTTTCAGTTGAAAGCACAAAAAAAACACTAATGAATTTCCAAATGTATCCAAAGAATACTAAGAAATTACTGGAAGAAAGAAAGAAAAAAAAAAGGAGAACATCTTCTGAATGTGTTTTTTTTTTTTTGTTATCACAGCGGTTGTTAGCTGCTAAGCCATGACAGTGCCGAGATAAGCAGGAAAGTTCACCTTATCTCTGGAGATAATGTTAATAAGTCAGTGGAAGATTGTTTAAACCATATCACCATTTTTTGAAACTAAAAACTCATACATCTCGAAATGTAGCAAAGATAATCCTTTAGTTTAAAACACCAAATACACTATAACTGCAACTAGAAGAATTTTAGGGTATCTTTTACAATAATCCGCAGAGTCGCGGACGGGGTCCAAAAAACGAACGAGAACGGAGTAAAAAAAAAATAAATATACAACAAGTGATGGTGACCTACGTCGAGAATAGATATTTTCCTACTTACCTATGAAATTTGTTTGTATTTTTACGTAGTATACATGGGTTTTTATTAGATGTAAAAAAAAAATTCTTGTTTTTTTTTGTGCACCGAATTTGCAAAAAGAAAATGGCCGCCGGTCCTTATTGTCGTTACATACCCCCCCCCTACTGTCGCCATCTTGGACTTGTGCGATGTTGGTGTGACGAATAATTTAATTTCTAATAAATAGCAATTGGAACGGGTTAAAAATACAAACAAATGCGACAGGTAAGTTTGAAAATAACTTTTATCGCCTACAGTTACTTTTATTTGTTGTATATTTGTTTTTTGAGCGTTTTTACTCTGCGGATTATTGTAAAAGATACCCGAATTTTACATTGGAAAAATTATGAAAATGATGACACACTCCTCCTCCTTCTCCTCCTCCTCCTCTTCCTCGTCCTCCACTCTATCGTCTTGGTCAGGAATCCGACATTTTCTGACAGCCTACCATCTCAGTCTTGAAGCTTGGTGTGATGCCTGGTGGCTAGTGCAGAATTCTCCCCGAGTGAGTTGAACCGGTTTCCTCCGAAGTTTCATACAGTGCCTGGTGTTCCCAAATGGTCAACCATCTGGTACTGACCAGGCTTTAAAGAAAAAAAATGAATCTATTAACCAATTGAATTTTTTTTTTTTTTTGCTAATAGAGTCATTTATTTTTGGAACAAGTTGCCAGATCAGATAAAAAAGATCTATAGCATAGAACATTTTAAGATGGAATTAGATGATTTCAGAAATAATGGTAAAAAAGGAATTAAGAGAGTATTTTTGGGAGCTATCGGATGAAATATTAAACAGAATTTGATCTGTATATTGATCTTGTATTATTAGTGTAAATGTCTGTGACAAGTTAAAAAATATTTTAGTTGAATTGAAAAAGATAGTAAAAAAAAAAAACGAGATGCCTAATGAGGCAAAACAAAGAAATAATAATAGTAATAATAACACAGAATCAGAAGAATCTCTTTAAGAATAATTTGTCTCAGAATCTAGACATTTCTTGGAACTCAAATACAAGCAGAGGTATTGCATTGTCTCAGTAGGGAAAAATTCCCTATTGACCATGAAACATTTTCTTATGGAAATATTAAATAAAAATAACAATTCTAACATATTCTTGTCATTATAAAATAGGTGGTGCTTGAACTGTAAGTCAGAAAAAAAATTTTTTATCTTTAAATTGAGGAGAGTCAAATAAGGGAGAGAGAACTCTAGTTCAAGTTTCAACCACGATTTATCTGAAAATGGATTTTACTATTGTAATTATGAAAAAATGAAAAATAAAATGATTTTGAAAAATAGGGTTAGGGTTAGTTTTACACTGGGTAAAATTCGGCAATTTGTTGGAAAACAGTTCTCAGTGCAGTGTCCTTTCAGAATTTTTGTTTCCACATAAATTCGGCTAGGTACGATTCCACCATTTGCGTGTGGGTGCCACATTCAACCTTGTTTCTTTTCTTGGCCTCATTCAACCTTGATTCTTTTCTTCGCCTCATTCCACATTCGTTCTACGCGGTTAGTTGTGGCACCTTGCAAGTTCAGATTGTTAAAATCGGTTGAAAATAAAATTTTGTTTTTTTAAGAACATAGTCGAAAGGAAGCCAGATCTCTCTATCAAAACAGATTTAAGTATTTATTTTGTAAGAATGAAGTATTTATTTTATAATAATTAAGTATTCATTTTGTAAGAATTCAGTATTTAAGAATTAAGAATTCATTTTGTAAGAATGAAGTATTCATTTAGTAAGAATTAAGTATTCATTTAGTAAGAATTAAGTATTCATTTAGTAAGAATGAAGTATTCATTTAGTAAAAATTAAGTATTCATTTAGTAAGAATTAAGTATTCATTTAGTAAGAATGAACTATTCATTCAGTAAGAATTAAGTATTCATTTAGTAAGAATGAAGTATTCATTTAGTAAGAATGAAGTATTCATTTAGTAAGAATGAAGTATTCATTTAGTAAGAATTAAGAATTCATTTTGTAAGAATGAAGTATTCATTTAGTAAGAATGAAGTATTCATTTAGTAAGAATGAAGTATTCATTTAGTAAGAATGAAGTATTCATTTAGTAAGAATTAAGAATTCATTTTGTAAGAATGAAGTATTCATTTAGTAAGAATGAAGTATTCATTTAGTAAGAATGAAGTATTCATTTAGTAAGAATGAAGTATTCATTTAGTAAGAATGAAGTATTCATTTAGTAAGAATTAAGTATTCATTTAGTAAGAATTAAGAATTCATTTAGTAAGCATGAAGTATTCATTTAGTAAGAATTAAGTATTCATTTAGTAAGAATGAAGTATTCATTTAGTAAGAATGAAGTATTCATTTAGTAAGAATTAAGAATTCATTTAGTAAGAATTAAGTATTCATTTAGTAAGCATGAAGTATTCATTTAGTAAGCATGAAGTATTCATTTAGTAAGAATGAAGTATATCATTTAGTAAGAATTAATTTATCAATGACAAAAATCGATACACTGGATATAGTTGTTTGGAATTAAAACTTTTTGGAACTCTAATAACCTTCAAGAATGGATTATGTTTGAGTTTTAAGGTATTACCGTACGTTGAAAGCTGGTTAGAAATAAAGTGCAAATAATTGCAATACGGAATTCCCATAAACAGAGCTTCTTTGCAAGGGCTTCTCGTCCGTGAAACACATTACTACAGGACTGCTTCCCTGCATATTACAACATGGTCCTCTTCAAGTCCAATTTCAACAGATTCCTGTTATGAACTGTTCCCACAAGTATTCGAATTTGGTCCCATTTCATTAATCATTCACAATCCTCTCATACGGTTCTTCATCTCTACACTGAAAATCATTCTATCTCATTCCATTTACACTCATCCTCGAGTGGCTTTTGGTCTTGATAAGTGGTGACTCATTTTTTTTAAATAAATAAAATAAACGTGCGAATTTACATAATAGAAAAAACAAAAACAAAAAAAAAAACCCAAAAAACTAGTCAAACATTTTTGAAAACTGTCTGACCAGGATATTTTCATGAAGCCATTAACATTTATATTAATTACGAATTTAATTTCCTGCAGTCATTCAGACATTAATATTTGAGACACATTTGAAACATTCTTGATTTTCCAATTAGAAATGCATGGATGAATCAACAGTGACTTTTCTGTAAGTGATTAACAAAAAAATGGGCCGTTCAGCCATATTTAAAAAGAAAAATAAGAAAATAAATGTAGCTTTCACAATTTTCTTTGAACCGTTAAAAAAATGTTTTTTGAACCGTTACAAAAAAAAATTCTTGAACCGTAAAAAAAAATTTTTTTGAACCCTTAACAAAAATCCCCTTGAACCGTTAAAAAAAATTTTTTGAACCGTTAAAAGAAAAAATATTTCGAACCGTCAGAAAAAATTTTTTTGAACCGTTAAAACAAGAAAATCTTTTTAACCGTTAAAAAAAAATTTTTTTGAACCTTTAAAAAAAAAATTTTCTTGAACCGTTAAAAAGATTTTTTGAACCGTTAAAAGAAAAAATATTTTGAACCGTTAAAAGAAAAAATTTTTTGGAACCGTTAACAAAAAACAATTTTGAACCGTTAAAACGAGAAAATCTTTTTGACCGTTTAAAAAAAAATTTTTTGAACCTTTAAAAAAAAATTTTTCTTGAACCGTTAAAAAAAATTTTTTGTAACCGTTAAAAAAATTTTTTGAACCGTTAAAAGAAAAAATATTTTGAACCGTCAGAAAAAATTTTTTTGAACCGTTAACAAAAAACAATTTTGAACCGTTAAAACAAGAAAATCTTTTTAACAAAAAAAAAAATTTTTTGAACCTTTAAAAAAAAATTTTTCTTGAACCGTTAAAAAAAAATTTTTGTAACCGTTAAAAAATTTTTTTTGAACCGTTAAAAACATTTTCTTGAACCGTTAAAAAAAAATTTTTTTGTCTGAATTTCTTGAGATGGGGAAGTATCATTATTTGCATTGTTTTTTTTTTGGACTATTGTCCACTTCAACGTTTATATTAATATTTTTACTACAGTTCCACTGGTGTACCTTCTCCAGTTGTATTATTTATTTACTAGTGTACCGCCTCCGTCCAAAATGTTGAGAAAAAAATGCTTCACCAGTGTTCGCACTAATATTCATATAAAATCATAGAATCAAGTCAGTAATTTAATTTTTCATATACAAATTATTATTATCATTTCTGATGACCTAAGGGGGAAAAAAACCCATCCCATTGACTTTTTATTTAGAGTGGAGGATTTCTTTCTGAATTTATTTCAGGCGGCAGAGTTGTCTGATTTGCTATTTGCTATTTGCTTTCTCGCTTCCCCTTGCCACTTTAAATAGTTTGTCCGGAAGCTAAAAAAAAGCACTTTTTTCACTCGCTAACTTTTGTTTGATGAGACAGATTTATATCTATCTATATACAAATAAATACACATTGGTCTTTATTATAGAGAGGAAGATGGTGATGTATTTCCTATGTTTACATGTGATTGTTGATGATAATTTGTGTGTTGATGTTTTATATCTACTTTAATTTGATGGACAAATGTTTTAACGTTTTTTTATAAGAACCTATTTTAGCATGGACAGTAAGACAAACTCCTATAATATTATAATATTTTTTTAACAAATGATTTTAATGGTTTTTATAACAACCTATCTTAGCATGGACAGTAAGACACACTCCTATAATATTATAATATTTTTTGTAACAAATGATTTTAATGGTTTTTTATAAGAACCTATCTTAGCATGGACAGTAAGACAAACTTCTATAATATTATAATATTTTTTTTAACAAATGATTTTAATGGTTTTTTATAAGAACCTATTTTAGCATGGACAGTAAGACAAACTCCTATAATATTATAATATTTTTGTAACAAATGATTTTAATGCTTTTTATAAGAACCTATCTTAGCATGGACAGTAAGAAAAACTCCTATAATATTATAATATTTTTGTAACAAATGATTTTAATGGTTTTTTATAAGAACCTATCTTAGCATGGACAGTAAGACACACTCTTATAATATTATAATATTTTTTTTAACAAATGATTTTAATGGTTTTTTATAAGAACCTATTTTAGCATGGACAGTAAGACAAACTCCTATAATATTATAATATTTTTTGTAACAAATGATTTTAATGGTTTTTTATAAGAACCTATTTTAGCATGGACAGTAAGACAAACTCCTATAATATTAATATATTTTTTGTAACAAATGATTTTAATGGTTTTTTATAAGAACCTATTTTAGCATGGACAGTAAGACAAACTCCTATAATATTATAATATTTTTGTAACAAATGATTTTAATGGTTTTTATAAGAACCTATCTTAACATGGACAGTAAGACAAACTCCTATAATATTTTTTGTAACAAATGATTTTAATGGTTTTTTATAAGAACCTATCTTAGCATGGACAGTAAGACAAACTCCTATAATATTATAATATTTTTTGTAACAAATGATTTTAATGTTTTTTTATAAGAACCTATCTTAGCATGGACAGTAAGACAAACTCCTATAATATTATAATATTTTTGTAACAAATGATTTTAATGTTTTTTTATAAGAACCTATTTTAGCATGGACAGTAAGACAAACTCCTATAATATTATAATATTTTTTGTAACAAATGATTTTAATGGGTTTTTATAAGAACCTATTTTAGCATGGACAGTAAGACAAACTCCTATAACATTATAATATTTTTTGTAACAAATGATTTTAATGGGTTTTTATAAGAACCTATTTTAGCATGGACAGTAAGACAAACTCCTATAATATTATAATATTTTTTTAACAAATGATTTTAATGGTTTTTCATAAGAACCTATCTTAGCATGGACAGTAAGACACACTCTTATAATATTATGATATTTTTTTTAACAAATGATTTTAATGGTTTTTTATAAGAACCTATTTTAGCATGGACAGTAAGACAAACTCCTATAATATTATAATATTTTTGTAACAAATGATTTTAATGGTTTTTATAAGAACCTATCTTAGCATGGACAGTAAGACAAATTCCTATAATATTTTTTGTAACAAATGATTTTAATGTTTTTTTATAAGAACCTATCTTAGCATGGACAGTAAGACAAACTCCTATAATATTATAATATTTTTTGTAACAAATGATTTTAATGGTTTTTTATAAGAACCTATTTTAGCATGGACAGTAAAACAAACTCCTATAATATTAATATATTTTTTGTAACAAATGATTTTAATGTTTTTTTATAAGAACCTATCTTAGCATGGACAGTAAGACAAACTCCTATAATATTATAATATTTTTTGTAACAAATGATTTTAATGTTTTTTTATAAGAACCTATCTTAGCATGGACAGTAAGACAAACTCCTATAATATTATAATATTTTTGTAACAAATGATTTTAATGTTTTTTTATAAGAACCTATTTTAGCATGGACAGTAAGACAAACTCCTATAATATTATAATATTTTTTGTAACAAATGATTTTAATGGGTTTTTATAAGAACCTATTTTAGCATGGACAGTAAGACAAACTCCTATAATATTATAATATTTTTTGTAACAAATGATTTTAATGATTTTTTATAAGAACCTATCTTAGCATGGACAGTAAAACAAACTCCTATAATATTTTTTGTAACAAATGATTTTAATGTTTTTTTATAAGAACCTATCTTAGCATGGACAGTAAAACAAACTCCTATAATATTATAATATTTTTTGTAACAAATGATTTTAATGGGTTTTTATAAGAACCTATCTTAGCATGGACAGTAAAACAAACTCCTATAATATTATAATATTTTTTGTAACAAATGATTTTAATGGTTTTTTATAAGAACCTATCTTAGCATGGACAGTAAGACAAACTCCTATAATTTTTTTTGTAACGAAACTGACATCAAACGAAAGAAAAAGAAAGGCCTTTTTTAAATAACAACAAAAAGTATTCATTTACGCCAACCTACACCGTTGGGTGTAGGTTGGCGTAAGTTAGAACAGTCTCCGAGTGACGAAAGGAATAATACAGTGAGAAAGTTAGTGGGCTGCCGAAAGTCTACAAACAGTTTATCTTTGAGTGAAGATATCCGGTGCTCGGGTGTCCAGTGGACCAAGGGCAGGAGAGGGGAGAAAAGGACATCTTTCTTTATTGCTTCCAGGAAACTCTCTGAGGCTGCTGTCCAAATTCCACAGGGTCTCGAAGTCGTCCTTCAAGGGCCAGTTGAAATTAATGTGTCCTGGATGCTGATTGGTTATCGTGTGACCCAACCACCTCACAGGGGCTGCTCTCCGTGAGAGAAAAGAAATGCTACTGTTTATGACTTCTACATCTTTTTTTCAAATTAATGAACGTTCTTATACGAAATTTCGCACTGAATCCTTTATTTATGGGAAAGGTAGATTGTTCTCGTTCCTTCAGCCATGACCCAGTAAAATTATTAATTATTACTAGCGGGACCCGTGGAAATTCCTCAGTTGTATTCTTCATCTTTTGCATGTTGCTGCTGTGCTTGAAAATATTTCCATTCTATGGACATCCGGCGCGAATGCAGACCCCACGATATTATTGTACCACCTGTGTTCGAACTGAAACATACTTATTTAAGTTTTCTGATTAATGTACTTTCAGAATATATCACGTTATGGGCGTCTATCTCCAGAACCCCTGTAGATGTTTGTGACATGTTTTTTTAATTTTTTTTTTTTAACATAGTTCACCCCAGACAAGGCAGGCCGCCACTGTAGACGTAAGGGGCTACTGAGAAGAAAGAAAAGGGAGAAGGTTGGGGAGGAGGGGGTCAACCTAAATTGGGATCTGCGCAGCGAGATGTCTGTTTACATTAGTTTTAAATTTCTGCATATCAGTACCGTCGGGGAAACAGAAGGCAGGGAGGGAGTTCCAGAGGCCAGCAGCACGAGGAAAGAAGCTATTTGAGTA
This sequence comes from Sepiola atlantica, assembly GCA_963556195.1. Taxonomy (NCBI): domain Eukaryota; kingdom Metazoa; phylum Mollusca; class Cephalopoda; order Sepiida; family Sepiolidae; genus Sepiola; species Sepiola atlantica. The sequence continues at coordinate 65,742,867 of OY744543.1, read as the reverse complement.
GAAAGCTCTCCGGCATCTGGGGACCTCCACAGTGAATGGATGGGATTTAGTCGATTGTCGAGTTGGTCTAGTGAACTTACGAGGGGGCACCAGAGCAGCCAATTCATCGGAGCACAATCCATTGAAGTATTTGCAAAACAAGTACAAGGATGCTACATTGCGGCGATGTTTTCAATCTATTGACGTTCGTCACAAACGCAGACCCCCACAATATTATTTTCATCATCTTTGAACAGAACAGATACTGTATAAAAACAAGTAGTTACCTCCCTTTGTTCCCCTAAATAATTCTCTTGTCCATATGACCCTACTCCTTTTCTGAAAGCCTTATTTGATTGGCCAGGACGATTCTCCTTGACCAATCAACAGACACTTAATTTGACAGGCTGAATTCAAGAAAACCTTACTCTTCCTCTTTTGAACATTATCGCTGGCCGTTAAACAAGTAAGAAAAACCTCTCCTTATATTTGAATTGCCACGAATTTGAATTGAACATTTTCAGGGAGCCGTCTAAGAAATTTTAGACGTTAAAGAACTTTTTATTGGACTTCTTATAGCCGCAAAACGCAACTAGTTTTGCAAGGACCTTTTCCTGTATTATTTTGAATTTAATTATTAATACACATATTATCCTCAATATCTGTCTTGGGTAAACTTTCTTTCAGTATTTTTCCAACTTCGTCATTCGACAACTGAACTCTCCCTGCCTTTCACTTTAATTGCACTTTGATCCTAGCTCCTAGGCCAAAAACGTGTATTTTTTCACGTTCAACACAATAGCAACATCAGATGGAATTTAAAAAAATGACATCTTTGCATTGAATCTTTGGTAATTGGGCGATACCATCTTTTAATAAAGGGGTGGAGGGAGATAACGTAAGTACGAACATGAAATTGCCTTAGCATATTATTATATAGATATTATTCTTAGTTATTATCGCTTGTAGTAAGAATGAAACCTTCAACACTCAAAAGATTGTTAATCAACACCCTTAACCATTACACGACGGGTCATCGGTTGAAATGTTGTGAAGTTAACAACTAAGATAAGAACAGCAGTCCGAATAATCCAGATAATCCAAATTATAAATCTTCATCTCAAAAATTTCAAAGAAACGTAATAACTTTTATAAAAAAAAAAGTAATCATTACTATTAGCGACATAAATAATTTTAAAGGAAATACAGTTGGGAAATTAGTCAAAAACAATTTATTTTTTCTTTTGTGACCTATTTGCATTAAAAAACATTTCAATATTCAGTAAGTGAGTAAAATAATCCAATAATAAAAAAAAAATGCCTGAACGCTTCACTATTTACGGTAAAGTAAATTGCTTAAAACTTCTTTTAACTGTTAATTTTTTTTAAAAACGTAAATATGTCACAAATGAGTAGGTAAAGTAAAATAAATTTTTTGACTAACTTCCCAACGGTTTTTCCTTTAAAATAATTTATGTCGCTAATAATAATGATTAAAACATAGAAACATAGATGAATTCTGGTAGAAGGACATGAGTCGTCCTATGGCACCATCTCCTTGTCTTCATCTTTGTATGCGTCCAGTGATGACAGCAGCCTTATAATTGAATTTGATTTCTTGGTCAATCCAGAACTTATCCAACCGCTTCTCAAATATCTTTACAGTTTCGGCTTCAATTACACTTGATGGCAATCTGTTCCACAAATCAACACAGCGATGGCTGAATGAATATTTTTTCAGGTTCAAACGTGCCTGTTTCTTGTAAAGCATCTGACTGTGTCCCCTGTTGCCCACTCTTGTACTTTTTCTAGTCAATAATTTATCAGCATTGAAATCATATTTTCCAGAGAGCAATTTATAGCACTCAATCATGTCCCCATGTATTCTTACCCAAAAATGTTGTTTCGGAAACTTTTTTGATTCATGAAGTGTGTACATAGTGAATAAATAAAAGCAAAAACAGGCCATTTTTAGAGTAAGATGGGTTTGTTTTTTTTTAATTCATGAAGTGTGTACACAGTGAATAAATAAAATTAAAAAAAAACAGGCGATTTTTAGAGTAAGATGGTCTTCTTTTTTTTAGTTGTGAATGAAACGAAAAGGTCAGATAAGAAAATAAGTTGTTCTTGTTTCATCACGTAGACTTTTTTCTATAAAGCAGAGTCTGTAGATTGTAAATCCTACCTTTGTAGTTTGTGTATCTCTGCAAAAGAGATTATCATGCCATCAGCCGATGTGAACCATTATCCACACGAGAGAGGGGAGTGAAGGTTCCGCTTGCATGCCCGCATAGCCGCAAAGGTTAACTTTTATCTGCATACTTTAGACATCAGAATAGAAGGAATTTCTTGCTCTCTTTTCCCCATTCACTTATTCTGGATATTCTTAACTGGTTTTTTTTTTGTTTCTTTTTTATGAAT
>OY744543.1:65730467-65735467 GCA_963556195.1 Sepiola atlantica | reverse complement strand
AACTGGGTTGAAATAACATTATTTAGAAAGCCATTCTTAACATGGAATGAGGGGGGGGGTGTTAACTATTCTGTACTTTTACCTAACAATTTAATAAACAAAAGATATCGTAAAAATTTAATTTAACTTGAAAATCTTATCTAAAAAATAGCCCGGTTCGTAAACTGCACAAGTACCAAAAAAATAATATGAAAAAATGTTCTCCACTGGGGAGGTGGGTAGCCTCGTATTTACAAGTATATCTCCTGTAAAAACGGTTCTAAAATCTATTTTCAATCGATATTTATTCGATAATTGCCGAATTTTCCTACTTGGCCAAAAGTGACGAATTTTCCGTTTACGAATTTTCCATTTACCAATTTTCCGTTTACCAATTTTCCGTTTACCAATTTTCATGTGACGAGTTTTCCGGGCACCCATTAGAACAGATACTACACTTTTTTTTCTAAATAGTTATATTTTTTATTGAATTATCACAATACAGTGTTCCAAAAGGAAGTTAAAGTTGATTTAATTATAAGCGTTTAGCCATCTTTTAGCTTAGTTTTATTTTTTAAAATCACTCCGTTCCCTCACAAAATAATTTTTTAAAAAAACACGCACACACAATCTGTATTTGAAATGGGTGAGGTCGAATTGGAAACTTTCTTATTTTAATTTTTTTTTTTTTTCAACTAAAAATGATGTATTTCTTCAATTGTTTTTAAATATTACTTCAAACATTATATTTCTGTACCCCTAAATTACATACACATCTTTTTAAAATCCAGTATTTTCTAACAATGAAAAAAAAAAAACACTTTAAAATAAATATTTTAAAATGTAAACATGACTATACATTTTAACGATACGCCCCCCCCCCCCATCCTCGATTAATTGCTGTCCGGAAGGCGAGTAGGTTTTGCTAATATGTCATACAACCTTAACAACAACAATATACAACAATTGCTGTATCAGCTTAGTTAATAGGTATCGTGTGGGTTGGCATTGAATGACCCCCCAAAAGAGTTGATATGCAGTAAAACAGACACTTTAAAATATTTCAAACAAATCGTATGTATATTGAAGGCCCTATTTGCATGCCTCCCCACGAGGGTAAAGTTAGACACACGGCAGTTTTTTTTTTTACGTGAGGGGTATCCAGTTCTCCAAAAAAGGAACACTCCAGATGCAACAAAAATTAGAATTATTCCAGTCAAGAAGGATTTCTCCTCCTCCAACCGAGGACAGAACAGATGCTACACTTTGATCCGAACCCGCATTAAAAAATAAATATTTCTGATTTTAGTTAAAGGTTGTGTTTTTGAAAATTCTATATTTCAACTTTGTTTTGCATAAATTCTATATCTCTATTTCTATAAAGTTAGGTAATGTGCATTGTGTATATGTTTGTATATTTGTGTGTACAAGATTCGCTCTTAGACTAATTAACCGATCATTATGAATTTTGAAACACAGTTGCTAGGCGTAAGGGTGAAATAATGTGGGCTATATTTAGTTTAATTTAGTTTTATGCAAAGGAGGTAAAAAGGAAGGTGGAAGCCTTTTGTGAAATTTCCGATTTTTGTGAAATTTTAACAATAGGTATTAGACATCAATTAATAAAATATTCCCCACATTTCCGTTTCTTTTTAGTATTGCAAAGATTTTTTTTTGTTCATCATATGAGCACAACCTCTCATTTGGAAATTCAAATATTTCAGATTTGCATTAATCCATAGTCATCGGAAACCAATTAAACAAGATTCGTTGAATTTCAATTTTTTCTTAAGACCCCCCCCCTCCTTAAGCTTGAGCCTAAAATTTGAAACATTTTCTAGAATCAAAATCATGTAATGCGTTTTGATCAAAATTGGAATAAGGATTCTAAGCATAAAGTGTAGTAGCATTGTATTTTCATTTTAATCTTTGTAAGGGTACATAAAAGTGGTGCAAAACTGTTATGTGCGGGGGGGGGGTAGTAATTTTTACTCGTTCTGGGACAGGTATTCTTCTAGTATTTCTGTATTTTTTTGTATATAAACTTCTTCTGCCCATACCTATAGTTATTTGTAACATAAATAATAATAATAATAATAATAATAATAATAATAATAATAATAATAATAATAATAATAATAATAATAATAATAAAACAAAGTAAAAAAAAAAGTAAAAAAGAAAAGAGATGAAGAATACTGGAAATCTGGGGAGGCTTGTTGTCACTCAGACTCCAGGAAATACCACTGGTTGTTGTCGGTGAGCAATCACTGACGATGATCTGTGTAAGAACTCCTAGTGAGTACAAAAAAAAAATTAAATAATAATAATAATAATAATAATAAGAAGAAGAAGAAGAAGAAGAAGAAGAAGAAGAAGAAGAAGAAGAAGAAGAAGAAGAAGAAGAAGAAGAAGAAAAGAGATGAAGAATACTGGAAATCTGGGGAGGCTTGTTGTCACTCAGACTCCAGGAAATACCACTGGTTGTTGTCGGTGAGCAATCACTGACGATGATCTGTGTGAAAACTCCTAGTGAGTACAAAAAAATAAAAAATAAAAATAAATTTTAAAAAATAAAAAATAAAAATAATAATAATAATGATGAAGTAGTAGTAGTAGTAGTAGTAGTAGTAGTAGTAGTAGTAGTAGTAGTGTATAAGCTATATATGATACCTGTTACTGAATAAGTTTATAATTGATGTATTTAGTTAGTTAGCCTTTTTTTACACAACAAAACAGACGATCATCGCCTGACTACAGTCACACAACAGCATAAGCATTCATTGATCTGTTGTCGCTGTAGACCAGTCACACTTTAGTGACTGACTACAGTTCCATTCCAAGGAAGTAATAGATCTGTTGTCGCTAGTCTGAACTACCGTGGTTGGTGATATTTACTCAACAGAAATAATGAGCATTCGGTTGGTTAATATTAGGGACGGGCAATGAAAGTGAAAGTGATTTGTTTTTAACCAAAAAATAAATCACCCGGATTGAAAAGAAATACACAAAAAAATCAAAGAATTATCCGATTTTATGTTTCAGAATATTTTAGATGAGGATTCACAAGACGCACATGAAGAAGGTCGGAGATACATCGGCCGAAACGGTGCAAGAATAATAATCAGGCTCAGAACAGTAGTACGAATAATCCTAAATTATCTGATCTTAATAAATTGTTCAGTATTTATGAATTAATTATGTGAATATTTATTCAATTAAAAAAACAACTTATAGATTTCTTTCTTTTAGATCACTTAAATTTAATTGCCCCCTTCCCTTTTTTTCAAGTACGAAATACATCTTATTATACCCATAGTCGATGCTAAGTGACCACCTTTACAAAGAGATAACACCCCGAAAGTGCGAACGAACAAAATATTAAAGGCAGCTCACAAGATATTTAATTTTCTTTTTACATTTAAATATCCGATTTTTTAATATCCTTTTTTTTTACCAAGAGCTGCCTTAAAAAATGTTGTATTTTTTTTCATTAAAAACTTTCAGGATGTTTGTAAAGAGAGTCAGTAAATTTCGACTATGAGTACAATAAGACAGATTCTGTATCCTGTATCACTACAAAACCACCATCCGTCCATGCATGGAGTATTGTTGTCACATCTGGGCTGGTGCATCATCCACTAGTTTCTCCCTCTTAGACAAGATCCAAAAAAGAGTCTCCAACCTAATAGGTCCCTCACTGTCAACCAAGCTCCAGCCCCTGTCCCATCGCCGCAATGTTGCATCCTTGTGCTTGTTTTACAAATACTTCAATGGATTATGCTCCGATGAAGTGGCTACTCTGGTGCCCTCTCGACGTAAATTCACTAGACTAACTCGACAATCAGCTAAATCCCATCCATTCACTGTGGAGGTCCCCAGATGCCGGAGAGCCTTTTACTCCAATAGCTTCTTTCCTTGTGCTGCTGGCCTCTGGAACTCCCTCTCTGTTCCCTGTTTCCCCGACAGTACCGACATGCAGAGGTTTAAAACTAATATTAACAGACATCTCACTACACTGCTCCCAACTTGGGGTGACACCCAAAACCCACACCCAAATTCTCAGTAACTCTTTACGTCTACAGTGGCGGCCTGCCTTGTTTGGAGTGAAATATGTTAAAAAAAAAAAAATTAAAAAAAAAAAAATTTAAAAAAAAAAAATCCGTTCTTGGCTTGAAATGAAGGGGGGGGGGGTAATTTAAGTGATCTAAAAATTTATAATTTTTTGTTTTTAATAAAATACATACTTAATATTAATATTCATTTATTAATTAATAAATATTGAAAAATTCATTAAGATCGAATAATTTTCTGATTTGTGTGGATTTTTTTTCAATCAGGGAGATAATCTTTTTAGTTAAAAAAAAAATAATGTCCAAGTTTTTAGTATGAAGGCGGAGATGATACCTTCTTGATACTAAGAACTTGGCCTGTGGAAGCTCAGTTGATTTCAAGCCGAAGATGAAATATGTCTGCAAATGTGTAGCCAAAATGTTTGTAAAAATTAAAGATAGATTTTCATATAAAAATTTTTAAAAAATTTTGTTTCATGAAACGAAAATAAAATTAAACAAGAATATTTCAGTGAAGAATGGATTTTAAAAGTTTAAACATTTAAATAATGATTTTTATGGATATTTTTAAGATTTAAAATAAACGAATTCGTTTCGATTCGTTAAAACCGTTTGTCGTTTTACAGCTGCCTGTAAGAACAACCGTGCTTACAGTTTTTTTTTTAATTACTTGATCTCATATTGCAAATCTTATTTTTAACTTTTCTTTTCAGACAAAAATTGTAAACATGACTATATTTGAAATTATTTTCGATCAGCAAGACATTTTCAGATGGGGAATGTCGAGTCAATACCGCTAGTATATATATATATATATATATATATATATATATATATATATATATATATATATATATATATATATATATATATATATATATATATATTAGTTTGAAAAGTCACACATAGAAGCGTTGGTGAAATGGCAATAATAAGGACAATATTTAA
>OY744543.1:65707967-65725467 GCA_963556195.1 Sepiola atlantica | reverse complement strand
AAAACTTTTGAATGCATTTTCACTATTTTATTACGACATAGTTTTCTGAAGAAATTCTACATATTTTGAAATACTTATCTTTCAGAAATGATATATCTTCAATCTTTGTCATATATATAAACATATAGTTATGTTATGAGATTTTAAAAGTTGCGCCTAAATAGCATTTAAACTGACAGATCAAACTTTTGTTTCTGACTAGCCAATTCAATTTTTCATTATTATACCATGTTATTGGCATTATAATAACATACTTCATTACAATTTATTTTAAAAAGAAAATTATGTAGTCCCGTTCGGACAATTGGTAATATGTAAACATTTTTCAATTATGACTGAAAAATCAAGATCAGCAAGGGTAATAAATCATTTTTTAGTTGGAGAATAAAAAGAGTTGTCTCCTTTACAACTAAAATTTTACGAGACGATTGTTTTTTTTTTCTATAGCATTCCAGTTATTTCCTAGCTGATAGCGATCATCATAAACCTGAATAATCTTATTTTTAATTTTAAAAAATGGATGAAAAATATGAAATAGATGTTCTTAACTTCTAATCTTGGCTAAAAAATTCAAGAAAAGTTAAGAAACCCGACATATATGTGTACTTGAGCTAGTATATAATATTCTATAACTCCCCCCGCCTCAAAAATACGGAAGCTTTTATCCTTTCTTTAATATTTTTTATTAAAAATGGATAAAAAATATTTAAATATTCACTCTTATATTTTTACCTTAATAAGAATTTTTTATTTCATGTGTATTAATTTTAGGCAATCAAACTATTTTAGATCTACGTGGAGGTAAAAAAAATTTTTTAAATCCCTGTACCAAACTCGTTATGTTAAAAAGGCAAACTATTTACGTTAGATCGTGGCCTTGTGGTTGAAGCCTTCACGTTCGGTTCCAGTATTTTATGCTATTGTGTGTTCGAATCTCATACGAGACAATTGTTTCGTTTTTTTTTCTATAGCATTCCAGTTATTTCCTAGCTGATATCAATCATCATAAACCTGAATAATCTTATTTTTAATAAAAAAAAAATGGATGAAAAATATTTAATAGATGTTCTTAGCTTCTAATCTGGGCTCTAAAATTCAAGAAAAGTTAAGAAACCCTGCATAAACGGGTACTTCAGCTAGTATCTACTATTCTATACCCCCCTCCCCCACCCCCATATCTTACAGTTTGGGATTTAAAGTTTTCCTGTTTCAATTCATTTTGCTGTCCACTCGTGTGTTCGAATCTCATACGAGACGATTGTTTCGTTTTTTTTTCTATAGCATTCCAGTTATTTCCTAGCTGATATCAATCATCATAAACCTGAATAATCTTATTTTTAATTTAAAAAAAATGGATGAAAAATATTTAATAGAGTTTCTTAACTTCTAATCTTGGTTATAAATTGAGAAACCCAGCAAAGACACGTACTTCAGCGAGCATTTTTATATATAGGTCTCCTTTCCATCTTAAGAGGCAATGGATAACAATTGTAATAATGCCTGGGTGGGAAGTTTATAGTGAAACAAGGGTTGCACAATCCCAAACCGCACTTCTCCTGGACCAGCATTGCTTGAGTCCAATGGCAAGGAAAAGTCCACGACGACTGGAAACAATGCCGGGATAAGCAGAGAAAGACTGGTGTTATTTGTTCTTCTCTTAGATTAGTTGCGCAAGTCTGTCCGACTATTTAACCTATAGTTGGAGGGAGAACAGATGGATATTTTTTAATGGAAATCACTCCAGACAAGACATGAAGCCACTTGATGGCAGGAGCTAAAAAGAACAAAAGATGATTATCGCAAAGACAGAAGATGCCTACTGACCTTAGTCTTGAAAAGACCGATGTAGGAGAAAACAGTCAGCAGGAAGAGAGTTCCACAAACCTGCAGTTCTTGGAAAAAAGCTACTGGAATAAGAAGCTGTATTATAACGAGGTATAAAAGCAGCGAATTGATAAAGACCACTAGACCAACAAGTCAAACGAGCTGGAACAAAGGAAGCAGGGAATAGAGCAGACAATTCTGAAGAACAAATGCCATAATAGTACTTATAGAAAAGACTGAGACTAGCAAGATCACCTGTGTGTGTGTGTGTGTGTGTGTGTGTGTGAGAGAGAGAGAGAGAGAAGGAAAGAGCAAGAGAGAGGGGGGTGAGAGAGAGAGAGAGAGTGTGCAGAGAAGAAGAAAGGGTGTGGCCAACCAACTTACAGATACTCTTTTGAACCGTATCAAGAACCCTCAAATGGGACAGAGATTGACCAGCCCAAATATGACAACAGTACTCCATACATGGTCTGATTGTAGATCTGTAGAGATAGAAACTAGTCTCAGGTGTGAGAAAGCGTTTGGAGCGATAGAGAGAACTGACTTTACGAGAAACAGAAAGAGCAATGGATCTAATGTATGAACTCCAAGTAAGATTTGATGAGAAAGAAAGACCAAGAAGTTTCAGAGTCGATTTCTTCTCATGTATAGGGATATCCATGAAAATTTCAGGAAGAAAAGAGGCACGCCAACGATTGAAAGACATGAGCTGAGTCATAACAGGATTAAATGAAACAAGCCATTTTGTACCTTAATCTACGACCGAACCCAAGTCAACTTCTAGATCAGCTGTATATTTCAACTGACCCCAGGTAGATAACCGAGAAGAAACTCCATGAATAGAGAGTTGTAGCATCAGCATAGATTTTAATTTTCTGAATGATTTATACCTTTCTCAAGGATATTAGTGGAAATAGGATTCAATAGCGTCAACAGAAATCGAACTCGGCACGCCAAGAATAAAATATATTCGATGCACGCAAAATGCTCCAGTGAACAACTTGTTTTGAACTGCGTATTCAATTTGTAGCTTTTCAAAAAATAAAAAAGAAAGAAACAGTTCTTGGCATTTTCTATGCATGTAATATATTTATTTATTTAATTTATTTATTTAATTTATTTTTTTACACATAAAAAATCTATGAGTTATTTATTCATGTTAAATTCTAAACACTTTAAATAGAAAATTATTTTTTATTTTTTTTAATTCATTTATTTAATTAATTTATTTAATTTATTTTATTTTATTTTATTTATTTAATTTATTTTTTAAATTTATTTATTTATTTTATTTTTTTTTACACATAAAAATCTATGATTTCTTTATTCATGTTAAATTCAAAATACTTTAAATAGAAATTATTTTTTATTTTTTAAATTTATTTAATTATTTATTTAATTAATTTATTTTATTTATTTTTTTAATTAATTAATTTATTTAATTATTTAATTAATTAATTTATTTATTTTATTTATTTTATTTATTTTATTTTTTTTTTTTAACATTTTAAATCTATGATTTATTTATTCATGTTGAATTCAAAACACTTTAAATGGAAAATTATTTTTTATTTTTTAAATTTATTTATTTAATTTATTTATTTTTTCAATAAATTATTTATTTTATTTATTTATTTTATTCATTTATTTACACATAAAAATCTATTTATTTATCCATGTTAAATTCAAAACACTTAAAATAGAAAATTATTTTTCATTTTTTTATTTATTCATTTAATTTATTTATTTTATTTATTTTTTTAATTTGTTTATTTATTTTATTTATTTTTTACACATAAACATCTACGATATATTTATTCATGTTAAATTCAAAACACTTAAAATAGAAAATTATTTTTAATTTTTTTATTTATTTATTTAATTTATTTATTTTATTTATTTTTTAATTTATTTATTTATTTAATTTATTTTTTACGCATAAACATCTACGATTTATTTATTCTTGTTGAATTCAAAACACTTAAAATAGAAAATTATTTTTTATTTTTTTATTTATTTATTTAATTTATTTATTTTATTTATTTTTTAATTTATTTATTTATTTTATTTATTTTTTACACATAAACATCTACGATTTATTTATTCTTGTTAAATTCAAAACACTAAAAATAGAAAATTATTTTTTATTTTTAAATTTTTTTATTTATTTAATTTATTTAATTTTTTTATTTTTATTTTTATTTATTTATTTATTTATTTAATTTATTTTCTAATTTATTTATTTTTTTTTTTTTTTACACATAGTTAAATTCAAACCACTTAAAATAGAAAATTATTTTTTTATTTTTTTAAATTGTTTTTCCTTCTCTTAATGCTGTAGGAGAGAGGGAAGAATTATTTCACAGACAATTTTAACGAGTATTTTTTTTTAACACCTCGTTACATCATTTGTCATCAGTTGTTCTGGTGTTAGAAATAGCGTTTATCAAAACTGTTGACAGTTGTGCAACTTTGTCCTCAAAATGGAAATGTGATTACCCGAAATAATTCGCATACTAGCAGGACCTGGGGAAATTCCACAGCTGCTCACCCATCGTCTACTTTTTCTTCTTACCATAAAATAATTGTTAGCTATTTTTTTTTTATGAATAAAACGAAAGTTTTAACCTTTTAATTAATTTATACATTGTAACAGTTTAAATCTTTTAAAAATATAGTCTCTTTCTTCTTACCATAAAATAATTGTCAGCTATTTTTTTTTTTTGATAAATAAAACGAAAGTTTTAACCTTTTAATTAATTTATACATTGTAACAATTTAAATCTTTTAAAAATATAGTCTCTTTCTTCTTACCATCAAATAATTGTCAGCTATTTTTTTTTTTTGATGAATAAAACGAAAGTTTTAACCTTTTAATTAATTTATACATTGTAACAATTTAAACCTTTTAAAAATATAGTCTCTTTCTTCTTACCATCAAATAATTGTCAGCTATTTTTTTTTTTTGATGAATAAAACGAAAGTTTTAACCTTTTAATTAATTTATACATTGTAACAATTTAAATCTTTTAAAAATATAGTTTCTTTCTTCTTACCATCAAATAATTGTCAGCTATTTTTTTTTTTTGATGAATAAAACGAAAGTTATAACCTTTTAAGTAATTCATACATTGTAACAATTTAAATCTTTTAAAAATATAGTCTCTTTCTTCTTACCATCAAATAATTGTCAGCTATTTATTTTTTTTTGATGAATAAAACGAAAGTTATAACCTTTTAAGTAATTCATACATTGTAACAGTTTAAATCTTTTAAAAATATAGTCTCTTTCTTCTTACCATCAAATAATTGTCAGCTATTTTTTTTTTTGATGAATAAAACGAAAGTTTTAACCTTTTAATTAATTTATACATTGTAACAGTTTAAATCTTTTAAAAATATAGTCTCTTTCTTCTTACCATCAAATAATTGTCAGCTATTTATTTTTTTTTGATGAATAAAACGAAAGTTTTAACCTTTTAATTAATTTATACATTGTAACAGTTTAAATCTTTTAAAAATATAGTCTCTTTCTTCTTACCATAAAATAATTGTCAGCTATTTTTTTTTTGATGAATAAAACGAAAGTTTTAACCTTTTAATTAATTTATACATTGTAACAATTTAAATCTTTTAAAAATATAGTCTCTTTCTTCTTACCATCAAATAATTGTCAGCTATTTATTTTTTTTTGATGAATAAAACGAAAGTTTTAACCTTTTAATTAATTTATACATTGTAACAGTTTAAATCTTTTAAAAATATAGTCTCTTTCTTCTTACCATAAAATAATTGTCAGCTATTTTTTTTTGATGAATAAAACGAAAGTTTTAACCTTTTAATTAATTTATACATTGTAACAGTTTAAATCTTTTAAAAATATAGTCTCTTTCTTCTTACCATCAAATAATTGTCAGCTATTTATTTTTTTTTGATGAATAAAACGAAAGTTTTAACCTTTTAATTAATTTATACATTGTAACAGTTTAAATCTTTTAAAAATATAGTCTCTTTCTTCTTACCATCAAATAATTGTCAGCTATTTATTTTTTTTTGATGAATAAAACGAAAGTTTTAACCTTTTAATTAATTTATACATTGTAACAGTTTAAATCTTTTAAAAATATAGTCTCTTTCTTCTTACCATCAAATAATTGTCAGCTATTTTTTTTTTTTGATGAATAAAACGAAAGTTTTAACCTTTTAATTAATTTATACATTGTAACAGTTTAAATCTTTTAAAAATATAGTCTCTTTCTTCTTACCATCAAATAATTGTCAGCTATTTATTTTTTTTTGATGAATAAAACGAAAGTTTTAACCTTTTAATTAATTTATACATTGTAACAGTTTAAATCTTTTAAAAATATAGTCTCTTTCTTCTTACCATCAAATAATTGTCAGCTATTTATTTTTTTTTGATGAATAAAACGAAAGTTTTAACCTTTTAATTAATTTATACATTGTAACAGTTTAAATCTTTTAAAAATATAGTCTCTTTCTTCTTACCATCAAATAATTGTCAGCTATTTATTTTTTTTTGATGAATAAAACGAAAGTTATAACCTTTTAAGTAATTCATACATTGTAACAATTTAAATCTTTTAAAAATATAGTCTCTTTCTTCTTACCATCAAATAATTGTCAGCTATTTATTTTTTTTTGATGAATAAAACGAAAGTTATAACCTTTTAAGTAATTCATACATTGTAACAGTTTAAATCTTTTAAAAATATAGTCTCTTTCTTCTTACCATCAAATAATTGTCAGCTATTTTTTTTTTTGATGAATAAAACGAAAGTTTTAACCTTTTAATTAATTTATACATTGTAACAGTTTAAATCTTTTAAAAATATAGTCTCTTTCTTCTTACCATCAAATAATTGTCAGCTATTTATTTTTTTTTGATGAATAAAACGAAAGTTTTAACCTTTTAATTAATTTATACATTGTAACAGTTTAAATCTTTTAAAAATATAGTCTCTTTCTTCTTACCATCAAATAATTGTCAGCTATTTATTTTTTTTTGATGAATAAAACGAAAGTTTTAACCTTTTAATTAATTTATACATTGTAACAGTTTAAATCTTTTAAAAATATAGTCTCTTTCTTCTTACCATCAAATAATTGTCAGCTATTTATTTTTTTTTGATGAATAAAACGAAAGTTTTAACCTTTTAATTAATTTATACATTGTAACAGTTTAAATCTTTTAAAAATATAGTCTCTTTCTTCTTACCATCAAATAATTGTCAGCTATTTATTTTTTTTTGATGAATAAAACGAAAGTTTTAACCTTTTAATTAATTTATACATTGTAACAGTTTAAATCTTTTAAAAATATAGTCTCTTTCTTCTTACCATCAAATAATTGTCAGCTATTTTTTTTTTGATGAATAAAACGAAAGTTTTAACCTTTTAATTAATTTATACATTGTAACAATTTAAATCTTTTAAAAATATAGTCTCTTTCTTCTTACCATCAAATAATTGTCAGCTATTTATTTTTTTTTGATGAATAAAACGAAAGTTTTAACCTTTTAATTAATTTATACATTGTAACAGTTTAAATCTTTTAAAAATATAGTCTCTTTCTTCTTACCATAAAATAATTGTCAGCTATTTTTTTTTGATGAATAAAACGAAAGTTTTAACCTTTTAATTAATTTATACATTGTAACAGTTTAAATCTTTTAAAAATATAGTCTCTTTCTTCTTACCATCAAATAATTGTCAGCTATTTATTTTTTTTTGATGAATAAAACGAAAGTTTTAACCTTTTAATTAATTTATACATTGTAACAGTTTAAATCTTTTAAAAATATAGTCTCTTTCTTCTTACCATCAAATAATTGTCAGCTATTTATTTTTTTTTGATGAATAAAACGAAAGTTTTAACCTTTTAATTAATTTATACATTGTAACAGTTTAAATCTTTTAAAAATATAGTCTCTTTCTTCTTACCATCAAATAATTGTCAGCTATTTTTTTTTTGATTAATAAAACGAAAGTTTTAACCTTTTAATTAATTTATACATTGTAACAATTTAAATCTTTTAAAAATATAGTCTCTTTCTTCTTACCATCAAATAATTGTCTCACACATTCTAGTTTAAAGAATTATTAGTTATACTAGCAAAATGATGCTCTCTCTGCTCACATATTTTTGCTAACCAAAGAGTATGGTATCATGACGAACAAATATTTACAACACTACCCTCCCCTAAAGGAGGGGGTAATACCTAGAAGGACAGTCTCATGACAACAGAACAAATACTACACTACTCCACAAAGGAGGAGGTAATGCCTGTGAGGATGGGCTCACGACAACAGAAGAGATACTACACTACCCCCGCCCTGAATTGAACAAAAAAAGATAGTACAGTTAATAGAAGTAATAGTATAGTTTCAGCTTCAGACAGACAGATACATAATCTCTATTATTAGTAGGGGTGGGACGTAATGGGTGAAAATTTCAGATTCATGCGAGTAGTATTTTTTGTGTTCATTTATACATAAATAACACTAAACAATCAAACATTTTGAAAATTTTGCAAAATTCAGAAGGGGTGGGACGTAATGGGTGAAAATTTCAGATTCATGCGAGTAGTATTTTTTGTGTTCATTTATACATAAATAACACTAAACAATGAAACATTTTGAAAATTTTGCAAAATTCAGAAGGGGTGGGACGTAATGGGTGAAAATTTCAGATTCATGCGAGTAGTATTTTTTGTGTTCATTTATACATAAATAACACTAAACAATGAAACATTTTGAAAATTTTGCAAAATTCAGAAGGGGTGGGACGTAATGGGTGAAAATTTCAGATTCATGCGAGTAGTATTTTTTGTGTTCATTTATACATAAATAACACTAAACAATGAAACATTTTGAAAATTTTGCAAAATTCAGAAGGGGTGGGACGTAATGGGTGAAAATTTCAGATTCATGCGAGTAGTATTTTTTGTGTTCATTTATACATAAATAACACTAAACAATGAAACATTTTGAAAATTTTGCAAAATTCAGAAGGGGTGGGACGTAATGGGTGAAAATTTCAGATTCATGCGAGTAGTATTTTTTGTGTTCATTTATACATAAATAACACTAAACAATGAAACATTTTGAAAATTTTGCAAAATTCAGAAGGGGTGGGACGTAATGGGTGAAAATTTCAGATTCATGCGAGTAGTATTTTTTGTGTTCATTTATACATAAATAACACTAAACAATGAAACATTTTGAAAATTTTGCAAAATTCAGAAGGGGTGGGACGTAATGGGTGAAAATTTCAGATTCATGCGAGTAGTATTTTTTGTGTTCATTTATACATAAATAACACTAAACAATGAAACATTTTGAAAATTTTGCAAAATTCAGAAGGGGTGGGACGTAATGGGTGAAAATTTCAGATTCATGCGAGTAGTATTTTTTGTGTTCATTTATACATAAATAACACTAAACAATGAAACATTTTGAAAATTTTGCAAAATTCAGAAGGGGTGGGACGTAATGGGTGAAAATTTCAGATTCATGCGAGTAGTATTTTTTGTGTTCATTTATACATAAATAACACTAAACAATGAAACATTTTGAAAATTTTGCAAAATTCAGAAGGGGTGGGACGTAATGGGTGAAAATTTCAGATTCATGCGAGTAGTATTTTTTGTGTTCATTTATACATAAATAACACTAAACAATCAAACATTTTGAATATTTTGCAAAATTCAGAAGGGGTGGGACGTAATGGGTGAAAATTTCAGATTCATGCGAGTAGTATTTTTTTGTGTTCATTTATACATAAATAACACTAAACAATCAAACATTTTGAAAATTTTGCAAAATTCAGAAGAGGTTGGACGTAATGGGTGAAAATTTCAGATTCATGCGAGTAGTATTTTTTGTGTTCATTTATACATAAATAACACTAAACAATCAAACATTTTGAAAATTTTGCAAAATTCAGAAGGTGCAGGCCAATAGTTTTTGGCTATTTTACATTCATGAAAACCCGTTCACAGCCTGAAAATGGTCCTAAATTAAAGTACTATATCAGATTTAACCATCTATATCCATTCATAGCTTTTGAGGATGTTTTAGGACCTGCAATGTCGCATGAAACCACTTTTTCACCGGAAAATGATGGATGTTGAGTCCCGTGGAGTCCTAACGGCTATTTTTGGCCTGCACCTTCTGAATTTTGCAAAATTTTCAAAATGTTTGATTGTTTAGTGTTATTTATGTATAAATGAACACAAAAAAATACTACTCGCATGAATCTGAAATTTTCACCCATTACGTCCCACCCCTATTGTTAGTAATATATATCAAAGAAAAAGTTTGTCATTCGATGGAACGAAGAAATGGCTTCAAAGTTTAAATCAAGCATTGGTCATATAGCGATAAGGAAGAAGCCCCCCCCCCCCTCCGACACACTCGCCAAGAAAAGGACATTTTCAATAAAGTTACATTTTTAGGTAATGTCATCATCCAAAATTGAACGTATATAAAGTGTTTATATGTTGAACGTATGTAAAGTGTTTATATGTTGAACGTATGTAAAGTGTTTATATGTTGAACGTATATAAAGTGTTTATATGTTGAACATATGTAAAGTGTTTATATGTTGAACGTATGTAAACTGTTTATATGTTGAACGTATATAAAGTGTTTATATGTTGAACATATATAAAGTGTTTATATGTTGAACGTATATAAAGTGTTTATATGTTGAACGTATATAATGTGTTTATATGTTGAACGTATATAAAGTGTTTATATGTTAAAAGTATATAAAGTGTTTATATGTTGAACGTATATAAAGTGTTTATATGTTGAACGTATATAAAGTGTTTCTATGTTGAATGTATATAAAGTGTTTATATGTTGAACGTATATAAAGTGTTTATATGTTGAACGTATATAAACTGTTTATATGTTGAACGTATATAAAGTGTTTATATGTTGAACGTATATAAAGTGTTTATATGTTGAACGTATATAAAGTGTTTATATGTTGAACGTATATAAAGTGTTTATATGTTGAACGTATATAAAGTGTTTATATGTTGAACGCATATAAAGTGTTTATATGTTGAACGTATATAAAGTGTTTATATGTTGAACGTATATAAAGTGTGCCTGAATTTTGCCTTTAATGATGTGAATTATTGTGAAAGATACGAGTACTAAATAACCCTCGTTTTCTTTAAGTTACATAATGAAGTTAAATAAATTATCCATCGAGTTACGTAAGCGAAATAAAGTCGAGTGTTGTTATGCGAATTATGTATCGAAAAGAAAATAATGACAGTGTAATTGCATTTCAATGATAGCGTTTTATCATTTCGGCGATTGCAAAAAAATAATTAAAATTATCATAACGGAAATGAAAGTGAAACGTCGTATATTGATGAAATAAACAAAGACAGTGGTTTGAAAAGTGTGGTATTTCGTCCTGTGAGTGAAATGGATCTAGAAATGTAAAAGTTTTAAGGTGTAATACCTTAAAACTTTTAAATTTCATTTGGTAGCACGTAAGATTCTATTGGAAAAAAAATATCAATTTTGTTTAACAGTTATTTATCAGTAATAAAAGAAGAAAAATCTATCAGTGTTACTAATTAATATTATTACCCAAATTTGTTGCTGATAGCATAAATGACTTTCATTTTTAATTTACATTTGCTGCTGAAAGGAAAAATTTGTTTCACGGCAAAAAATATTCCGAGTATAATACGTTGTATTTGAAAATAAATTAAATCTAATTAAAATTCCATGAAAAATGCCAGTATACTGAAATCATATGCTTCAAGAACTTTTTACTCTTTGTGAATTTTTCTGATGATTTTGCAATGCTGCAGAGACGATATTGACATAAAAATGTTGTTTGGCACAAGACAAATGAAACGGACCGTAAAAATATATCTCACAGAAATGTTATGTTTTTTGGAAATGTGAAAAAATAAAAATAAAGATAATAAAATAAAAACATGGTTATTGGAATATAATATGAACCTGACTTATATTTGCTCTGTTGTCACTAATTGACAATCATCGAGCTGAATCTTTTAAGGAGACTGCAAAGTAAAATGGCACTGATAGTATATGCTAATACATATATTGTCAGTAATAATTATATATATATATATATATATATATATATATATATATATATATATATATATATATATATATATATATATATATATATGAGAGAGAGAGAAAGAGATAGATAGATAGATAGATAGATAGATAGATAGATAGATAGATAGATAGATAGATAGTGTATCTACTTTCAAAAAGTATGTCAGCTTTTTAACAAAAGAATATTTATCTGAATCCAGTTTTCGTTAGAATAAATTTTATCGTTACTTTTTAGCAAAATATTTTCAATGCTTAAAATCAAATTTTCTATAGATATTGTCCAATTCAAATTTCTATTCAGCACATTTTTATTTTCCATCTTCCTTCATTAAATCCTGGAAGTCTTTGTCAAATGTTCTGCTCTTTAGTCCTCCTCTCAAGAAAAGAAAATATTTGTAGGGAGAGAATAAAATCTATGGAAACCACCGCACAGAAAGTGTTTGTGTTGTAGAAGGCGGCAAATGTAAATTGGAAAAATAACATTAAATTATCGTCGACCAAAAATGGAATAACATAAATCATATCAAAATAAGATTCTTTTATATTTTGCGCGATTTTTCTAACAGCTGCCAGTCTTGTGAATGAGATTTCATAATTGATATCTATCATTCTCAACTCTCTTTCTTCTTCTTCTTCTTCTTCTTCTTCTTCTTCTAATTTCACCTTCTTCTTCTTTTTCTTCTTCTTTTTCTTCTTCTTCTTTTTCTAATTTCACCTTCTTCTTCTTCTCCTTATTTCACCTTCTTCTTTTTCTTTTTCTTCTTCTTCTTCTTCTTCTCATTTCACATTCTTCTTCTTCTTCTTCTTCTCCTTATTTCACCTTTTTCTTTTTCTTTTTCTTCTTCTTCTTCTTCTTCTTCTCATTTCTTCTTCTTCTTCTTCTTCTTCTAATTTCACTTTCTTCTTCTTTTTGTTCTTCTTTTTCTTCTTCTTCTTTTTCTTCTTCTCATTCTTCTTCTTATTTTTCTTCTCATTTCACCTTCTTCTTCTTCTTCTTTTTCTTCTTCTTCTTCTTCTTCTTCTTCTTCTTCTCATTTCACCTTCTTCTTCTTCTTCTTTTTCTTCTTCTTCTTCTTCTTCTTCTTCTTCTTCTTCTTCTTTTTCTTCTTCTTCTTCTTCTTCTTCTTCTTCTTCTCATTCTCCTTCTTATTATTATTCTTCTCCTTCTTCTTCTTCTTCTTCCTCTTCTCATTTTACCTTCTTCTTTTTCTTCTTCTTCTCTTTATTTCACCTTCTTCTTCTTCTTCTTCTTCTTCTTCTTCTTCTTCTTCTAATTTCACCTTCTTTTTCTTTTTCTTCTCCTTCTTATTGACGACTATAATTATGTAGAAACAACAACTTAAAAACAACAACACGTTATAAAACAATGGTGTTATTTGATCTGTTTATCCTATAGAAAAGCTTGTTCTTTCATAACAACTAAAACATTGGCTTATTGATGCTTTCTGGAAGATCTTCAAAAGATAGAAAGAAAATTATATTTCCCTCAACGCATACATTATTATGTGATGGAACTATCAACTGGCATAAAATAGAATTTATTGTTAGAATTGTCAAAAATTTGATTAATCTGGCATCTTCACACTCAGCCCGTACTTATCTAATATATAAAGTAAAGTCAGTCTCTTTCTGAATTTTTGTCATCGATAGCTTTCTTCCTACAAAATCGATATTGGATTATGGTTCTTTCGGTGGGTCATTGCAGCATGCTGTTAAAAGCAATAAAATGTTAAAAAAATAAAGTGGTCGATCATTGTCAAGGGTGACCCGAAGGCTCCCTTTTCATTAGCTACTATACAAAGATGTAGGGGAGGGCGTCACTCCTTTCCCTAGGATTACTCCACTTACCCTTGATCTTCCCCTTATAATGCTATCAAGTACCATTTTTTAAGTCTTTTGTATGACTCGACCGAGGATTGAACAATGGTCTCCCGGCCCATTAACAAACATTCTTACCATTATGCCAAATGGGCCGGTTCGATGTAATTCGATTTAATTCATTCAAAAAAATACTTTGACCAAGTCGGAATTATTTTCATATGGATGCTATCTTCATAAATAGGGACGTAACACTGTATTGGTGAATAAAGAGTTACTTCCCATCGTTTGGAACAAAAAAAATTAATTTTGAAAAAAAAGGCATGGTTTATTGTAAGTAAAGATTCTAGCGCTCAACGCTGGATAGAGTCAGATAGTTATATATATATATATATATATATATATATATATATATATATATATATATTTACATTTTTGATAATAAAAATTATTCGTTTCTTTTAATGCGATCTCCCCTCCTCTTCTCTCATCGAGTATAAATGCTGACAAACAAGATGATGTCATCCAGTTTGAACGGTGACAAGCAAGCAAGACAGAGTTTTATTAGTATACAAGCTGTCTTTACCGCTTCGCTATCACTTTGCAAATTTCCCTACTTGAAATACTTGAAACATTAATAAAAAAATAATAAACATTTCATTCATAAATCTGCTGTAAACACGAAACAAAATCTTTCTCATTTATTCATTCATATAGATAGATAAACATTAACCTTTTGCTCATTGCGATGCAAATTTATCCATCTTTTAAGTATGACCGTAAAAAAATGAAATGAAAGAAGAAATCAACTTGACTTTTCACTTGCAATTTAGAAACTTTTCTCGGACTTTTGTCCGGGATCAAAGTGTAGTATCTGTTCCGATGGATACTGCACCCCATAGACTGGTATTGTCTTAGACTTCGGGGCTTGATTAACACCGGTCTATGGGTCTGTCCTGTGCAGTTCTAGTAGGCGGTCCACCCTCCCAGGCTTTGCCTCCCCTCTTTGGGGAGGAGTAAGTTTATTGCTTACTGCCTGAGGCGCCTCTAGCGGGGAATGCCGACGAGGATGCCCAGGCAATTTTTAATGGCCAGAGTGCTCACCTTCTCGGGTGCTGGCTTTTCAAGCCCCACTTTCCCGACCCGACCTTGGGTCACATCTTACCTTGTGGGAGTAAGATAAAAATGGCCTTGTGCCTAACCTCCTGGAGAGGTGGTAAATAATACTTGCAATTTAGAAATAGATCTTAACTTGTTGAAAATTAAGTCAGTGGGAGTCATGTAGTATCTGTTCTGTTGTTATGAGATCATCCGCCCAGGCATTACCTCCGCCTTGGAAGGGGGGGGGGCGGTGTTCGTTCGTCATAAATGCTTTTTTTTTTTTTTTTAATTTATCTGCACAACTAAATGAGCCAAGGTCATTCATATTTAATTTGTTGAATGACTCTTACTACACCTCAATTCTCCTGGCGGCTGTTCAACCATGTCATAAAGTGACTCATTGCTATTTCTAAAAAAAATATCGCTCACACCTGGCTGTGTACATATTCAACAGATATTTTTTTTTTTTTTCAGTACAGCCATTGGCCTCTAAATTGAATTATGACTCAAGTTGGGTTTCATTAAAAAAAAAGTTCATTTTCTGTTAATACAAACTTTATATTCCAACGAAAAAGCGTTGTTGGTTAATAGTTTTTTTTTTGTTGTTTTTTGTTTGAATTTGTTTTTTTGTTTTTTGTAAAGATTAAACCAAACCCAGCCATTTTTTCTCAATATGCAAGTGTTTTTTAAATTTTTTATTGATTCAGCACATCAAATATTTTAGCTGTATAAAAAAAAATAAAAATAAAAAAGTGCTACCTATAGTTTTATGTTTAAAACATCCGGCATAAAGAGAAACACAGTACCCAGTTGGAGTGAGAGTATTATTTACCTCCTGTTCAGGAGGTTAGGCACAAGGCCAGTTTTATCTTACTCCCACAAGGTAAGATGTGACCCAAGGTCGGGTCGGAAAGTGGGGTTTGAAAAGCCAGCGCCCGAGAAGGTGAGCACTCGGGCCATTAAAAATTGCCTGGGCAGCCTCGTCGGCATTCCCCGGTAGGGGCGCCTCAGGCAGTAAGCAATAAACTTACTCCTCCCCAAAGAGGGGAGGCAAAGCCAGGGAGGGTGGATCTCCTAGAACTGCACAGGACAGACCCATAGACCGGCGTAAATCAAGCCCGAACGCCAAGACAATACCAGTCTATGGGGTGCAGTATCCATTGGAACAGATACTACACTTTGATCTGGGCCAAAAAGCCAGGTTCTGTGAAACCCATGGCAGGGCATTTAGGTTTCGAGCTTTTTCAGACCATTCTAACTAACTAGTGTTTTTTTGTTTTTTCAATTTGTTTTTATAAAAGATTAAACCAAACCCAGACATGTTTTCTCGGTGTGCAAATGTTTATTTTTTTTATTTTTGATCATTCAGCAAAGCAAATATTTCGGTTGTATCAAAAAAGTACTACCTATGTTTTTACGTTTAAAACGTCCTACCTAAACAGTAACACAACTTTTAAGCTTGATTGAGTGAGTACAGTTATAGAATGACTAATCTCCCTCAGTTTTGAATCAAGCCATGACAAGGTCCGTAGACTTCGAGCTTCTTCGGGCCATTCTTCTTTATTATAACTCCAGCTGCTACACAATGAATGCAGTTTCTAAAAATTTCTACAATTTTGAAGTTTATATAATAAATATAAATTTATTCCAACTTTTATAGGTTTTTAGAATATATCATTTCGTCCATCAGTCACATTGCAGAATTTGTCTCATTTCGAAATATCCGAGATCTTAAGTATTTTTATGCATTAATAGTAAATAATAAATTCCCAACAAATAAAGCCGATGCCATGACCGGAAATCGAAACCGAAATCTTGAGCTATTCATTCTGAGGTTCTACCAACTGACCTATTTGGATTTCCTTATAAATAGTGCTTAAAACATTACCTTAACAAAATGATTATAGATTTGGTGTGACGTTATAGATTTAGGATGTACGTCATGTTTCAAACCATGAATTAAATATAAGCGATAGGAAAAAAAAAAAAATGAATAGTTAAACATTATTAATAGCGTTGGAAATTATTTTAATAGTCCAAAACAATTTATTTTGCTTTAACTATGTATTGTATGTAGTTCTTTCACAATCATATAATCCTCCCAGCCTAGCAAAAATATGAGACCTTCTTCAGGTGCGTCTTGTTTAACTGATGAATCTTTATGTCGAACTTGGGAATCTGTACAGAATTTATTTAATTGACGGGGGTAGATTGTTCTCGTCCCGTCAGCCATGGCCGAGTATTGATTTACTCCTCTCCAGGAGTTAGGCACAAGGCCCGTTTTTATCCTACTCCCACAAGGTAAGATGTGACCCAATGTCAGGTCGAGAAAGTGGGGTTTGAAAAGCCAGCGCCCGAGAGGTGAGCACTCTGGCCATTTAAAAATTGCCTGGGCAGCACCGTCGGCATTCCCCGGTAGGGGCGCCTCAGACAGTAAGCAATAAACTTACTCCTCCCCAAAGAGAGGAGGCAAAGCCTGGGAGGGTGGACCTCCTAGAACTGCACGGAACAGACCCATTGACCGGCATAAGTCAAGCCCTGAAAGACATGACAATACCAGTATGGGGTGCAATATCCATCGGAACAGATACTACACTTTGATCTTAGC
>OY744543.1:65680467-65702967 GCA_963556195.1 Sepiola atlantica | reverse complement strand
AACCTAATAGGTCCCTCACTGTCAACCAAGCTCCAGTCCCTGTCCCGTCGCTGCAATGTAGCATCCTTGTGCTTGTTTTACAAATACTTCAATGGATTATCCTCCGATGAATTGGTTACTCTGGTGCCCCCTCGTCGACGTAGGTTCGCTAGACCAACTCGACAATCAACTAACTCCCATCCATTCACTGTGGAGGTCCCTAGAGGCCGGAGAGCTTTCTACTCAAATAGCTTCTTTCCTCGTGCTGCTGGCCTCTGGAACTCCCTCCCTGCTCCCTGTTTCCCCGACAGTACTGACATGCAGAGGTTTAAAATTGGTGTAAACAGGCATCTCGCTGCGTAGGTCCCAGTTTTGGTTACCCCCCCCCCCTCCGAACCTTCTCTCTCTACAGTGGCGGCCTGCCTTGTTTGGGGTGAACTACGTTAAAAAAAAAAAATTTTAATTTACGGTAAACAACTCCTATCATATTTTTCAATTACAAATGAGTTATCCCCCTTGTAGATTTTTATTTTCAGGTGATTATTTAAAAATATTTCGTATTAGCAGTCGTCTGGACTGGACTAAGTAATATTTTTAACTAAGTAATTGTAACTAAGTACATTATTATGTTGCCAATAACACTGGACAACAATAACAAATGAAAATTGGCTCGTCAGAAGCAAAGTTTGATTTGTCGGCTTAAATGCTATTTGGATCTGACTTTCAAAATCTGTCAAGATAACTTTATATGTTAGATAGATTGAATAAATACTGACAATTTCATTAGAATGAGATAATTCTATGATTATTGGTTATTATAAAGATTAATAGATACGTTTGTTAATAATGAATAATTACCCGAGGGATGCGCATATCAATAATCGAGGGAGGTGAGCCAAGGGTGTCGATACTATCTGAATCTGTCTCATCGCTAGAGATTGCATTTTGCCTCCGAGGACTGACTTTCACTTCAGACCTAAAATGGAAGGCTTACATCAATCCTGTTTACAGCTCCTTTCTCAAAGAAGAGACGTTGCTAGTCTCTCTCTACTCTATCGTTATTTCCATGGAAGGTGCTCGACTGAGCTCCAATCTCTCCCCTTCTCTGCAACCCCTTTCTCACAGAAGAGACGTTGCTAGTCTTTCTCTACTCTATCGTTATTTCCATGGAAGGTGCTCGACTGAGCTCCAATCTCTTCCCTTCTCTGCAGCCCGTTTCTCACAGAAGAGACGTTGCTAGTCTTTCTCTACTCTATCGTTATTTCCATGGAAGGTGCTCGACTGAGCTCCAATCTCTTCCCTTCTCTGCAGCCCCTTTCTCACAGAAGAGACGTTGCTAGTCTTTCTCTACTCTATCGTTATTTCTATGGAAGGTGCTCGACTGAGCTCCAATCTCTTCCCTTCTCTGCAGCCCCTTTCTCACAGAAGAGACGTTGCTAGTCTTTCTCTACTCGATCGTTATTTCCATGGAAGGTGCTCGACTGAGCTCCAATCTCTTCCCTTCTCTGCAGCCCCTTTCTCACAGAAGAGACGTTGCTAGTCTTTCTCTACTCTATCGTTATTTCTATGGAAGGTGCTCGACTGAGCTCCAATCTCTTCCCTTCTCTGCAGCCCCTTTCTCACAGAAGAGACGTTGCTAGTCTTTCTCTACTCGATCGTTATTTCCATGGAAGGTGCTCGACTGAGCTCCAATCTCTTCCCTTCTCTGCAGCCCCTTTCTCACAGAAGAGACGTTGCTAGTCTTTCTCTACTCTATCGTTATTTCCATGGAAGGTGCTCGGCTGAGCCCCAATCTCTGGTTCCTCCTGTAAGACATTCACAGCAAGAACTCGTGTGTCTACCACAACGAAGAAAAACATTCGTTTCTTCCTCAGTATGCCTAGAGTCAGGTGGAATTTCCATGAACAGAGCTTCTTCGCAAGGGTTTCATGCCTGTGGACCACATTGCCACAGGACTGCTTCCCAGCTGATTACAACTTAGTCGTCTTCAAATCCACAGGGACACTTCTGATTTCGCCATAATAAAATCGAATCGACTTCGAATCGAATCGACTTAGAAATCGAGTGGGGATGATCTCACCTTTTCACCGCAATCCCTTTCTCTCAAAAAGAGACGTTGCTTGTCACTCACGACTATATGATGATCTCTTCCGTTCCGTCAACCCTAACCCTAAACCTAACCCTAACCCTAACCCTAACCCTAACCCCAACCCTAACCCCAACCCTAACCCTAACCTAACCCCAACCCCAACCCCAACCCTAACCCTAACCCTAACTCTAGCCCTAACCCTTTCTCACAAGAAGAGACGTTTCTTGTCACTCACGGCTATATGATAATCTCTTCCGTTCCCTCAACCCTAACCATAACCCTAACCCTAACCCTAACTCTAACCCTAAGCCTAACCCTAACCCTAATTCTAGCCCTAGCCCCAACCCTAACTCTAACCCTAAGCCTAACCCCAACCCCAACCCCAACCCCAGCCCCAACCCCAACCCTAAGCCTAAGCCTAGCCCCTTCTCTCACAGAAGATACATTGCTAGTCTCTCTCTCTACTTTATCGCCATTTCCATGGAAGATACTCGACTCGAATCTATGGTTCCTCTTTGTAAGACATTCACAGCTAGAGCTCATCCTTTTACCACAACGAAGAAAAACGTTACTTTGTTCCTCAGTGTTCCTAGCGTAAGGTCAAATTTCCACAAACCAAACTTCTTCGCAAGGGCTTCTCGTTTGTGGAACACATTGCCACAGGACTGCTTCCCCACAGATTACAACTTGGTTGCCTTCAAAGCCAACATCAACAGATTCCTATTAAGAACCGTCTCCACAAGTATTCGAACTTGGTCCTCTCAATCATTCCATCTCATTAACCCTTATCCTTGATTAGCATCTGGCCTTGATAGATTGTTACCATTTAATAAAAAACAAAATATCTTCACACGTACAGCAATTACTAACACATCGCACTGTTGAGCTTCTCCTTTTAATCACGTGTTACCACTCGGAAAGCACTAATTTTTTGCGGTGTCTCATTTTTCGGTTGTTGGTGTGTGTGTATCCATTTGCTATAACACTAACATCTTCATTTTTATTTTTTTTAATATTTTAAGATTTGTGTGGTGTTTTAGTTTTTTCCGTGTGATTTATACTTTGTCATTGGTAAGTTTGAATATTTTTTTTTAAAACTTACTTAATCAACACCTGCTTCCTTGTTGCTTTTTGAGGTAGGTGGGGTGGGGGTGGGGGGGGTCGGAATTTCTCATTGTGAGAATATTAACATTTTGTCAATAACAATTTTCCTAAAATTTGACAGAATTACAATGTTCTCGCTTGAACATAGAAAATCCATGATCTAGGGCGCCACATCCTGTACCATCCGTATCGTCACTGGATATATTGCGAAACCTGCTGAGGAGTGCAAAAGACATTAATATCGAGCTCTGCCAAATAGGTTCATTTTTGTCCTCATATCCATGGAGACGTGGACTAGATTTGAAGACAGTCGGGAGCAGCGGTCAAGGCTAGAAGCGGTGATAAAGAGAGAAAGAGAGACTGTCTGGCTATACCATAATATCTATCTATCTATCTATCTCCCCCTCTCTCTCTCTGGGGAATCCACTTCGCCATTATGTCGTCAGGTGGAAGAAACATGAGATTTTTTTGAGAATGAAAAGAATACCATTTTTTAAAAAATGGTAAAAAAAAAAAAAATTCGCAATAATCCTTTTAATATGATTTTATACTCAAATATTTTAAATCCTTAAAGAAAATTCGGCCGCCATCATTCATTATCAAGTTGGTGAAAAACTAAATCAAAACGAGTAAACAGACATTTTTTTTTTTTATCTCAAAGAGAAAACCATTTGATATGCAGCCATTTTTTTTTTAGATGTTTGATAATTTAATTAAAAAAAAAAAAGAAAAAAAGAGAACCAAATCAAGACCGATTATTATTCAAAGAAGTTTAAAGTTGTTAATGATTCCTGACGTATAATTTTTCTCCCCTCTGTGAAATCTTCATAAGTCGCAGTGATTTTAAAACAATATCAATCATCGAAAAAGAATATAGAGTCATGCAGAACGCAAGATCTGGTTAGTTGCCGCGATTTATATCCTTTCCACCGCAGGAACATGTGGCACAAGGCCGGAAGGTGAGGAGCGCCCCTAAAGAAGGAACACTCTGACCGTTTAAAAATTACCTGGGCAGCCTGGTCGGCATTCCCCGGTCGGGGCGCTTCAGGCAGTTAACAATAAACGGTAATTTTTTACATTAGGACCTGCGCTAACTTTAACCCTAAACACTAACCCTTACCCTAACCCTAACCCTCACTTTGCCCCTTACCCTAACCCTAATGACGGGGTCAAAGTTAAAAACAGGACCCAATAAATTAACTCCACCCCAAATAGGGGAGGCAAGGACTGGGAAGGTGAAGCTCCTAGGACTACCCAGGATGAATACCTTAACCCGACAGATAAAAGGCCACCGAAATGGCCCAGTTTCAGTCAAACTGATTGTCAACATCGGATCCTCGATTGCTATGTCTCCGTCATCATCACTGGACGCCAAATGAATGGCAGCACTGGTTAGTTGGCTGTTGGGTCAACCAGCGTTGGGTCAACCAGCGTTGGGTCATTTTATGCCGAAACCGTTCATGTTTTGCATAGGATTGTTTCGTAGATTAACTTGTTGAGTATTGATTTACTCCTCTCCAGGAGTTAGGCACAAGGCCAGTTTTTATCTTACTCCCACAAGTAAGATGTGACCCAAGGTCGGGTCGGGAAAGTGGGGTTTAAAAATTGCCAGGGTAGCCCCTGTCGGCATTCCCCGGTAGGGGCGCCTCAGGCAGTAAGCAATAAACTTACTCCTCCCCAAAGAGAGGGGGCAAAGCCTGGGAAGGTGGACCTCCTAGAACTGCACAGGACAGACCCATAGACCGGCGTAAATTAAGACCCGAAGGCCAAAACAATACCAGTCTATGGGGTGCAGTATGCATCGGAACAGATACTATACTTTGATCTTAGCCAAAAGGCCAAGAACAAGCCCTCGCAGATTAATTTGTTGAGTAGGCGTATATTTTTAAAATAAATAGTCTGTGAACGATAGATTCTATTTAATCCACAGAGGGGACCATGACAAGGGTCAGAGTGGCAACTAAGGGGGGACTCCCCACTCCCCAAAGCTCCCAAATTGGAGCTTCACAACCGGATGTGCTTTAACCCAGGACACTGTTAGAATGTAATAAGATTGAATGTTTTTTTTTTAATGTTTTTTTTTAACATAGTTCACCCCAAACAAGGCAGGCCGCCACTGTAGACGTAAGGGTCTACTGTGAGAAAAAGGGAGAATGTTTTTTTTTTTGGGGGGGGGGGTCAACCTAAATTGGGAGCTGCGCAGCGAGATGTCTGTTTACGTTAGTTTTAAATTTCTGCATGTCAGTACCGTCGGGGAAACAGGGGGCAGGGAGAGAGTTCCAGAGGCCAGCAGTACAAGGAAAGAAGCTATTGGAGTAGAAAGCTCTCTGGCATCTGAGGACCTCCACAGTGAATCGATGGGATTTAGCTGATTGTCGAGTTGGTCTAGTGAATTTACGTCGATTGGGCACCAGAGTAGCCAGTTCATCGGAGCGTAATCAAATTGGAGCTTCACAACCGGATGTGCTTTAACCCAGGACACTTTTAGAATGTAATAAGATTGAATGTTTGTTTTTCATGGTCAAATTTCAGACATTACTGTAGACTTATTGATTCACTATATTTCAGATTTGCATTAAATTTAATCCATCGTCATTAGACACCAATTAAGCAAGACTACCTGAATTTAAATTTCTTCTTAAGACCTCTTAAACTTAAGCCTTAAATTTTAGACATTTTTTAGAACCAAAATCAAGGATTCTAGACATAAGGGTTAGTATCATTATATCTTGATTTTAAGCTTTGTAAGGGGACATAAAAGTGGTGCAAAACTGTTTTGGTTCGGGGGAATTAATTTTACCCGTCCTGGGACGGGTATTCTTCTAGTTGTTTATAATAGAGTAATATATTTTGAGAACAAATTACCTAATCAAGTTAAAAAGAAGGAAGTAATGCCTGGGAGAATAGCTCTAGGGTGTGCAATTTTAAGAATAAACTGGATGAATTCAGAAATAATGGTTAGAAAGAATGATTTTATGAGGTCAGTTTATGGATCTATCTGATGAAATTTTTCTAGAAATCCGATATATATATATATATATATATATATATTTTCTTTGTAGTACAAAACTTTATAATGGCTAGAAAGAGACAATATTTATTAATCATGATGAATTAAGAATTAAAAAGATGAAAAGGCAGCTGACCGGTTTCGTACCTCGCTCAACAGAGCCAAATACCGAGGTATCGTGTAAAAAAATATAATAAAGATGCTATGAGAATTATAGCGAGGGATAAAAAAATTTTTTTAAACGAAAGAAAAAAGTTCAATCAAATAGAAACAACATTAAGCCCAAGGAGATTTTCTCTTTGCTTGCAAAGAGAAGGTCTCAATGACTTAATATAGATTGTTTCTAAGATCTTGAGATGGTAGGAAGAGTGCGACTTACTAAGAATGGAGAATAAGTCGACACTGAAATTAGTGGCACAGGTGCGATTATTTATAAGATGTTCGGCTATCGACGAACCATAAGTATTATGTAAAACGTCTGTTGGTGAATAATTTGCATTGCGAATTTTTGTGGGCACGTGTTGTTTGACCCGGATGTCTAATCTTTATGACGTCATCCCAACGTAGTGCAACGTTGATGAACACATAAATAATATAGTTTTGTGCTTCCCTTTTTCATGTTCCATATATATATATATATATATATATATTTTCTTTTTTCTACACTAGTAGGTCACCACGTATCAAGGCAAAAAAGCCACTCTAGGATAAAGGTTAATGATGAAGAATATAACAAGAGGATTTAAAATTATGAATTGAATGGACAAAGTTTTATGACTATGACAAGTATTTGTTGATGTTGGATTTGAAGAAAGCCATCTTGTAGTCTACAGGAAAACTGTCCTGTGCTAACGTGTTCCACAGATGGCGGTTATATCTTCTGAGATTTTAGGCAATTGTCTATTTACCTGCCGCTCCACGAGGACTTGATGTGACACAAGGTCGAACTTAATGTGGGGTGCAGCCATTTCTGAACGGCACAAGACCATTCATGACCGCTAAAAATTACCTATAAAAATTGCCTTGCTCTCGGAGAATTTCTTCTCCTCGCTCTAAATAAGTAAGCCGAATGTGTTGGAATTTTTTTAGATGAGGATCGATAATTTGGATTATTCGGACTACTATTTTCATCTAGGGTGCTATTCTCACAACGTTTCGCTCGATGTAACCTCCGACTTTCTTCAGGTGCGTTTTTTCGGTCTCGAGAATCTTTATGTCGAACTGGGAATCAATACAGAATTTAAAACTGAAATTTTAATTTAATTTATGAGGGTCGATGGTTCTCATTTTGTCAGCCATGACTGAGTAGAAGTTTTATGTAATTAATTTTTATTATGTATAAAATAAAAATTACTTTTTATACATATGAAATATAAAAATGTAATATAAATGTATTTTTATTATATATAAAATAAAAATTACTTTTTATACATATGAAATATAAAAATGTAATATAAATATATTTTTATTATATATAAAATAAAAATTACTTTTTTATACATATGAAATATAAAAATGTAATATAAATGTATTTTTATTATATATAAAATAAAAATTACTTTTTTATACATATGAAATATAAAAATGTAATATAAATGTATTTTTATTATATATAAAATAAAATTTACTTTTTATACATATGAAATATAAAAATGTAATATAAATATATCTTTTTTATATATAAATATAAAAATATAAAATTGCTTTTCATTATATATAAAATAAAATTTACTTTTTATACATATGAAATATAAAAATGTAATATAAATGTATTTTTATTATATATAAAATAAAAATTGCTTTTTATACATATGAAATATGAAAATGTAATATAAATGTATTTTTATTATATATAAAATAAAAATTACTTTTTATTCATATGAAATATAAAAATGTAATATAAATGTATTTTTATTATATATAAAATAAAAATTACTTTTTATACATATGAAATATAAAAATGTAATATAAATGTATTTTTATTATATATAAAATAAAAATTACTTTTTATACATATGAAATATAAAAATGTAATATAAATATATCTTTTTTATATATAAAATATAAAAATATAAAATTGCTTTTCATTATATATAAAATAAAAATTACTTTTTATACATATGAAATATAAAAATGTAATATAAATGTATTTTTATTATATATAAAATAAAAATTACTTTTTATTATTCCCGAGTTCGACGAGATACACCTGAATCCAAATTATACAAGACACCATAAGTCTGCTTCGTTACGGTGTCTTGTATAATTTGGATTATTCGGACTGCTGTTCTCATCTTGAGTGTTATTCTCACAACGTTTCGGCCGATGTAACTTCCGACCTTCTTCAGGTGTATCTTGTCGAACTCGGGAATCTTTTTGTCGAACTCGGGAATCTGCACGGAATTTCGAACAGAACCCTTTATTTAATCCACGGGGATAGATTGCTCTCGTTCCGTCAGCCATGACCGAGTAGAAGTCTTTAGTAATTCGCAATTCCTAGTATCGCCTGTTCTAAAGATAAGATTTTCTAGGAAAGAAACTTTGTTCATGGAAGCTCTGTCTGGTTCTTGGCATAGAGAGAGAAAAGAAAAGTTCTTTGCTGTGGTTGTAGCCAGACGAGTTCTTGCTGCGTTATCAAAGAAAGCTTATTTGTCCTTTTACTAGCCTGTTGTCGTTTTCCATTTTATTTGTTTGACTGAGAAAAAGATTTTATCAGGCCAGTGAATGCATGAATAAACCTTATGGTTGGTCTATATATAAATTCTCTGTTTTTTTGCATAATAAAAATAAAACAAAATCTAAACCATTTCTTAATAGTTTGGGTGAGAAGACTACATAAGTAATAAACTCCATGGCTTTTTTGGCTGGGATCAAGGTGTGGTATCTGTGTTGGTGCTGCACTTTATTCATTCTGTCCTCGACCAGTGAGGGAGTCGTCTGTCGAGACTTGGGCAATTTTTATTTTTTTCTCAATTCAGAGTGCCCATTTTGGGAGAGCTGGATTTTCCCTACATTAAAAACCGACCTTTTAGCTAAGTCTAAGATTAGGGTTAGGGTTCGGGTTCAGGTTAGGGTTCGGGTTAGGTTAGGTTAGGTTAGGGTTAGGTAATCTTAACATATATAATGATACTACCCTTTTCTGTTGTCTCCAAGACGTTAGAAAAATACATTTATGGTTACAGCTTATTTTGCAAGCGGTTTCTGTCCTTAAAACGCACAGCATAGTTTTAAAATTAGTTAAATTGCCCATAACCCTAACCCTAACTCTAAACCATAACCCTAAACCCTAACTCTAACCCATATGTCAACCATTCTTTACTATTATGTTTGTTGCTATTTACTTCGTTAAACTATCCCCCTTCCTACTACCACCAATACTTTTGGATTAAATGGAATTATATTGCCAATAACACAGTACAACAATAACAAATCAGAATTGCCTGATTTTTTCCTGCTTCCTTTTTTCTAACTCGTTTGACTCGTTGGTCTAGTGGTCTTCATCAATTCGCTGTTCAAATACCTTGTTATAATACATCTTCCTATTCCAGTAGCTTCTTTCCAAGAACTGCAGTTGTGGTACTCTCTTCCTGCTCACTGTTTTCCTCCTACCTATAGCCTTGGTTTTTTCAAGACTAAGGTAAATAGTCCTTTCCTGTCTTTGCGATAAGCATCTCTCTTTCTTGTTAGCTCCTTATCAAGTGGCTTCATGCCTTGTCTGGAGTGACGTCCATAAAAAAATGTTATTAATTAAAATTGTTAGTCAGAAGCAAGGTTTGATTTGTCGACTTAAATGCTATTTGGGTCTGACTTTGAAAATCCGACCAGATAACTTTATATGTTAGATTTGTTTCTTAATAACTTGGGTATCAACACAATGAAGACTACATAAGTAATGTTAACATATATAACGATACTGTTCTTCCCTTTTTCTCCTGGACGTTTATGGTTACAGCTTATTTTGCTAAGATTTTCTCTCCTTAAAAAACGCTGCAGTACAGTTTTGGAATTAGTTAAGTTGTCCATATGTCAGCCATTTTTCATCATTCTGTTTGTTGTTATTTAATTCGTAAAATTATCCCCATTCCCTCCTACCCCAAAAGCTTTTGGATTAAATGGAATTCTTTTTTTAGCGCAGGAATATGCACGTCCTAATCTCACCTTTCCTGTGTTTCAAGAATTAGGTTAATTTTTGTTTTAGATTCCTTGTCATGCACTCGGCTCTTGTTTCGCTTTAGTTTGTCTTAGAATGGCAAACGAATCGAGGATTTACTGCAGAAGAAATATTCGCCGATGCCTAGCGTCGGATTAGACTAGCACACGACGGCCCTGTTACCCATAATAACTACTCAGCCTTTTGGCTAAGATCAAAGTGTAGTATCTGTTCCGATGGATACTGCACGCCTGTCCTGTGCAGTTCTAGGAGGTCCACCCTCCCAGGCTTCGCCTCCCCTCTTTGAGGAGGAGTAAGTTTATTGCTTACTGTCTGAGGCGCCCCTACCGGGGAATGCCGACGGGGCTGCCCAGGCAATTTTTAAATGGCCAGAGTGCTCACATCTCGAGCGCTGGCTTTTAACCCCACTTGCTCGACCCGATCTTGGGTCACATCTTACTTGTGGGAGTAAGATAAAACTGGCCTTGTGCCTAACTCCGCGAGGAGTAAATAAACAAAGTGTAGTATCTGTTCCGATGGATACTGCACCCCATAAACTAGTATTGTCTTGGTCTTTGGGGCTTGATTTACGCCGGTCTATGGGTCTGTCCTGTACAGTTCTAGGAGGTCCACCCTCCCAGGCTTTGCCTCCCCTCTTTGGGGAGGAGTAAGTTTATTGCTTACTGTCTGAGGCGCCCCTACCGGGGAATGCCGACGGGGCTGCCCAGGCAATTTTTAAACCCCACTTTCCCGACCCGACCTTGGGTCACATCTTACCTTGTGGGAGTAAGATAAAAACTGGCCTTGTGCCTAACTCCTGGAGAGGAGTAAATCAATACCCATAAAAAGAAAACGAATTTACAAAATGGACACAGCTATTCAAATGGTACAGATTTTATTTATCTTCCTCCCACAAGGTAAGATGTGACACAAGGTCGGGAAAGTGGGAATTGAAAAACCAGCGCCCGAGAATTTGAGCACTCTGGCCATTAAAAATTGCCTGGGCAGCCCCGTCGGCATTCCCTGGTAGGGGCGCCTCAGGCGATTAGCAATAAACTAAGCCCTTCTCAAAGGGTGAGAAGGCAAAGCCTGGGAGGGTGCGCCTCCTAGAACTGCACAGGACAGACCAACCAATAGACCGGCGTAAATCAAGACCTGAAGACCAAGATAATACCGGTCTATGGGGTGTAATATCCATCGGAACAGATACTACACTTTGATCAACCCCTGGTAGATGGTACAGATATTCGTCGATGAGCATGGTAAGAACACTTTAAGAGACAATGAGATATGAACAGAACGTATATCTATATACAACTCTGTGGAGCTAGCTTGTCCCCGTGCACATTTGATGACGTCATCATTTTGATGACGTCATCAAAGGATGCCGGCATCTGTTTTAATAAATGCCGGCATCCTTTCGTGACGTCATCAAAATAATGACGTCACGAAAGGATGCCGGCATTTATTAAAACAGATGGGGGGGGGGACAACCGGGCACAGTGGATAGCGTCACAAAAATTATGACGTCATCCATCAAACGAGAGAGAGAGAGAGGGGGGGGAGAAGAGATGTTTTATCTAAGCGCCTTATGCAGAGTAGATGACTTCATGGTTTTGTGACGTCATCCATCAAACCAGAAAGAGATGGGAGAAGGGGTGGACATGACATGACACATTATCTAGATGACCTGTGACCAGAGTTTCACAGACGTCTACTATACGTATTGTCTAGATTCCTATAATATAAAACTTATAAAAGGATAATTTCTAGATTTGGTAGAGAGGGGAACTTGTTTATGATATCAGGAATGTCAATCTCAAACAAAAGTTCACGTTCACTGCTAATTAATGTCGAATGATTTAGTTAGTCTTGATCCGTGATGATTCTCGGTTCATTCTTTTCTCCAATACAATTCGTCACCATCAGAACAATTTCTACATTTGGAAGAATTGACTCCACACTATGTGTCTGAAGATATCGGCTTCTTGACCCAAAAATGCGCCAAACATTAATGTTTTATTGTTTTATTTTTCTCTTTGCAAAACCGAACTATGTTCTGCAAAGCCAAAAACAAAAAACAACAATTTCCTCTCTCCTTTTCTCTCCTCCTTCTCCCCTTTTCTCTTCCTCTTCTCTCCTTTTCTCTCCCCCTTCTCCCCTTTTCTCTCCCCCTTCTCTCCTTTTCTCTTCCCCCTTCCCCTCTCCCTCCTTCCCCAAAATTTTTTATCAAAATGACCAGATTCAGCATTAAATAAACCGAAAAGGGTTGATATGCCATAAAGCAAGACAACCAAACCAAACACGATGAATAAATACTTGAACATGTACAGAACTTGAAGCATAAAAACTTTTATCAAAATGACCGGATTCAGCATTAAATAACCCAAAAAGGGTTGATATGCCATGAAACAAAACAACCAGCCAAACAACCAAACTATGCTTTTCATCTGTTAATAGGTGGTAGAATTGTAACTCTAAACCATCTTTTATGAGATTTATGAAGTATGCAATGTTTGTTTTATGCAATGTTTGTTTTATGCAATGTTTGTTTTATGCTAAGATGTAAACCAAATCTTGACCAAAACATTCTTCTAAATCGTGAGGATCAAATGAAACAAAATTTTTTTTTTCTTGAATGTGAGACCCCTGAATGTATGAGAGCTGTAGTGACCATGACAACGCCACTATACCGATCCGCTACTGTCTATTCTTACCTACCTAAGATGCTACATTTTAGTTTCTTATAAACTATATATATATTCCATGCTAAATGCCAGTATACTGAAATCAGATGCCCTTAATAGGGTTAAGATGAAAATTCATATCCACTAAATGTACAAAAGCAAGGAAATTCCCAAATATTTACACTTTTATTGTTATTAAGGGTATGCGAGCACAACAGGGCTATGTATTTTACTTGTAGGAATTTTTCTTCAGCGCACCTCACACACTTCATCCACTCATGCATAGAGATTTATATTGTAGTGATGTGATAATGAAATGGTTTGGTTGATATGTAGTCATACCCTTAATGACAATAAAAGTGTAAAAATTTGGGAATTTCCTTGCTTTTGTACATTTAGTGTATATGAATTTTCATCTTAACCCTATTAAGGGCATATGATTTCAGTATACTGACATTTTTCATGGAATGTCACTACTTTTGTAAAGGCTATGCCTCAATACAATGCCTTCTCATAAAGTTTTTTGGAATTTTCTGGAAAACTAAGGTATATGGTAAACTGAAATTAAAATGCCATCAACTAGACCCTAGAACCTCTATCTCTGCCAAAAATCAGCTGAATCCATCAAATAGTTGATGAGATACAGGGTGGCACATACGTACGTACGTACACACAGATAACATGATTTCATGATTGAACTTTCTGGATCTCTGGGTTGCCTTGACTAATGATGTTGAAATTCTACACACTTATAGAACCTATCAAATCAAAATTTTGTGCAAAGTTTTAACTAATTTGGTTTATTGGTCTTTGAGTTATGATTGATCAAAGAAATGAGATTTCCAGCATAGGCCATTCTTGAAGTCTATTAATTGATAGAGCACTCTTGCGCCGCCCTTGATTCTTACCCACCTTAAGAGGGCGTTTTTTTCTTTGTGGAGAGCGGGAAGAAATCAGCTTATATGTAGATAAAAACCTCAAATATAAAAGTAAATCGACAATTAAATGAACTTTTCAGATTAATTTTACCAAGATTCCAAGAACTGTCAGGATGACTGTATTTTCTAGCTATAAAGTGTCTGACCGTCACTTTTCATTGGGGTGTAAGGGAGGGCGTCACTCCTTGTCCAAGATTACTCCACTTATCCTTGATTCTCACCTTATAATGCTGAGTGTTTAGAAAGATGGCATCATTTTTTTAGTCTTTGGTATGACTCGACTGAGGATTGAACCGCAGACTTCCAATCCCTTTAGCAAACAGGCTAACCATTATGCCAAATGGACGAGTTGCGGAGTTCTAATCAAATATATTTAAACATCCGAGTTGGATTTCAGGAAACTATTACGTTTTTTTTCAAGCTTACGTATACCTAAAGGTATTTTATTTATTTATTTTGACAAATCCTGGACATGTGTCAGCAGAGGACCACAAGTAATAAAAATATGCTAATCTCCTCGACAGATTCATATTCAAACTAATCACCATGTAGATGAGTGGAGTCAATGGCGCCCACCATGCTGGACTCCCTTAACTGCCTGGATCTGTCAATGATATGCCACACTGGGTACCATCGTGAGTTGACTTATGAGCGCTTTTCCATCATCATTATTTGAGGGAACGTTTCGAGCCTGCGGAACATCTGCTGAAACTTCCTGATGTTCCGGAAATATCCACAAAATCTTATTACAGATTTTACAGGTCAAAGAAATCATTTAGAATAGGATGGCAACAAAGTAAATGTTTACATGAACGATTCGGTAGGGTCAATCCCTTGACCCCCTTCATGACCCTTATTTGAAACATTTATATCTCAGCAATATCGCAAGGCCACAACAATATATATATATATATATATATATATATATATATATATATATATATATATATATATATATATATATAGTAAGCTATGAAAATATATTTATGGCAATTAAGCTACACAGAGGCTCCCGCGTTTCATCCCCAGGGGGAATCGTCAAGCTAAAATTCATGGAGTTATTTTTGCCGGGTGTTTTTATATACACGGCTAGCTAATTAACCAATCAGATTCTTTGTGGTTCTCTCAGCCAATCGTTGGGCTTCCCACGAACAAATGTGTGGTTAGTGTTACTTCCTATATCTTGTTCTGTTTTCTAGAGATTGACCTATATCCTGTTTATTTGTTGTATCAATATAATGGGTGAATTTATTTTAACACGTGGTTCCTTGTATTTCTATTTTAGGTTTTAATTTTTAAATTGTTAGTTTTTTGTTTAGTTTAGTTTTTTTACTTATTTGTTTATTTATTTATTTATCGTTAGCCTAAGGTAAATTTATTTCTGTGTAGACAGCTGTTTGCTATCTCACTTCTACAGTTTAATAGATTTCGGGGTCTTTAAAGTTTAGGATTTCAAATTTTTCATTCAGACATAATCTACACGGGTCGTTTAAATTTCTACATGTACTGACCTGTTGTATTATTTTCCATTGAATTATTGGTGAGCGTCCATTTTCTTTGAGCTCCCAATAGTGGTTTGCTAGTGCTGTTTTAATTCAACGTTCTCTGTTTTTAAATGTGCTTTTGTGGTCATAATATCTGGTTTTAAAATAGGGAGGTCATACCTACATAGTATTTCTTGTTATTCGGTCTTTCCTTGGCAAATATTGTGGTTTGGTATACAATACTTTTGGTTAGGCGTTTATTTTGTATTGGACAAAGTGTACGATTTATGCAGTTACATCTTTTCTCTTCATTGCTAACTTTTTCATGTCTATTCGGGTGGTTATATATATATATATATATATATATATATATATATATATATATATCATCATCATCATCATCAACCGGTTTATTTGTTGAATCAGACCACAATTAATCCTCTGATAAGGGTGGGGCCTGACTGTCTAGTCTCGAAATCTAAGTCTTCCTCTCCACTCCTGTCTTTGGCAAGGCTTGATGGAATCCATATCCATTGCCTTCCTATCATGTTTGACTACGTCCTCCCAAGTCAACTTTGGTCTGCCAGTGGTGATGTTCTCTGCTGGCACATTCAACTGTCGGACTTTAGCAATTCAGCCATCGCTACGCTCAATGTGACCCAACCAACGCAGTCTGTTCTTTCGCATGATGTCCGCAAGGCTTCTCAAGTCGACCTGTGAGAGCAGGGATTCAAAAGAAACGTACTGTTCAGGCCTCACCAAACAGATCCATCTGACCATTGCCCTGTCATTACGGTGCAGCTTCCTTAGTATGCCAGCAGAGACAGCCCAAGTTTCTGAGCCATACAACAGCACACTTCTGACACATGAGGAGTATACACGCCCTCTCGTAGTTGTTGGCAGGTGTTTGTTTGTCAGGATTGGTAGCAGCTCTCTAAACTTTTTCCAGGCACACTTGCAACGTGTAGCTGCCGCGAGTTCACAGCCTCCACCTGATGACAGCACATCTTCAAGATAACAAAAGTCTGTCACTACTTCCAGCTTGTTGTCACCAGTATCCATCTCCGTCAGTGGTCTGCCATCTATTGGTCTTGCCGTGCCGGTGCAACGAAAGCACTTAAAGTGAGGATCTGCTTTGAGAGATCCCTTTATGCCACTGCACCTTTTGTGGACTCAACCTGAACAGTGAGTGCAGATGATTGAGTTGCTGCCAGTTCCTTTCAGACATACAGCACACGGGTATTTTCCTGTTTTCTGTAGTAAGCTGAGGTTTTGACCTGCGATCATGACCTTAGTTTTACCCATGTTGACTCTGAGACCTTTCTCCTCCATGCTACTCTTCCATCTATCCAGACGTTCCTTGAGTGACTGAAGTGAAGTATCAATGATCGCTAGGTCATCGGCATATAGCAGCTCCCACGGGCAGCCAGTATGGAATTCCAGTGATAGTGTATATATATATATATATATATATATATATATATATATATATATATATATTTGTATACTTAGGCAGCATTTCTTCATTGATGTATGTTTGATTAAACACCAGGGACAATTCCTGTTTGTTTCTTTTTTGATCATTCTTTTCATGTTGACGGACTAATGATCTAATGTTCTGTTCGAGTATGAACAGGAACTCGCCAAAACTGCTAACGTTTTCGACTCCCATGAGGCTTCTTCAGGCACGTAAGGAGTTATGCAAACTAAAACTGGTGAATCTACTGAGAAACTCGATTAAAACCTTTTGTTTTTAATATATTAAAGGCATTTCAGTATACCCTCTCCCCCCTCATATCGAGCTAGATTGATGGTGGGTTTGTTTGTTCGAATGAGTAAGATTTCAATTATGAGGAGGCGCAGGTTGCAATGTGAGACAGGAAGAAGGTACACTATAATGCCTTTAATATATTAAAAAAAAAGTTACTAAGGAGTTTTTAAACATATTTTTAAGCATATTTTTTAAGCGTATTTTTAGATGTATTTTTAAACGTATTTCGAAACGTACTTTAAGACGTATATCTGTAAATATTTTGAAATACGTTGAAATTCTTAAAAACGATATCCTTGGTTTTTAGCCGAAACAATTGTTTGCCTAGATTGAAAACGTTTTTTTTCCTGTGAACATCTATCCTTCATCATCATTTTTCAGGGTAAAATAATTAAAACTTTGCAAAATAGCTCTAGTCACGCACTATAGAGCTATAGCTGACTTTATGTTATAAAATAATCCTACATTTTAAGAACTTTAAATGTGGAATTAACCCCCCCACACACACACACACACACACATACATATATATATATATATATATATATATATATATATATATATATTTGTGTTATAATGAAATAATTCCAGGAGGAAATCCGGGTATGAGAGCTCAATGTAATAAACAGCAAGAATAAAACAACATATAGTAACACGAAATTACATAATCATCGATGCAATAATTTATTTCAACCTTGTGGTATTTTCAAGCATCTGATTTAGACGATTACATTTTTGAAACTGAAAAAAAGTTTAAATTCACACTCGACAATTCAAATATAATTGGAGAGAGAGGGAGTAACAACAATACATATTTAGAGAGAGGGGGAAATTTGATCATATCTAATCTATAAGTATAAAGTGAGAGGAGAATTGCATAATTTATTACAGACAGGGAAGGGGAGGCCATATGTATAAGTAGAAATTGTAAAAGTGGGCATAGAGGAGGAAGGAGGAGGATGGGGGGGTCATATTTCTCAAAAATCAGGTCGTGTCAAAAATTACCATTCCCGAAACAGTTTTTCATGGTAAACAACTGATGATCCCTTAAAATAGTGTTCGAAACAAACTAATATAATAACTGTAAAAAATAAATTGACTTACATGAATGATTTTCCACTGAAAGACTTGGGACTATTAGTTTGTTTTTTTTTGTTTTTTTTAATATAGTTTTAATGGTTGAGAAACTTCCGAGACTATATATATATATATATATATATATATATATGAAGTTTGAATTCTCTGATATATATGGAGTACCCTGGCATGGGAAACTATATTACTATTAGTGAAGCTGAAACTTGGCGTTTGAGATGGTGATTTCCAACAAAATAAAAAGCAGAATGGAGTCATCCTTGATCTGGTCACTGGCATATCCTTGACGATCTAATCATAAGATGTAGCAATTTAAGAGAAGTTACGTCAGCTTTTTGCATGAGTGGAGTAGAATGTTTGACTGAACATCATCGATTGCTGAGAGTGCAAATATCTGCTCAAGTGTGCAAGAAGAAAATAGCACGGTGGAATGAAGAACAACTAAACATTTTATTTCGGCTGTCCTCGGACAAAAAAGTAAATGCTTTTTAAAGAATTCTACAAGACGTATTGATCTTAATAAAAAGTAGTGTTATCTTATCTGGTTTCAGCGAACGATTATATGAAACTGAAACAAAATGGTATCTTGTGAGTGGTAATACACAAACATGAAGAAATAATTTGGATGAAAACGATGCTAGTTATATCAGCAATAATAATTATTTCTTCTATAAATACAACTGAAAAGAAATTACTTTGAAATGAGGAAATATTTAATTGTTCGTCTCTGAATAAATGTTTCCCGTTTGCTGTTCTATTATCGTCTGCCCCAAATGCAGGGGCACATAATTCTGCTTTCCTAAATGCTTCTTCGATCAAGGGAGATAATTTAAGGATAAAGATTTTTCCCTCTTGAAATATTATTTGGTAATTGTATAATAAAAAGCCGAAAAAAAGTGTTTTTTGTCTTTTAGTGTTGGAGAGGTAAATAAGGGGCAGGTAACTCTTACCACGAATTTTAAGCAAGATTTTCCAGTAATCAAAACTAATGGCTTTAATTGGCGTTGCACATGTGGCTACTGTGCAAGGAGAACGTCGATTAGACATAAAAGGGTTAGGGTTAGGTTTAGGGTTTAGGGTTTAGGTAGTTTGGTAGTTTTGTTTTACGGCATATCAACCCTTTTTGGGTTATTTAATGCCGAATCTGGTCTTGTTTTCTTCTCTTTTTTGTTTCTTTCCCCTTTTAATATCTGTTTCTATTTAACCCATAGTTGGGACCCTAACAGGTACTACCACTCCGGGTCAGGGTGGACCTGGGAGCAATGGTAATTAAGAGGAGGCTCCACATTCCCCAAAGTCCGTAAGCCGGATCTCACCATCGGATGTAGTTTAAGGTTATATCCAGGACCGGGAGTAGGGTAGGAAAAATAAAAATAAAAAAGGGGAGGGAGAAAGGGAGAGGGGCTGTTGTTTTTGTTTTTGGTTTTGTAGAACATAATTAAGTTTTACAAAAAAAAAAAAAAAAAAAAAAACGTCAATGTAGGTGAATTTCGTCTCAGGGAGCCACAGGGCAGCCTGATCTGGTATCACCAGTAGGGTTTAGGGTTAGGGTTTTGTGTTAGGGTTAGGGTTAGAAAAATATTGTTCGAAAGCTAGAGCTGTTGTGAAGAGTTACCTGCCCCTTAGTTACCTCTCCAACACTAAAAGGCAAAAAAAAACTTTTTTTCGGCTTTTTATGATACAAGCAGCCATTATTTGTACCTAGATGGAATCTG
Source organism: Sepiola atlantica (assembly GCA_963556195.1). NCBI lineage: Eukaryota > Metazoa > Mollusca > Cephalopoda > Sepiida > Sepiolidae > Sepiola > Sepiola atlantica. The sequence goes on along the minus strand of OY744543.1, from coordinate 65,682,945 downwards.
TTCTATCTAACAGATATTTCTGATGCCAATTCTTTAAGATCAACTGCCAAGAAACACCAGGATTGTTTTGCGGAAAATGATCCATTAATAATCAATTTCCTTGGAGAGAAAAATAAAAGATTTGTTTTGGATACGATTGCGTCTTTTTCCTCAACTGGGTTGGAAAGACGAGAACTGGAGAAATAATTTTCAAGAGTGTCTGACTGGAAATAAGAGCTGCTAAATCTTGTTGATGTTTTAGAGAGTGATGCCAGATCCAATTACAAGCAGACAAGCATAAAATATCGTTAACATCAGTCTGGTATCATGTTTATGCTCCGACCACTACTATCTTTGTACTTATGTGCACAAAGAACAATTGGGCTATTGTACGGAACCCTGATGTCATAAACCCTGATGGTGTCCACAGTTCTGTTAAGTTTCAAACTATAGGAAAGAATCTTGGGATACAAGACCCATCCAATATTTAATAAAAAGAAAAGTAATAAGAACTAAAACTTTGACTATTTTTATAAGTGTATTGATAATATTAGAACATTACTTTATAATACACAAAGGTTCGTCTACTAGACACCATCCTCGAGTGTCTTCGGTCTCTCTGTAGGAAAGAATCTTAGGATACAAGACCCATCCAATATTTAATAAAAAGGAAAGTAATAAGAACTAAAACTTTGGCTATTTTTATAAGTGTATTGGTAATATTAGAACATTACTTTATAATACACAAAGGTTCGTCTACTAGACACCATCCTTGAGTGTCTTCGGTCTCTCTGTAGGAAAGAATCTTGGGATACAAGACCCATCCTATACTTTATAAAAAAGAAAGTAATAAGAACTAAAACTTTGGCTACTTTTATAAGTGCATTGATAATATTAGAACATTACTTTATAATACACAAAGGTTCGTCTACTAGACACCATCCTCGAGTGTCTTCGGTCTCTCTGTAGGAAAGAATCTTAGGATACAAGACCCATCCTATACTTTATAAAAAGAAAAGTAATAAGAACTAAAACTTTGGCTACATTACTTTATAAACACAAGGGGTTTTCAGGCCATCTGATATGAGAATACTTCACCCTTCTAAGTAAATCCTGACCAAATATTAAAAATAAGATAGTATTCGAAGCCCAAATAAGATCCCCTCGACACGGCTCTACATTGGCTAATATGAGGAATGATGCACATTGTCCTGATAATGTTACCTCAAGTAACAGCACTTAGTTGGATACTCCACCAGACCAGATTAATTCTTGTCCTGGAAAGCAGCACAATTCAGACAAGACAACAAGAAAGATAAACTAAAACATAATTAAGTGGCGAATTCAGGGGAGAGGAAAATTAGTGTTTTTCACTGCTTTACTAACTCAACATTTCAAAGGCAGAAGAGAATCTTGATTGAACACTTGAATATCTATGTATCTCATATAGAAATCAAGTGTTAGCCCCAGAAAAGGGCCCCTTGATTTCTGAGAACTTCAACTAAAGTAAAATGAAAGCCGACGAAATGAGAGTGTTGAGCAAGCGAGCGCGTTGCTCTTCTCACTTCACATGCTCATGAAGTGGGAGAAGAAGGAGGATGTCCTCGCATCGTTTCCTAGTTCAAAAAAAAAAAGAGAGATTGTCTTTCGTCAGTGACGTGCTGTAAAAGACTATCAGTGAATCACTACGCCCAGCAATCTGATTGGTCCACACTTGACCAATTTCAGCTCAGCATCTAATTCTCTGTACACAAAAAAAAATAGTCCGTTACTATTGTGAGTCACACTATCATTACATCGGCTGATGAACCGGTCACATTTGGTATCTTTAGCCCTACGGGTTGAGTTTCTAGTGTTTCCATGAAACTGAAAGTACTGATAGATCATCATAATAATGTATAATGTCCATTCAAAAATATATATGCTCTTCCACAAGTAATTGAGTCTCTTGTTATTTCTCATATAACACTGAATTCTTGGCCTTTTGGCTAAGATCAAAGTGTAGTATCTGTTCCGATGGATACTGCACCCCATACTGGTGTTGTCTTGGCCTTCGGGTCTTGATTTACGCCGGTCAATGGGTCTGTCTTGTGCAGTTCTGGGAGGTCCACCTTCCCAGGCTTTGCCTACCCTCTTTGGGGGAGGAGTAAGTTTATTGCTTACTGCCTGAGGCGCCCCTACCGGGGAATGCCGACGAGGCTGCTCAGGCAATTTTTAAACCCCACTTTCCCGACCCGACCTTGGGTCACATCTTACCTTGTGGGAGTAAGATAAAAACTGGCCTTGTGCCTAACTCCTGGAGAGGAGTAAATCAATACTCTATATATATATATATATATATATATATTTGGATTTTTCACTTAGAAAAAAGATTATTCAGTGAAGACCGGGATTAGTCCAATAAAAACAAGCTCGATGATACTCGATTACAGGGTACAGAGCATTTATATGTGATTTTTTGAAAGCTTACCAAAGCATTCCGTTCAGGAGCACAATCAA
>OY744543.1:65617967-65677967 GCA_963556195.1 Sepiola atlantica | reverse complement strand
TATATATAATATTTATATATAATAATAATATTTATATATAATAATATTTATATATAATATTTATTTATTTATATATAATATTTATATATAATATTTATATATAATATTATCTATATATAATATTTATTTATAATAATATTTATATATAATATTTATTTATAATAATATTTATATATAATAATATTTATATATAATATTTATATATAATAATAATATTTATATATAATAATATTTATATATAATATTTATTTATATATAATATTTATATATAATATTTATATATAATATTATCTATATATAATATTTATTTATAATAATATTTATATATAATATTTATTTATAATAATATTTATATATAATATTTATTTATAATAATATTTATATATAATATTTATTTATAATAACATTTATATATAATATTTATATATAGTATTTATTTATAATAATATTTATATATAATATTTATATATAATATTTATATATAATAATATTTATATATTATATTTATATATAATAATATTTATATATAATATTTATATATAATAATATTTATATATAATATTCATTTATAATAATGTTTATATATAATATTTTATTTTGCACGGAAATTTCTCTTTTTTTTTATATCTGATGATTTTAATTAGTTTTGCATGAAATAAACTAATAGTTTGTAAAGTGAATTCCTATCCTCATTCAATATTTTATGTTTTGAATGCCTTTTCATTTTGTTTGGTGTTTATTGAACAATGGCATTGCTTACAAAATCCATTTTCACCTCATTTCAATTGCAACTCCTTATCTTAAATGAGTTCTGAGACGATCTCTCCAGATCTTCGTTTGACCTACTTAAACCGTGCGTTTGTGTAGATTCTAGATTCAGCATGGCGTGATATTACCCAACTCGAGTGTGAAATTAATAACTTTCTTTCTGAAGTTTATCTTTTAAACTGAAAGAAATTTTCAGAAATTATTTACTCTCATAACTGTTTTGATCACTTTTAAATTAAATGTTGGCAATCATGCAGTATAGTTAACAACCAAGAAATTAAAAAAATATACAACTAATAACTTTCAACAAACGACCTGCAAAGTTTTAAATTTCTGAAATAGTTTTTTTTAAATTTTTTTATTTAAAATTTTTTTTTTTAAAGATATTTCACCCCAAACGAGGCAGGTCGCCACTGTAGACGTAAGGGGCTACTGAGAATTAGGGAGTAGGTTTTAGGTGTCATCATAAGTTGGGAACTGCGCAGCGAGATGTCTGTTTACATTAGTTTTAAACCTCTGCATGTCAATAACGTCGGGGGGACAGGGAGCAGAGAGGGAGTTCCAGAGGCTGGCAGCACAGGGAAAGAAACTGCTGGAGTAGAAGGCGCTCCGGCATCTGGGGATCTCCACAGTGAATGGATGGGACCTAGCTGATTGTCGGGTTGTTCTAGTTTATTTCAATATAAGATTTCATTGATATCTCTTTCGGATACAGTCAGAATCCAATATGGGCGATCCATCTGTGCTGTTGGCGGTGTTTCCTACCTTAAAAAATAGTTTTAAAAAATGATTTATCTTATCACTTACCCTAAGTTCGACTGGCAACACATCCCGGACTTAGGGTTAATGGTAGGGTCAGTCATTTTTTTACTATCTGAAATTAGCGACCATCTCCAAACAAAATCGACCGCCATGTTTGATTGAATCATATTTGGCTAAGTCAAAGTAATGATAACCTATTCAGAGATTATAAATCTTACAATCAGTTTCCACACTTTAAAATTATACAGGTCGGTAGAAAACTGAATTTTAATGCGTTTGGCAAAAGTTATTTGTTGTATATTTTGTTTGTTTTCGATTTCTCAGCTGTTAACTATACTGCATGATTGCCTAAAATATTCCTAAATGTTTTTAAATTAACTTTATTTTATATTTTTTTAAATTTCAAACAACTTGTACAATATGGTCTCAGTAGTTATTATAATCTACATAGAAAGATATTGGAAATATTCTCTCTTTCTCTCTCTCTATCTATCTATATATATATATATATATATATATATATAGATAGATAGATAGATAGATAGATAGATAGATAGATAGAAGAATGAAAAGGAATTAGAAAAGCGACGGAGGCAGATCTTTTTTCAATTCAGTTGCTCAACGCAAGGTATATTCCGCAAAAAAGCAATTAATTTAATTAATTTTTCCTCGAGCCAGTCTTTTCAAAGATCAAAATCTTATCATCAGAGGAAATTGCTGGGATAGATAAGTTGGCGGATATACCTTGCATTGAGCAACTGAATTGAAAAAAAGATCTGCCTCCGTCGCTTTTCTAATTCCTTTTCATCCTTCTATCTATCTATCTGCTCTATCTGGTATATTGAGCTGTATTCTTTTCACAATAGGTTTTACCTTTCCTAAAAGTTCGCTTTTAGTTCTCTTCTTTATATATATATATACATTTTTAAAATAGCTTTTAAGCTAATTCTAAAAGACAAAGATCATAGCAAATCTATTTACAATTGTTTTGAAATAATTTTAATTCGGATTTTTAAAAATATAAGATTCTTTAGACAATCTGAAAAAAAAAAACAGTTTATGAATCAAAATAACTTTTCTTCAGAAAAGCATTCAAGAAATATATGTACACACCTACATGGAAAGAAAAACAAAAATTGTCTTTTTGAAATTTTTCTTATAGAAAGCTATTTTTAAAACGTATATATACTAAGCTCTGTTTTATCGCAAAAGGAACATTGACCTTCTATTTATTTTGCATCTCCTGCTCTCGGCCTACAAAGCCAGCAAGGCAATCAAATGAAACTTCCTGATATTCGCATATTAGTTTTGAAAAATGACATTTTATTAATTAACTATTATTTGTTCTTATTTACTGAATAAATTTTTATTATTAAAAAAAAATACTTTGCAAGTTGGAAACTGAATTCCATTCTAGCTAGAATTTTTTCTGAACAAATTTTAAATAATTAATAAAATTATATTTTAGTACATATATATATATATATATATATATATATATATATATATATATATATATATATATATATATATATATTAGATTATATATTATTGAAAACTTTGTTTAATCATATGGTTGTAAATCGTCTTTTAAAAATTAAAACATCTTAACCAACGTAATTAAAAGTAAAATATAAATACTACATAATAATGTATGATATAAATACTACATAATAATATATGATATAAATACTACATAATAATATGATATAAATACTACATTATAATGTATGATATAAATACTACATAATAATATATGATATAAATACTACATAATAATATATGATATAAATACTACATAATAATATATGATATAAATACTACATAATAATGTACGATATAAATACTACATAATAATATATGATATAAATACTACATAATAATATATTATATAATACTACATAATAATGTATGATATAAATAATACAAAATAATGTATGATATAAATACTACATTATAATGTATGATATAAATACTACATAATAATATAAAATATAAATACTACATAATAATGTATTATATAAATACTATATAATAATATATAATATAAATACTGCATAATAATGTATGATATAAATACTACATAATAATATATGATATAAATGCTGCATAATAATGTATGATATAAGTACTACATAATAATATATGATATAAATATTACATAATAATATATGATATAAATACTACATAATAATATATGATATAAATACTACATAATAATATATGATATAAATATTACATAATAATATATGATATAAATATTACATAATAATATATGATATAAATATTACATAATAATATATGATATAAATACTACATAATAATATATGATATAAATACTACATAATAAAATATGATATAAATACTACATAATAATATATGATATAAATATTACATAATAATATATGATATAAATACTACATAATAATATATGATATAAATACTACATAATAATATATGATATAAATATTACATAATAATGTATGACATAAATACTACATAATAATGTATTATATAAATACTACATAATAATATATGATATAAATACTACATAATAATATATGATATAAATATTACATAATAATGTATGACATAAATACTACATAATAATATATGATATAAATATTACATAATAATATATGATATAAATATTACATAATAATGTATGACATAAATACTACATAATAATGTATTATATAAATACTACATAATAATATATGATATAAATACTACATAATAATATATGATATAAATACTACATAATAATATATGATATAAATACTACATAATAATATATGATATAAATACTACATAATAATATATGATATAAATACTACATAATAATATATGATATAAATACTACATAATAATATATGATATAAATACTACATAATAATATATAATATAAATACTACATAATAATATATGATATAAATGCTGCATAATAATGTATGATATAAATATTACATAATAATGTATGACATAAATACTACATAATAATGTATTATATAAATACTACATAATAATATATGATATAAATACTACATAATAATATATGATATAAATACTACATAATAATATATGATATAAATCTACATAATAATATATGATATAAATACTACATAATAATATATGATATAAATACTACATAATAATATATGATATAAATGCTGCATAATAATGTATGATATAAATATTACATAATAATGTATGACATAAATACTACATAATAATGTATTATATAAATACTACATAATAATATATGATATAAATACTACATAATAATATATGATATAAATACTACATAATAATATATGATATAAATACTACATAATAATATATGATATAAATACTACATAATAATATATGATATAAATACTACATAATAATATATGATATAAATACTACATAATAATATATGATATAAATACTACATAATAATATATGATATAAATACTACATAATAATATATGATATAAATACTACATAATAATATATGATATAAATGCTGCATAATAATGTATGATATAAATATTACATAATAATGTATGACATAAATACTACATAATAATGTATTATATAAATACTACATAATAATATATGATATAAATACTACATAATAATATATGATATAAATACTACATAATAATATATGATATAAATACTACATAATAATATATGATATAAATACTACATAATAATATATGATATAAATACTACATAATAATATATGATATAAATACTACATAATAATATATGATATAAATACTACATAATAATATATGATATAAATACTACATAATAATATATGATATAAATACTACATAATAATATATGATATAAATGCTGCATAATAACATATCATATAAATACTACATAATAATATATGATATAAATACTACATAATAATATATGATATAAATACTACATAATAATATATGATATAAATACTACATAATAATGTATGATATAAATACTACATAATAATATATGATATAAATACTACATAATAATGTATGATATAAATACTATATAATAATGTATGATATAAATATTACATAATAATGTATGATATAAATATTACATAATAATATATGATATAAATGCTGCATAATAATGTATGATATAAATATTACATAATAATATATGATATAAATACTACATAATAATATATGATATAAATACTACATAATAATATATGATATAAATGCTGCATAATAATATATGATATAAATACTACATAATAATATATTATATAATACTACATAATAATATATGATATAAATACTACATAATAATATATGATATAAATATTACATAATAATATATGATATAAATATTACATAATAATATATGATATAAATATTACATAATAATATATGATATAAATACTACATAATAATATATGATATAAATACTACATAATAAAATATGATATAAATACTACATAATAATATATGATATAAATATTACATAATAATATATGATATAAATACTACATAATAATATATGATATAAATACTACATAATAATATATGATATAAATATTACATAATAATGTATGACATAAATACTACATAATAATGTATTATATAAATACTACATAATAATATATGATATAAATATTACATAATAATGTATGACATAAATACTACATAATAATATATGATATAAATATTACATAATAATATATGATATAAATATTACATAATAATGTATGACATAAATACTACATAATAATGTATTATATAAATACTACATAATAATATATGATATAAATACTACATAATAATATATGATATAAATACTACATAATAATATATGATATAAATACTACATAATAATATATGATATAAATACTACATAATAATATATGATATAAATACTACATAATAATATATGATATAAATACTACATAATAATATATGATATAAATACTACATAATAATATATAATATAAATACTACATAATAATATATGATATAAATGCTGCATAATAATGTATGATATAAATATTACATAATAATGTATGACATAAATACTACATAATAATGTATTATATAAATACTACATAATAATATATGATATAAATACTACATAATAATATATGATATAAATACTACATAATAATATATGATATAAATACTACATAATAATATATGATATAAATACTACATAATAATATATGATATAAATACTACATAATAATATATGATATAAATGCTGCATAATAATGTATGATATAAATATTACATAATAATGTATGACATAAATACTACATAATAATGTATTATATAAATACTACATAATAATATATGATATAAATACTACATAATAATATATGATATAAATACTACATAATAATATATGATATAAATACTACATAATAATATATGATATAAATACTACATAATAATATATGATATAAATACTACATAATAATATATGATATAAATACTACATAATAATATATGATATAAATACTACATAATAATATATGATATAAATACTACATAATAATATATGATATAAATACTACATAATAATATATGATATAAATACTACATAATAATATATGATATAAATGCTGCATAATAACATATCATATAAATACTACATAATAATATATGATATAAATACTACATAATAATATATGATATAAATACTACATAATAATATATGATATAAATACTACATAATAATGTATGATATAAATACTACATAATAATATATGATATAAATACTACATAATAATATATGATATAAATACTACATAATAATATATGATATAAATACTACATAATAATATATGATATAAATGCTGCATAATAACATATCATATAAATACTACATAATAATATATGATATAAATACTACATAATAATATATGATATAAATACTACATAATAATATATGATATAAATACTACATAATAATATATGATATAAATACTACATAATAATGTATGATATAAATACTACATAATAATATATGATATAAATACTACATAATAATATATGATATAAATACTACATAATAATATATGATATAAATACTACATAATAATATATGATATAAATACTACATAATAATGTATGATATAAATACTACATAATAATATATGATATAAATACTACATAATAATATATGATATAAATACTACATAATAATATATGATATAAATACTACATAATAATATATGATATAAATACTACATAATAATATATGATATAAATACTACATAATAATATATGATATAAATACTACATAATAATATATGATATAAATACTACATAATAATATATGATATAAATACTACATAATAATATATGATATAAATACTACATAATAATGTATGATATAAATACTACATAATAATATATGATATAAATACTACATAATAATATATGATATAAATACTACATAATAATATATGATATAAATACTACATAATAATATATGATATAAATACTACATAATAATATATGATATAAATACTACATAATAATATATTATATAAATACTACATAATAATATATGATATAAATACTACATAATAATATATGATATAAATACTACATAATAATATATGATATAAATACTACATAATAATATATGATATAAATACTACATAATAATATATGATATAAATACTACATAATAATATATGATATAAATACTACATAATAATATATGATATAAATACTACATAATAATATATGATATAAATACTACATAATAATATATGATATAAATACTACATAATAATATATGATATAAATACTACATAATAATATATGATATAAATACTACATAATAATATATGATATAAATACTACATAATAATATATGATATAAATACTACATAATAATATATGATATAAATACTACATAATAATATATGATATAAATACTACATAATAATGTATGATATAAATACTGCATAATAATATATAATATAAATACTACATAACAATGTATGATATAAATATTACATAATAATGTATGATATAAATACTACATAATAATATGATATGAATACTATATAATAATATATGATATAAATACTATATAATAATATATGATATAAATACTACATAATAATATATGATATAAATATTACATAATAATGTATGACATAAATACTACATAATAATGTATTATATAAATACTACATAATAATATACTATATAATAATATATTATATAAATACTACATAATAATATATGATATAAATACTACATAATAATATATGATATAAATACTACATAATAATGTATGATATAAATACTATATAATAATATATGATATAAATACTACATAATAATGTACGATATAAATACTACATAATAATATATGATAAAAATACTACATAATAATATGATATAAATACTATATAATAATATATGATATAAATACTATATAATAATATATTATATAATACTACATAATAATGTATGATATAAATAATACAAAATAATGTATGATATAAATACAACATTATAATATATGATATAAATACTACATAATAATATATGATATAAATACAACATTATAATATATGATATAAATACTACATAATAATATATGATATAAATACTACATAATAATGTATGATATAAATACTACATAATAATATATGATATAAATACAACATTATAATATATGATATAAATACAACATTATAATATATGATATAAATACTACATAATAATGTATGATATAAATACTACATAATAATATATGATATAAATACTACATTATAATGTATGATATAAATACTACATAATAATGTATGATATAAATACTATATAATAATATATGATATAAATACTACATAATAATGTATGATATAAATCTTACATAATAATATATAATATAAATACTACATAATAATGTATTATATAAATACTACATAATAATATATGATATAAATACTATATAATAATGTATGATATAAATACTACATAATAATGTATGATATAAATACTACATAATAATATGATACAAATACTACATAATAATGTATGATATAAATACTACATAATAATATATAATATAAATACTACATAATAATGTATGATATAAATACTACATAATAATGTATGATATAAATACTACATAATAATGTATGATATAAATACTATATAATAATGTATGATATAAATACTATATAATAATATGATACAAATACTATATAATAATGTATGATATAAATACTATCAAATAAAATACATCTATTATGGACCCAGATATGACGTTCTTCTTTCGGTTCCAAAAAGTATTAAATTGATCCCAAACACCTGTATGTGAATTAGGCTTTGTTCAGTTTATGACGTTTCGGTAAAATATCTACCATCTTCAGATGTGTAAAAGTGAAGCGAAACAAAGATGTTATTAATATGACGAGAACATTATTAATGAATAAGTTCGAAGTTTACCTTATCTCTATATCTAGAAAATTAGATACGTGTATATGTTTATATATTTAATTATTTCCACAATCAGACAACGCCGCAGCACACACAAAGCATGAAAGCCACGGACCGGAAGCTATAGACTCGAGTTTCGCCCTCCTTTAGGCTCATCAGTAAGACACATCCTGAGTCACTCGCATGCGAGGCGAGTATTCTACTACCTGAGACATTACGCCACATACAAGAATGTCTAACACAGATCATGCGGACGATTGTGAGATGCACCTACTCTTCTCAACAAGGGGTGTAGCCATCCAACTACAATGAACCCAGGCCGATGTCTCACAAGTAGGAGTTTACACTCACTAGGACGATGCCATCCCAAAAGAGAATCAAGCGAGCAAATTAATATTAGATCTTAATGTTAGATACTATATAATTATTTCAACAATCAGACAACGCCGCAGCCCACACAAACCATGAAAGCCACAGACCGGAAGCCCTAAACTCAAGTTTCTCTATTTCACTTATTTTTCTTTTCATTCATTTGCTGGGGACGGGGCATTCTTCCAAATGCCATACAATCACCCGCTATTTACAGACTCCAACCGAGAGCTCTTTTCAGGATTCTGGCTGTTCCCTTGAGTGCAGTTGTTTGGATTTCTCTTGCACTTGGTTCACCAGGTATACTTGCTAAATACTTTTTTAAGTTCTTCTTCATGAGTCCAGTGGCTCCTATGATAACTGGAATGATAGAGTAGTATGTGTCCTACTGATGAGCTCAAAGGAGGGCGAAACTCGAGTCTAGGACTTTCAGTCTGTGGCTTTCATGGTTTGTGTGGGCTGCGGCGGTGTCTGATTGTGGAAATAATTATATAGTATCTCACATTAAGATCTAATGTTTATATATTTATATGTGCAGGATTCACTCCTAAACTAATTAACCGATTATTATGAAGTTTGGAACACAGCTGTCTGACATAAAGGGTCATAATTAGTTCCATTTAATTTTATGAAAATTGAGGTAAAAAGGGAGTGAATTCAGATACCTCTGATTTTTGTGAAATTTAAAAAATATATATATTAAACATCATTTAATAAATATTTCCCAAATTTCAGTTTCTTTGGAGCCTTTTAAAGGGTTTTAGGGAGGCATAATTTTAAGGGGTTTTAGGGGGCAGAATTTTAAAGGGTTTTAGGGGGCACAATATGAACACAACTTCTCATTTGAACATTAAAATATTTCAGATTTTCATTAAATTTGATCCATAGCCATTGGACACTAATTAAGCAAAAGTTCCTGAATTTCAATTTCTTCTTAACACCCCTTAAGCTTAAGCCTTAAATTTTAGAAATTTTCGAGAATCAAAACATGTAATGGATTGTTGATCAAAATTAGAATAAGAATTCTATACATAACATTTAATATCATTATCTCTCGATGTTAATCTTCGTAAGGGGACATAAAAGTGGTGCAAAACAGTTCTGTTCAGAGAATTAATTTTATCCGTCCTGGGACGGATATTCTTCTAGTTACTTTACGCTGTTTTTTTCTGAATTAATAACAGTTTTTGATTTCTTGACTTTTACAAATCTGAAGAAGGCGTGAATTTTTACCGAAACTTTATATGAACTGAATAAAGCCTGTTTTACATAAAAAGAATTTCCTAGCCATTATTCATATCAAACTATCAGATATTTGTCTCTGCATCGTAATATATGCGTAAATATGTAGAATTGGCCTCCGACAAAATTTAAAAAAAAACAACAGAATACATAACTTTGTGAGTAGCTGTTTTGTCGATTTGTCTCGGTCCGGCTCTTGGATGGATGTCCAGAGACAAGTATAAATATATATTTTCTTTTCTTTTTGGGGATTGAACATTTTTGGTGATCCCTCGAATTCTTCACTCAAGAGTGAAATAAAATCCGTGTCGTAGCAAGATCTTGTCTATTCCGTCTATTTTTATTGTTTTTAACTTTTGTAGAAACACCTTTTTTTCAAATAGAGGCCATCTTTGTTCTCAGCAGCAAATGTAAATAGTTTATATATTTTTTTCTATTTTCTGTCTACTTCGCATTGCCATGGTCTTCTATAATAATACTTTAAATAATAAAATATTTATTACGTGTTTTTGTTCAAAACATATCTATTTGTTCAAAACTTCTATATGCGTTTCAACCATCCAACAACGGAATTGAAGTTTGTTGTGAGCCACAAATTTATGTATTCTATTGTTTTGTTTTTATTGTAGGCCGATTCTACATATTTATATACACACAAAGCATACATGGATGCCTTACGATAAAATGCATTATATATATATATATATATATACATATAGATTTAAGTTATTTTTGTATTAGATAAGGTTTTAGAACTTCTTTATCCTTATTGTCAGGATGGAGATGATGAAGCAAGTCATCCCCACGCATCGCACCACCACCACCACCACCATCACCACCACCACCACCGGGAACAGGTGCACCGAAACCAACAACATATACATCACATTCACACTATGCCTAATATCAGCACTCACCAGCCACTGAATCCTTCCGATGATGAAAACAATAAAATGAATTGTGGCAATGATATACACAGGGCCGCCACTAAGATCCAGGCTGGATTCCGTGGGTTCCGTGCCCGTCAACAAATGAAGGTGATGAAAGTGAAAGCCAATGCCGAGCAGGCCCTTCCCGCCATCAACCCCGAAGATCCACGGGTGCACGAAGCTGCTACTAAAATTCAAGCCATGATCCGGGGTCGGAAAGCTCGCAAGGAAATGAAAGTTCTGAGGCTCCAAAACAAACGCGGACATGGTAGACACCACCACGGGCATGGACATGCTCATCACGCTAAATCTTCAAAGTCCCATAACAGGGTAGGCCGGCATGAACCCTAAAGTATAAAAGTTTGGTTTTGCTGTTCTTTGCAGTCCAAATAGATGACTTTTCCTTGTAGAGTGATTTAATACTCATCCCTATTCTTGGCTAGACCTCCTTTATATTTTTATATTAGTTTTTCGGACCTAGCGCATTTTAAAAAACCTAATTATGTTAGCAGTTGAAAAGAACAGATTTTAGCACGACACCCTATTTGACATCATTTGAATGCCACACTTTCCAAAATGGCAAATTAGAATTAGATAATTCACCAGCTGGAAACAAAAGCCGTATAAGGAAGCCAACCATAATTATGTTAATTAATTAATTAAATTATCGACACTTTCTTATGTTTATTTTGTCGTGTTCATCTTTAGACTGTAAATCAACAGGAGGATAGAAGGATAGAAAGAGACACTTAGAAGTGCATCGCTTCGTTAAAATGGATCAGTCTGCTCACTATGCATTTTCCATTCTGATTGGAGAATCTTGCGTTCTCAAATCCCTTATCTGATCTCATTTCTGCTTCTGCTTCCCATTCTCAGCAGATTGCCTCAAAAAGTTAACCGCTTGAACCCTGCTGACCCTTTGTTCATGATACATCCTGTTTATGCATTAAATTCCCTCTGAATATAAGTAAACCAATGACTACTCAGGGCTGGCTGGACAGTTATAAAAGTGGGGGGTTTTCCTAAAAAGTGTGGGGGGGAGCGGTTAAACACATGCATATCAAATTAATTATTGATGACCGTAAAGTGGGGGGGCCCAAGTAGTGGGGGGGGGCAAGTAAAAAAGTGAGGGGGCTTGAGCCCCCCCCCCCCCACCCACCCACTTTCCCCCGGTGCCGCCGTCCATGCTACTAGTTGGCATACCTCACCAATATGCAATGCTAAAACAAAATCAATTTGAAAATATACATGTTCTGCTCACATTTAAGAAAGCATAACATTTGAGTAACGTCAGAAACAGTGTCGTGCTAAACCCATTCCTTTCAGCCACCATCATAATGAAAGTGCTGAAAATATGCTTAGTCTACTGATTTCTTTTTTTTCTTCTTTTATAAATCTTTTGAGTTGCTTCTACCCTTATAGATTACTTTAGTCCTCTCTCTATACTAGAGGAAGAAGGAAAAAAGTTTGGATTTTACCATTTAAGAGATATTCCTCAGTTTCAATTTGGTTTGGTTTTGACATTTGTAATATTTTGATACAGTAAATTCTTCCCACCATTTTTGGTGCAGATCAGTTGCCTTTTCTAGGAAACGATTGGGAGCAATATGGACGATTTTTTTCTAAGAATGAAAGAAAAATGGAAGGAAGACGTACAAAAAAAAATGTAGACTTCAGCTTTCAGTCGTTTCCGGGTTTATTCCCCTCTTTCCCTCTCCAAGAGTTTTGGTTTTGTTTGCAAGGAAGAGAAAGTCTTTTTTTATCTACCACTGCTGCTGCAATTGTTTAACTGTTTCTCGTTGTAAGGGTTCAAAACCAAAAAGAAAAAAAACAAAAAAACTTCAAGTAGAATCAATCGGGCAGAGTTATCTTTGCAATTCAAATATAAAAAAAAATCTGCTTTTAATTTGAACATGTGACTAACCCATAATGAAGAAAAAAATATATTTTCATTTTTTTCAATCCGGTGAAATGAATAAAAAAAAATTAAATTAAAAAAAGGTCTCCATATTTATTAATGAAACTTATTATACCAGTGATACTAATAAAAAATAAACCCTCTCGATTGACTGAACAGCAATTTGAATTACTAACAAAATAAAGAAATTTAAATATATATTGTGTTATTGATTACTGTTGACAATACATACATTAATAAAAATAAACGAGAACTTAAAACTTCTTGAGTCACCAATTATTGGTCCTATTTGACCAATGTAAATTATAGACTACTAAAGAATTTAAAAAGTACTTTAGACTTATTATAGGGTAATTGTTGTGATGGGATACCAGACTCGCCCAAGTCCCTAAATAAGTGAACTAGTCTGGACAATAAATACGACTACAGACAGTAGTATGGGGGACTCGATTGTATTCTGTTAAATCCTATTGGATTACCTGTAGTTTCTATTGTTTGTACAAGATATGTACGTTGGAATGAAGTATATATGTTAAGACCTTTACACTCTGGGTTATTTTGTTATTTATAACTACTTACCAAGTTATATCAGATACATATCCCCAACAGACAACAATAATAGAATTAAATTATTATTTACTATAAAAAATTAAAAACCCAAAATCTTGTCAAAACAACTCCTCCCCAAACCCCCAAAAACTAGAAATAACCAATGTCGTTTATAGGTTTAAATGCTCTTTCGGAGAATGGAACTTCCATAATAATAATAATAGTTACATTGGTTTTACAACCGAAAATGTCAACATAAGAAGATACTTTCCAAGAGATGAAGTATATTTTTAAAAGTTCCAAGGTGGAAAAAGTTATTGGATGGGTGGTATAATTCAGAAAATGATTGGCAAAGGGGTCTACACCATAAAAAGTTAAAAATGTGTGTGTAAAAGACACATCAACTAAACTAGACCACGATATGCTGAAGATAATTAAAAAAGGAAAGGAAGAAGTTCCAATGGAGATTCTATGTGATGCGTTTGACATGCCACTACCCAATATTGTACATTAACCTATGTATTTATCTACTGGACCAGCCTTACAGCTGAACAAAATTTGTCTTCACACCAAACTGGAAAGGATCCAATTCCATTAGTTCGGAATAAAAGAAAGAGCACATGCGAAAGAAAACCAGTGGAGCGCTTCAGCCCGGATCCTAAAAAAGAAATATTAGAAACAGAAATTTCAAGGTAGATTTTCAGCTTCGGGGGGGGGGGGGGTGATGAGATTCAGACTCCCCTCAGTCACTAAATAAGTGAACTAGTCTGGACAATAAATACGACTATGAACAGTAGTATGGGACAGTCGATTATATTCTGTTAAACCCTATTGGATTACCTGTAGTTACTATTGTTTGTACAAGATATGTACGTTGGAATAAACCGTACTATTTTAAGACCTTTACACTGTGGGTTATTTTGTTATTTATAACTACTTACCAAGTTATATCACTTGTACAAGATATGTACGTTGGAATGAACCGTACTATTTTAAGACCTTTACACTCTGGTTTATTTTGTTATTTATAACTACTTACCAAGTTATATCAGTTATTATTTATTTCTATGTTAGTATCCATCATAGAGGCCATTTTGATATTGAATTAAATTTACTTTGTGTAATACTTTAATGATTGATCGAAATTATTTACAGTGAAATCGGTTTCAGCAGGGTTTAATTGCTCCCAAGCTATTTATTGTTTTTACGTAAAATCACGTTTTTAAAAAGTAAACCTTGTTCTGATGGTATACCGGACTCACCTCAGTCATTAAATAAGTTTACTAGTCTGGACAATAAATACGACTACCGAACAGTAATATGGGCATTCAGTTGTATTCGTTAAATCTATTAGATTACCTGTAGTTACTATTGTGTGTACAATATATATACGTTGGAATAAACCGTACTATTTTAAGACCTTTACACTCTGGTTATTTTGTTATTTATAATTACTCACCAAGTTATGTCAAACATTAAAAACACTAAGTTATAACCATAACCGTCTATGCGAAACGCGGAGACAAATGTCAACTCGAATAAGAAATGTTTGATTTAAATAAATAAAGACGAGAAAAAAATGATCAAATTTTGAGTTAAAGAAAAAAAGGTAAAATTTTTTGGTAAGAGACAGGGTTAGCAAGTTGCAATAACCTGTAGATAATTTAAAGCAAAAAGCAAAATAAAACAAAAAGAAAAAAAGAAAAATCACAACATTATTTGGCGCTCTTGTATAAGCAGTAACCGATCTGAGGGAGATAACTATTTTTCTTAGCTGCCGCTATTCCGAATTCGCTTATACTTTGGTAAGGGAGATAAATTTGTTTATCGTAGCATGAAAGAAAATAACTTAGATTACCTGTAGTTACTATTGTTTGTACAAGATATATACGTTGGAATAAACCGTACTATTTTAAGATTGTTTTGTTATCTATAACTACTTACCAAGTTATATCAGTAATCATTACTATTACCGACAGAAATTATTTTAACAGAAATACCGTTAGGAAATTTGTCAAAAACAATTTATTTTGCTTTACCTGCCATTTGTAATCTATTTGTGTTAAAGAAATATGTTTAATATTTAATAGAAGTTATAAGCCTTTTTATTTAAATTACAGTAAATACCGATTCTGAGCAAAGTAGCCATCTTGTTTAGCCACTTGTTTACGTTCAACAAAGATGACCTCTTAGCCCGTATTTATGCCAAGTTAAAAAGTTAAAGTAACTATCAAATATTAAATATTTATTTTTTTTACGCAAATAGGTCACAAATGAATAGCTTAACTAAAGTAAACTGGTTTTTTTTTTACTAATTTACTAACAGTATTTCTTTTAAAATAATTTATGTCGGTAATAGTA
The DNA here is from genome assembly GCA_963556195.1 of Sepiola atlantica. Lineage (NCBI taxonomy): Eukaryota > Metazoa > Mollusca > Cephalopoda > Sepiida > Sepiolidae > Sepiola > Sepiola atlantica. The sequence goes on along the minus strand of OY744543.1, from coordinate 65,660,637 downwards.
ACGATTAGCTGTTATAGTATGCAAGAGAGAACAACATCAACTACAAAGAAGTGAAAGTACAGAATAGTTAACAAAACACCCTTCCCCATGTTAAGAATGGCGTTCTAAATAATAACGTTATTATTTAGAAAGCCATTCTTAACAAAGGGTGCTTTGTTAAAAATATTTTCTTTGAGTATTTGTAAAAAAAAAGAAAACATTCCAATTATAATAAATAAATTTGTATTAAAAATAAAACTCAAAATTTCTAATGAAAAAAAATCACTTTTCACAATTTATTATCTAGATTTTCGTATGTGTAAAATACACAGGGGACTGATTTTCGCACTTCACCGCTTTCTGCTGAACACATTCTTAGCCGGAAGTGGCAATTCTCGGCCGTTATAAAGACTATAAGAGTTATTCCCCTTAACTGAATTTTCTTTTAAGGTGACTTTAAGAATGTCTACATATCAGAAAACTGCCAAATCAAAGTTTGATTTGTCAGCTTAAATGCCATTGAGGTCCAACTTTTAAAATCCGGCCAACATTATTTTATAGATATGCCTCTACAAGTCCAAGATTCCAACTGATTCTTGGCCTTTTGGCTAAGATCAAAGTGTAGTATCTGTTCCGATGGATACTGCACCCCATAGACTGTTATTGTCTTGGCCTTCGGGGCTTGATTTACGCTGGTCAATGGGTCTGTCCTGTGCAGTTCTAGGAGGTCCACCCTCCCAGGCTTTGCCTCCCCTCTTTGGGGAGGAGTAAGTTTATTGCTTACTGCCTGAGGCGCCCCTACCGGGGAATGCCGACGGGGCTGCCCAGGCAATTTTTAAACCCCACTTTCCCGACCCGACCTTGGGTCACATCTTACTTGTGGGAGTAAGATAAAAACTGGCCTTGTGCCTAACTCCTGGAGAGGAGTAAATCAATACAAGTCTTTGGATGGTTTTAGCATTAACCTCTGTTTCAGGATCAGCAAAATTACAGGAATGGTTCACTTTGAAATGGATGCAACTCATAACATAACAAATTGAACCTCACCCCAACCTAAAATTTGAACAAATCAATTGAAATGTTGGTGTTTAAGCGATAACAATTTAAATAACAATATTTTAGATGGCATAAGGTGAATGCATCGTATCGTATTTGTCTGGCAAACGTTCAATGACCAATAAAACATGAAAATACTATTTGAACATTAATAATTCCCATTAAATAGTCAACATTTTTAATTTCCTGCTTATTGGTTTGATTTTTGTTTTCGTTTCCCTCTGAATAAATACACATTGAGCTCAGATTCCCTTGAGTCAACACCCAACCATTTTTGCATGGCTGATTAATTCAAGATGAAAAATAGTTAATTGAATTTAAAAATTGATCAATCAATCAATTTAAAACATTTTCCCTAGAAAACACTCTTAAAGCGTTCATTATTTTCTGTGCATTTCAAATGCTAAATCTTTAAATGCATTTTCTCATCAATTTAAACATGGCTGACTCAAAAGGAAAGAGTGATCAAGGGAAGTAATTCACTTCCGAAGCATAGAAGAGAATAGAAGAGTTCTCTTTTCATCACAGAAAGAAATCACTTTTCACAATTTCTCATGCGTTGACCTATCGTATATGTACAATTCACAGGGGACTGATTTTCGCACTTCACCGCTTTCTGCTGAACACATTCTTAGCCGGAAGTAGCAATTCTCGGCCGTTATAAAGACTATAAGAGTTATTCCCCTTAACTGAATTTTCTTTTAAGGTGACTTTAAGAATGTCTACATATCAGAAAACTGCCAAATCAAAGTTTGATTTGTCAGCTTAAATGCTATTGAGGTCCAACTTTTAAAATCCGGCCAACATTATTTTATAGATATGCCTCTACAAGTCCAAGATTCCAACTGATTCTTGGCCTTTTGGCTAAGATCAAAGTGTAGTATCTGTTCCGATGGATACTGCACCCCATAGACTGTTATTGTCTTGGCCTTCGGGGCTTGATTTACGCCGGTCAATGGGTCTGTCCTATGCAGTTCTAGGAGGTCCACCCTCCCAGGCTTTGCCTCCCCTCTTTGGGGAGGAGTAAGTTTATTGCTTACTGCCTGAGGCGCCCCTACCGGGGAATGCCGACGGGGCTGCCCAGGCAATTTTTAAACCCCACTTTCCCGACCCGACCTTGGGTCACATCTTACTTGTGGGAGCAAGATAAAAACTGGCCTTGTGCCTAACTCCTGGAGAGGAGTAAATCAATACAAGTCTTTGGATGGTTTTAGAATTAACCTCTGTTTCAGGATCAGCAAAATTACAGGAATGGTTCACTTTGAAATGGATGCAACTCATAACATAACAAATTGAACCTCACCCCAACCTAAAATTTGAACAAATCAATTGAAATGTTGGTGTTTAAGCGATAACAATTTAAATAACAATATTTTAGATGGCATAAGGTGAATGCATCGTATCGTATTTGTCTGGCAAACGTTCAATGACCAATAAAACATGAAAATACTATTTGAACATTAATAATTCCCATTAAATAGTCAACATTTTTAATTTCCTGCTTATTGGTTTGATTTTTGTTTTCGTTTCCCTCTGAATAAATACACATTGAGCTCAGATTCCCTTGAGTCAACACCCAACCATTTTTGCATGGCTGATTAATTCAAGATGAAAAATAGTTAATTGAATTTAAAAATTGATCAATCAATCAATTTAAAACATTTTCCCTAGAAAACACTCTTAAAGCGTTCATTATTTTCTGTGCATTTCAAATGCTAAATCTTTAAATGCATTTTCTCATCAATTTAAACATGGCTGACTCAAAAGGAAAGAGTGATCAAGGGAAGTAATTCACTTCCGAAGCATAGAAGGGAATAGAAGAGTTCTCTTTTCATCACAGAAAGAAATCACTTTTCACAATTTCTCATGTGTTGACCTACGTTTTCGTATATGTACAATTCACAGGGGACTGATTTTCGCACTTCACCGCTTTCTGCTGAACACATTCTTAGCCGGAAGTAGCAATTCTCGGCCGTTATAAAGACTATAAGAGTTATTCCCCTTAGCTGAATTTTCTTTTAAGGTGACTTTAAGAATGTCTACATATGAGAAAACTGCCAAATCTGATTACGTATTTATTTAAAAATAAATTGTACTGAAATATGTTAGTCTACTGCAAATAGCATGGTACAATAATACAAAATGAAAATTGGCTAGTCAGAATCAAAGTTTGATTTGTCAGCTTAAATGTATTTTCTCATCAATTTAAACATGGTCTTTTTTTAGATTCAATGTTCAACATTTTTTTGTGTTATTTTCCAGCTGCCTTACTTTTGTTTTTCTCATAAATTTATTGGCAAGAAATATTTCAGAAAACTAAACCTACAGCAATTATTTTTTTCTTTTATTATTTTCTTCTTGTTTTTGGAACAAGTTACGCAATCAAATAAAAACATATCATGAGTGTAGAAAATTTCAAGAATAAACTGGGTGAATCAAGAAATAAGGGTAAAAGCATGCATTTATAAGTCTTTAGATAACTTTAGTATGAACCTCTGTTTCAGGATCTACGGAATTATAGGAATGGTTCAACTTGAAATGAAGGAAATTCATTTCTTTTACTCTGCCTGCATAATATGATTTTCAAGAATCACTAAAATAATTTGATCACTGATTCAATATCTTTACTCTATAATAAAGTACCCGAGGAGCTACATCCACTGTAAATAATTTTCCTGTCTTCCTTTGTGTATGGAAAACTAAATTAAACTTCCATGAGCAAAGTTTCTTTCCAAGAATACCCGTCTGGGGAACACAATACCACGGGGCTACTTCATTTTCAAGTCCAATGTTAATGTTTAACTTAATTTGCTTGTGAAGCTATAACCAGGTTTAAATGTAAGCAAACTAAGATAGAATTTCAAAATAAAGGCAGACTACCACCAGCAGGTGTGATGTAAAATAGCAAATTGATGGTACAATACATACAGCGCCGTCTGTTGGCTGCCCAGTAAAATACTGTCAGCAGCAGGATTATCAAGTTCTCTCATGTGATTTTGTCTGGATTAAAACAGGTGATTTAGTACTTGATTGTGAAATAATGGATGACCTACTCGTTAAGTTGGCCTTTTGACCAAGATCAAAGTGTAGTATCTGTTCCGATGGATACTGCACTTCATAGATCGGTATTGTCTTGGCCTTCGGGGCTTGATTTCCGCCGGTCTATGGGTCTGATCTGTCCTGTGCAGTTCTAGGAGGTCCACCCTCCCAGGCTTTACCTCCCCTCTTTGGGGAGGAGTAAGTTAATTGCTTACTGTCTGAGGCGCCCCTACCGGGGAATGCCGACGGGGCTGGCCAGGCAATTTTTAATGGCCAGAGTGCTCACCTTCTTGAGCGCTGGTTTTTCAAATCCCACTTTCCGACCTTGTTTCACATATTCCTATTGTGGGTAGGGGTTAAATAACGCCTTTTGGCTAAGATCAAAGTGTAGTATCTGTTCCGATGGATACTGCACCCCATCGACTGGTACTGTCTTGGCCTTCGGCACTTGATTTACGCCGGTCTATGGGTCTGTCCTGTGCAGTTCTAGGAGGTCCACCCTCCCAGGCTTTGCCTCCCCTCTTTGGGGACGAGTAAGTTTATTGCTTACTGCCTGAGGCGCCCCTACCGGGGAATGTCGACGGGGCTGCCCAGGCAATTTTTAAACCCCACTTTCTCAACCCGACCTTGGGTCACATCTAACTTGTGGGAGTAAGATAAAAAACTGGCCTTGTGCCTAACTCCTGGAGAGGAGTAAATCAATACTCGTTAAGTTCAAAATTTGGATGAAATGCCATGGAAAGTAAAGGACTGGAAGTGAATGTTACCAAGACCAAAGTGATGATCAGTTGTTGTACCGTTGGAAAGCTCCCAGAAAGAGGAAAGTTTCTCTGCTCAGTTTGTTACCAATCCTCACGGTGTTGTCTCACCGTCCACCTGACAAAATCATTAACGCTTATCCTCGAGTGGCCTTTGGGCCTTGATAATCAGTGACGAATTAGTACAAAAAGAGGACCTGTCAGTAACTCATATTTTTCCTGATTCTTGGTGGCATTGTCATCATCGTCGTCGTCGTCGCCACCACCACCATACTGGAAAAACTTCTTTTTTTTTAAAGGGGCAGGTGAAGCACTCTTGATGGTCAATCACATAGAGATGGTGTCTCGATAAAAATACTGGTCCCCATCACCACACTGGGTTGGCTCCAGGAATGGTGTCTGACCTATAAAAACGTTGCCTCAATGGATGAAATGTCTTTCGAAGTAAATTTGTTGAATTTCAGCATATGCCTAAAAAAAAAAATTCTGTGGGAGTTCATACTGCCATTGTTTTTTTGTTTTTGTTTTTTGGGTTTTTTTTATTTTGTTTTTTTGTTTTTTTTGTTTTTTGTTTTTGTTTTTTGTTTTTTTATTTTATTTTTGTTGTTTTTTTGTTTTTAAAATTAAAAAAAATTTTTTTTAATGTTTTTAAATTAAAATTTTTTTTTAAATTTTTTAATTTTTTTAATTTCATTTTTGTTTTTTTTGTTTTTGTTTTTGTTTTTTTTCTTTTTTTCTTTTTTCTTTTTTTGTTTTTGCTTTTTTGTCTTAGGTGGATAGTCAACTTTATTCTGTATTTTTATTATGTCATATAATTACATCTTATCTTTAGAAGCTTTTGGAAAATTGTGCCTAAATCAGATATTATCTCTTCTATGAAATATAGAAAGACCGTCTAAAATCTTTTATTGTATCCGTTATCGACATCTTAAGTGTTATTGAAATGCTTACACAACACACTGCCCTAAACAACTTGTGTATGATTATTCCATCGTGGAATAAGATGGAAATACAATAACATTAAGCAATAGGATTTTTATAGGAATTTGAAGGACTTGTAATTCTAAATGATTTTCTTTTAGAAATTGTGAATTCAGCTGATCTGATTGGATGTTTGTTTTAAACAATTTATAAATACATAAGAAGTTGTCACGTTAAATGTTTGTTGGATACATTTTTGTTTCAGGCTTGTTTGATGCGAGTACAACTGCTTCTTTCTAAATTTTAATTTAAAAAATTATCTGCTAAAAAAGCCATGTTTATCGCTCAGACATGGTATGTTTTTAGACATTAGTTTATGCAATGACTTTAACTTTTCTAAACAAAATAAATTTTGTTTAAAAAATCTTACATTTAAAATTATCTCTTTTTTGTTTAAAAAATCTTACATTTAAAATTATCTCTTTTTGTTTAAAAAATCTTACATTTAAAATTATCTCTTTTTTGTTTAAAATATCTTACATTTAAAATTATCTCTTTTTTGTTTAAAAAAATCTTACATTTAAAATTATCTCTTTTTTGTTTAAAAAATCTTACATTAAAAATCATCTCTTTTTTGTTGAAAAAATCTTACATTTAAAATTATCTCTTTTTTGTTTAAAAAATCTTACATTTAAAATCATCTCTTTTTTTGTTTAAAAAATCTTACATTTAAAATTATCTCTTTTTTGTTGAAAAAATCTTACATTAAAAATTATCTCTTTTTTGTTTAAAAAATCTTACATTTAAAATCATCTCTTTTTTTGTTTAAAAAATCTTACATTAAAAATCATCTTTTTTTTGTTGAAAAAATCTTACATTTAAAATTATCTCTTTTTTGTTTAAAAAATCTTACATTTAAAATTATCTCTTTTTTGTTGAAAAAATCTTACATTAAAAATTATCTCTTTTTTGTTTAAAAAATCTTACATTAAAAATCATCTCTTTTTTGTTGCAAAAAACATTACATTCGAAATTATCTCTTTTTTGTTGAAAAAATCTTACATTTGAAATTATCTCTTTTTTGTTTAAAAAATCTTACATTTAAAATTATCTCTTTTTTGTTTAAAAAATCTTACATTTAAAATCATCTCTTACATTTGCTTCTCTAACATTTAATCATAATACACTTTCGTTTTTGTTTTGCTTAAAATCATTTTTTATTTATTAGAGAAATTAACGTTTTGGGACGTTTCGTTTTGCATATTAATGTTTGGGGTTCAGAGTCGGAACCTTGACATGTCGATGTAAGCCTTAGTAATTGTATTTTTTATTACTATATACATATCTATATATGAAAAAAAATATATATATATTATTACTATATATATATATATATATATATATATATATATATATATGTATGTATTATAATATAAAATTAAGTAATAAAATAAGGTGTCAATCAAATTTTATTAGAATTCAAAGTTCCAGCAAAGTATCTTAAAGTCCTTAGCTCATGAGTTTTCAAAGATAATTCTTCTCCTCAGAGGACCATTACCGCAGTTATTCTACTATAGGTAATAAAATTAAACTTTGAAAATATATAAAAATATATACAAAAATACATAAAAATATATGACATCAAATATATCAACCCAAAAACATACTTTTTTGTTAAATCTATATAATCCATCCAAGTCATACAATTTGAAAAACATTATCAGGAAAGACATCCAGAGGGTTGACTGAAGATTAATCCAGGTGATGAAGTACCAGTCCAAATACGAGAAATTGAAAGAGCCGACAAAGTTATCCAGTCGCGAAATGTGTCAACAATCGATGAAGTGAAAAGTATCCAATGTTTATGTTAATTATTACAACGATAAATAAATCAAATCAAATAATATAGAAAGTTCAATAAACTCACTTAAAATTCCAAAGTCTTGATCTGGCCAACCCAAATCAAATCAAAGTTCATTTGTTAATTAGAGAGTCCGTTAAATCCGAATTGAACAAAAACAAGATTGAATTGAGTCAGTAAACCCGGTCATATCTTCCAACCTGAGCGAAAAAATAATTAAACTTCGTTCTTCCGCGATTCAGCCAAATATGACAACTCTTTGCCGAATGTAAGGCGAAATATATATATATTATTACTATATATATATATATATATATATATATATATATATATATATATATATATATATATATATATATATTGCTACTATATATATATATATTACTATATATATATATTACTATATATATATATTGTTACTATATATGTATATATTATTACTATATATATATATATTATTACTATATATATTATTACTATATATATGTTATTATTATATATATATTATTACTATGTATAAGTTATTACTATATATATATATATTATTACTATATATATTATTAATATATATATGTTATTACTATATGTATATATATTATTAATATATATATATATATTATTACTATATATATGTTATTACTATATATATATATATATATATATATATATATATATATATATATATATATTATAACTATATATATTATTAATATATATATATATATTATTACTATATATCTATATATATATTATTAATATATATATTATTACTATATATATTATTAATTCATATATTATTACTATATATATATATATATATATATATATATATATATTATTAATTTATATATATATATATATACATATATATATATTATTACCATATATATATATTATTACTATATATATATATTATTATTATTGCTATATATATATATATATATATATATATATATATATATATATATAACGTTTGTAAATATGACGAGTTCCTATTCACACTGGAACACAACATTAGATCGTTGGCCCGCAAACTCGAAAAATTGGACCAGAAAAAGAATAAGCAGAAACTTTCACTTCTGTTTAATCAAACATGTATCAAGGAATAAATGCTGCCCATATATTCCTAAAAGAGAACAGTTTTGCACCACTTTTATATATCTTACGAAGATTAAAAATCAAAATATATAGATATTAAACCTTATGTCTAGAATCTTTATTCCAATTTTGATCAAAATCTTTTAAATGATTTTGATTCTAGAAAATATCTAAAATTTAAGGCAGATGAAGTCTTCCGAAGAAATGGAAATTCTGAGACTTTTGCTTAATTGGTGTCTAATTACTATAGCTAAAATTCATGATATATTTGAATTTTCAAATGGAAGGTTGTACCCATATTCTGCCTCCCCCCCCCAGTAAACCCCTTTAAAATACCCCAAAGGAACTGAAATTATTAATTGCTGTCTTATATTTATTGTTGAAATTTCACAAAATTCAGAGAAATCTTACCCCCTCTGCATGAAACTAAATTAAACTAAATATAGCCAACATTACCACTCCTTACGCCTAGCAGCTGTGCTTCAAAATTCATAATGATCGGTTAATTAGTTTAGGAGCGAATCCTGTACGTTCAAATATATAAACATATACACATACCTAACTTTATATATAGATAGATAGATTTCTCTAACTCTACCATTTTCTTTTCTGCAACAAAATAAATTGATAACAAAACAAAAAAAGGCATGTTCAAAATGTTGGGAGTCAAAATGGCGATGGTAATACTTACGGATCTGTCAACAATGACACAATAGATTCGAATATTCTGCTCCACAATTAAATGAGAACGCCAAGATCCAGGCGTGTTATCATTCGCATAAGGTATAATTAATTTGTCTAGCATATTAAAGTGCTGAACCAGTACGTGTTTAAAGAAAGCACAATGAATGTTAAACATAGAAATATTACATGAAATGGATGATAAGTTGAATTTTGCTAAAACTTTGCTGATGTTTTGCTGATCACCAAGTAGATGCAGACTTATAATCAATCTGTTGATAGGGTTGCTAGAAAAAATAGTTAGATCACTCTACCACTCCAGACATATACATTTTCTTCATAAAAATATACTTTCTCAGCATCCAAATATACTTTCTCAGCATCCAAATATACTTTCTCTACATCCAAATATACTTTCTCTACATCCAAATATACTTTCTTTACATCCAAATATACTTTCTTTACATCCAAATATACTTTCCCAGCATCCAAATATACTTTCTCTACATCCAAATATACTTTCTTTACATCCAAATATACTTTCTTTACATCCAAATATACTTTCCCAGCATCCAAATATACTTTCTCTAGATCCAAATATACTTTCTCTACATCCAAATATACTTTCTTTACATCCAAATATACTTTCTCAGCATCCAAATATACTTTCTTTACATCCAAATATACTTTCTCTACATCCAAATATACTTTCTTTACATCCAAATATACTTTCTCAGCATCCAAATATACTTTCTCTACATCCAAATATACTTTCTTTACATCCAAATATACTTTCTCAGCATTCAAATATACTTTCTCTACATCCAAATATACTTTCCCAGCATCACTCTACCACTCCAGACATATACTTTTTCTACATCCAAATTTACTTTCTCTACATCCAAATATACTTTCTTTACATCCAAATATACTTTCTCAGCATCCAAATATACTTTCTCTACATCCAAATATACTTTCTCTACATCCAAATATACTTTCTTTACATCCAAATATACTTTCTCAGCATCCAAATATACTTTCTTTACATCCAAATATACTTTCTCTACATCCAAATATACTTTCTTTACATCCAAATATACTTTCTCAGCATCCAAATATACTTTATCTACATCCAAATATACTTTCTTTACATCCAAATATACTTTCTCAGCATTCAAATATACTTTCTCTACATCCAAATATACTTTCTCTACATCTAAATATACTTTCTTTACATCCAAATATACTTTCTTTACATCCAAGTATACTTTCTCTACATCCAAATATACTTTCTTTACATCCAAATGTACTTTCTCTACATCTAAATGTACTTTCCCCACGTCCAAAATATACTTTCCGTACATCCAAATGTACTTCATCCACATCCAGATGTACTTTCACCACATACAAATGTACTTTATCTACATCCAAATTTACTTTCTTTACATCCAAATATACCTCATCCACATCTTATAATAGTTTTTATTCTAATAAAACGTTCACTGACTTTAAAAAATTAATTCCTAATTTTTTAGAATTACAATAAAATATTTTTTTATTAGAATTACATAAAATATTTTTCCAGTAGAATTCACATGCATAATAGTCACCTGACAGAGACGGGTACTTTAACTAGCATTTGTTATTTGGAACCAGATTAATCTGTAAAAAGATTTGGGTAAAACCTTATTTGTATGTTAATATCAATAATCAATGTTGCTAACTGAGATTTTCAAATAAAAACATCTTCAGAAAATGCTAGATTTTAACTTTTCGTACCCTATATTAAAATATTACGAATATACATAATATTTTGTGTTTTCTATATTGATTTTTTATTTTAATGTTATTCAAATTGTTAATTTTGTCACTTTAATGTTATTTGTATTTAATTTAAATGTAAAAAAACAACAAGGAACGTAATTCATGAACGAGTTGTGTGTCTGACTAATCGAGAAATGTAAAGTTTAACAAAAGATTTATAAAGTCGTGGTGGATTGTGGTTTATAGGGTGGATTGTGGTGTATAGGGTTGATTGTGGTTTATAGGGTGGATTGTGGTTTATAGGGTGGATTGTGGTTTATAGGGTGGGTTGTGGCTTATAGGGTGGATTGTGGTTTATAGGGTGGATTGTGGTTTATAGGGTCTGGGGATCCCGGGATATTTTATAATATTGAAATTTCTTTTTGAAATGTACAACTACTATTGTTCTTCATATATCATGTCTGGAAGATAGCTTAATATGTCGGGTTGTGAACCTGGGTGAGTGCAATTAGGGTTTAGAGGTACGAGTACCAATGTGTGTGCAATAAGGGGTTTAGGGATAGGGTACTCCTAGATATGGTATAAGGGATGATTTGGCATCACTGGTAACCCTTTCATGTGAAAGATTGACCGTGAAAATCTGAGTAAAAATCCAAGATTTATTGAGTTATCATGAAAATTGACATAGTGCTTCACATGTAAATAGAAAATGACGTGTAAACCCCAAAAAGTCATCTTCAAAATTTGACACTTTTCCATTCTACGATTTTGTCCAACTTTTAGTATGTTGTAGACTAGACCCAGCCTAACATAAAACCATCAAAAAACAAACTGTTGCAATTGTTTTGAGGTAGGGGTACTCTGGCAGTATATTGACGCGTCTATAAGAAATAATCTGATATGATAACTAAAGAGGAAATGAATATGGAAAGTAGGTCAGCTGAAATCTGAAATTGCGGTTGTGTGAATGGAAAACAAAATCTCCAGATTTTACAGAGAAAAAAAACGCTAGATCCAAATTTTAGTAGCTAGATTCCAAAGAAAATCTCTAGATCTAGCTGGAAAAACGCTAAATTGGCAACACTGTCAATAATGAAATTATTGTGTACAGGTGCACTTTAACTCATTAAAACTGCGTGTATAATACAAAGAATAAGATTGCATGTATAATATAAAGAATAAGATTGCATGTATAATACAAAGAATAAGATTGCATGTATAATACAAAGAATAAGATTGCATGTATAATACAAAGAATAAGATTGCATGTATAGTACATAGGATAAGTTTGCATGTGGATTATTTGGATGTTATTCTCACAACGTTTCGTCCGATGCAACCTCCAAACTTTTTCGGGTGTGTCTTGTCGAACTCGGGAATCTTAATGTTGAAATGGCATAGAATACAGGATAAGAACAATCTACCCCCAGAGGATTAAATTTGATTCGATCTTCCCAGAAGGTTAACCGCTACGACAAAACGTACCCGAAGAAGGCTGGGGAGACACCAGTTGAAATGTTGTGAAAATAGCAACAATCAAGATGAAGATAACCGTCCAAACATCATAAATAATTTCGTTTCAGAATTTTTGAGATGAGGATTGATAATTTGTATTATTTGGACTGCCATCCTCATCTTGGTTGTTATGGCTCCAACCTCATTCAGCTGCATCTTTTTGAACTTGGAAATGTTTCTGTCGAAATCAGCAACCTATACGTCATTTCAAACTGAACTCTTTATTTAATCACCAGGGTGAGAGTAGACTGTCCCATGGATATGTAGTGCAACGGATAAAGGCATTGATTAACAATCAGTTATAAGTTAGTCTTCTGAAGTTTGAAGGTTCAATCCTCACTACAGGCGATAATAAGTAAGAAAAACATAATGATTAATTGATCTTGGCCTTTTGGCTAAGATCAAAGTGTAGTATCTGTTCCGATGGATACTGCACCCCATAGACTGGTATTGTCTTGGCCTTCGGGGCTTGATTTACGCCAGTCTATGGGTTGGTCCTGTGCAGTTCTAGGAGGTCCACCCTCCCAGGCTTCGCCTCCCCTCTTTGGGGAGGAGCAAGTTTATTACTTACTGCCTGAGGCGCCCCTACCGGGGAATGCCGACGGGGCTGCCCAGGCAATTTTTAATGACCAGAGTGCTCATCTTCTCAGGTGCTGGCTTTTCAAACCCCACTTTCCCGACCAGACCTTGTGTCACATCTTACTTGTGGGAGTAAGATAAAACTGGCCTTGTGCCTAACTCCTGGAAAGGAGTAAATAAATACTCAGTCGTGGTTGACAGAATGAGAAACAAACAGTCTACATCGTGGATTAATGAAAAAAAAAAAGCTTCAGTTCGAAATTCCATATGGAAAATATCCAAGTTCAAAAAGAATCACTTGAAAAAGGTCGGAGGTTACATCGGCCAAAACGTTGTTAAAATAACGACCAAGATGGGAATAGTAGTCCGAATAATTCAAATAATCCAAAGTATAAATAACATAACTTCTTACCAAAATAAAGAACAGTATTCGAAATTCGATAAATTGAATTAAATAAAATGCATGTTTTGTGTTTTAGAAGTTTTTTTTTGTTTTTGTTTCTGCATGATTTATTAATTGCATGCTTGCATGATTTTTTTTGTTTTGTTTAAATACTCAGAGTGGGAAAACGCATGATCACGATGAAACGGAGCCGCCAAAAGACACTGAACATGCAGAGGAAGCTCTTGTAGATATTGACCCCAATAACCCGGAACTGAACGAAGCAGCTACAAAGATCCAGGCAGGATTTAGAGGTCATACAGCCAGAAAAAGGCTTAGCAAGGTAACGTTATATATACTAACTCGGTTCATTCAGAAATTCTTTCATTTTCACTCCGCTATTACACACACACACACACACACACACACACACACACACACACACACACACACACACACACACACACTCTCTCTCTCTCTCTTTCTCGCTCCCTATCTCATTCTCTCTCTTTCTCGCTCCCTATCTCATTCTCTCTCTTTCTCTCTCTCTCTCCTTTCTGAAAATCATTGACTTCATCTGGCGATGTGTTATTTTTTGGCACTTGTGCACTTGACGAAACAGCTGAATTTATTTGTTTTCAATTTTGAAGAGTTACATTCAAAACAGCGGCGATAATCCACATTCAAGACAGCGGGGAAACAGATAATCAACCATAAGTAACGAAACGACCATTTTAATAAATTTATTTATAGTTTCTGAAAAAAAAACATTGTAACAGTGTGTTTTTTTTTATATAATTTAAAATGTGATTTGTTTTTAATTAAAAATGTTCAGAGATTTTTTTAAACATTGTAATAAAGTTTATGTTCAATAAAGTAACAGTCTGGTCAAAACATTGCAATAAAATATAGTGTTTTTTTATAATTTAAAATGTTCGGTGATTTTTTTAACATTGTAATAAAGTTTATGTTCAATAAAGTAACAGTTTGGCCAAAACATTGTAATAAAATATAGTTTTTATTTTTTATAATTTAAAATATGATTATTTTTTTAATTTAAAATGTTAGGTTATTTTTTTAACATTGTAATAAAGTATATGTTCAATAAAGTAACAGTTTGGTCAAAACATTGCAATAAAATATAGTGGTTTTTTTTATAATTTAAAATATGATTTTTTTTTAAATTTAAAATGTTCAGTGATTTTTTTAACATTGTAATTAAGTTTATGTTCAATAAGTAACAGTTTGGTCAAAACATTGCAATAAAATATAGTGTTTTTTTATAATTTAAAATGTTCGGTGATTTTTTTAACATTGTAATAAAGTTTATGTTCAATAAAGTAACAGTTTGGTCAAAACATTGCAATAAAATATAGTGTTTTTTTATAATTTAAAATGTTCGGTGATTTTTTTAACATTGTAATAAAGTTTATGTTCAATAAAGTAACAGTTTGGTCAAAACATTGCAATAAAATATATTTTTTATTTTTTATAATTTAAAATGTGATTATTTTTTAATTTAAAATGTTAGGTGATTTTTTAAAAATTGTAATAAAGTTTATGTTCAATAAAGTAACAGTTTGGTCAAAACATTACAATAAAATATAGTGTTTTTTTTATAATTTAAAATATGATTTGTTTTTAAATTTAAAATGTTCAGTGATTTTTTTAACATTGTAATAAAGTTTATGTTCAATAAGTAACAGTTTAGTCAAAACATTGCAATAAAATATAGTGTTTTTTTATAATTTAAAATGTTCGGTGATATTTTTAACATTGTAATAAAGTTTATGTTCAATAAAGTAACAGTTTGGCCAAAACATTGCAATAAAATATATTTTTTATTTTTTATAATTTAAAATGTGATTATTTTTTTAATTTAAAATGTTAGGTGATTTTTTTAAAATTGTAATAAAGTTTATGTTCAATAAAGTAACAGTCTGGTCAAAACATTGCAATAAAATATAGTGTTTTTTTTATAATTTAAAATATGATTATTTTTTTAATTTAAAATGTTAGGTGATTTTTTTAACATTGTAATAAAGTTTATGTTCAATAAAGTAACAGTTTGGTCAAAACATTGTAATAACATATAGTGGGTTTTTTTTCTAATTTAAAATGTGATTTTTTTAAATTTTAAATGTAATAAAATAGTTTCTGAAAATTTTTAGAATTTAAAATGTTATAAACAATTTTTTTTAAGAATTGAAAATGTTATAAAACAAACAGTTTTCATTTAAAAATAATTTGGCATTCTTTCCAATAAAGTCACTTTTAAGGGGGATTTTTTTCTTCTTTTATGAAAGAGGATACAGTTCGGAAATTTGTTTGAAAATAGCTTTCAGGGGATTTGCAGAAATTATATTGAGTTGATTTTCGTCGCTGTTTATGTAACTCTTCAAAAATGAAAACAAATAAATTCAGCTGTTTCCACAAGTGCCTATTTTTTTAGTCTTTTCCCCCTCCTCCTTCTCATCATAAAATAATCTCTTCATATTTATTGAGTTAAATCACTTTAGGTTTGACTATAATATATATATATATATATATATATATATATATATATATATATATATATATATATATATATATATATAGCTGTCATATATATATATATATATATATATATATATATATATATATATATATATATATATAGCTGTCATATATATATATATATATATATATATATATATATATATATAGCTGTCATATATATATATATATATATATATATATATATAGCTGTCATATATATATATATATATATATTTATATATATATATATATATATATATATATATATATATATATATATATATATATAGCTGTCATATAATCCTGATGAAGTCTTATAAATAAAGACGAAACGTTGATATACACATAAAAAAACATCCATTTTTTGGTTTTCCTTTTTCATTTTCCCATCACGTCGGATTACCTTCATCCTTCTCTTCCCATATATATATATATATATATATATATATATATATATAGCTGTCATATATATATATATATATATATATATATATAGCTGTCATATATATATATATATATATATATATATATAGCTGTCATATATATATATATATATATATATATATATATATATATATATATATATATATATATATATATATATCAACCAGTGTCTTTAGAACGTTAGTTGAAGAAGAAGAAGAAGAAGAAGAAGAAGAAGAAGAAGAAGAAGAAGAAGAAGAAGAAGAAGAAGCAAGGGCAAACGTAAGAAAGGGTAAAACGGCATTTGACCGTCGAAAGCTACTAAAGAAGAAAAAGAGAGAGAGAAAAAATCAGTGCTTGGATATCGCCTGCTGATTGAAATCCTATTCGGATTGTGAACGTCAAAAGTCTACTAGGATTAGTAGTAATTTGAAGCAGTTAACGTCGGGGTTCGAAACAAGGGAGGAGGAGGAAGCAGGGGAGGAGGAGAAGGAGGAAGAAGAGAAACAAGGGTTAAAAGTTAGCCAGAGTCATACTCATTTAAATTCATCTCGTATAGAATCGATCTAGCAGAAGGAAAGGAAATGTTATAGAAACCTTGTCTTTGGGCAATGGTGTTCTTATGACATAGGATCAGACAGGATTCTGTGAGACGTCGAAGTTTCGTATCATGAATATGTTTGATAGAAATTGCCTTATGGGTATTGAAGTGGTGGCCAGAAGTGCATAGTGCATTTGAGGTATCACCGTTTTTTATGGCACGATTATGTTCATATATTCGTTTCTTTAACGGACGTTGTGTCTCACCGAAATATATTTTTCCACAGTCGGCGCAAGGAATAGTATAAATTCCAGCTGTAGTGGGTGATGAAAGGACTTTATTTTTGTTTTTATGCATTTGTAAAATGTTTTTGATGGTGAGTGAGGTAGCTTGGATAATTCTAAAACTATGTTGGGAAAGCGAAGAAAAGAGATGTGTGTTACGAGAGTTAGTAGGAAGGAAAACATTCCTTAATATGGGTTGTGTAGTATTAGGAGATGTATTAGTATTTTTTATCTTTTTTAGATGTATTTGAAACGCTTTCTTTTTAGCGGAAAGAATGACATGTTTGGGATATTTTAAAGTAGTGAGAGAGGATTCTATTTTATTATATTCCTGAGAGAGATGTTCAGGGCTGCAAATACGCAGAGCCCTGAGATAAAAACCGATTATCATGCTATTTTTTATATAGTTATTATGATGTGAATAATATATATATATATATATATATATATATATATATATATATATATATATATATATATATTGTAGTCATATATACATATATATTATATATATTGTAGATAAACCTTATATATATATATATATATGTATATATATAGTCTCGGAAGTTTCTCAACCATTAAAACTATATAAAAAAAAAAAAAAAAAAAAAAACTTATAGTCTCGAGTTTTCCAGTGGAAAATCACTCATGTAAGTCAATTTATTTTTTACAGTTATTATATTAGTTAGTTTCTAACACTATTTTAAGGGATCATCAGTTGTTTACCATGAAAAACTGTTTCGGGAATTTAATATATATGTATATATATATTGTAGTCAAACCTTCACATGACAATCTTTGAAAAGCCATGGTTTACAAGTCATTTTGTATTTGTATTCCTTGTTTGAACATTTGACAACTTAGATATTAACTTTCTTATCACCCCCCCCCTCCCTGCATCTCTATAATACTAGAAGAAAATGTGAACCGTTGGGGCACCCACTGAGCTCGGGTTGGATTGTTTGCATCAGGAAAAAGTGAGTTTGAACCAGTAAATATTAAAAAAATTAAAAGATAATATCCAAAATTAATCTAGGTATATTTAAATTCCTGTTGATTATTTTTTACGCCAGAATAGCGTCTCCTCACATTCTCCGCTGCTTACGTGAGCGGTAATTATCCAAAGATTAGCGGCCATGATGCATCGGCACTGTCTCGGACTATTTGGACATCTGCACGTCGACCACAGCTTCTGACAGCCTGTTCCAAGGTGCAGCGACCCAAACCGAAAAATAAGTTTTCCGACGATTAATCCGAAAAACGTCTAGGTACAGCGTCTCCGAGTTTTCATGAAGCCCGCTCTGCGGAGCTGGCGTAAAGAAGAGGTCACAAGGCACATTGTAGTTGCCGCGTATGATGTTAAAGGCGAGATGATGGCACTAGTTTTGTTTTTAATGGGTTTACAAAATGATATCTGATAAATCGCGACTGATGTTGGCGATACATGGTTGGAGTCGACCCCGGAAGTTTTCCATGACTCTCTGTGTTGTCTCAGGTAGAATTTCCTCTTTGGTCCATTTCTTCAAATACTCAAGAGTTCGAGGATGATATTGGAAAACCTTAGAAAGAGAAAAAGTCACAAGGGTTTAATTTTGGTGAGTTTGTTGGCCACACCAATCTTCCCTTAATGAGGTCAAACGCACAGAAAACATTTCCCCTTATTGATAGAGAAAATAAACATGACAGATAAATTGTTATAATACATGAAGTAAAAGAAAATGGTAGAGCCTAACCTACCAAATGAAACCTGCCCCGCCTTTCTACAACCAACACAGTGACCACTACAATAATGCCGAAGTTCTTTGTGTCCCACCCTGTACATTACTGCAAGGTAATATTTACCAAGACTTAGTTTGAAATGTGCAACTAAAGTCATTAATTCTCAAATTGCTAATGTCCTTCTTCTCTTACTTCAGCATTGGCAGGGCTACCTACCTAACATTGCTCGTATATTACAGGATGACAAAAAAAAAATGTCACCCATGAAATCATTAATCAAATTCACAATCCTTTCTGCAAGCCAACCATATTTGGTACAAATAAACTTCAGTCTATGCCTGACTTGTCCACCAAGTTTCAGTCATGAATATTCAATAGTATAGGGTGACCCTCAAAATATGCCACCCATGAAATCGTTAATAAAATTCACAATCCTTTCTGCAATCCAACTATATTTGGTACAAATAAACTTCAGTATATGCCTGACTTGTCCACCAAGTTTCATTCATGAATATCCCACAGTCTTTGTTTTATTGCAGTTCGATGATATGTGGGGACACTTTAGTTATCATCTCATCGGTAGGAGGTGTGATCCTGAATGGGTTTCACACCCACCGAACACTACCCCCCCCCCAGATTTTAAATGTGGGGTTATCTAAATAATAATGTGTATCAAAAGCAATACCCAGACTATTCCTGAACTAAAGAGGACCATCACACCAAAATCAGTGCAGTGCCAAGAAAGGAGTGTGTTAGGGTTAGGGTTAGAGTTAACAACAATTTTCCATGTCGTATCTCGGTTTTTATTTTATTAATTATTAAAAACTGTGTTCTGCGGCTACGGTAGTCAAATGACATCCCGTATCTGCAATCAGTCCTCCATGCTAGTCCCAGGTCATCTGGCCTTGTCATGCGCAAGTTGTCGTAGGCAATGAAGTTGTTTCGCTGTACGTAGTGGTCCTAGTCCCGCCTGCTTGAGGTCAGCACGTAGTATGCCCAGCAGATTTGTGCAGTGCCATCCTAGTCGCGGTTGGTAGGCTTGCGAGCCAGTAACGGCAAAGTTTAGTGCCCGCTGTGCGGGAGTGTCAGGGTCCATTCGTAGGACATGGCCTAACATAGACCATCTTTGTTCAGCGACCTTTGTGGAGAGGGGTTTTTCGTTGCACAGCTCGTATAGTGCCTTGTTGCTGATAAGTTTTTTCGGCCAGCAGTGACCTGTGATGGAACGGAGGTGTCTGCGGTGGCACGCATTCAGCTTGTCAAGCATGGCTTTTGTTATTGCCCAGCTGTTGCTATTGTAGAGCATGATGGACACGCAGTACGTGTTATAGAGACGGAGTCTAGTCTTCAACGGTTGCTTATAATTAAATGACAATAAAACAAAGACTGTTAAATATTCATGACTGAAACTTGGTGGACAAGTCAGGCATAGACTTAAGTATATTTGTACCAAATATGGTTGGATTGTAGAAAGAATTTTGAATGTTATTAACGATTTCATGGGTGGCATATTTTGAGGGTCACCCTATATTGTTGGAGATTCATGACTGAAACTTGGTGGACAAGTCAGGCTTAGACTGAAGTTTATTTGTACCAAATATGGTTGGATTGCAGAAAGGATTGTGAATTTTATTAACGATTTCATGGGTGACATTTTTTTTGTATATAAATGATTATTGAATTGTTAACATTAAATAGTTTAGTGGAAAAATATAAACAATTCTCTATCCTTCAAGTAATGGGCTAATTCAGGATAATATTTTTGCAATAATGTAGACTATATTTAGTTTAATTTAGTGATATTTAAAGTTGGCAAAGAGGGAGTGGAAGATCTTTGTGAAAATTCAGATACTTCCAATTTTGTGAAATTTGAACAACAGGTATTAGATTTTTAAAGGGGGCATATTACGAGCAAAAACTCCCATTTGAAAATTCAAATATTTCAGATTTGCATTAAATTTGATCCATGGTCATTAGACACCAATTAAGCAAGATTCCCTGAATTTCAATTTCTTCTTAAGACCCCTTTAAGCTTAAACCTAAAATTTTAGAAATTTTTCTAGAATCAAAATCATGTAATAGATTTTGATCAAAATTGGAATAAGTATTCTAGACATAAGGTTTAGGGTTTTTTTACCCCGCCTAATAAACCGGTATCGTTTGGGCCTTTGGGTCTGGATTAACGCCGGTCTATTGGTTGTCGGTCCTGTGCAGTTCTAGGAGGTGCACCCTCCCAGGCTTTGCCTCCCCTCTTTGGGGAGGAGTAAGTTTATTGCTTACTGCCTGAGGCGCCCCTACCGGGGAATGCCGACAGGGCTGCCCAGCCAATTTTTAAACAGCCAGAGTGCTCAAATTCTTGAGCGCTGGTTTTTTTCCCACTTTCCCGACCTTGTGTCACATCTTACCTTGTGGGAGGAAGATAAATAGAATCATTCTACCGTGACTTTAATCTTTATAAAGGGGACATAAACGTTGTGTAAAACTGTTTTGACCGAGGAATTAATTTTACCAATCTTTGGATGGGTATTTTTGCTAGTTAATTATATAAGGAAGCAATTTGTTCCGATGGATACTGCACACCTGTCCTGTGCAGTTCTAGGAGGTCCACCCTCCCAGGCTTCGCCTCCCCTCTTTGGGGAGGAGTAAGTTTATTGCTTACTGTCTGAGGCGCCCCTACCGGGGAATGCCGACGGGGCTGCCCAAGCAATTTTTAAATGGCCAGAGTGCTCACCTCTCGAGCGCTGGCTTTTAACCCCACTTGCTCGACCCGATCTTGGGTCACATCTTACTTGTGGGAGTAAGATAAAACTGGCCTTGTGCCTAACTCCGCGAGGAGTAAATAAACATCAATCAACAAGTCCATGTATAATTATTCACACGTTGCTATCGCAGCTGTTGATGTTCATTAACTCAGCTAATAATTGCCATTATCAGCTTTCGAAATTTCAATGTAACTTACTTTTTGCTTATATAATGCCTTTAATGAATAAGACTGTAGAGAAAACGAGGCTGTAGGTCTATAAGCACTATTCAGCTGTTTCTGTTGGGGTTTACTTGCTCCCCTACGGCAGCATGGTGTGGCACAAGGCCCCGGAAAGTGGGGAGTATCAGTTCCCCCGAGGAGGCACTCTGGTTGGATACAAAAATAGCCAAGAACAGATCCGTCAGTATTCATCAGTAGGGACGCCTCAGGCAATTGCATGCAGAAGAGGGATGAGCGATGAAGTGGTGGCCCTGGGGATCCAAATTCTAGGAGGGGGGCATCCAATCATATTCAAACTATTTCACTTTCTCATAATCTTTCTCAGTATTTGGATTTATACTTGAGTCTTTGGAACATACAATTAAGGAATTTGCCCCGGTCGTCACTAGGGCATCACGAAACCTCTGCATGGCACTAGTCTCAGGCGATCGGCGATAAACCAATCCTTCCGCCTGGGAGGGTGCACGTATTTGGACCAAGTAGAATCATACCTCATTCCGACTAAGAAGTGCCTGATTGCCAACAAGTCAGCCTCTGTTGCCAGAATGATGTCAAGGCTAACCTTAGCTGGCGTGAAAACAGCTGGCAAACACAATATTCTGAATGCCTAGTAAACCGGCTCCTTCAGCTACTTCTGTAGTAAGGTGACACTATGGTAATGAGTAGCCACACACACACATATACATAGTCTGAGGACATGTTAAAGAGTCATAATAAATGGGAGATAATTACGACAGTCTTTAATATCAAATGCCATCTTCCTCTCCCAAAACATTCACAAATAGAACCCGCCTAGCTACTACCACTGTCAATAATTTCCCTTTCTCCCTTTGTGTGCCCAAGACGAAACGAAACTTCCATGGGCAGAGTTTCTTTCCTAGAACTGCCCGTCTGTGGAACACAGTGCTGCGAGCCTACTTCCCAGCCGACTACAATATGGTCTTCTTCAAGTCCAATGTAAACTCGTTCTTGTTGAACCGTCCCTGTAAATAATCATTCACTGCCCTGCTACAACCATCGTGCCGGTGAACATGCTGTTGTTTCACCATCCACCAGTTAAACTCTTTAACCCCTATCCTCGAGTGGCCTTTGGGCCTTATTGTAAAAAAAAAATGAGATGGCAAAATAATAAATCTCTTTTATTTCTATTTAAGAATAATAATACTTCTATATAATAATAATAATAATAATAATCTTATAAACTGTCCCCCCCCCCCCCAAAAAAAAAACATGGCATCAGCCTCGGCTGATACCAGACAAAATAGTCGTGAAGGGTCAAGGAGGATAGAAAGACCTCCATTAGAAAAGTGTGGAGAGTACTGGAACTTTGGGGAGGCTTATTGCTACCCAAATCCCAGAGGAGGCCAATGGTTGTTGCCAGCGAGAAATCAATGGTAAGCGGCTTTTGCGATAACACAAAGTCATTTGCAATAATTATCGAAAGAGGTGGAGGGTGCTGGGAATCTGGGGAAACTTGTTGTCACTCAGACTCCAGGGAACACCACCATTTACTATCAGTGAGCAATCACTGATGATGACCTGTGTGAGAACTCCGGAGTGACCATCGCCTTTTTCATTAACTGTGAGGTTATTATTGCTTAACGTTTACAGGAATCATATTGTGTACAACACAGCTGCCACAATGTCTGCATGTTGCGCAAGTGGTAAAATCAAGGCAAAGAGTAAGACCCGTTGATCGTATCCATCATCTTTTGCGTAAAGGCAACTATGCCCATAGAATTGGTGCAGGAGCCCCGGTCTACATGGCTGCCGTAATAGAATACTTGACCGCTGAGATTCTCAAGTTAGCAAGAAATGTTGCCAGAGACAACAAGAAATCTAGAATCATCCCACATCACTTCCTATTGGCTATTCGTAATGATGAAGAATTGAGCCGATTGTTGTCCGGAGTGACCATCGCTCAGGGTGGTGTCCTTCCTAACATCCAGACAGCTTTTAGCTAAGATCAAAGTGTAGTATCTGTTTCAATGGATACTACACCTTTTAGACCAGCACCGTCTTGGCCCTCGTGTCTTGATTCCGCCGGTCTATGGGTTTGTCCTGTGCAGTCCTAGGGGGTCCACCCTCCCAGGCTTTGCCTCCCCTCTTTGGGGTGGAGTAAGTTTATTGCTTACTGCCTGAGGCGCCCCTACCGGAGAATGCCGACGGGGCTGCCCTGGCATTTTTTGTAGGCCAGAGTGCTCACTTTTTCTGGCGCTGGCTTTTCAAATCCCACTTTCCCGACCTTGTGTCACATCTGACCGCTGTGGGAGGAAGATAAATAGCTTCTTACAAAGAAGACTCAAAAGAACGAGTTACCCTAACCCTAACCCTAACCCTTACCCTAACCCTAACCCTAACCCTAACCCTAACCCTCTTTAGAAAAATATGCCATCCATATGAACAGCGTTTTTTTTTTTTTTTTTTTTTTTTGCAGTTGTCTATTCGTAACGATGAAGAGTTGATCCGATTGTTGTCCGGAGTGACCATTTATCCCCTTTGCATGAATATATTTTTTTCATAAAAAGTAAATATAAATAGTTTTAGATCTTTTAATTGAAAAAAAAAAATTCTATTCTGAGACAAATTCAATTGTAAAATAAGTGTATTGTTTACGTTTTCAAAGGCTTTACATGTTTAAGTGGCGTCAGGTAAAGTGGCAAGCTAAACTTGTTCCGTTCACCTGCCCCGGTAATTTGAGTGCCGAATGTACACATGGTCCTTTAAGCAGTTTATTATTAACATTAGAAGTGCCGAAACGGTTGAGTTATGAAATGATCTGCCTGACCCTGACAAAAAAACAAAAAATAAATAAATAAAATAAAATGAACACATTGCGACATTGCTTTACAACACCTATCAAAACAACACATTCTGTTTAATGGCGGCTTCAAAGCGACAGATTGTCATCGTCCTCCTTCCAGATGAGAGCTGAATAGTCTTTTGTTGTACATTGAAAAAGTTTGCGGAAAATGAAAATATAATAAAGATATTTGTTTGATTATGTATGGAATGGCCTATTTATTTCCTGGGAATTATAATTAGGAAAATGTTATGAAACAGGTTACAGCTAAAAACAAAACTGCTGCAAACTTATTAAGATAACATGCAAACAGTGTGTGATTGTAATGACTCACACAGCATCAGGCTGAAGTCAACAAATTTAGAGTTACACTAGACAGCTAAAATTAATTCTCTGAACAGAACAATTTTGCACCACTTTTATGCCCCCCTTACGAAAATATAATGCTACTAAATCTTAGGTCTATAAGACCTGTCCATTGATTGGTTAGTTTGGAAGTTAATTTCTAAAAGCCATCGAACGCATGGCAGCATGTAAAACGGACGTTAAACAGAAGAAGAAGAAGAAGAAGAAGATGTGATGATCATGATGATGATGATGATCATCATCATCATCATCATCATCATCATCATCATCATCATCATCATCATCATCATCATCATTATTATTATTATTATTATTATTATTATTATTATTTTTTTAATTTTTTTTTACCGTCTGTTTTGCATGTTGGCATGCGATGGAAGCTTCTTTTTTTTTTAAACTTCTATTTACCCCAAACAAGACACATTGCTACTGAGATGTAAGGGGCTGCTGTGAATTTAGGGGACAGATTCATGGGAACATCCTAAGTGGGGAGTTGTGTAGCGAGATGCTTGTTCACATTACATTTTAATTTCTGCATGTTGGTACAGTCGAGAAAACAGGGAGCAGGGAGGGAATTCCAAAGGCAAGCAGTTCTAATTTTGATCAAAATCCATAACATGATATCTAAAATTTAAGGGGTCTTAAGAAGAAATTGAAATTCAGGGAATCTTGCTTAATTGGTGTTTAATGACTATGGATCAAATTTAATGCAAATCTGAAATATTTGAATTTTCAAAAGGGAGATTGTACACATATCATGCCCCCTAAAATCCCTTTAAACAAATCCAAAGAAACTGAAATTTGGGGAATATTTAGTAATAGATGTCTAATACCTATTGTTAAAATTTCACAAAAAATCGGAGGTATCTGAATTTTTACGAAGGACTTCCACCTCCTTTTTACCTCCTTGGCATGAAACTAAATTAAACTAAATATAGCCCACATTTGTACCTCTTACGCCTAGCATCTGTGTTCCAAAATTTATAATCACTGGTTAATTAGTTTAGGAGTGAATCCTGTACATACAAATATATAAACATATAAACATACCTAACTTTATAAAGATAATGATATGATAGTTACGCTTTTTCTTTGACTCAAACCTTTTTATATTTACATATGGATGGTTTAAGTTCGAGGAACTTCTGCCATTACCAACCAGTAAGAATTACCACTTTCGACCGAGGGAAGATTCCATCAGACATGTTGGTGCAGTGTGATGATGTGTGGAAGTGAAAGATATGTGTTACAGTGATATGAAAATGATACAATGGATGTGTAATGTGAGTCTTAAAGACAGGCTTAGATCTGATGATTTCAGAGAGAGAGATCAAATCTAGATACTATATGAAATGTGTGCAGAACAAAAGACTTCAGTGGTTCAATGGATATAAGTTTTTTAATGGATATAAGTTTTTTAATGGATATAAGTTTTTCAATGGATATAAGTTTTTTAATGGATATAAGTTTTTTAATGGATATAAGTTTTTCAATGGATATAAGTTTTTCAATGGATATAAGTTTTTTAATGGATATAAGTTTTTTAATGGATATAAGTTTTTCAATGGATATAAGTTTTTCAATGGATATAAGTTTTTTAATGGATATAAGTTTTTTAATGGATATAAGTTTTTTAATGGATATAAGTTTTTTAATGGATATAAGTTTTTCAATGGATATAAGTTTTTTAATGGATATAAGTTTTTTAATGGATATAAGTTTTTCAATGGATATAAGTTTTTTAATGGATATAAGTTTTTTAATGGATATAAGTTTTTCAATGGATATAAGTTTTTTAATGGATATAAGTTTTTCAATGGATATAAGTTTTTCAATGGATATAAGTTTTTTAATGGATATAAGTTTTTCAATGGATATAAGTTTTTTAATGGATATAAGTTTTTCAATGGATATAAGTTTTTCAATGGATATAAGTTTTTTAATGGATATAAGTTTTTCAATGGATATAAGTTTTTCAATGGATATAAGTTTTTTAATGGATATAAGTTTTTCAATGGATATAAGTTTTTTAATGGATATAAGTTTTTTAATGGATATAAGTTTTTTAATGGATATAAGTTTTTCAATGGATATAAGTTTTTTAATGGATATAAGTTTTTTAATGGATATAAGTTCTTGGGTTAGTAGATATAGTTGAACAGTTGCGGTAGCATGGTCAGTTGGCAGGGTAAGGATAAGTAAAACATGGGAGGAGTGATGAGGATAGATTTGAAAGAAGAGGGATAAATGAAGACCTGGCCAGAGATTAGGTAAGTTTGTAAGTCAATTTTTAAAAGCCGTCCATCACATGCCAGCATTTAAAACAGACATTAAACAGATGATGACGATGATGACACATTATTTGTTGTGGCCCTGTAAAAGGGACAGAATGAAAACATGAACTCGGGGCTTAGAGAAAACAAGTATATTGGAGAAAATATAATACAACAGAGAAACAAGAGTGCTGGTACGTCAGTCTGGACTGCCAGTATCGACTGGGGTTGATTCAACACCGAGGAGCAGGTGCTCCCAGTATTTATAGTGAATGGAAGAGTCCAAAATTCGTTATAGGTAAGGTACTATAACACCCCTTCTCAAACCATACCTCCTCAGGGGTCATAGTATCATTTCCTTTTTGGATTGACGCTATTCTGAGGCTGCTTGAGGTAGCTGTATGTCAGAAATGTTTTATCTGGTAACCATGACTTCTTCCTGGGGCGTGCTGTCGGTGTCTTCCGATGGTCGTTCCCTAATTTGATTTAGGTGTCTCTTATGGGAGAACTGAGGCCCTCTATCAAATTCAGATTTGATATCCTCCAGCGTTTTAATTTTAGACTTCTGATTTTGGAGCACATCTTTTTGAAAAGATGTCTTCTTTGCTTCGACGTTCAACTTCAAGACAAGTCAGTGTATCTTTCATAGTCTTTAGCACTTCTGAAACCTCTTTGAGTTGAAACTTTAGCGATTCCAGCTCTGGAACCATGAATTCACGCTTTTTAATCTTCAATTGGTTATTTCTTTCAGTTTAGTGTTAGCTATTTGCAGCGTGAATTTTGTGTCCTTATGTGCTTTTATTTCTGCCGACAATTTATTTTGAGTCCATTTCATACGATTTTTAATGGTTGCAACAAATTCCTTCTTTGCTTTTTCTGACTCGGTCGTCAGATTTTTTATTTTCTGACTAAAATCGTGGTATATAACCCTCATAGGCTGAACCGCTGCATCAAGTCTATGCTAAATTATTGATGTTTTTTAATAAGTACATTTTTACTTTTTTCGTCGTTCTGTTTAAAGTAATGTCAGCAATCATTTCACTCTCGAATTTAATTTTTTCACCAGTCACCGGCTATTTGGTAGGTTCTTAGCATGGTCGGTTTTATCAACCTTCTACACGTATGCATGTTGATAATCAACACGTCTGAACCAGAATCCAATTGTAATTTTATGTTTTTATTTAGGATTTTTACCTGAACATATTTTCCCATAATTCTGCCGCCATGTTCGTTCGTTTTTGTGGATTTTAAGTTTTATTTCCTCTATTCGTTCTGCAATGTGAACTTTTGTGTTCGGCTTTTTTGCAAGTTAGACATGTTTTAAAGCAATATGGGCAATCTGTTACCCAATGAAGGCTTCCACACCGAAAACAAGGGCTCGGCAGTAATTTATCCTGTTTTTTATAGGGGTGGCTTGTTTGTGTAGGGGCGTGAAAATCCCTTTTTTTGCTTTGAATTGTTTTTGAAGAAGAATTGAATTTCGATTTTTGACATACTTTTCTTGTGTGTGCAATGCCCGAGTCTTCAATGTCCTTCGAATCTTGTTTAACACTTATAAATCTCTGGCAGTCTTCATATCTTCTAAAATATGAAGCAAAGGTTTTATCCTCGTCTGGGGAATACGTGAAATTGTCAATTGCACTTCAAACGGCATTCTGCGAGAAAGCATTATCGTTTTCGTTACTTTGACCCCTAACAGATATTGTTTGCAGTAATACTTCAATCTTTTCGTCAGTTTCTCTTTTTTCGTTGTAGAAGTTTTGATTTTTGTCTAGAAGATTTTCTTCTGTCTTTCCATCGACTTCTTTTTTTGTTCACATAGTTTTTCGTCGGCTTCTTTTTTTTGTTCTAGTAGAAGCTTTCGAAATCTTTCTTCAGCTTCTCATTACTGTTGCATTTGAAATTTCACTCGATTTCAGTCGATTTAAAATCTTCCATGTTTAAACTGTGTCCTTTTAGAATACGGCTTTTTAGAAATTCTTTCTTCTATATTACGCTTGCTAAACGTAATCTTAGTTGCAAAAAGAGTATGAAACCTTTTTTTCCCTCGACCAAGAAAACAACTTTTTTTAGTACGCATTTACGGATAGCATTTTAGTCAACAGAGAAAAAGAAAAATACGGTTTTAATTGTTTTTCTTTCGGCAATAGGACTTTTCTCTTTTGGAGAGAAAAAAAAAAATCATGTATTTCCGTCTTGTTAAAAATTAACTAATGCCAGCACTGGTTCTTCTATTTGCTTGAATAATGTCAATTTTGATATGACATGGCTGCTAGTCGCATTGTGCAGGCACATCCATTTAGATACATTATAAAATTGTTCACGAATGACTTATGTTTATTGTTTGTGACTGCAGAGAATTTAATGATCCCATACAAACTCAATTGAAAGTCAGATTTAGTGGTTCTGCAACTGTTTTTGTGTCGACTTACTAAAATAGTTAAGTTTTTGGTTTAATTTCTAAATGCAAATGAATGATTGATGTCTATGTTGAGAAAAATAGGTGTGCGCTTATTTTGAATTTGCAACAAACGGTGAATCTCTGTAGGTTTCTGTTACTGAAAGAGTTATTGGGTCGGATGAAATATGAAATCGATAAAAACGATTTTAATTTCATTTTGTTCTGGTAAATAGCACAGTGTGATAATAAGCAAACATCAGTTAGACCGATGCATTGCTATTTGGGTCTGACTTTGAAAATCCGCCATGATAACTTTATATGTTAGATATAAAGGTATAATTAATTGACTAAATGTGAGAAATTACATAAAACTTGGATGTTTTTCTAATTTGAATAATTCAACTGAAGACTACTACCGCCAACAGTGGTTTCTCTGTTTACTTGAATAATGTCAGTTTTAATATGACATGGCTGCTAGTCTCATTGTTTAAGCACATCTATTATAAACTTGTCTACGGATGACTTGTGTTTATTGTCTATGGCTGCAGAGAATTTAATGATCCAATACAAATTCAATTGGATACTTGAAAGTCAGCTCTAGTGTTTCTGAAACTTTTTCATGTCAACCGCACAAAATGGCTGTTTGCATTATCTTGGCCGAAGGAAACTCTGGCAGCAAGCATAGATGCTGGCGGTAACTCTTAATTCTGATTCCAATATCCATCACAAGTGATGCTTGAAAACTCCAACGCACATCATTACCATGCTGCTACCAGCTTCTAGTTTTGCATAGTCTTTAATTACTCGTACCTTTTCTTCTTCGTCATGGAGGGGTGTCGTCTCGATGTCGTCTAGTGGTTGAGTTCTTTCTTCGCTTCTGTACTACCGTGAACATCGCCGCCCGCTGCGTCTACAACAAAACCTTCACAACACGATTCACGAGACAACCAATCTTTTAAATTTTGATTAGTTTTATTCAGGCGTCAGTCTACCGTCGCTCTTGGAGATGTTTCACCAACGTTAAGGGAGAGACCAAATTACTACTCTATTGTAGTTAATTCCTAGCTTAAGTCCTTAGCCATTCGAGGAGAGAGGAAGAAGGAATCTCATGCCTGTATTCTCTTAGAGAAATAAATTCCCCTTTTTCCTTTGTAGACTACATGAAGAAATACGTCTGTTCGGCTTGCTTCCAAAAACCAGACTGACAAAACTCCATTTCCCACACAAAGGCCCGTGACGTCACAGAACCCCTATGTGCAGATGCACCTTGACCCTTGACCTAAGGTCTCGATAATGTGGTTGCCCTATCAACGCCTGTGAGCTCTGACTGTGAGAACAGCCCTATTTTGCACTCGGTTGTACGGGTTCACCCACACTAAATCGCGCAAGCCAAACCAAACGATCGCCCACACATACGTCCACTTCAACATGCGTTCGGCCTTACAGGGCCATTATCCAACACTAGATGGCCTTGTGATCCTGGTTGAATTATCTATAATCTCATGTGATCTTTAAATACAAAGGCAGCCAGCTCCTTTAAAGAATTGCTAATATGAATCGTCTGACCATGTTCTTTAATTTAATTGCAATTTCTTCTCGCCTTGTTTGGTGAAGCCACAGATGATGTTAACAATGATACCAATATTATTTCAATAACTTTGAAGTACAGTTGCATGCTGTACAAAGGCATTGATGGGATGAGTAACACCCGAAACTAGTGCTAATTAGTTATGTTAACAGAACAGATTGTTACTCAATGCCTTTATCCGCTGCGCCACGGATAAAGGCATTGAGTGAAAATCAGTTCTAAGTGTCAGTATTCTGGAGGTTGACGGTTCACTGTTCACTACAGATGATAGTATTTATTTACTTCCCCAGGAGGTTAGGCACAAGGCCAGTTTTATTTTACTTCCACAAGGTAAGATGTGACCCAAGGTCGGGTCGGGAAAGTGGGACTTGAAAAGCCAGCGCCCGTGAAGGTGAGCACTCTGGCCATTAAAAATTGCCTGGGCAGCCTCATTGGCATTCCCCGGTAGGGGCGCCTCAGGCAGTAAGCAATAAACTTACTCCTCCCCAAAGAGGGGAGGCAAAGCCTGGGAGGGGTAGACCTCCTAAACTACTTAACACTTCTACCCGGTCATGGCTGACGGAACGAGAACAATCTACCCTTCTTCTTTTTCTTCTTCTTTTAACGTGTCTCAATGCTGGCCATGGTGGCAACGAAGTGATATTCTCCATAGAAACTCTATCATTTACATTGCTTTCGATGTGCCATTGTTTGAGGTCATCTTTGACAGAATCATTCCCAGACTTTCTCGGCTGCCTTTTTCCTCACTTACTCTCAATTGGGATGTGTGTACATCTGTTTATCCAACCAGAGCTTCATTCAACATGTCCATATCATCGTAGCTAGTTGCAATGCAGATCTGACTCCAGTCTAGATATTTCCAGCCTCAATAGCAGGGAGTCAGAACTAACCCTAACCCTAACCCTAACCCTATCATCAAGGCGCACACCACAAACCCCACCTAATCATAGTCATGTCATTCCTTTGAATCCGCAGAAAGACCGAGCTCGTAGGTACTACCGTCATAGATTAAATAAAGGGTTCAATTCAAAGTTCCATATAGATTCCCGAGTTCGAAAAAAAGATGCACCTGAAGTAGGTCGGAGGTTACATCGGCCAAAACGTTGTGAAAATAACAACCAAGATGAGAATCATCATTTGATTACTCCTGTAGAAAAAGGTGCAGCAAGATCCAGGCAAGGCAATGCGGACTTTGGTGAGGAAATACTTTTAATTAATAAATGCATTAACTAGCTGGAACCGTGGAAATTCCACGGTTGAAATCATCATCATCATCATCATCATCATCATCATCATCATCATCATCATCATCATCATCATCATCATCATCAGGGGTTTTGATTACTCCTGGAAGAGAAACAACCCTCCCTGGTTTCCTTCCACCTTGTTTTGTCCCTGGCTAGGTGTGGCCACATAGAACCCAGTTGGTTGTCGAGTTTGTCTCTCCACCGGGTTTTTGGCCTTCCTCAAGGTCGTTTCCATTGCCATTCTGTCGCTCTAGATGCTCACCTGTTGTCTGTACATCTCGAAAGGTGACCTGCCCATCTATGTTTCGCTGTTCGTATGGTAGTGATGATGTCATTTACTCCAGTCTGCTGTCTGATCCAGGTGTTTCGTTTTCTTTCACGTAGACTGATGCCAAGCATAATGTGTTCCATTTTGCATTGTGTCACTCTTCTATCACTGCATTATTAAGTGCCCATGTTTCGCTATCATATGTCATAACAGGCATGATGTATTCATTCAACACTTTCTGCTTATGTTCATAGAAGACTTTCTACTCTTCATGACGTTGTCTACGTTTTCCAGTTAATCTCAGGCATGATATCAGCGTCGTCGCTTTTCATCATCTTCCCCAGGTAGATTTAGTTGTCACCTTCTTTGATATTTTCACCGTTCACTATCACTTTGTGGTCATGAAAATCGTCTAAATAATACAAAAGATGTTAATGTTCTCAAAATGTTCGTGCAGAATGAAACGAAGTGAATTTCCTGTTTAATTTTTAGTAGGGTAAGATGAGTAAAATCAATGGAGAGATAGTGAGAGAGAGAGAGAGAGAAAGAGAGAGAGATAAAAAGAGAGAGAGAAAGAAAGAGAGCGAGAGAAAGAAAGAGAAAGAGAGAGGAAGAGAGAGAGAAAGAGAGAGAGAGGAAGAGAGAAGGAGAGAAAGAGAGAAAGAGAGAGAGAGAGAAAGAAAGATAAAGAGAGAGAGAGAGAGAAAGAGAAAGAAAGAGAAAGAGAGAGAGAGTTATCTTTCTTGGAATCATCTGCTTTGAACGGGATTTGTTGTTGCTCAATGGAATGTGAGTTTAGTCTTTCGGGCTGAATAGAAAATGCGAAATCAGCGAAGAAGGAGAGAAAAGGTTGGTTTACTTTTCGTTCTTCGCTAATCTGTTCATGTCATCTGATCTGTGAATAACAACTCGGTCTGCCCCCCCCCCTTATTTTTGCTTTCATAAAAGGGAGCTAGTTTATGCTTTAATTCGCTTTCTTTATCTTCAACTTCTCTACCTTTATGTCTACATATATCAGCGCTTGCAAAAGAAATGGTAAAAAGGGGCGAGTGGCTTCTCACCTCTCTCTCTCTCTCTCTCTTTCTAATATATATATATATATATATATATATATATATATATATATATATATATATATAATCCAGGCAAGGTAAACATCCACAGGATAGGAATCCAAAAAATTTCAACTGGGCTTATAAAAAGTGCTCAATATCAAATAGAGCTTATATATATATATATATATATATATATATATATATATATATAGTAAGCAATGAAAATATATATGGCAATGAAGCTACACAGAGGCTCCCGTGTTTCATCCCCGGGGGGAATCGTCTAGCCTGACGATTCCCCCCGGGGATGAAACACGGGAGCCTCTGTGTAGCTTGATTGCCATATATATTTTCATTGCTTACTACCTAGCTCTACTTACGTATCGAGCACTGTTGAAGTAAATACTGAAAACTGATACATAAAAAAGTATATCTCCTTATAATATTTTATGTGGATACATGAAGTACTAATATATATATATATATATAGAGAGAGAGAGAGATAGAGAGAGAATTATAAACAGAAAAAACTATACACACATTAAGGTTGTACACATTATAACTTATTTCGACCCCTTAATTAGGTCTCCTCAGATGTATAAACAACCACGTCAAAAAACCAAATAATGAGAGAAATTGACTTTTTTGATTGGTCTATGTAAAAAAGGAGGTAAATGTTAAAATAATCGAGGAGGGGTGACAGAAGTAAAAGATTAATTTGACTATTTTTTTTTTTTATATATGCAGAAATATAAAAATATAAAAATATATATAAAGAATTCGTTTTTACTATTTAAATAAATCATCTCATTTAAAATTTCGAATGTGAGCTTTATGGGTAAAAATATATAATGAAAGATTCGAGCGTTCACGATTAAAAACTACGTTTAATTATTTACGATTAAAAATTAAAAGACGAAAATGTAGGACGAAGATTTCGGTTTAGATTAGAACATATTAAAAATTTAATTGGTATAACGTCAAGATTCGAGATGATTTACACTACGGAATTAAAGTTTAGCGACATTTAAAAACGGTTTATTTACAAATTGGTAAAGATTCGAGCGTTCACGATTAATTATTTACGATTAGAAATGAAAAGACGAAAATTCAGGACGAAGATTTCAATTTATATAGGAAATTATAAGAAACTTAATTGGTTATAACGTCAATACGGAATTAAAGTTTGGCGACATTTAAGCACGATTTATTTACGAACTAGTGTTTTACTAAATTGGTTAAGAAAAAAAAAAGAAAAAAAAACCTTACTAATTTGTTAACATTTATTTTTACAGTTATAACTCTTATTGTAACTATACTTTAAAAGAATTGTTATTTACAAAGAACTTTATAACGTGCTGTTGATTTTACACCTGTGCCTGTGTCTACATTTAGCCATCAGTTCATCTCGTCTATTTAAAATGTTATTGTCTTCGTATTTTAGTATTCTAATTTTTTCCTCCAGGCACAAATTGCATCTATGTCTGAATCTTTTCGGAGTGTTCGAATGACATAGTATGGACCACGAAACAGTTGGTGTTAAATTGTTGTTTTTTAAAAACCACCAGTGTTTGGTTAATTCCGTTTTATTGGTGACGTTCGGGTTTAAAAATGAGTGTTTGTGTAC
Organism: Sepiola atlantica; assembly: GCA_963556195.1. Taxonomy (NCBI): domain Eukaryota; kingdom Metazoa; phylum Mollusca; class Cephalopoda; order Sepiida; family Sepiolidae; genus Sepiola; species Sepiola atlantica. The sequence goes on along the minus strand of OY744543.1, from coordinate 65,624,888 downwards.
GTAGAATCGTTGTTTCCACTTCCCGGCGGGTATTCCTATGTATACTTTCTTATTGTTAGTATTTTTTTTGGGATAAATCGTAGCCTTATATACAACGCTTTCGACGTTACAGTTTCCTTTAAGTGGGCAGTTATTTTTAATCTGACAATTACATTTTTTTTCCTCCGTTTTGGTTTTCTTACTCGGTGTGCTCAATATTTTTTTATTATGTGTATTAATAATGTTCTCCATATTTTTGGTGCAAGAATAACTAATTTTCACAGTTTTCCTATTGAAAATTTTACTTAAAGGATTAGTCGTTTTAAAATGTTTATCTATTAGATTTAAAAATATTCTCCCGATATTAAGACTAGAAAGCTGGCAATATAGCGAATTGAACCAGATAATTTTGCGTCCCCTGTTTTGGGGTTTATTTTTCTTTATATTATCAGTATATATTAATTTTTCGTTGTACCCACTATTACTTAATGCGTTATCATATATATGTTTGCTAGTCTCAAAGATATTTTTATTTGATGAGAGTTTGTTAATTCTGGTGTTAATAGTTGTAGCAATTTGTTTTATAATGCATTTGGGATGATTGGATTTAGTGTTAATGTATAATGGGGTATGATTATCTTTATGGAAAGGTTGAAAAGTTCCCTCGTTTAAGTTTAGCGTAATGTCTAGAAAATTTACCTCGTTGCAATTAGGGGTCACTTCAATCCTCAAACCTAAATATTTAAAAGCCTTATTTAGTTTTTTATGCATCCTAGATATTAGAGGACCATTGCAATTAGGTACGATGATCAGTCCGTCATCTCTATATAGGCCAATTTGGTTGGGGGTTACAATTCGACTGATTATATATATAGACATTCCGTAATGTAAATCATCTCGAATCTTGACGTTATACCAATTAAATTTTTAATATGTTCTAATCTAAACCGAAATCTTCGTCCTACATTTTCGTCTTTTAATTTTTAATCGTAAATAATTAAACGTAGTTTTTAATCGTGAACGCTCGAATCTTTCATTATATATTTTTACCCATAAAGCTCACATTCGAAATTTTAAATGAGATGATTTATTTATTTAAATAGTAAAAACGAATTCTTTTATATATATTTTTATATTTTTATATTTCTGCATATATAAAAAAAAAAAAAAATAGTCAAATTAATCTTTTACTTCTGTCACCCCTCCTCGATTATTTTAACATTTACCCCCTTTTTTAACTAGACCAATAAAAAAAGTGAATTTATCTTTTTAAGACGATGATCAATTTCTCTCATTATTTGGTTTTTTGACGTGGTTGTTTATACATCTGAGGAGACCTAATTAAGGGGTCGAAATAAGTTATAATGTGTACAACCTTAATGTGTGTATAGTTTTTTTCTTTTTATAATTTTGTTTTGCTCTGTTTAAATTACATTGAGCTCTGTTATTCAGATTGTCAACACAAAATTGAAATCTACACAATATATATATATATATATATATATATATATATATATATATATATATAAATAAGCTCTATTTGATATTGAGCACTTTTTATAAGCCCAGTTGAAATTCTTTGGGTTCCTATCCTGTGGATGTTTACCTTGCCTGGATTATATATATATATATATATATATATATATATATATATATATATATGAGAGAGAGAGAGAGAAAATTTTAAATTTTGAAAGTCACGTGGTTGGATTTGAGACCGTTGAGAATCAAATATGAAATGTAAAATAAAATAAAATCAAAATAATATATATATATATATATATATATATATACACACTAGAAGAACACCCGTCCCAAAACGGGTAAAATTAATACCCTGAAGAGAACAGTTTTGCACCACTTTCATGTTCCCTCCACAAAGCTTAAAATGAAAGATATATATGCTATTAAAACTTATGTTTAGAATACTTATTCCAGTTTGAATCAAAATCCTTTACATAATATATATATATATATATATATATATATATATATATATATATATATATATATATGTCATTCCACAGATATGTGTTTTATTGTCTCTACGACTCATTAGTGTGACTAGATGTAGCAAAATTCAAAACTCAGATGTCAGTGATTGACGTCCAATGCTCTACTGACTGAGCTAATGAAACTGCTACTTGGAAGTGTGAGAAATTATATCGTATTTAAATGAAACTATTCATCTATTTATTTGTATTTCTTTTACGATACTGATATGCTAAGTGGAAAACTTCCTTTCCTCCACAAGAGTGCTCTATCCATATATATATATATATATATATATATATATATATATATATATATATATATATATATATATAATTATTATTATTATTTTTATTTACACAGACATGTACAAAATCTGCGACACTGGCATGTCGATGTAATCGATCAACAGCTATTATAAACTGAGATCTCATCAGGCAGAGTTAGAATCCGATGATCTAAGGTTAAGATCGGATTCTAACTCTGCCTGATGAGATTTCAGCTAATAATAGCTGTTGATCGATAACATCGACATGCCAGTGTCGCAGATTTTGTACACGTCTGTGTTAATAAAAATAATCATATATTAAAGCTCTATTTGATATTGAGCACTTTTTATAAACCCGGTTGAAATTCTTTGGATTACTACCCTGTGGATGTTTTACCTGGAGTATTATATATATATATATATATATATATATATATATATATATATATATATATATATATATATATATAACTTCTTTGAAATATAGCAGGAAAAATTCCAACAGAGTGCTCGATTAATTGAGAATTAAAATTAAAAATTAAGAGCGTAATATTTATTTATTTTGGTACAGAAAAATTAATACAACATTCGTAGCATCGAGATGACAACAGAAGCTGAAGAGAGCCGGATGGCTAAGTCCTTCTGTGCTTGAAACCGACGGTACGAATATTGTACTAATTTTTCTGTACCAATATATATATATATATATATATATATATAAGTTTATACATACATAAAAGTAATCCATGGACACGTGTTTCTGCCTCACAGCCGTCATCAGTAATAGTCTGGCGTTTTAGCCCTAGGCTATGACGCCTTGTCTGGAAATATGTACGATTTTTATCACCTAAATATTTTTAATGAATTTTATGTAATTGTTTTTATTGATGATTGCAGCGTTTATATATATATATATATATATATATATATATATATATATATATATATATATATATATATATATATAGGCATTGGCCTTTGAGAACATTGTTAGGCACTCAGCCGAACATAATGTGCAAAGAAGAGTTATCTCCCTTGCACATAAAAAATAGATCTGATCTGCCCTTGGAATGACGTCGGCCATGACAGTCAGAGATAAACAAAAAGTGTTTCGCAAAACACGACCATCATCGTCATAATCATCCAACCTATGAATTTGTTTAATAAATGTGTTGAGTTTTATACTTCGTCCATTTATCAGCAGTTAGTATCGGACGTAACAAGAAATCAAAACAAAAACAAATTAATTATAGAAAACTACAACTGACTGAGTTGTTTATTAGTCTATGTCCAGAATATTTTTGAAACATTAAGAAGCACATTTTAGTGTATTGTTCTTTTCTATTTTCATTGGGAAGTGATAAGTGCTATCAGCTCGGCCTTACTTCTAACACTTCTACACAAAATAATAAGGGTATTTTATATTGTTTAAAGTTTTATATTTACCTCCTCTCCAGGAGGATTGTTTAAAGCAGGGGCGGGCAACCTCCGGCTCACGGGCCACATCCGGCCCGCGAAGGCTTAGCGTCCGGCCCGCCACCCTGCTAGGCTTTATTATTGCAATCCGGCCCGCGGACCTCCCAGTAAAACTCATATCATTTTGAAAATGAAGTATACGAAGTCTCACCTTCGCTCCCAACTCTCGGACCTCCACCTCAATGACATTCTTCTGTTGTCTACGTCAACCATCGAGCCAGACATGGAAATACTATTTTCATGGCAAACAGCACCAGCAGTCTCATTGATTTGTAGAGTGTTCAATGCAATTTTGTACAATTTATTCATGTACACAAAATATAGTAATTCTGAGATTTCGTTTTTCACTCCGGCCCGCGATCTCCTTCCAAAAGTCTCATCTGGCCCCTGCTCTGAAAAGGTTGCTCGCCCCTGGTTTAAAGTATTGCCAATGTATTTTTCTTCATTGTGTAAAAATTCAGAACTACATATTCTAAGTTTTTTTGGTAGTTATCTAAGAACACTCAGAATATGTAACACCTAATTGTTAGATGATGGGGAAAACATATTGAAAATATTTTAAACATATCTGTCCACCAAGTAAGTGTTCTTAGGTTCCTATCTTAGAGTAGTTAGTAGTTTTATGCCAGATTGTCAAGTTTTTGAACCAACCATTTTCCATCGGTTTCCAGTTTAAGTCGGACATGTTTAAATATTCACCTACTGTAACTTGACCCTAATTTATCAAATTTATCTACATCCAAATTTTGACTTATGTGTGTAAAATACGAATAATTTATATTTGTATTTTTACGTTTATAGCAGGGGCGGGCAACCTCCGGCCCACAGGCCACACCCGGCCCGCGAAGGCTTAGTGTCCAGCCCGCCACTCTGTTATGCTTTATTATTGCAATCTAGCCCGCAGACCTCCCAGTAAAACTCATATCATTTTGTGACATAGACGTAAAAGTAGGTTTCAATTAAGATTTACAGTGGGATAAAAATGTATAAATATCAGCGAGCGATGATGCATGTATATTTCATTTTTCTTTAACTATTAATTTCAAATCCTTGGCCTGAGATAAAAATAGAAAAAGAGAAAGAGAAAGGCAAAGAGGAAACGAGAGACGAGGAAAGGACATAAATCAGAGAACCTATGTAAGGTGTGTAAAAACGAATGCTGGATCAACTTGCTACTTCCCCCGTCATTATTTTTTATGATTCCAAAATGGCTCTTCGTTGGCGCCTTTTATAACATCACATACAGAAGTCTTTTGAGAAAAAATATCAGATTTGTAGAGTGTTCAATGCAATTTTTGTACAATTTATTCATGTAAACAAAATATAGTAATTCTGAGATTTCGTTTTTGACTCCGGCCCGCGATCTCCTTCCAAAAGTCTCATCTGACCCTCACTCTGAAAAGGTTGCCCACCACTGGTTTATAGCAACCACATATTTGGGTTTCTTTGCAAGACAAGCGGTTTCTATTTATGTGCTGTGTACAGTACACACACGAGGGTCAGAATAAACAAAATAAAAAAATGGTAATAATTTGTTGGGTTTACATTTATTCTCACATAAACAATAAAGATAAAGAATATACGAAACATAAAGGTGTGAAACCCACAGACGTAATTATTAAAGATAAGACTACATTAATGTCCCAATATAATCGAAATACATGTGTTGCCAGGGTTAACGAATAGAGAGAGGTATGCATGGACAATGTATAAATACATGCAACTTACATGTGTGTGGGCTTGTCTGGAAATTTTGAACAGAAAGGAGTCTGTGGGACTACGACCGTGAAAGACATTTGACAGAGATGGAGTCAGAATTGTGAAAGCCATGCAAAGATGGAGAGCTGATCAAACCTTCTGGAAACAGGAGAGTGTGTTCTCTGCTTGGCTAGTATGATTCAGGGGGGATAACTTGGATATGATTGAAGGACGATCACTCCTGATAATTCTGAGACAACATGTCTAACAATAAACGGTATTTGTAAATGCACTGCGTGTTTGGTAACTTAGGGTTCACGATCCCGCTGACTTCCGGGTTATCCTGCAGTAAATTTCAAGTACGGATGATCATAAATGATAAAAGAAACTTTTTTTTAACAGAAAATTTAGAATTGTATTTTTAGTATAATAAAATAAGTTGTGAGCAAAACAAATTATCAAATATATGTTTGTTTATATTTTTATAAAAATATAACAAAATTTTGATAAAAAAGATCTGTTTTTTTAATTGATATAAATAAAGTTTTGAAATGTCTATCTAGCGCTGACAACTTCAACAGCTACCTTCAAGAATTTCTCTGGCGACGCTGAATAAAACAAAATTATTTCGAAATATTCTTTATTGTATACGCTTTTTCTTTTTAAATACTTTAAATTATGTTGCTGTTTTCACAAAATACAAAAGACATTTGCTTTAAAAATTACTATTAAAATACTAAGCTATTTTATTATATTTTCATAAAATATCAAACTACATTATGTTGCTGTTTCACAAACTTTATTTATATCAATAAAAAGAAGACATTTCAACATATTTGATTCATAAAAAAAAATTTTTTATTAAAGATTTGTGATATTTTCATAAAAAAAAACAAACAAAAGACATTTCAACATATTTGATTCATAAAAACAGATTTATTATAGATTTGTTATATTTTCATTAAAAAAAATTATTTTATTGTACTAAAAATATAATTATAAATTTTCCGTTAAAAAAAGTTTCTTTTATCATTTATGATCATCCGTACTTGAAATTTACTTCAGGGTAACCCGGAAGTCAGTGGGATCACGAACCCTTCTGGAGAGCCTCTTTTTTTTTAATTAAAAAGAAATCTACAGAATGTGCTCGTATTGTTGTTTTCATAGTACAACCGGAAGTAAAAGAAACCGGTGTCAAGCCAAATGTGTTCTTTTTAGTATTTGTTTATTCTGGGGTTCCGGAAGTCTAATTGATCCGTAGAAGAAAGTGTAGATTAATAATTTGGTCTTCATTCACCCCACTGTCATCAGTTATCAGTAGGAATTGCATTTCAATAGCAAACCTTTTTTTTTTTTAATGTTTTATCAGTTAATGACTTATGACATTTATTCATATGCTAACGTGACCGCACTGTGAAGAATTAATATGCAGTATCCTCTTTTCAAACTTTATATTGAAGTAATTGAAATGTAAAGGAAGAAATAACATATTATATTTCGGAATTTTT
>OY744543.1:65592203-65612203 GCA_963556195.1 Sepiola atlantica | reverse complement strand
TGGCTGTTGGGCCTTGGTAAGTGGTGAACAATTAAATATATTATTAAAAAACAAAATCAAACTTAAAATAAAAATAAAATGATGAAGTTAGAACGTACTAGTCAACGATTTAAGAGTAACACACTATCAAAATATCAAAATATCAAAATATCAAAACACACTATCAAAATATCAAAACACACTATCAAAATATCAAAACATCAAAACACACTATCAAAATATCAAAACACACTATCAAAATATCAAAACATCAAAACACACTATCAAAATATCAAAACACACTATCAAAATATCAAAACACACTATCAAAATATCAAAACACACTATCAAAATATCAAAACATCAAAACACACTATCAAAATATCAAAACACACTATCAAAATATCAAAACACACTATCAAAATATCAAAACATCAAAACACACTATCAAAATATCAAAACACACTATCAAAATATCAAAACACACTATCAAAATATCAAAACACACTATCAAAACATCAAAACACACTATCAAAATATCAAAACACACTATCAAAATATCAAAACATCAAAACACACTATCAAAATATCAAAACACACTATCAAAATATCAAAACATCAAAACACACTATCAAAATATCAAAACACACTATCAAAATATCAAAACACACTATCAAAATATCAAAACACACTATCAAAATATCAAAACATCAAAACACACTATCAAAATATCAAAACACACTATCAAAATATCAAAACACACTATCAAAATATCAAAACATCAAAAAACACTATCAAAATATCAAAACACACTATCAAAATATCAAAACATCAAAACACACTATCAAAATATCAAAACACACTATTAAAATATCAAAACACACTATCAAAATATCAAAACACACTATCAAAATATCAAAACATCAAAACACACTATCAAAATATCAAAACACACTATCAAAATATCAAAACACACTATCAAAACATCAAAACACACTATCAAAATATCAAAACACACTATCAAAATATCAAAACACACTATCAAAACATCAAAACACACTATCAAAATATCAAAACACACTATCAAAATATGAAAACACACTATCAAAATATCAAAACATCAAAACACACTATCAAAATATCAAAACACACTATCAAAATATCAAAATATCAAAACACACTATCAAAATATCAAAACACACTATCAAAATATCAAAACATCAAAACACACTATCAAAATATCAAAACACACTATCAAAATATCAAAATATCAAAACACACTATCAAAATATCAAAACACACTATCAAAATATCAAAATATCAAAACACACTATCAAAATATCAAAACACACTATCAAAATATCAAAACACACTATCAAAATATCAAAACATCAAAACACACTATCAAAATATCAAAACACACTATCAAAATATCAAAATATCAAAACACACTATCAAAATATCAAAACACACTATCAAAATATCAAAATATCAAAACACACTATCAAAATATCAAAACACACTATCAAAATATCAAAACACACTATCAAAATATCAAAACATCAAAACACACTATCAAAATATCAAAACACACTATCAAAATATCAAAATATCAAAACACACTATCAAAATATCAAAACACACTATCAAAATATCAAAATATCAAAACACACTATCAAAATATCAAAACACACTATCAAAATATCAAAACACACTATCAAAATATCAAAACACACTATCAAAATATCAAAACATCAAAACACACTATCAAAATATCAAAACACACTATCAAAATATCAAAACACACTATCAAAATATCAAAACACACTATCAAAATATCAAAACACACTATCAAAATATCAAAACACACTATCAAAATATCAAAATATCAAAACACACTATCAAAATATCAAAACACACTATCAAAATATCAAAATATCAAAACACACTATCAAAATATCAAAACACACTATCAAAATATCAAAACACACTATCAAAATATCAAAACATCAAAACACACTATCAAAATATCAAAACACACTATCAAAATATCAAAATACACTATTAAAATATCAAAACACACTATCAAAATATCAAAACACACTATCAAAATATCAAAACATCAAAACACACTATCAAAATATCAAAACACACTATCAAAATATCAAAACATCAAAACACACTATCAAAATATCAAAACACACCATCAAAATATCAAAACACACTATTAAAATATCAAAACACACTATCAAAATATCCTTACATTTTGAACTCTGAAATAGTTCGGTTAAGTTTGATTCTTTTTTTTTACTGGTCAACTTATCACGGTTCTGTTTTTTTATTTTTAAATATCGAGAATGAATTTTGATATCTCTACCTATATAATAATACGCTAAGCAAATCCGTGTTCGTACGTACGTTAGCACCCTCTACCCCTTTTTTAAAAGATGGGATCGCCAGATCAATGAAGATACAATGCAGAAAAAGTATTATTTTTTAAAATTTCATCTGACGTTGCTGTTGTGTCGAATGTGAGACTCGAACTAAAATACAATTTCTTGACCTTCAAGCTAAAATCAAAGCGTAATTTCTGTTCTGTCCAAAAATGGTACAATAATATTGTGGGGTCGGCATTCGCACTGGTCGTCCATATATAACACACACCCGTACAAGGGGTTTGGAGATAAACCCTTATACCCGGATATATTCTGAAACTATATCACAGAAGGATATAACTGGAATTTATACAGGTCTGCTGGTATTTAAAAAAATTTATTTTTTTTAACATAGTTCACCCCAAACAAGGCAGGACGCCACTGTAGACGTAAGGGGCTAGTGAGAAAAAGGGAGAAGGTTTTTTTTTTTTGGGGGGGGGGGTTAACCTAAATTGGGAGCTGCACAGCGAGATGTCTGTTTGTTAAGATTAAATAGAGTTGTTCCCCTTGGACCGTTTTGATTAAGTTGCCTCCCTTTGAGAACGTGACTTTACGAGACTTAACGAGACTTCATTTTGGCAGTATAAATATCGGTCAGCCATCTTTGTTTTTTTTTAGTTCTAGATAATCTTCTTACCGGCCACATGTGCCAAATAAACATATCAACTTATATCCATTTTCATCAGCTTTATGTGTCGTTTTTCATGTTTACATTAGTTTTAAGTTTCTGCATGTCAGTACCGTCGGGGAAACAAGGGGAAGGGAGGGAGTTCCAGAGGCCAGCAACACGAGGAAAGAAGCTTTTGGAGTAGAAAGCTCTCCGAATACATTGCTCCCAGAATGCATTACTCTTAGAAGGAAATTTTACAGAGAGGATAGAGTAGGAACATTACCGCCTGAAAACATTACTCTTTGGAAACATTACTCTTTGGAAACATTACTCTTTGAAAACATTACTCTTTGAAAACATTACTCTTTGAAAACATTACTCTTTGAAAACATTACTCTTTGAAAACATTACTCTTTGGCATTGGTAATCTTCTTTGCTCTCAATATAATTGACCCTCAGCCATAGCCTTCTAGTATCTATTTGGGAAAAAAAATAAAGAGTAAATAAGGTTTTGATTTTTTGAAGAATCAGGTTGAATAATAATACGGTTGGGGATGAACTTATAGATACAAGGGCATGACGTGACCGGCCTATTTATCGGATCGGTCCTCTCCGATCTCTGATCTAGCTGAAGTAAGGGCCAACGTGGAAGTATAGCTCAGCCACAAGGATCCCGTCTGAAGACATCACGGCTGGCCACCCATGGCCTGCAGGTTGCCCCTTTTTTTTGGGGGGGAGGGGGGTTACTCCTCTGCATGTGGTTGCAATCAGCGAATTTTAACAAGTAACGGGTGAACCCCTCCAAAAAAATGCCACCGATAGAATCGTTAATAATAGTCAAATTCATTTCTACAATCCAACCATATTTGGTACAAATACACTTTAGTCAATGCCTGACTTGTCCACCATGTTTCAGTTATGAATGCCCAACAGTCTGTGTTTTATCGCAGTTCAATGATAAGCGCACCTGGATACAATGCGAAAAAATGTCAATAACTTTGACACACTCTTCTTATGGCAATGCCCTGATTTGGGCTGCGCTGGCCCGATTCAGTTCAAGAAAAGCCTGAGGATGTTTTCATAAACATCATCTTTGAGATAACCCCACAAATAAAAATCTGGAAGGTTAACGTTCAAGGTATGCGAATCTCATTCAGAATCACAGTCGGGGGTTTTTACCCCGCCCAATAGACCGGTATTGTCTGGGTCTCCGGGTCTTGATTTACGCCAGTCTATCGGTTGTCCGTCCTGTGCAGTTCTAGGAGGTCCACCCTCCCAGGCTTTGCCTTCTCACCCTTTGAGAAGGGGTTAGTTTATTGCTAATAGCCTGAGGTGCCCCTACCGGGGAATGCCGACGGGGCTGTCCAGGCAATTTTTAAATGACCAGAGCGCCCAAATTCTCGGGTGCTGGTTTTTCAAATCCCACTTTCCCGACCTTGTGTCACATCTTACCTTGTGGGAGGAAGATAGATAGACTCATTCAGAATCACACCTCTTACTGATTAGACGGTCACCAAAGTGTCCCCGCATATCATTGAACAGCGATAAAATAAAAACTGTTGAACATTCATGACTAAAACTTGGTGGACAATTCAGAAGTTGATTTGTACCAAATATGGTTGGATTGCAGAAAGTAGTGTGAATTTTATTAACGATTTTATGGGTGGCATTTTTAAGTTGGGGGGGGGGGGCCTGTAGTTGAGGGGGGGGGGTCACCCTGTAGTTGGGGGGGGGGAGTCACCCTGTTGTTGGGGGGAGTCACCCTGTAGTTAGGGGGGGAGTCACCTTGTAGTTGGGGGGGGTCACCCTGTGGGGGGGGGAGTCACCCTTTAGTTGGTGGGGGGGGGTCACCCTGTAGTTGAGGGGGGAGTCCCCTGTAGTTGGGGGAGGGGGTCACCCTGTAGTTGGGGGGGGTCACCCTGTAGTTGGGAGGGGGTCACTCTGTAGTTGGGGAGGGGGGTCACCCTGTAGTTGGGGGAGGGGGTCACCCTGTAGTTGGGGGGGGGGCACCCTGTAGTTGGGGGGGGCACCCTGTAGTTGGGGAGGGGGGTCACCCTGTAGTTGGGGAGGGGGAGTCACCCTGTAGTTTGGGGGGGGGTCACCCTGTAGTTGGGGGGGGAGTCACCCTGTAGTTGGGGGGGGGGAGTCACCCTGTATTACCAAGTTTTTCTCAAGGAAAGATATTTTTGCTATAGTTCGAATCCAGAGTATTTCTTTAAAAGAAGTGTAGCTATTTCAGGTGTATCGCGTTATTAGGTATGACTGACAGGCGATGATCCTTAGAGGTTAACTGTGGCCCCATGTGAGGGTAGATAGATCTGATTGGTTAGTTAAAAAGATTTGAATTTTAGTGAAGGAAAATACAGCTGGGAAATTAGTCAAAAACAATTTATTTGGGTTTACCTAATCATTTGGGACCTATTTGCGTTACAAACGTTTAAGATTTAATAGAAAAATAGAGGCATGTTTATTTGCCGTAAATATTGGTTGTGAGTAAAGTAATCAGTGGAAGCCATCTTGCCTTTTCAGAAAGTAAGATACCAGACCGGATCGGAAATGAGGGCCGGATACTACTTTAATGTAACCTATTTAAATTGGTCCTTTAATATGGCAAGGGCGCATTTCCAGTCAGATCTAGGCAGTCATCTTGGGGCATCTTTTACGAGACTCAGCAGAGTAAAAACGCTAAAAAAACAAATACACAACAAATAAAAGTAACTGTAAGCTGTAAAAGTTAGTTTCAAACTTGCATGTGCTATTTGTTTGTATTTTAAACCCGTTTGAAGTGCTATTTATTAGAAATTTAAGTTCAACACACGGTTTTCGAAGAATTCAAAATGGCCGCTCTACGTAATAATATAGAGGGACTGGTCGGCATTTTCTTTGAGAAACTAGATGTTTTAAAAAACAAGAAATTTTTTTTTAACATCTAATAAAAAGCCATTTATACTACGTAAAAATACAAACAAATTACATAGGTAAGTAGAAAAATGTCTATTCTAGACATAAGTCAACTTTACTTGTTGCAAATTTATGTTTTTAAACTCTTTCTCGTTCTTTTTTTGGACCCCGTTCGCGCCTCTGCTGAGCGTCGTAACATATACCCGTCATCTTGCTTTTTCAGGAAGCCATGCCTTTTTTATTTCACTTTATTTTTAGATTTTTGTCAAAATTTATTTTAACAAAGATTTTTTTTTTTTGTCAACAATATTGAAATACCCAGTAAACCTAGGGAAACTGCGAAATTGACTTCATTTTTCATTAGTTTCGGTACAAGCGAAATAAAAAAAATCTAATCCTAAATATGGAGGGAATATATTGTCCACAATATATTTCTTATTGGTACACGAGAACGTCCTAAATCTGACATAAAAAAAAAAAAATTATTTATGAATTCTCAAAAATGTTAAATTCCGATTTCAAAACAAATCAAAATGGAAAAAAAAATGGTTTCTTCATTTCCATTTCAAAACAAATAAAAGATCTTAAATACAAACATAAACGGAAAATCAAGTGTTGAAAACAAAATCTAGATAAGTTATCTCCCTTATTTTGTCAGCATTTTTTTGACAGAGCATAAACTCAAAAAAGGACAGTTCATGTGATTATGTCGTATCACAACTTGCCACTTAGGATGCCACTGTAAATCTGGCCCCTAATTCACAGTAGCCCCTTTTACATCTCAGTGGCAATTTGCCTTGTTTTTTTTTGGGGGGGGGGGGGATTGAAGTAAAAACAAAAACAAAACAAAACCATATCAATATATACATTCTTTATATTAGATTAGGTTGAATAACAAGGGAGATAACTTTTGAAACTCTAATTTGTGGGAGTTTTTATTCCCTCCCTTTAACTGAAAACTCTTGCGTTACTTAAGTTAACCTGCAATTAGGAAAAAGCTAGGGGTATTTTTACCCCACCTAATAAACTGGTATTGTCCGGGCCTTTGGGTCTGGATTTACGCCGGTCTGTTGGGGGTTGTCTGGTCCTGTGCAGTTCTAGGAGGTGCACCCTCCCAGGCTTTGCCTCCCCTCTTTGGGGAGGAGTAAGTTTATTGCTTACTGTCTGAAGCGCCCTACCGGGAATGCCGACGGGGCTGCCCAGGCAATTTTTAAATGGCCAGAGTGCTCACCTCTCGAGCGCTGGCTTATCTAATCCCACTTTCCCGACCTTGTGTCACATCTTACTTTGTGGAAGGTAGATAAATAAAGGAAAAAGCTGGGAAGTTGTTGTTGATGATGATGATGATGATGATGATGATGATGGTGATGGTTTAAATTTGTTTGCCTTTTGACAAAAATAATCATTTTTATTTAAATTTGCATTCAATTAAATGGTGCTGGTGTATTTGAGCAGTACCAAATGTCTGCCCTCGAAAATCTCACTCATACTCGTCTATTCCGAAGTCGTGGCCATCAATAGACTGCTTCTCCTGCATAATAATTTTTTTTTTTTTAAATTTAAAAAAAATTGAAAAGTCACATAAAATCTTTTTCATTAAATATTATGGACAACTTGAGTTTCTTTTTTATTTATTATCAAATTTGAACTTTGACACCAGCTTTTTATAACCTTTAGTATTTTCAACATCTTTCAATTTAAAAATTATTCCAGCAAATTGTAATAATTTTAATTAAAAATAATTAAAATTTATTACAATTTGCTGGAATAATTTTTGGTGCTTCTGCAGAGACGGGGGCCACTGTTTCGATCGATGGCGGCGGAAACTGTCGACTCCTCTTCGGGAGAAATCGTGAGCGACGGAAAGAAATTTGATTTTGGGGAAGATAACTGTTGAATTGACAATTGAAGATAAGTTAAAATTATGAACATTTATTTATCAAAACAAATTAAACATTATGTACAGCAAATAAATAAATAAAACTTTGATAAACATTTGAAATTTAACAAAAAACGAATTACATAAATCTTTGATAAACATTATCAAATAAATGGCAAACTTTTTATTGAAATAAAAAAAAACGTAATAAGTAAAACTAAGTAAAACTTTGATTTGAAAAAAAAAAGTAAACAATTGACTGAACGATAAATGTGGAAGAAAACAAGTTTTTTACAGGGTATTGACTGAATGATAAATGTGGGGGAAAAAGTTTTAAACAGGGTACAATTCTGCGATCAGTTCAAAAATACTTCCAACTGAAATTAAATTATGCGCTTGCAAAAAATCAACAATTTTGCAATTATCCCCGAGTAAATGCAAGAACTCTTCAAAGTTTAACCGGTTTACGACCATTTCGTGAAAAAGTAATTAACCCAATATTAGTTATCTCCCCCAAAATCAAATTTCTTTCCGTTGATCACGATTTCTCCCGAAGAGGAGTCGGCAGTTTCCACCGCCATCGATCGAAACAGTGGCCCCCGTCTCTGCAGAAGCACCTAATTTTTTAATGAAAATCAAATATCAAATTAAAATGAAATGTTTACGTGATTACTGAAAACTATCAAATAATTTGAATAATTTTTTTTTAATGTAATTATTTTGAGTGTGCAATCATTTATATCTGTTTGAAACCGTCTAAATTACACTTAAAACGTTGTTTATGACCGTTGGTCACGAATTCGGAACAGGGGCGTATGAGCGAGATTTTCGAAGGAAGAAATTTGGTACTGTTCAAATACACCAGCGCCAATTAAATTTTATACTTGTCTTAAGTTTTTTTTTTTAATTTTAAATTTCAAAGAAATTACAACGAAATTATTATTTTTGCATTTTATTTCGCATAAAAAAAAAAGTTTTTAGCGAAATAGTTTCTAATTTCATTAATCGAAATAAACAATTTTTGTTTTTAAAAAATCCGTTGATAATTTTCAAAGTTTTATTATGTAATTTTACCGGAAAGGCGATATACAGAAGCTTGTATTAAAAAAAAGGAAAGATTTTGACATCCTGAACGTATTAGCGTTAAAATCAGTTATATGGGTCGTTTACGCTAAGTTGGTTTAGATAATGTTGTTTCAATAGCAGTTATAAAAAAATCAACTATTGTGGCTCTTCGAAAATTGATAGGAATTTTGAAGCATTTAAACTGCCGAATAGAAAGTTATTTCTAGCTTTAAAATTCTTAGCAAATCTTCATTTAATTAAAAGATTTTTTATAAATAAGGATTAAAACAGCATTTTGGATAACAAACAATTAATTATAGTTTTCAAACAATTTAATCAAATTAATGCGTTTCTTGGCTGAAAAAAAATAATTCCGTCACATTTGACAAATAAAAATAGCTTTATGGAAGAGATAAAAACGTAAAATCGTAACTTGCACGTAAAGACAAATGAACGCCGCAAAAAGTTGAAAATGTCGAACGGTTTCATTTTCTTCATTCATTTTTTTATTATTAAATTATTAAAGAATACATTTGTTCATAAAGAGAGAAAGAGAGAGAGAGAGAGAGAGACAGACAGACAGACAGACAGACAGACAGGCAGTGTGTGTGTGTGTGTGTGTGTCGCGTATTTCAAATTTTAACTTCTACGTTTTCCTTCACATCAGCCATCTTGAGAAAATCTTTGAACAATAAAGCCGAAACATTGATGAATATATCAATAATTTTCGGTTTTCTTTATTTCATTTTTTATTATGTTGGATTAGTCATCCCATAACTATCATCATCATCACACACATATATATATATATATATATATATATATATATATATATATATATATATATATATATATATATTTATATATATATATAAGGATGACAAGGAATTAAAAGCGACGGAGGCAGATCTTTTTTCAATTCAGTTGCTCAATGCAAGGTATATTCCGCAAAAAAGCAATTTATTCAATTAATTTTTTCCTTAAGCCAGGATTTTCAAAGGTCAAAATCTTATCATCAGAGAAAATTGCTGGGATTAATAAGTTGGCAAAGGCCAAGATTTAAAATTTGAAAAAGTAAAATAAAGATTGTGGGGGAAAAACCAAGGCAAAAAGCTGCCCGAATGCAAGAAAGTGACCGATTGCAAAAAATCCGGTGTCAAAAAGTCCAGTGGAGAAAGTGATTTGTAGGTAGGTAGGTCGTTAGAAGGCACGAGAAATAAATTGAGAGGTTTCAAAGTTAAACTCCAGAAACCACCATCTTCGGGTGCGGCCAAAATAGATAGAATCCAGAGGGTAAAAAGTTCGTTCGTGGATGCAACAAGGCTCAGTAATTCGTGAGGTGGGAAATATATATATATATATATATATATATATATATATATATATATATATATTTGTTTTTTAATTTATTTTCAATACTAAAGTATTTTATACCTACAGACGATATCGTTTTGGGTTTCCTATCCTCATCAGTGGGGGAGTAGCGATTGTAAGTGGTCGCATGGGCTCGAACGCAGTTCGTAGAATCAGCCTAGAATCACGAGCCTAACGTCCTAGCCCACACGGCCGCGAGAAATCACCACAGACAGTAATTGAAATTAACGTACACTTAACCGAGAGGTGGGAGCAACCGTCATGTTGTCGATAGTATTCAACGATCGAGTGGAACTTTGCTTAATCGCTAGAATGACAACAATCGTGTAATTCCAAACAGGGCTCTACTATTAAGACTATTAAATAGTAAACGGCCATTAAATATAAATATTGTTTAAATATTGAAGTGTTTTTTACCTACAGACGACGTCGTTTCGGGTTTTCTATCCTCATCTGTGTTTGTCGTTTTTTTAGCTTGTCTATATCGATTAGTCCCATGAAACTACAGTGTTTATAAAATAGTGTTCGAGGTAAATGTGATACTATTTTGAAAGGAAAGAAAAGCATGTCATATCTTGGCCAATAATTGATGTAGTCTCAACATTCAAAGTGCATCTCTTAGAGGATCTTTTGCCGAATACAGCTCTCTCAAAGAAGCCGTCCTAAGCCCCCACCACGGCCTCGAGGTGGGACTTGGAACTGGGGTGTGCGTCCTTCGCGAGACGCTTGACCACCAGTTTGATCCTGGCAAGCAGCTTATCCTTGCTGTTGCAGGCGGTACGGTTGGTGTCGTTCTCAACTGCACTCTTACATATTAATAGTCCACTCGCGGGTAGGCAACTTTCAACCAGGGGTTTTTTTTACCCCGCCTATAAACAGGTATTGTCCGGGCCTTTGGATCTGGATTTACGCCGGTCTATTGGGGGTTGCCGGTCCTGTGCAGTTCTAGAAGGTGGACCCTCCCAGACTTTGCCTCCCCTCTTTGGGGAGGAGTAAGTTTATTGCTTACTGTCTGAGGCGCCTCTACCGGGGAATGCCGACGGGGCTGCCCAGGCAATTTTTAAATGGCCAGAGTGCTCACCTCTCGAGCGCTGGCTTATCTAATCCCACTTTCCCGACCTTGTGTCACATCTTACCTTGTGGGAGGTAGATAAATAACTTGAATATGCTTCAAGAGAAATAACTCCTGACTATTCTGAGCCAATGAAACCATTACATCAAGAAATGAAACCATTACATCAAGAAATGAAACCATTACATCAAAAAATGAAACCATTACAGCAAAAAATGAAACCATTACATCAAAAAATGAAACCATTACATCAAAAAATGAAACCATTACATCAAAAAATGAAACCATTACATCAAGAAGGTAAACAATGATAGTAAGTGTTTATGCCCACTTTCGCAAAATAACTAAAATAAAGATATTGACAATTTCTTCATCACCTTTGTGTCTACCCATACTAAAATCTGTTGGCTTATGAACAATCTTCCTACCAAGCAAATCTTTTAACAAGCAAATCAATAAATATACAAACACATTACCACAGGACTGCTTCCTTGCTGATTACAACATGGCCGTCTTCGAATCGAATGTTAACAAATACTTGTCATAGACCTCAATCCAATTTTATTCATTGTATTTATCATTTTCAATCCTCTCGTAATTTTCTTCATCATTCAACTGACAAGCTATCTATCTCATTGACCCTCTATCCTCGAGTGGCTTTTGACCTTGATAAATGGTGCCACATTAGTAAAACAACAACAACAAAACTAACAAACACAAGTACAAACAATATCTGCATCGCTTGGTGATGATTACAAACAGTTGCTCTCGCTTCCCTTATTTTGTCCTGAAGTCCTCACATCTCATGAACGACGTTTCTGACAAAGGGGGAAGAATTGCTGTTTTCTGGGTCGGAATCTATCTACCTAACATTTATCAGTGGCTAGTTTTTGACCTTGAAGCAGTATTTTTTTTAGCTCCTCACATCAAGTGGCTTCATGCCTAGTCTGGAGCGATTTGCATTAAAAAAAAATTTTTTTAATTATGATAAATATTTTGCATTAATTATGTTAGCATAAAAAAACAATCTTCATTTTAAAACAAGTTTTTCCATGGAAAATATTCATAACAAGCCGCGCATGCGTGGTCCCCCTCTGTATGTGACTCGATGTGGCGAGTGTAAAATGCAATAAATTTGGACAATTTGGGGCATTTTTGACCCCCATTGTACCCCCTGGGGGCGCGAACCAGAATTTTTCTGAGATCAAGGATGCTCATTTTATATCCAGAACAATTGCCTCTACATTTTGGCCAAGTTTCAGAAAAATTGAATGGATGGATCAAACGTTATGGGAGGAAAGGGTCATTTTTTGCCATTTTGGGGGCTTTTGACCCCCTGGGGCGCGAACCAGATTTTTTCCAAGGTCAGCGATACTTATTTTCTATTAGGAACAATTGCCTCCACATTTTGGCCAAGTTTCAGAGAAATTGAATGGATGGATGAAAAGTTATGGGGCAAAAAATGTAATTTTTTGCCATTTCAGGGCCTTTTAACCCCCTGGGGGGCTAACAAGATTTTTTTTTCAAAAATCGGAGAATGTCACTTTCTAATCTGACCAAAGTTACAACTTCATGCAAAATTTCAGAGAAATTCAATGGATGGTCGCGGAGAAAAATCCGGACGGACGGACGGACAGACAGACGGCAGACGGGCGGAAATGCCTCTAAACATAGGTCTCCCGATTTTCTAATAATTACTTTTTTATTTAAATAAATAGTTTTATTACAATTATAAAAATTAAACTAGGCTAATACAATCAATGTGTAATAAACAGTAAATATAAGAACGTGCAATATCAACGAATAAATGTAAACGGTTTTTCATTTATCCTATATTAGCCAATAATATTAAATCAATAATAAGAATTTGTTGATACCAAATAATATAACAGGAATATGTTGATATCAAATAATAATTTCTGTGAGGAATTAACTAAAATTTAATATAACAGGAATTTGTTGATACCAAATAATATTTTCTGTGAAGAATTAACTCAAATTTAATATAATAGGAATTTGTTGATACCAAATAATATTTTCTGTGAGGAATTAACTCAAATTTAATATAACAGGAATTTGTTGATACCAAATAATATTTTCTGTGAGGAATTAACTCAAATTTAATATAACAGGAATTTGTTGATACCAAATAATATTTTCTGTTACGAATTAACTCAAATTTAATATAATAGAAATTTGTTGATACCAAATAATATTTTCTGTGAGGAATTAACTCAAATTTAATATAACAGGAATTTGTTGATACCAAATAATATTTTCTGTTAGGAATTAACTCAAATTTATTATAATAGGAATTTGTTGATACCAAATAATATTTTCTGTGAGGAATTAACTCAAATTTAATATAACAGGAATTTGTTGATACCAAATAATATTTTCTGTGAGGAATTAACTCAAATTTAATATAACAGGAATTTGTTGATACCAAATAATATTTTCTGTGAGGAATTAACTCAAATTTAATATAACAGGAATTTGTTGATACCAAATAATATTTTCTGTGAGGAATTAACTCAAATTTAATATAACAGGAATATGTTGATACCAAGTAATATTTTCTGTGAGGAATTAACTCAAATTTAATATAACAGGAATTTGTTGATACCAAATAATATTTTCTGTGAGGAATTAACTCAAATTTAATATAACAGGAATTTGTTGATACCAAATAATATTTTCTGTGAAGAATTAACTCAAATTTAATATAACAGGAATTTGTTGATACCAAGTAATATTTTCTGTGCGGAATTAACTCAAATTTAATATAACAGGAATTTGTTGATACCAAATAATATTTTCTGTTACGAATTAACTCAAATTTAATATAACAGGAATTTGTTCATACCAAATAATATTTTCTGTGAGGAATTAACTCAAATTTAATATAACAGGAATTTGTTGATACCAAGTAATATTTTCTGTGAGGAATTAACTCAAATTTAATATAATAGGAATTTGTTGATACCAAATAATATTTTCTGTGAGGAATTTACTCAAATTTAATATAACAGGAATTTGTTGATACCAAATAATATTTTCTGTGAGGAATTAACTCAAATTTAATATAACAGGAATTTGTTGATACCAAATAATATTTTCTGTGAGGAATTAACTCAAATTGAATATAACAGGAATTTGTTGATACCAAATAATATTTTCTGTGAGGAATTAACTAAAATTTAATATAACAGGAATTTGTTGATACCAAATAATATTTTCTGTGAGGAATTAACTCAAATTGAATATAACAGGAATTTGTTGATACCAAATAATATTTTCTGTGAGGAATTAACTAAAATTTAATATAACAGGAATTTGTTGATACCAAATAATATTTTCTGTGAGGAATTAACTCAAATTGAATATAACAGGAATTTGTTGATACCAAATAATATTTTCTGTGCGGAATTAACTCAAATTGAATATAACAGGAATTTGTTGATACCAAATAATATTTTCTGTGAGGAATTAACTCAAATTTAATATAACAGGAATATGTTGATACCAAATAATATTTTCTGTGAGGAATTAACTCAAATTTAATATAACAGGAATTTGTTGATACCAAATAATATTTTCTGTGAGGAATTAACTCAAATTTAATATAACAGGAATATGTTGATACCAAATAATATTTTCTGTGAGGAATTAACTCAAATTTAATATAACAGGAATTTGTTGATACCAAATAATATTTTCTGTGAGGAATTAACTCAAAGTTAATATAACAGGAATTTGTTGATACCAAATAATATTTTCTGTGAGGAATTAACTCAAATTTAATATAACAGGAATTTGTTGATACCAAATAATATTTTCTGTGAGAAATTAACTTAAATTTAATATAACAGGAATTTGTTGATACCAAATAATATTTTCTGTGAGGAATTAACTCAAATTAAATATAACAGGAATTTGTTGATACCAAATAATATTTTCTGTGAAGAATTAACTCAAATTTAATATAATAGGAATTTGTTGATACCAAATAATATTTTCTGTGAGGAATTAACTCAAATTTAATATAACAGGAATTTGTTGATACCAAATAATATTTTCTGTGAGGAATTAACTCAAATTTAATATAACAGGAATTTGTTGATACCAAATAATATTTTCTGTTAGGAATTAACTCAAATTTATTATAATAGGAATTTGTTGATACCAAATAATATTTTCTGTGAGGAATTAACTCAAATTTAATATAACAGGAATTTGTTGATACCAAATAATATTTTCTGTGAGGAATTAACTCAAATTTAATATAACAGGAATTTGTTGATACCAAATAATATTTTCTGTGAGGAATTAACTCAAATTTAATATAACAGGAATTTGTTGATACCAAATAATATTTTCTGTGAGGAATTAACTCAAATTTAATATAACAGGAATATGTTGATACCAAGTAATATTTTCTGTGAGGAATTAACCTAAATTTAATATAACAGGAATTTGTTGATACCAAATAATATTTTCTGTGAGGAATTAACTCAAATTTAATATAACTGGAATTTGTTGATACCAAATAATATTTTCTGTGAAGAATTAACTCAAATTTAATATAACAGGAATTTGTTGATACCAAGTAATATTTTCTGTGCGGAATTAACTCAAATTTAATATAACAGGAATTTGTTGATACCAAATAATATTTTCTGTTACGAATTAACTCAAATTTAATATAACAGGAATTTGTTCATACCAAATAATATTTTCTGTGAGGAATTAACTCAAATTTAATATAACAGGAATTTGTTGATACCAAGTAATATTTTCTGTGAGGAATTAACTCAAATTTAATATAATAGGAATTTGTTGATACCAAATAATATTTTCTGTTAGGAATTAACTCAAATTTAATATAACAGGAATTTGTTGATACCAAATAATATTTTCTGTGAGGAATTAACTCAAATTTAATATAACAGGAATTTGTTGATACCAAATAATATTTTCTGTGAGGAATTAACTCAAATTTAATATAATAGGAATTTGTTGATACCAAATAATATTTTCTGTGAGGAATTTTCTCAAATTTAATATAACAGGAATTTGTTGATACCAAATAATATTTTCTGTGAGGAATTAACTCAAATTTAATATAACAGGAATTTGTTGATACCAAATAATATTTTCTGTGAGGAATTAACTCAAATTGAATATAACAGGAATTTGTTGATACCAAATAATATTTTCTGTGAGGAATTAACTCAAATTTAATATAACAGGAATTTGTTGATACCAAATAATATTTTCTGTGAGGAATTAACTCAAATTGAATATAACAGGAATTTGTTGATACCAAATAATATTTTCTGTGAGGAATTAACTAAAATTTAATATAACAGGAATTTGTTGATACCAAATAATATTTTCTGTGAGGAATTAACTCAAATTGAATATAACAGGAATTTGTTGATACCAAATAATATTTTCTGTGCGGAATTAACTCAAATTTAATATAACAGGAATTTGTTGATACCAAATAATATTTTCTGTGAGGAATTAACTCAAATTTAATATAACAGGAATATGTTGATACCAAATAATATTTTCTGTGAGGAATTAACTCAAATTTAATATAACAGGAATTTGTTGATACCAAATAATATTTTCTGTGAGGAATTAACTCAAATTTAATATAACAGGAATATGTTGATACCAAATAATATTTTCTGTGAGGAATTAACTCAAATTTAATATAACAGGAATTTGTTGATACCAAATAATATTTTCTGTGAGGAATTAACTCAAAGTTAATATAACAGGAATTTGTTGATACCAAATAATATTTTCTGTGAGGAATTAACTCAAATTTAATATAACAGGAATTTTTTGATACCAAATAATATTTTCTGTGAGGAATTAACTCAAATTTAATATAACAGGAATATGTTGATACCAAATAATATTTTCTGTGAGGAATTAACTCAAATTTAATATAACAGGAATTTGTTGATACCAAATAATATTTTCTGTGAGGAATTAACTCAAAGTTAATATAACAGGAATTTGTTGATACCAAATAATATTTTCTGTGAGGAATTAACTCAAATTTAATATAACAGGAATTTTTTGATACCAAATAATATTTTCTGTGAGAAATTAACTTAAATTTAATATAACAGGAATTTGTTGATACCAAATAATATTTTCTGTGAGGAATTAACTCAAATTAAATATAACAGGAATTTGTTGATACCAAATAATATTTTCTGTGAGGAATTAACTCAAATTTAATATAACAGGAATTTGTTGACACCAAATAATATTTTCTGTGAGGAATTAACTCAAATTTAATATAACAGGAATTTGTTGATACCAAATAATATTTTCTGTGAGGAATTAACTCAAATTTAATATAACAGGAATTTGTTGATACCAAATAATATTTTCTGTGAAGAATTAACTCAAATTTAATATAACAGGAATTTGTTGATACCAAGTAATATTTTCTGTGCGGAATTAACTCAAATTTAATATAACAAGAAATTTGTTGATACCAAATAATATTTTCTGTTACGAATTAACTCAAATTTAATATAACAGGAATTTGTTCATACCAAATAATATTTTCTGTGAGGAATTAACTCAAATTTAATATAACAGGAATTTGTTGATACCAAGTAATATTTTCTGTGAGGAATTAACTCAAATTTAATATAATAGGAATTTGTTGATACCAAATAATATTTTCTGTGAGGAATTAACTCAAATTTAATATAACAGGAATTTGTTGATACCAAATAATATTTTCTGTGAGGAATTAACTCAAATTTAATATAACAGGAATTTGTTGATACCAAATAATATTTTCTGTGAGGAATTAACTCAAAGTTAATATAACAGGAATTTGTTGATACCAAATAATATTTTCTGTGAGGAATTAACTCAAAGTTAATATAACAGGAATTTTTTGATACCAAATAATATTTTCTGTGAGAAATTAACTTAAATTTAATATAACAGGAATTTGTTGATACCAAATAATATTTTCTGTGAGGAATTAACTCAAATTAAATATAACAGGAATTTGTTGATACCAAATAATATTTTCTGTGAGGAATTAACTCAAATTTAATATAACAGGAATTTGTTGATACCAAATAATATTTTCTGTGAGGAATTAACTCAAAGTTAATATAACAGGAATTTGCTGATACCAAATAATATTTTCTGTGAGGAATTAACTCAAAGTTAATATAACAGGAATTTGCTGATACCAAATAATATTTTCTGTGAGGAATTAACTCAAAGTTAATATAACAGGAATTTGTTGATACCAAATAATATTTTCTGTGAGGAATTAACTCAAATTTAATATAACAGGAATTTGTTGATACCAAATAATATTTTCTGTGAGGAATTAACTCAAAGTTAATATAACAGGAATTTGCTGATACCAAATAATATTTTCTGTGAGGAATTAACTCAAAGTTAATATAACAGGAATTTGTTGATACCAAATAATATTTTCTGTGAGGAATTAACTCAAATTAAATATAACAGGAATTTGTTGATACCAAATAATATTTTCTGTGAGGAATTAACTCAAATTTAATATAACAGGAATTTGTTGATACCAAATAATATTTTCTGTGAGGAATTAACTCAAAGTTAATATAACAGGAATTTGCTGATACCAAATAATATTTTCTGTGAGGAATTAACTCAAAGTTAATATAACAGGAATTTGCTGATACCAAATAATATTTTCTGTGAGGAATTAACTCAAAGTTAATATAACAGGAATTTGTTGATACCAAATAATATTTTCTGTGAGGAATTAACTCAAATTTAATATAACAGGAATTTGTTGATACCAAATAATATTTTCTGTGAGGAATTAACTCAAAGTTAATATAACAGGAATTTGCTGATACCAAATAATATTTTCTGTGAGGAATTAACTCAAAGTTAATATAACAGGAATTTGCTGATACCAAATAATATTTTCTGTGAGGAATTAACTCAAAGTTAATATAACAGGAATTTGTTGATACCAAATAATATTTTCTGTGAGGAATTACATAATTCAATTCAGCAATCACTAATTAGAATTCTTGAAGTTTGAAAGTCAATTTTAGGTTTAAGAATAGTAACAGCCATTTTGCCAAACTGAATATGCATGGAAAGAGTTTCTTTCCAAGGAGTTCCCATCTGTGGAACACATTACCACGGGATTGATTCTCTGCTGACTGCAAGATGGTTGTCTTCAAGTCCAATATCAATAAATACTTGTCGAGCCATCTTCTTAAGGAGTTAAATTTTGTCCATACCGTCTGTTACACCGGCCGTTCTTACACAGGAGAAACTACACCGGTTGTCACTATAAATAGTGCGAGTCACCAGAGACACAGAGAAGACAAAGCACAGTCTTGTAACTGTCTAGCCAAGTGCTTGTCACTTTCTTACTTAAATTGAATGAATTGAATTTTAGCTCCTCACATCAAGTGGCTTCATGCCTTGTCTGGAGCGATTTGCATTAAAAAAAATTTTTTTTAATTATGATAAATATTTTGCATTAATTGTGTTAGTATAAAAAAACAATCTTCATTTTAAAAAAAGTTTTTCCATGGTAAATATTCATAACAAGCCGCGCATGCGTGGTCCCCCTCTGTATGTGACTCGATGTGGCGAGTGTAAAATGCAATAAATTTG
>OY744543.1:65479703-65584703 GCA_963556195.1 Sepiola atlantica | reverse complement strand
TATAGCTTTGCAGTGAAAATATCCTTAATAACCAGTCATAACCATAAATGACTCCCATGTTATGATGGAAGTCGCCTCGGGGTGTAAGTATTAAATTATGAATAAACAATAATAATGATTGAGGAAATAATTAGAGACAATTTATTATTAAAATCACAGAAGAGTTATTACGAATTTAAATGGATTAAGATTTTTTTTTTTAACATAGTTCACTCCAAACAAGGCAGGCCGCCACTGTAGACGTAGGGGGCTACTGAGAAAAAAGAAAAGGGGAGAAGGTTGGGGGGGAGGTCAACCTAAATTGGGATCTGCGCAGCGAGATGTCTGTTTACATTAGTTTTAAATTTCTGCATGTCAGTACTGTCGGGGAAACAGGGGGCAGGGAGGGAGTTCCAGAGGTCAGCAGTACGAGGAAAGAAGCTATTTGAGTAGAAGGCTCTCTGGCATCTGGGGACCTCCACAGTGAATGAATGGGATTTAGTTGATTGTCGAGTTGGTCTAGTGAATTTACGTCGAGGGGGCACCAGAGTAGCCAATTCATCGGAGCATTTGAGTGTAAAGCACACCTAAGACTAAATGCATGACCACTGACAAAAAACAAACTCCTCTTAGCATCGCCATAAACGGCCAACAAATCGGACAAGTTACAGAGTTTGTTTATCTTGGACAAAAGCTGTCTTCATCTAACGATGGGCAAACAGCTGTAAATCACAGAATCGGTTTAGGTTCGACCGCCTTCACAAGAAACAAAACCGCCCTAAATTCTAAACGCATACCATACAAAATCAAAGCGAAAATCTATAACGCATATGTCCTTCCTGTAGTTTTATACAGACTTGAATGTGTCAACTGGACTGTAAAATTACATCAGAAAGTAGAAACTTTCCAAAACCACATCATGCGCTTCATTACTGATCATAAACTGTCTGATCACATCAGTATCGTAGAGTTGCGAAAACTCACTGGCATCCCATCAATATCCCCTGTCATCAAATGTAAAGTCTTGAGATTGTTTCATCACGTTAAGCGTTTCAATGTAGGGCTATGCAAAATATGCGTTAAAGGCATCATACAATGAAGCCGGTCGAAAGGTAGACAAAAGAAAAGATGGATAGACAACGTTTGTGAATGGATAAACATGAACATAAACCAAGCGAACACCTTGGCCCAAGATCGCAAAAGCTGGGAGGACACCCAGCCATGTTAGTGCATATTCTTCAGCTAGCGGAGAAAACGTTTAATAATAATAAATGTGTGTTTAATTTGTTTGCTTTATCAAAAGTGTCTAATCCACTTTTAAAATCTTCAGGTTTTCTGAAGACGTTCGTTGATCCGAACGAAACCAATATCATCACTCGTTTTTAATGATTTGATCCTGTATTTGATTTGTTTTGCCTTTTTCACACACACACACACACACACACACACACACACACACACACATATATATATATATATATATATAAACATTCAATGAATTAAAACATTACAATTGTTCCAAGAATTAGAACATCAAGTCCGGTATGGCGTACGATCGTTTCCAAAACATTTTGGAAATACTTTCCTTTATTTGATTTCATAAATTAACAAAGCTAATCCAAAACGTCTCTTCATCGGCGCCTTTAGCAATACGTCTTACAGAAAGTCAGTGAAAAAATCCAAATATATATATATATATATAAATAAATACATACGACTTATTAAACAAACAATAACACGGCACTCTCTGAATCCGAACAGATCAAACTTATTACAGGAGATATTGAAAAAATAAAGTGTTACAAAGTATCTCCCTTTTTTGAGGAGTTTTTCTGTTTTTTAGGCCGACCCTAATTTTTGTTTTTGCAAAGAGTAGTCTTCTAGTGAGGGGCGAGTATTACAGATGGAAGAGGAGGGTAGACGTTAGTGGAAACCGCGAGAGATTCTAGACATGAGCCAAGGTAAGTAATTGGTTAGTTATGATTCCCAGGCTATTGTCCTAATATGAAAAATATCTCCCAATGAAAAGAATTGATGGATCCGCCTTCAAAATGAATCAATTATTTCTTGGCCTAGGGTCCACATCTTTGCATCTATCATCGATAGTGTATCCCCAGAACAACAAATAGCACTTATTCGTCTGTCCAATATTATCGGAAAAAGAAAATAGAAAAGTAAATAAATCAGAACAAATACAAATAAGAAGAGACTATTATAGATAATCACCACTTAGTCATCACAACTCAGTCATCACAACTTAGTCGTCACAACTTAATCATCACAACTTAGTCATCACAACTCAGTTATCACAACTTAGTCATCACAACTTAGTCATCACAACTTAGTCATCACAACTCAGTCATCACAACTTAGTCGTCACAACTTAGTTGTCACAACTTAGTCATCACAACTTAGTCGTCACAACTTAGTCATCACAACTTAGTCATCACAACTCAGTCATCACAACTTAGTCATCACAACTTAGTCATAACAACTTAGTCATCACAACTCAGTTATCACAACTTAGTCGTCACAACTTAATCATCACAACTTAGTCATCACAACTCAGTTATCACAACTTAGTCATCACAACTTAGTCATCACAACTCAGTTATCACAACTTAGTCGTCACAACTTAGTCATCACAACTTAGTCGTCACAACTTAGTCGTCACAACTTAGTCATCACAACTCAGTCATCACAACTCAGTCATCACAACTCATTCATCACAACTCAGTTATCACAACTTAGTCGTCACAACTTAATCATCACAACTTAGTCATCACAACTCAGTTATCACAACTTAGTCATCACAACTTAGTCATCAAAACTCAGTTATCACAACTTAGTCGTCACAACTTAGTCATCACAACTTAGTCGTCACAACTTAGTCGTCACAACTTAGTCATCACAACTCAGTCATCACAACTTAGTCATCACAACTCAGTCATCACAACTTAGTCGTCACAACTTAGTTGTCACAACTTAGTCGTCACAACTTAGTTGTCACAACTTAGTCATCACAACTTAGTCGTCACAACTTAGTCATCACAACTTAGTCATCACAACTCAGTCATCACAACTTAGTCATCACAACTCAGTTATCACAACTTAGTCGTCACAACTTAGTCATCACAACTTAGTCGTCACAACTTAGTCGTCACAACTTAGTCATCACAACTCAGTCATCACAACTCAGTCATCACAACTCAGTCATCACAACTCATTCATCACAACTCAGTTATCACAACTTAGTCGTCACAACTTAATCATCACAACTTAGTCATCACAACTCAGTTATCACAACTTAGTCATCACAACTTAGTCATCACAACTCCGTTATCACAACTTAGTCGTCACAACTTAGTCATCACAACTTAGTCGTCACAACTTAGTCGTCACAACTTAGTCATCACAACTCAGTCATCACAACTTAGTCATCACAACTCAGTCATCACAACTTAGTCGTCACAACTTAGTTGTCACAACTTAGTCGTCACAACTCAGTCGTCACAACTTAGTTGTCACAACTTAGTCATCACAACTCAGTCATCACAACTTAGTCGTCACAACTTAGTCATCACAACTCAGTCATCACAACTTAGTCGTCACAACTTAGTTGTCACAACTTAGTCATCACAACTTAGTCATCACAACTCAGTCGTCACAACTTAGTCATCACAACTTAGTCATCACAACTCAGTCATCACAACTCAGTTATCACAACTTAGTCGTCACAACTTAATCATCACAACTTAGTCATCACAACTCAGTTATCACAACTTAGTCATCACAACTTAGTCATCACAACTTAGTCATCACAACTCAGTCATCACAACTTAGTCGTCACAACTTAGTTGTCACAACTTAGTCATCACAACTTAGTCGTCACAACTTAGTCATCACAACTTAGTCATCACAACTCAGTCATCACAACTTAGTTGTCACAACTTAGTCATCACAACTTAGTCGTCACAACTTAGTCATCACAACTTAGTCATCACAACTTAGTCGTCACAACTTAGTTGTCACAATTTAGTCATCACAACTTAGTCGTCACAACTTAGTCATCACAACTTAGTCATCACAACTCAGTCATCACAACTTAGTCGTCACAACTTAGTCGTCACAACTTAGTCGTCACAACTTAGTCATCACAACTTAGTCATCACAACTTAGTCGTCACAACTTAGTCATCACAACTTAGTCATCACAACTTAGTCATCTAAATTAAAGAATCCCCGACTTTGCTTAAAAATCTAAATAATTCTGAGAAAAAAGAAAAGAGTTCTTGGGCATACAGTCGATTTCCTTTATCTTTGTTTTTTTAGGAGGAAGAATTTCTTTGTTAAGGTGAACTTGAATCATATGAGAATAAATCTATAAATCTTTAGTCTCACACGTGAGCAATAAACTGTATTTTTATCTCAAATGTTCACAGTATGTTAGCAATATTCATAACTGAATTAAATTCTCTTCTGACTGGGAAGGATATCATGTTTAGAAATAAATATTCATTGTGTAAAATAAATGTTTTTATCCTGATGCTACAGATTTATTGATTTATATATATATATATATATATATATATATATATATATATATATATATATAGTAAGTTATGAACATTTATTTATGGCAATTAAGCTACCCAGAGGCTCCCGCGTTTCATCCCTGAGGGGAATCTTCAGGCTAAAAAAAAAAAAATTTTTTTAAATAAAAAAATAATTTTTTTTCTTTCTTTTAGCCTGAAGATTCCCCCGGGGATGAAACGCGGGAGCCTCTGTGTAGCTTAATTGCCATAAATATATTTTCATAACTTACTACCTAGCTCTACTTACATATCGAGCACTGTTGAAGTAAATACTGAAAACTGATACATAAAAACTTATATCTCCTTGTAAAATGTTATGTGGATACATGAAATAGTAATATATATATATATATATATATATATATATATATATATATATATATATATATATATATACATATTCTTGGTCTTTCTTTGAGTTTATATATCAGATTCATTGCTCTTTCTGCTTCTCGTAAAGTCGGTTCTCTCTATCGCTCCGAACACCTTCTTACACTTGAGGCTATTCTCTATCTCTACAAATCTACAATCAGACCATGTACGGAGTACTGTTGTCATATTTGGGCTTGTGAATCTCTGTCCCATTTGAGGGTTCTTGATAAGGTGAAGAAGCATATCTATAATTTGATTGGCCCCTACCCTTTCTTCTTCTCTGCACCTTCTCTCTCATAGACCTGATGTTGCTAGTCTCAGTCTTTTCTATAAATATTATTATGGCATGTGTTCTTCAGAATTACGTGATCTATTCCCTGCTTCCTTTATTTCAGCTCGTTTGCCTCGTTGGTCTAGTGGTCTCCATCAATTCGCTGTTTTGATACCTTATTGTAATACAGCTTCCTATAAAAGTAGCTGTGTTCCAAGAACCGCAGGCTTGTGGAACTCTCTTCCTGCTGACTGTTTTCCTGCTACCTATAGCCTTGGTCTTTTCAAGACTAAAGCCAATATGCATCTCCTGTCTTTGCGATAATCATCTTTTATTCTTGTTAGCTCCTTACATCAAGTGGCTTCATGCCTTGTCTGGAGCGATTTCCATAAAAAAAAAAAAATTAAATCAGAGTAAGTGATGCTTTTAACTTTTATAACCTCGTAATTTAGGTTAATTATGAATAATAACTTGTAAATGAATGGATGAACTATCAAGAGAGACGTTTAACAGATTTATTAAAACTGAACACAGAATGAATTAATGAGTTAATTGGCCGCTGGATGCGATTGATATATTCACAGTCTGACGCCGTAGTCTTTTGTTTTCTTTCTCTCCGGGCAGACGACCCTTTTTCTAAGGGCGATAACTCTTAACTCCCGAAATGGTTCAAGGGAGGTAATTCCGTTTTCGTAAGGTCTCCTAACAGACCTCTATTTTTACATTAATGACAATCATGATCTCAGCACTCGCGTGGAGCGTGACATGTACGTTCTTATAAACCGTTGCATTTACATTTTTATTCAAACATTTATTTTATCTTTTGGTATTATCTTTTTTAATCAACAGTTCACACATTGGACTCATGCCTGTACTAGATTTTCTGAAAATCTTGAAACATCCTAGCTTATGGTTGAACTCTTTAAAACGTCTTATTCTCCAGTGTGACTCTCGATCAATGATTAATGTTTTACCTGACATGAACGGCTAAAATCTCGTCACGAAGCTGAAAGATTCTTCTAGATAGAGAAGCGGATCAGAAGGATTATCAAAGACATTGGAAATTTGATTTATAGAGAGGAATTGGTAAATTGGGTATCACTAGAATTGTAGAATGCAAAATGCTCAAATTCAGCGTCTCTCAATCTGTTCACCCTCGCATAACCCTTAAAATAACTTAAATGTCTCAAGGAACTGCTGCGCAAAAAAAAAAAAAAAAAATGATATACCATATATTTGTTCACGTGGTAAATATCAAAGTATGTATTTTTGAATAATTGGTTTAAGGAAAAATCAATACATCTTTGTACAAACTGTTTTCGATAATGCTAAATAAAATTAATGCTGTTCGTTTATACTAGTTTATACTAGTTCATCAGGGAGTTTTCATTCACACACACAAAATAAATTATTTACATTTTTAAAAATAAAATTATTGTTAAAATTGAAATGAGATTCCACATTCATTTTATTTATCTATTTATTTATTTATTTTCACATGGTGTCTTTATGGAGATTTCCACCAAGATAAGTAAATAAAATTATTTTGAAATCTAGTTTGTTTTTTTTTAATTTATACGAGGGGCGTTCAATAAGTAATGCCCCTGACCTATTTCCCATAGCAGTAGATTAATGAAACTTGGCACAGTTATTAGTCTTTCTCTACATAGGAACCACCCAGAGTTATGCATTTCCCCCATTGTTTGATGCAACTCTGGACACCGTTTTTGTAGAACACCCCAGGTTGGTCCTCCAACATTGTCGTAACTTCAGAAATCAAGGCTGCATCATCTGGGAAACGCTTTCCTTTCAAAAACAACTTCATGGCAGGGAAGAGATAAAAGTTAGAGGGGGCAAGGTCAGGAGAGTAAGGAGAATGGTAGAGGATTTCATAGCCACACGCCCGTGCTTCTGATCTGGCGACATGCGAGTTGTGGACCGGAGCGTTGTCCTACAGGAGGAGGATACCTTTGCTGATCTTGCCTCGCCTCTTGATTATGATAGCTTCTCTTAATTTCATCAAAAGTGAAGCGTAATAGGCTCCCTTAATTGTGGTACCCTTTGCCAGGAAATCTGTGTTTTACAAGGTCATATGATGGGGCATCATCACCATAAGTTTCTTTCATTTCATAAAAAATCTCCTTTGGTGTGCGTCCTTTCAAATACAAAAACCGGATCGCTGTGTGAAACTCAACTGGCTCCATTTCACACCTCACTCAGTTCAAACTCGTGTAAATCAGAAACGACAATTAGTTCAGAGCTGTTTTTTGTGCAACATAACCCATACAGATATAAATCATTACACATGCAAAATTTCATCTAGATCAGACAAGTGGAAGTGGGTTAGGGGCATTACTTATTGAATGCCCCTCGTACAAATGCAAATCGAACCAAGAAAGTCGTCATTCGTTCTTCTAGACCAGTGGTCCACAACCTTTTTGTTGCCGCGGACCGGTAAGCGTTAGACAATTTTACCGCGGCCCGGGGGTAGATTGTTTACTTGCAACTTACATGTAGCATCGTACCAACAACATAACATGAAAATAAAAGCCTCGAAATAATAATAAATATATCATTAAAAAGTTTACATTAAAAATTTACTTTAAACATTCCTTTCAAAATAAAATACAGGTACACCAGAAAAACGAATATAAAGTGCATGAACATTTTAACATTACTAGAACACCAAGTCAATGAGAACACTAGTGACTAAGCTTACAAAGCGTATGACTAATCTTATGACAAAGCGTACAAACTGAGATAAAGAGCTTTAAAAACTGCGCACATGTATGCAAACTATATTTCTAAACTGTATTTCTTACGCGGCCCGGTACCAATTGGTCTACGGACCGGCACCGGTCCGCGGCCCACCGGTTGGGGACCACTGTTCTAGACGATTTATTATTAATATATTAAAGTGCCATAAGTGTGTCAGACTCTGGGGTCGGCAACACTAGGCAACGACGTCTCATGACTGCTTGCTATCAATGCAGTCCAGTCCAAAAGACTGACATCAGCCAGGTTAGCATGCAGTCATATCGCTTCTTCCGCACTTAAACCACGTCTTCCTTCAATGGCTCCACCCTCGGCCTTTTGGCTAAGATCAAAGGGTAGTATCTGTTCCGATGGATACTGCACGCCTGTCCTGTGCAGTTCTAGGAGGTCCACCCTCCCAGGCTTCGCCTCCCCTCTTTGGGGAGGAGTAAGTTTATTGCTTACTGTCTGAGGCGCCCCTACCGGGGAATGCCGACGGGGCTGCCCAGGCAATTTTTAAATGGCCAGAGTGCTCACCTCTCGAGCGCTGGCTATTAACCCCATTTGCTCGACCCGATCTTGGGTCACATCTTACTTGTGGGAGTAAGATAAAACTGGCCTTGTGCCTAACTCCGCGAGGAGTAAATAAACACCCTTTCTTCTTCTTCTTCTTAGATAGGACACCATGATCTCTCATGTCCAGGATATCCAAACGCATTATGGAGTTTATGCAAGAAGTAGCACACTGTACATCGCCGAATCACTTGAGACGCTGCATGCGCAAGGCACCGGTAATCTCAACAATATCAAGGTTTTTGATGAAACATAATTGATGAGATCTTTTATTACATTTCGCAGCCGCGCGCCCACCTGATCATGGCCGATCGGAATAGTTTATTGTTTTTTTTTTAACTGAGTTCACTGCAGACATAAGAGGCTACTGAGAATTAGGGTTACATTTAAGGGGATAATCCTGAATTGGGAGCTGTGCAGCTAGATGTTTGTTGACATTAGTTTTAAATTTCTGCATGTAGGTACAGTCGGGGAAACAGTGAGCAGGGAATGAGTTCCAAAGGTCGGCAGCACGAGGAAAGAAGCTATTGGAGTAGAAGGCTCTCCGGCATCTGGGGACATCCACAGTGAATGGATGGGATTTAGCTGATTGTCGAGTTGGTCGAGTGTATTTACATCTAGGGGGCACAAGAGCAGCAAGTTCATCGGAGCACATTCAATTGAAGTACTTGTAAAACAAGTACAAGGATGCTACCTTGCAGCGATGGGACAAAGACTGGAGCTTAATGGATAGTGAGAGACGTATTAGATTAGACCTTGTCTAAGAGGGAGAGACGAGTGGATGGATGCACCAGCTCAAATTAAAGATCATGTCTTATATATTCAATTATTTTGAACAAAAATTAAAATAATCTTAAACAAAAAACAACTTATTTTCATTTTGTTTAAGAAACTTTTTATACAAACATATTTGATTTATTTAAAAGAAAAAAAAACGTATGTTGATTGAATAAGATTTTATTCTCTAAATAATACATTTTATTAAAGAATTGTCCAAAGAGTACATTTAATAAGTTCATTCTTCAAAGTAGAATTGTCTAAAAAGTACATTTTATAATTGTATTCTTCAAAGTAGACTTGTCTAAAAAGTACATTTTATGAGTTTATTCTTCAAAGTAGAATTGGCTAAAAAGTACATTTTATAAGTTTATTCTTCACATCATAATTGTCAAAAAACTATATTTCATGAGTTTATTCTACAAAGTAGAATCGTCCAAAAAGTTCATTTTATAAGTTTATACTTCAAACTAGAATTGTCTAAAAACTACATTTTATAAGTTTATTCTAACGAAGTGAAATGGTTTAAAAAGTACATTTTATAAGTTTATTCTTCAAAGTAGAATTGTCCCAAAAGTACATTTTTTAAAGTTTATTCTTCCAAGTAGAATTGTCTAAAAAGCAGTTTTTATAAGTTTATTCTTACAAAGTAGACTTGTCTAAAAAGTACATTTTATAAGTTTATTCTTCAAAGTGGAATTGGCTAATGAGTACATTATATAAGTTTATTCTACAAAATAAATTTGTCTAAAAAGTATATTTATACGTTTATTCTTCAAAGTACAATTGTTTAAACAGTACATTGTATAAGTTTATTCTTCAAAGTAGAATTGTCTAAAAAGTACATTTTATAAGTTTATTCTTTATAGTAGAAGTGTCTAAAAACTACATTTCATTAGTAGATTCTTACAAAGTAGAATGGTCTATGAAGTACATGATATAAGTTTATTCTTCAAAGTAGAATTGTTTAAACAGTACATTGTATAAGTTTATTCTTCAAAATAGAATTCTCTAAAAAGTACATTTTAGAAGTTTATTCTTCAAAGTAGAATTGTCTAAAAAGTACATTTTATAAGTTCATTCTTCAAAAAATTGTCTAAAAAGTACATTTTATAAGTTTATTCTTCAAAGTAGAATTGTCTAAAAAGTACATTTTATAAGTTTATTCTTCAAATCATAATTGTCAAAAAACTATATTTCATGAGTTTATTCTATAAAGTAGAATTGTCCAAAAAGTTCATTTTATAAGTTTATACTTCAAACTAGAATTGTCTAAAAACTACATTTTATAAGTTTATTCTAACGAAGTGAAATGGTTTAAAAAGTACATTTTATAAGTTTATTCTTCAAAGTAAAATTGTCTAAAAAGTACATTTTTTAAAGTTTATTCTTCTAAGTAGAATTGTCTAAAAAGTACATTTTATAAGTTTATTCTTCAAAGTGGAATTGGCTAATGAGTACATTATATAAGTTTATTCTACAAAATAAATTTGTCTAAAAAGTATATTTATACAGTTATTAAAGTACAATTGTTTAAAAAAAACATTTTATAAGTTTATTCTTCAAAGTAGAATTGTCTAAAAGGCAGTTTTTATAAGTTTATTCTTCAAAGTAGAATTGTCTAAAACTACATTTCATAAGTTGATTCTTACAAAGTAGAATGGTCTATGAATTACATGATATATGTTTATTCTTCAAAGTACAATTGTTTAAACAGTACATTGTATAAGTTTATTCTTCAAAATAGAATTGTCTAAAAAGTACATTTCATAAGTTTATTCTTATAAAGTTGAATTGTCTAAAAAGTACATTTTATAAGTTTATTCTTACAAGTAGAATTGTTAAAAACTACATTTTATAAGTTGATACTTATTAAGTAGAATGGTCTAAACAGTATATTTTATAAGTTTATTCTTTGAAGCAGAATAGTTTACAACAACATTTTATAAGTTTATTCTTACAAAGTAGAATTGTCTAAACAGTATATTTTATGAGTTTATTCTTTGAAGCAGAATAGTTAACAACAACATTTTATAAGTTTATTCTTTGAAGCAGAATAGTCTAATGAGTACATTATATTCATACGTTTATTCTTGAATATAGATTTGTCCAAAAAGTACATTTCATAAGTTGATTCTTACAAAGTATACATTTTATAAGTTTATTCTTCAAAGTAGAATTGGCTAAAAAGTACATTTTATAAGTTTATTCTTCAAATCATAATTGTCAAAAAACTATATTTCATGAGTTTATTCTATAAAGTAGAATTGTCCAAAAAGTTCATTTTATAAGTTTATACTTCAAACTAGAATTGTCTAAAACAGTACATTTTATGCGTTTATTCTTCAAAGTAGAATTGTCTAAAAAAGAACATTTTATAAGTTTATTCTTCAAAGTAGAATTGTCTAAAAAAGTACATGATATAAGTTTATTCTTTAAAGTAGAATTGTTTAAAAAGTACATTTTATAAGTTTATTCTTTAAAGTAGAATTGTCTAAAATTTACATTTTTTGAGTTTATTCTTACAAAGTAGAATTGTCCAAAAAGTACATTTTATAAGTTAATTTTTCAAAGTAGAATTGTTTAAAAAGTACATTGTATAAGTTTATTCTTCAAAGTAGAATTGTCCCAAAAGTACATTTTATAATTGTATTCTTCAAAGTAGAATTTCTAAAAAGTACATTTTATAAGTTTATTCTTCAAAGTAGAATTGTCTAAAAAGTGCATTTTATAAGTTTATTCTTCAAAGTAGAATTGTTTAAAAGTACATTTTATAAGTTTATTATTCAAAGTAGAATTGTCTAAAAAGTGCATTTTATAAGTTTATTCTTCAAAGTAGAATTGTTTAAAAGTACATTTTATAAGTGTATTCTTCAAAGTAGAATTGTCTAAAAAGTACATTTTATAATTGTATTCTTCAAAGTCGAAGTGTCTAAAAAGTACATTTTATAAGTTTATTCTTCAAAGTAGAATTGTCTAAAAAGTGCATTTTATAAGTTTATTCTTCAAAGTGGAATTGCCTAAAAAGTACATTTTATAAGTTTATTTTTCAAAGTAGAATTGTCTAAATAGTGCATTTTATAAGTTTATTATTCAAAGTCGAATTGGCTAAAAAGTGCATTTTATAAGTTTATTTTTCAAAGTGGAATTGTCTAAAAAGTGCATTTTATAAGTTTATTCTTCAAAGTGGAATTGTCTAAAAAGTACATTTTATAAGTTTATTCTTCAAAGTAGAATTGTTTAAAAGTACATTTTATAAGTGTATTCTTCAAAGTAGAATTGTCTAAAAAGTACATTTTATAATTGTATTCTTCAAAGTGAAATTGTCTAAAAAGTACATTTTATAAGTTTATTATTCATAGTAGAATTGGGTAAAAAGTACATTTTATAAGTTTATTCTTCAAAGTGGAATTGTCTAAAAAGTGCATTTTATAAGTTTATTGTCCAAAGTGGAATTGTCTAAAAAGTATATTGTATAAGTTTATTCTTCAAAGTGGGAATGTCTAAAAACTACGTTTCATAAGTTTATTCTTACAAACTAAAATTGTCTATAAGGTACATTTTATGAGTTTATTCTTCAAAGTAGAATTGTCTAAAAAGTATATTTTTAAGTTTATTATTCAAAGTAGAATTGTCTAAAAAGTGGATTTCATAAGTTTATTCTTCAAAGTATAATTGTCTGAAAAATATATTTTATAAGTTTATTCTTCAGAGTGGAATTGTCTAAAAAGTACATTTTATAAGTTTATTTTTCAAAGTAGAATTGTCTAAATAGTGCATTTTATAAGTTTATTATTCAAAGTCGTATTGGCTAAAAAGTGCATTTTATAAGTTTATTTTTCAAAGTGGAATTGTCTAAAAAGTGCATTTTATAAGTTTATTCTTCAAAGTGGAATTGTCTAAAAAGTACATTTTATAAGTTTATTCTTCAAAGTAGAATTGTTTAAAAGTACATTTTATAAGTGTATTCTTCGAAGTAGAATTGTCTAAAAAGTACATATTATAATTGTATTCTTCAAAGTGGAATTGTCTAAAAAGTACATTTTATAAGTTTATTATTCATAGTAGAATTGGGTAAAAAGTACA
The DNA here is from genome assembly GCA_963556195.1 of Sepiola atlantica. Classification (NCBI taxonomy): domain Eukaryota; kingdom Metazoa; phylum Mollusca; class Cephalopoda; order Sepiida; family Sepiolidae; genus Sepiola; species Sepiola atlantica. Next base: position 65,571,297 of record OY744543.1, on the reverse strand, counting down.
TTTTATAAGTTTATTCTTCAAAGTGGAATTGTCTAAAAAGTGCATTTTATAAGTTTATTCTCCAAAGTGGAATTGTCTAAAAAGTATATTGTATAAGTTTATTCTTCAAAGTAGGAATGTCTAAAAACTACGTTTCATAAGTTTATTCTTACAAACTAAAATTGTCTATAAGGTACATTTTATGAGTTTATTCTTCAAAGTAGAATTGTCTAAAAAATACATTTTATAAGTTTATTCTTCAAAGTAGAATTGTCTAAAAAGTTGATTTCATAAGTTTATTCTTCAAAGTATGATTGTCTGAAAAGTATATTTTATAAGTTTATTCTTCAAAGTAGAATTGTCTAAAAAGTATATTTTATAAGTTTATTATTCAAAGTAGAATTGGCTAAAAAGTACATTTTATAAGTGTATTCTTCAATGTAGAATTGTCTAAAAAGTACATTTTATAAGTGTATTATTCAAAGTAGAATTGTCTAAAAAGTCTATTTCATAAGTTTATTCTTCAAAGTAGAATTGTCTAAAAAATACATTTTACTAGTTTATTCTTCAAAGTAGAATTGTCTAAAATGTCCATTTCATAAATTTATTCTTCAAAGTAGAATTGTCTAAAAAGTATATTTTTAAGTTTATTATTCAAAATAGAATTGTTTAAAAAGTACATTTCATAAGTTTATTCTTCAAAGTAGCATTGTCTAAAAAATACATGTTATAAGTTTATTCTTCAAAGTAGAATTGTCTAAAAACTACATTTGATCCGATAAGTTTATTCTTACAAAGTATAATTTTCCAAAAAGTACATTTTTATAAGGTTATTCTTCAAGTAGAATTGTCTAAAAAGTGGATTTCATAAGTGTATTCTTCATAGTAGAATTGTCTAAAAAGTATATTTTATAACTTTATTTATCAAAGTATAATTGTCTGAAAAGTATATTTTTTAAGTTTATTCTTCAAAGTAGAATTTCTCAAAAGAACATTTTACCAGTTTATTATTCAAAGTAGGATTGTCTAAAAAGTACATTTTATAATTGTATTCTTCAAAGTAGAATTATCTAAAAAGTACATCTAAGTGTTCAATTTAGATTCTCCCCTACTTCTCAAACGTGGAGTTCGTAAAGCAATGAAGAAGACTTAATTTTCCTCTCCCCAATTGATCACTTAGCTATATTATAGTTTACCTTCATTGGGGTCTTTTTTGAATTTAGATTCCAGAACAAGAATTCATCTAGTTTGGTGGAGTATCCAGCTACGTGCTGTTACTTGAGCTAACACCACTAGGAGCAAGTGCACCATTCCCCGTATCATTCAGTGTATAGCCGTGTCGATAGCATCTTATTTGGGCTTTGAATACTATTTGAATATTTGGTCAGAGTTTACTTATAGGGTGAAGTATCCTGTGTGTATGCGCGTGTGTGTGTCTAAATTCTAAAATCAAAATAAATTGATTAATAATAATTTATTTCAAATAGTTGATTTAAAGGAAGAATTTAAAAGGAATTTGGAAGCATTTAAACTTTCAAATATAAAGTCATTTCTGTCGTTAAAATTATTAGAAAATCCTCATTAATTGAAAGCATGGCAATACCTTTATAAATAGAGGTTAAAACAATATTAACATAACAAAATTAGTTATAGTTTTATAATAATGTTGTTCAAGTAATAATTTAATAACCAAACAACGTTGTAAGAATAAAATCAAAGCTTCAAAACCCCTTTAAAAAGTTAAAAATAATAATTTGGTAAAAAAAAAAAATATCGAAAGTATTTATCGGATTTAAATTTCAACATTGTGTAAGACGTTGGATCAATTTTATTACAAAACCAATTATTTTTTTAAATTATTTTTTTTTTTTGCGTTGAATTATCTTTCCAATAATGTAAATATTTTCTTAGGAGAAATAAATTCAGAATAAAGGAAAAGGAGGGGGGGGAGAAGGGGCAATAAGCGAAACAAAAAGGAAAGTAAAAAAGACTCCCGGACAACGTCGGGTTGTCATAGTTAACTTTGGTAAATTATAAAGCGGGAAAGCAAATTTGAAAGAGTGTGATTTCTTTTAAAAAATATCATCACCCGATGATTTTCTTGGTAAACAACGAATAATATCTTACATGTTACGTGTAGATATTATTAGTTGAAAGTTTGAAACTCTTCAGCCGAACGTTTGGTAGAAAGAGAAAGGAGAGAGATAAACTGTTTGGGTGGGTGTGGGGGGGGGGGGCTATTGATTTACAAAAAAAAGAGTCGAGAATGTCGAAAAGGTGAACTTTGGCGAATGAATGAATGGTAAATAAATATTCCTTTATTCGCCATTTCTTTGTGTTTCTCTCCAGAGAGAGAGAAAGAAAAAGACAAAAATCAGATTAAAGATCCTCCGAGTGGTTAAATCATCTGACAGCAGTTACTGTTGTTACTGTAGCCTTCTTCTTACAGTTGCGTGTTTTTCTTCTTAGTTTTGTCCACTCTTACCCCTTCCCCCACCCCACCCTTATTCCACCCGTTATAACTCTTCTTTTTTTTTTATTCTTGTGTTGTTTGCATTACACCGATGTGGAAATGAGTGGTGTTGCCATTCTCCCACCACGGATTTCTCCGCCTACCGTTTCTTTTTGTTGTTTATTTGAATGCTATCACCATCTTTCATGGATTGACTCTCTCTCTCTTTCTTTCCCCCTCTCTCTATATATATATCTCACCCCCCCCTCTCTCTCTCTCTCTCTCTCTCTCTCTCACCCCTCTCTCTCTCTCACCCTCTCTCTGGCACCTTCTCCTCTCTCTCTCTCTCTCTTTCCCTCTCTCTCTCTCTCTCTCTCTCTCTCTCTCTCTCTCTCTCTATATATATATATATATATATATATATATATATATATATATATATGTGTGTGTGTGTGTGTCTGTGTGTATAATTGTTCTAAAGGTAGGTAGAGAGAGAGAGAGGAAAAATGTTTTTGTTTGTTTACTTTTATGTACGTATAACATTAATAAAAAATAATAAATATATAAAGATATATATAACTATATGATCCATCTATCTTTCTCTCTCTGCCTCTTTCTCCCTATTTCGCTTTCTCTCTCTCTCTCTCATTCCTCTCTTCTATCTATCTTGCTCTCTCTCTCTTTTTTCTCCCCTTCTCTCTCTCTCTCTCTCTCTCTACCAACCTACCTATCTATCTCCTTTTGTTATCTATCTATCTATCTATCTATCTATCTATCTCCCTCTTTTCCCCTATCTCCTTTCTCTCTCTCTCTCTTTCTCTCTCTCTCTCTCTATCTATTTATCTACCAACCTACCTATCTATCTCCTTCTTTATCTATCTATCTATCTATCTCTTTCCCTCTCTCTCTCTCTTTCACCCTCTCTCTCTCTTTCACTCTATCTCTTTCACCCCCTCCCACTTCTCCTCTTGTCTTACTCCCTCATCTTCACTAATCATTCAAAACTAGAATTGCATCTTTGTTTCTCGCCTCCCACCTCCTCTGTTGTGACTGCTAACTTTGCCAGTGAAAGCGATTGCCGCTGCCTAACTGCCGTGTTTTCTTCTCAACTCAATTCTATCCCTCAGAACCCCGCAGAACCATCAACAGCTGATACGGATGCTAACAACAGTGCAATTAAGAAAGACAATGATATCGACATTGACCTAACTGACCCAGAGGTCAGTGCTGCTGCTACAAAAATACAAGCAAATTTCCGTGGTCATCACATTAGGCAAAAACTTAAAGACACACCTCAGGTAGGCTATGCCAGGTGTTTTTCTTCACTTTCAACCTGATGTAAAATCTAACCTTTTTTTTCTTTTTTTTTTTTCATTTGTAGTTTTTATTCCTTTGGTTTCTATTTCAACGTCTGCTTTCATTGGAAAAGAAATGTTTGTTTTGTTCTTTGAGTAAAATTATCAGTTTTAGATGTGTAAAAAAAAAAAAAAAAAAAAAAAAAATCAAAGTTTTTTGCAAAGAAAGAAGTAAAGAATTTGAAGCGGATTCTATGAAGCATTCTTGGAGAAAAACAAAATATATCTAAATGTTATTTTGTGAACGTTTTTAAGTTGCAAATATATATATATATATATATATGGGAAATGAAAAAGGAAGAACCAAAAAGATGTTTTTTTTTATGTAGTCATCAACGTTTCGTCTTTATTTATAAGACTTCCTCAGGATGATAATTTTAAGAAAAATGTCATACAAGTACATGGAAATATTGGGTTGACATGATTCTTCTCATTAACCCATCATCTCAACCCAATATTTTCATGTACTTGTATGACATTTTTCTTAAAATTATCATCCTGAGGAAGTCTTAAAAATAAAGACGAAACGTTGATGAATACATAAAAAAAACATCTTTTTGGTTTTTTTCTTTTCAATTCCCATTACGTTGGATTACCTTCATCCTTCCTTTCTCATATATATATATATATATATATATATATATATATATATATATATATATATATATTCCTTCACTTAATAATAATCTTTCCAAAAATGTAAATATTTTATTACAAAAAATTAATTAAGAGAAAAGGAAAGATGTGGGGGGGGGGGGCAATGAGATAGACAAGAATGAAAGTAAAAATACTCCCAGACAACGCCGGGTCGTTAAAGGAAGCTTTATAAAAAATGGCAAGTGAAAAAACAGGAAGCAAGTTTGAAAGAGTGTGATTTCTTTTTAGACTGGATGTAAAAAGAGCATACCATCCACGGGAAGAAAGAGTTCGAAGCGAATCCATTGCAGCTATAAGTATTCTTTGATAAAGCGTATCTAAATGTTATTTTTTTTAAAAAACTTTTTAGGTGGTAAAAGTTTTAAATACTTGAATTTTATGATAGTTTTAAGTTGGGTTTTTTTTTTCGTTTTTCTTTTTTTTTCATCGATATTTGGCTTCAAAATTCTATTTTATAAAATTCTTACCAGTTTAAATGTACTTTCTTTCCTGTTGAATTTAAAAAGTTAAAATAAAATTCATAGATTCGGGAAAATTAATTTCTGTATTATTCGAACTACTTGTCTCATCTTGGATGTTATTCTCACAACGTTTCGGCCGATGTAACCTCCGACCTTTTTCGAACACAGGAATGTTTATTTCGAACAAGGGAATCTATATATAATTTCAAACAGAACCCTTTATTTAACCCACGAGATTGTTCTCGTTCCGTCAGCCATGACTAGAGGTAGAAGTCTTAAGTAATTCTTAATTGTATTCTTAGTATCGTCTGCACTGAATATCGAACTTTCAACCTCTAGAAGACTGTCATCTAGAACTGATTATTACTTAGCACTTTTATCTGTTGCGCCACAGGGCCATGTGGACAATAGTTCGAATAATACAAATAATAAAAATTATCAATCCTCATCAAAAAAAAAAAAATCGAAATAAAATGATTTCTGTTTAAAATTAATTCAACTTCATTTTGTAATACTTACAGGAACTCATAGCAATAAAAAAATATATTATTTTCCAAATTTATGTATAACTAAACGTCATTGTTAATTTGCGTGAAAGTTTTATTCTTATTTTTTAAATTCAGAAAATGATTCCATTGAATCATTTGCCATTATCGATTTCTTGAGCATATGAAGTGATTCTGAGATACAAAACAAGTAACATTAGCTCAAACAATGACATTTTCTATCCTTTATAACAAAAGTTTATCTCGTATAATTTACAAAATGCATCAAATATATACAAGCTACAATTAACATTAGATTTGTTATGAAGCTAATAATATCTACTTAGATGACAGTGTTCATACCATCACAATAACCTACATTAATAAATGCCATTAAAACATATCATAAGTAAAATTGATTTATAAGAACACCTCATGAATCTAAAACAAAGAAAAGTAATTGATTGCAAAGTCTATATATGTTGTGTCATTTCTTATTATTATCTTAAAGGTGGTTAATAGTAAGTATATTTGTTGCAGATAAGTAACGAGAAAAAAAAATGGTTTAATATCATCTTGTTTTCGAAGAAGGAAAGTATCTCCACCCGATCCGTTTGAAGTTTTAGATTATGTGTGATTCTCTGTCGACTGTCGTAAAAATAGATTCATCTAAGAAACCATCTTTTTTTCTTATTTTATCAAAATGTCATTAAATCTTTTTCTTTTCTTTTTTTTGTTATAAACTTGACGCAAAAAGAAACAAAAAACAACCCTCTTCTCTTCCAGACAAAATCCAAACTCTTAATGGAAGTAAACACAAACATTCCGTCATCATAAACTATTCACAGTGCTATAAACACTTCTTTCATACGCCAAACACTTGCTATTATTGATGCGAAAGTCTACAAGAAATTTGCCATTATCGATTAGGCACGTTCAGCACATGGAGTGATTCTTAGACGCAAACAGGTAATGGCTTCATCATTCGGTACAGGTTAATATTTGTTCAAGGAATGACAATTTCGATCTTGTATAGACGTCTTTCCTTCTCTCAATTTCGGTTTTATATACGCAGAATGAATGCTGACAACGTGAATGATTTCAGATGCCTCAACTCGCATCTTTCCTTTCGCTTCAATAAGACTTGCTAGAAGTGATTCTTACGGAAACAGCATTTTATAAAGAAATTACTAATTTAGTTTTTCTAATATTATTTAGTATTTTGTCGGTAACTACATTATTTAATATCAACTATGTTCAGTTTTATATGTACACACCTGTACACATATTTAAAAAAAAATTATATATATATATATATACATATATATATATATATATACATATATATATATATATATATATATATATATACATATATATATATATATATATGTTATGCTCTTATATTTTATTTTTCTTAATAATCGAGCACTCTGCTGGGATTCTCTCCCACTAACCTTACACACACACACACACACACATATATATATATATATATATATATATATATATATATATGAAGCAATCCAACAAAAGATACAAGCGTCAACTAATATCTTATAATTAGTGAAACATCCGGATAAAAAAACTGAAGCTCAATATACTGGATAGAGCATTAATATTATAATATAAAATGAAGTAATAAAATAAGGTGTCAATCAAATTTTATTAGAATTCAAAGTTCATGCAAAATATCCTTAAGTCCTTAGCTCATGAGTTTTAACTCATGAGCTAAGGACTTAAGGATGCTTTGCATGAACTTTGAATTCTAATAAAATTTGATTGACACCTTATTTTATTACTTCATTTTATATTATAATATATATATATATATATATATATATATATATATATATATATATATATATATATATATATATATATAAAGTGCTCATTATCAAATAGAACTTTTATATATGATTATTTTTATTTATTTTTATTATTTTTATTTATATTTACACAGACATGTACAAAATCTGCGACACTGGCATGTCGATGTTATCAATCAACAGCTATTATAAACTGAGATCTCATCAGGCAGAGTTAGAATCCGATCTGGAAATATGATCTAAGGTTAAGATCGGATTCTAACTCTGCCTGATGAGATCTCAGTTTATAATAGCTGTTGATCGATAACATCGACATGCCAGTGTCGCAGATTTTGTACATGTCTGTGTAAATAAAAATAATCATATATATATATATATACATATATATATATATATATATATATATATATATATATATATATATATATTGTATTGTTGCATGTATAAATGACGAAAAGCTTTTTTTGTTATATATATATAAATAAATATATATATTGTTTTTTTTATGTATAAAGCTTATATATATATATATATATATATATATATATTCAACATTAATAATATAATGAAAGCCCCCAAAAAACAATTTATATAAACCATCTACAAGAAACACCATCCACAGAAACAACACCTACTCCCTACTGCTAACAATACAGAAGCATTTCCCTCTTATGTATTCCTACTGACATACGACATCCAAGGAGTCTAAATCCTTACTAACTAAATATCTCTCTCTCGACACATATATATATATATATATATATATATATATATATATATATATATATATATATGAAGCAATCCAACAAAAGATATAAGCGTCAACTAATATCTTATAATTAGTGAAACATCCGGATAAAAAACTGAAGCTCAATATACTGGATAGAGCATTAATATTATAATATAAAATGAAGTAATAAAATAAGGTGTCAATCAAATTTTATTAGAATTCAAAGTTCATGCAAAGCATCCTTAAGTCCTTAAGGATGCTTTGCATGAACTTTGAATTCTAATAAAATTTGATTGACACCTTATTTTATTACTTCATTTTATATTATATTATAATATATATATATATATATATATATATATATATATATATATATATATATATATATATGTGTGTGTGTGTGTGTGTTTCAGTATTTACTTCAAGAGTGTTCAATACGTGAGCAGAGCTTAGTAGTAGTAGTAGGAAAATGTACTTATGGCAAGTAAGTTACCTAGAAACGTTTGTGTTTCATTTCCGAGGATAATCATCAGGCTCGCTGCAATTAGCCTGATGATTTTCCTTGGGAATTAAACACAAACATTTCTGCGTAGCTTACTCGCCATAAGCATATTTTCATACTACTATATATATATATAATCCAAATTAATATCTCAAAATATTTTGGGAAAGGGAATTTTTTGTGAATGGTGACACAAATGCAGTCATGTTTCAATCGTAGATTTCGTCTAGCTATTAATCAAAACCTTATTGTATTTGTGTAACTATTCACCATATTTTTTATCATTTATTTCGTATAAATGTTATGTATGCAAACATTTTTTGGCTACGTATGTGCATACATTTTTCAACTACAGCCTTAATAGACCCAGCTTCTTCAGGCCAATGCACTTTAGCAACTTGGCCTGATAAAGCTTATTCATATATTATTATTATTATTATTATTATTATTTGTACTCACTAGGAGTTCTCACACAGATCATCGTCAGTGATTGCTCACCGACAACAACCAGTGGTATTTCCTGGAGTCTGAGTGACAACAAGTCTCCCCAGACTTCCAGTGTTCTTCACCACTTTTCGATAAGGATGCGGTATCGCAACAGTCTCTTACCATTGATTTCTCGCTGGTAAGGACAATTGGTCGTCTCTGGGATTTGGGTGGCAACAAGCCTCCCCAAGGTCTCAACACTCTCTGCACTTTTCCAGTGGAGGTCTGGTTTGTGCTGTCCCTCCTCGACCCTCTACAAATATGTTGTCTGGTGTCAGCCTAGGCCGGCACCAGTTAAAATAAATAAATTAAAAAAACAAATTTAAAAAATAAAAATTTATTATTATTGTTATTATTATTATTATTATTATTATTATTATTATTATTATTATTATTATTATTAAATGGCATGTTGTTCATTGACACATATACTCCTTTTAATTAACTTTCAAATTATAATCAAACAAAAAATAACCACACAATTTTAATAAAATTGCTAAAAAAATAATCTGCTTGTTTAGAAAAATCAAAACATTTTTGTTGATTTGATAAGTTTCCAAAATCTCCCGCGTGAATCCATGTCTGCATTAGAATCTAAAGCAGGGGAAATATTGAAGCAAAGTTATTTCTGTTCTCAAGATAATTTTTGCTAACTCCTAACAAAAATAGACTCTAAAAGCGATGCATGTTATTTTCCTTTATTGTTTGTACAAAATTCTAGCTTGACCCTTTTTATTAACCAGATTCAAACTATAATTAAACATGCTTTACTAAAAAGAAAGAAAAGAAAATGAATGAATGGAGAGTCTGTCTTTTGTAAACAAATTGCTGCCAGTTTCTGCTTCGCAAATAATGTGAAATCATTTTTCAGCCAATGAAATCGAGGGATGGGTTTCCTTCCGACGAAGAGCAATTACTTAATGCACGGCCAAATCCCCAAAGCCGAAAGCGAAAGGAGACGCAGAATGCGAAGAATATCAGTGCACCATCCTTCTCTTATTCTCACTTAATACACATCAATTCTTGTAGAACTAGCTGTGCATATCCAACGTTGCCCGGGACTCGTTTTACTTTCATTTTTGTGTTCCACATCTTTATCTTTTAACTAGGCTGTTTGATTTTTTGGTGCTGATATATATATCAAAATTGTCGTCTGGTACCATTCGGCTCGTCAACACTCGGGCGTTTGCGTAGGACAGCCGAACGCTTCCGAGTCGAACCTCACGAAAACTGGTTCAGGATCAATATCAGTACCGATTTTTTTACCAAGTAATTTTTAATAGGATTTTTGGTGCTTCTGTAGTTTCACAATGACATAAAAAAAAAATTTTTAATGTATAAACTTTGTTATGTACTTACGTGTTAGCTAAAAATAAAACTGTACAGAAAAAATTACGCAAATTCATCCAGTATTTATTAAATTATAAGAAAAAGAAGAAAAAAAAAACAATCTTACGTATTGGTAGACAATTTAGCTTACTAAGTAAGCAAGGGAGATAACTTTCGGAAAAACTCAAAATATTAGAATAGACATATAGATAAAATCGTTTTTTATTTTTTATTTAATAAATACTGGATGAATTTGCGTATTTTTTGGTGTACAGTCAGCTACTACGTAAGTACATAACAAAGTTTATACATTTCTTTAGCTATTTTTTTTAAAAAAAGAGAGGCCTAACATGTCATTGTGAAACTACAGACGCACCGGATTTCTAAAGTTAAATTCAATGATTACGGTTTCGTTTGGTCATTAAACAATGAATTGAACCAAGTAATTCTATTAAAGTAAGATTGTTTTCAAAAGTGTCAATCTCTTAAGTGAAAGATTGACACTTTTGAAAAGCTATTAAGATTTGCTAATGAAATGATTTTCTATTCGACAGCTTAAATGCTTCGAAATTGCTTTCAAATTTTCGAAGGGTCACAAAGTAATTCATTTATTTATTTATTTTTTTATTTTTTGCAATTTTTAACAAAACATTAAAATGTTTGACTTATTTTGAAGAAACAGAAATGCATTCTGGTGGATTAAATTTCATAATTAATTTTTAATAGTTTATTTTTTGGCACTTTATGCTATTTTATTTTTTAATTAGAATAAATAATCAATTAAATAAAAAAAATAAAAAAAATAATAATGTGTAAATCGCATAAAGGCGAGAAACACACAGACAACAACACACGTGAAATTGTCTTATAATGTTATTGATATATACAGATGTAATCTTCTAATTGACAGAATGTCCAAACAGCATGTGGAAAATGAAAAGAAATAATTATAAATCTTAAGTAGTCTTATGTCAGCCTGACCGATTTCAATTTCTACAGTCATTATTATTTTTTTTTTTTTTTTACTAATTTTCCCTCAAATCAATCGATTCACATCCGGTGAGTAAAATGAAAATGTTTAAAAAAAAAAAAAAGAAGAAAAGCTTTTTGAATTCATAAGAGTTTCAAATTTAAATCAGTCGTGAAGGATGCATTTCAACTTTAAATGTTAAAAATTGATGCGTGCTACTTGTTCTTATTGCTCAGCCGTTTCTTTTTTAAAAATATTGATGAGAAAATTTCTCTGCGATTGTGCGTTCACATTGCCATGCAAGACAAGTGTATTATTCGTTTAAATAGGCCAACTTTGGGGTTGGGGTGTGTGGGGGCTTTTTGAATTTAGATACATTTTGATAACAAAAAATAGATTTTCTTTTTTTTTTTTTTCATTTTAAATTTTAGTTATTACACGATATTACAGGGTGACTCCTAAAAATATCACCTATGGAATCGTTAATAAAATTTCAACTCCTTTATGCAAAAGCCCAAAAAATATGGGATGTTATGATCCGGTGAGTGTTAAGCCCATTCTAGATTACATCTACTGATGAGACCATCATCAAAGTAGCCCCCCCCCTCCGATATCATTGATCATAAAACAAAGACTGTTGAACATTTATGACTGAAACTTGGTGGACATGTTAGACATATAGTGAAGTTTATTTGTACCAAATATGGTTGAATTCACTCACTCACTTACTCAATCACTATCCAGGCGGTGAGGCCTCCATTTGAGAGCTGTGGGGAATGTGGAGTTGCCCCTTGGTTGCCATTGCTCCCAGGTCCACTCTGGCCCAGAGTGGTAGTACCTGTAAGGGCCCCATCTATGGGTCAAATAGAACCTACTGGTGCTACCAAATCAGTCTGTCTGAAGTTATTGACTTCCTGACTTAAAATACACCAAACATTGATGTTTTATTGTTGTTTTTTTTCTTTGCAAAACTCAATCATGTTCTGCAAAATCCAAAACAAAAAACAATTTCCCTACCTCCCGTCTTCTTCCCTCTCCCCTCTTCCCCCCCCCCTTTGACTCAACCAAACACCATGAATAAATACTTAAACATATAAAGAACTTGAAGCATAAAAACCTTCACCAAAATGACAGGATTCAGCATTAAATGACCTGAAAAAGGTTGATATGCCGTGAAACAAAAACAACCAAACCAAAAACCATGATTAAATATTTGAAGATATAAAGAACTTGAAGCATAAAAACCTTCACCAAAATGACCAGATTCGGCATTAAATAACCTGAAAAGGGTTGATATGCCGTAAAAAAAAAAACAACCAACCACTATCCAGGTTTATGGTCTATGTTCCCTTTGACAAGAGGTTCGACATTGTCTGGCTGTCCTTATGCTAAGTCTCCAGTGATCACGATTGTGGGGATTGACTGTGCCCTCCATTTGCCACTGTTTACAGTCTTGCCTGATGGTTTCTTTCCATGTCCGCTTAGGGCGCCCAGCTTCTTTTTGTTGTCCAGTCTTAGGTCTCTGCAAGTGCTGATATACCCCTTTCTTCTTTTAACATGCCTGTCTTCACTGATTCGGGCATGTTGAAAGAAGCAAAGGGTATACCGGGGGCCACTTTGGTGATGGTCTCATCAGTAGGAGTAATGATCTTGGATGGGATTTACACTCACCGGATCATAACACCCCATTTGTTATTTGTAGGGTTATCTCAAAGATAATGTCTATCAAAATAATCCTCAGATTATTCTAGAACTAAAAAGGGCCATCACAGCCCGAATCACGGCCGTACGAAGAGAAGAATTTGTCCGAGTTGTTGACAATTCTGCACGTTGTATCCGGGTGCATATTCAGAATAACATCTTCTATTAATGAGGCAATGACCAAAGTGTCTCTCATAGTATTGTATGGTGATAAAACAAAGACTGTTGGAGATTCATAAGTGAAACTTGGTGGACAAGTCAGGCATAGACTTAAGTTTATTTGTACCAAATATGGTTGGATTGTAGAAAGGATTGTGAATTTTATTAACAATTCAACGGGTGGTATTTGGGTGGGGGGGGGGGTCACCCTATACCAGTGTGAACCATTTTAATCCTGCAACTCGTCGGTGTTTGGTTTAATAACTCATATACTTAAACACTATTTTCCAAATTCAGTTATTAAAAATAAATTGATATATCTATTTAGATACTAGCGGGACCCATGAAAATTCTGTGGTGATTTCTATATTAATCTGTACAATTTGCTGTTAATAATAATATTATTCCTTTTGAAATAATAAATATCTGTGTCTCTCATATTATTGAATGGTGATAAAACAAAGACTGTTGGAGATTCATAAGTGAAACTTGGTGGACAAGTCAGGCATTGACTGAAATTTATTTCTACCAAATATGGTTGGATTGCAGAAAGGATTGTGAATTTTATTAACGATTCCATGAGTGACATTTTGGGTGGAATCTCCATGAAGAGAGTTTGTTTCCAAGAACTTCTCATGTGTGGAACACAATACCACGGGACTGCTTCACTGATGACTACAACATGGTCAGCTTCAAGTCCAATGTCAACAAATACTTGCCGAACCGTTCTCTTAAGTAATCAAATTCTGCCCATCTCACCCGTACTTTCCAATCCTCTCACTGTATTTTTCATCATCCAACTGACAATATCATTAACCCTTATCCTCGAGTGGCTTTTGGCCTTGGTAAGTTGTGACTCAAGTGGTTAGTGGTGACTCTTTAGTATGAAGAAAAAATAAGTTCCCGAGTTCGACTAGAGGTTTCCTAAATTAAAAAAAAGAAATGAAACTGAAGAAGATCAGAGGTTACATTGGTTAAATGTTGTGAATCTAACAACCAAGATGAAAATAGTAGTTTAATAATACTAATAATATTAGTTGAAATTAATGACTATTTGTCAAATTGCTAGCAAAATTATCCGTTCAAAACATAAAACTCAATAAAATGTTTATTATAAAAGAACATATTTTTTATTATAATTTTTGTACATAACATATTATAACTTATTTATCATAATATTTTTTTCATACAAATTAAAAATTATACTGGCAACCTTTCAACATTGTAAGCAATATGGATACTTAATTATGGAATTCATTTTTTTTGAAGATTTATTATGATAATTCTTGGGAGTCAGCTCTTAATATTTTCAGTTACCCATCTACAATTACTTAAATTTGTCATATTATAATTGGTTCTGCCATCTAATATATGTTTTATTTGTGCTTGTAAAAAAATAGAGAAATGTTCCGGCTTTGCTGAACAAGGTCTTAAATCAACTAAATCTTTATATTAATAAAATTGTGTTATCATTTATCGTGTGTCTGTGTGTGTAGTTATTTTTTATTTATTATGAATTTATTATTCATTGAAATCACAAATGTAATAGCATAAAATAGTAAACATTTTTTTAAAATTATATTAAAAAATTTAATCATGAAATTAAATCCACCTCACTGATACGAGTCAGCCATTTTAATCGTTTATTAAGAGTTGAAAAAAAGAATGAATAACTTCGTGACCCTACGAAATTTGGAAGCATTTAAACAATTAGAAAAAAAAGAAGTCATTTCTGGCTTTAAAATTCTTAGCAAATCTTTATGGATTTAAAGATCGAAAGTTTTGGAAGCTATTTACGTCCAATAATTTGATAAATAGAGATTAAAACATTACCATATCTTGACAAAACTTTTTAAAAACTTTTTTATATTTTTAAAACAATTTAGTTCAATTAATAATTTGATGAGCCAACGATACCGTAATAATTAAATTTAACTTTCGAAATTCTCTTTTAAAAATTAAAAATAATTTGGTAAAAAAACGTATAGTTAAAAACAAAGAAAGAGCAAACCAAACTGAAAATAGAAAAGCCTCCTGGGCAACGCCGAGTCGATATAACTAATTTGAAATAATTTTATTTTCGATAGATTTTTTTCATACATAAAAACTAAAAACCGATAGAAGAAATATAATTATAAATGATTATTGATGCAAAAAATGCTAATTTTCCTACGCATAGGCTTTAGCATAACGTCACATATAAAATGGATATGATTTGAATTTAGATGGACTTGTGTTAATTTGTTCCGTTTTCTATCTTATATGGCTTCAGCCTTTAGCAGTTGTGAAGCTTTTTAATTTCCTGCACTGTTGGACACAAATAGTAATCCATTTATGTGAATATTTTGTCACAAGAGAGAGCGAAAGGATAGTGAACGTAAATCTGAGAGAATTGCAGAAAATATGAAACTATGTTCAATCAAGTTTCTTACTTATTGACTAAAGACCATTTAAAAAATTCCAATTTAGAATATTGCTTTCGGCTGAAAGAAAGCTTTTAATTAAACTCTTATGGATAGTTTTGTTCAAATAATTGTACAAGAATCGACGCTTATATATGAAGGAGCAGGGTTACCTAGCATTGCCCGTGTGTCATTTAATTTAAGCAGGATACAAATTGGTAATTGCAAATAAGCTAATGCAGTAAAACCTGCCCTTCTCTCTCAAAAATCTTTTTAGATGCAACCATGAATTTTCGATATTTCGTGTATACACACTAATATTAGAATCTACCAAATTATCTTCATGTATGATCACATCATGGTAATACCCCAAACCAATAAGTCCACTGTAGGCAGTCCAGCCATCACTTATCATTCTTGTCCCCGGCAAAATCTTCTAAAGTTTCCTTGCTTCGGTTATTTACTTACAAACCCATCGGTTAATTGGCTATTAATGACCCATTTCATGGGAGACCAACAAACACATAGTCTAGAATATTTTAATGATTTCAATTCTATAAGAAAATTAAAACAATATTTGACTGTCATCACCCTGTTTGTATCCTATTTTCTGAATAAACAGTTTAGTGAAATGTTGATCAGTTTTGAAAAGTAAAATTTGTTTTTGAGATAAATTTTAATTATACCTTGTCCTTACATATAAAGTAAAGTCGATTTTTTACCCGTAATTTTTCTCATTAATAGTTTTTTTTATTTACTATAAGCTACACGAAACAAATCTGTTTTATCAGTGATTTATGGCAAATATTTGTCCGTGTTGTAAAAACAAAAATGTTATTTTCAATAATTTCCATCGATTTTTCTATTTAATCATCATCAATATTTTATTTTTTATTAGTCATTCATATTTATTTTTTATTAATCATTCATTCATATCTTATGAATCAGATAATTCTATTGTTGGCATTGGTTTCCCCGATATTTTTCTAGTTAGAATTTCTTCTAGAAATATACTGTGTGCTTACGGGAAGGAACAACAAAAAGGTTGCCAACATCCTAAGTGAAAGTGTTTTTGTGGAACGAACCGGATTCGAACTTGGCACACCCAGGTCGTCAGTTCGTGTCGTTAACCACTTAACCAGCGTCACCTCCCTTTTTATTAGTCATAAATAAAGAATGCAGAGGAGTTCTTACCCACACAGCCATAAGTTTTCATACTGCTACCCAGATCACCGGGTACTAATTTATGAAAAAGAGAGAAAGGATATCTTGATTTGTTCTTTTCACTTTCTTCCTCTCCTTTTTTTTCTTTGTTGCCTTTGGCTGACCAACATTCGAAAAAAGGGAGTCTGGTTTATTTATTTAATAATAGCGTAAACATTTAATACTTTCCCCCGTGGGTCAGCTGGTTACTGCGCCATATTTAGAGACAGAATTTGCAAGTTCGAACCTCGCCCAGAGCATAATTATTTTTACTCTTATGTTGCCCCAAAATGAAGCTAGACATTTCAAATTACGATATTAAGCTTCTTTCTTCGTGCTGCTGGACCCTGGAATCCCCTCCCTGCTTCCTGTTTTCCCGACTGTACTGACATGCAGAAATTTAAAACTAATGTAAACAGACATCTCACTGTACAGCTCCCAATTTAGGTTGACCCCCCCCCCCCTCCCCCTAAAAAAAACAAAAAAACTCTCACCCTTTTTCTCAGTAGCCCCTTACGTCTACAGTGGCGATCTGCTTTGTTTGGGGTGAACTATGTTAAAAAAAAAATTTTTTAAAGCATAGTATGTAGTTTTACTTTTATTTTATTTTTTTTTCTACATAATTTACGGAAATTAAGGAACAGGTCGACGCCGGGTAGCCCTGCTAGTTTTCGATGATTTATAATTACGGTTTATTTGAAATCATTTCTGTTAATACATAATTATATATGAAGTAAAGTTCATTGGGATGCAGGATTGGTGTAATGGATGACATAGAAGACTATGAAATCAGCTATGACAAATTCAAATCCTATTAAATTTATTGCGGGAGTCTGCAAAACACTGCAAACACACGCTGATACCGTTTTTTAAACTCGTGGATCGAACAGTCTCAAAATTATTACATTTATTTTAAAATGTAAAATCGATGTAAGATATGAACCCACAGTTTCTATGCAATTTTAGGTAAAATACTGACCTGTGTTCAACTAATCATATACAATTAATCGTTAGCAATACGTATTGTGTTTCAGCATGAAATGACCCAAATTACGATATTAAGCTTCTTATTATGCTGTAAAATAAACATGGATATTCATGTATAATCACATTCAGTTCTTATTAAGCTTCTTATTATGCTGTAAAATAAACATGGATATTCATGTATAATCACATTCAGTTCTTATTAAGCTTCTTATTATGCTGTAAAATAAACATGGATATTCATGTATAATCACATTCAGTTCTTATTAAGCTTCTTATTATGCTGTAAAATAAACATGGATATTCATGTATAATCACATTCAGTTCTTATTAAGCTTCTTATTATGCTGTAAAATAAACATGGATATTCATGTATAATCACATTCAGTTCTTATTAAGCTTCTTATTATGCTGTAAAATAAACATGGATATTCATGTATAATCACATTCAGTTCTTATTAAGCTTCTTATTATGCTGTAAAATAAACATGGATATTCATGTATAATCACATTCAGTTCTTATTAAAGCTTCTTATTATGCTGTAAAATAAACATGGATATTCATGTATAATCACATTCAGTTCTTATTAAGCTTCTTATGCTGTAAAATAAACATGGATATTCATGTATAATCACATTCAGTTCTTATTAAGCTTCTTATTATGCTGTAAAATAAACATGGATATTCATGTATAATCACATTCAGTTCTTATTAAGCTTCTTATTATGCTGTAAAATAAACATGGATATTCATGTATAATCACATTCAGTTCTTATTAAGCTTCTTATTATGCTGTAAAATAAACATGGATATTCATGTATAATCACATTCAGTTCTTATTAAGCTTCTTATTATGCTGTAAAATAAACATGGATATTCATGTATAATCACATTCAGTTCTTATTAAGCTTCTTATTATGCTGTAAAATAAACATGGATATTCATGTATAATCACATTCAGTTCTTATTAAGCTTCTTATTATGCTGTAAAATAAACATGGATATTCATGTATAATCACATTCAGTTCTTATTAAGCTTCTTATTATGCTGTAAAATAAACATGGATATTCATGTATAATCACATTCAGTTCTTATTAAGCTTCTTATTATGCTGTAAAATAAACATGGATATTCATGTATAATCACATTCAGTTCTTATTAAAGCTCTCTGCCCTCTGAGCACTTTGATGTGTGCCACTAAATAATCTATGTGATGTAAAAAGGCTTAAAAAGGAAGTATTGAATATCTTCATCTTTACCTTGCTACACCCATAAAACTGATGATAGTCTGAATCAGTGGTGCCCAACCGCCATGACTCGGCGTGGTGCTCTGCTGTGAGATATCCGCTACCGTGTTGCGAAGTAATGATAAGGAGAAAATTGATATGCATTACCTTAAATTTAGTCGCTCAAGTGTGTTGAGTTAAGAGGTATATTTCTCACAGATATGCCCATTTCTCTTCCGTTTCATGCGATTAACGAGCTCCCAGTCGATATATTCATATTAATATCAGCAGCGTTTATGATTTACGTTTGATAATAGGCTCAAATTCGAAGCTGCTTGAGCGAATTGAAATGAAAGGGAATGAAACAACTACATGAACCAATCAATTTATGTAACAACTTATTTACCTCCCCAGGAGGTAAGGTACAAGGCCAGTTTTATCTTACGCCCACAAGGTAAGATGTGACCCACGGTCGGGTCGAGAAAAGTGAGACTTGAAAAGCCAGCGTCCGAGAAGGTGAGCACTCTGGCCGTTAAAAATTGACTGGGCAGCCTCGTCGGCATTCCCCGGTAGGGGCGCCCCAGGCAGTAAGCAATAAACTTACTCCTTCCCAAAGAGGGAAGGCAAAGCCTGGGAGGGTGGACCTCCTAGAACTGCACAGGACAAACCCACAGACCGGCGGAATCAAGCCCCGAAGGACAAGACGACATCGGTCTATAGGGTGCAGTATCCATCGGAACAGATACTACACTTTCTTCCTAGCCAAAAGGCCGAGTGAAATCAAAGTGATACTACATATGAACTTGATTTTTCTACATTGAACAACATTAGAACATTTTTAAATAAACGTGAAAGGCCTCAGAGCATCTCTCACACCCATTCAAACGTTGAAGCTGTCATACCACCCCCCTTTAAAAAAACAAAAACAAACAGGTTCAACTTTCACACTAAGACTGAACAGTTTTATTCAATCTTGTGTCATGGAAGCTTAGCTGGAGATTTCTTTCATGTAAGTAAAATTGTTTATAATTGTAGGTTTAATGATACCACGTCCAACTTACATAATGAAAATAACGTGTTGATATGACGGTGTGTGTACCACGCGACTACGTGGATAGGGTAGAATGTAAAGTCCACACTTGAAGCGTTGATGAAATTCGTCTTGATGTTATCGACATTAATAGTCGATAAAATCAATACGATAGTAAAATTGTTCATAATTGTAGGTTTAATTATTCTACGTCCAACTTACATAATAAAAATAACGTGGTAGAATTTAATGGGATTTATATTCATGTTTAATATAGTTAGTATACCAAAAGAGTTTTTTTTAGGAATTGAACAAAACATTTAACGTGGTAGAATTAAATGGGATCTATATTTATGTTTTATATAGTTAGTATACCAAAAGAGTTTTTTTTTAGGAATTAAACAAAAAATTTAACGTGTTAGAATTTAATGGGATTTATATTTATGTTTTATATAGTTAGTATACTAAAAGAGTTTTTTTTAGGAATTAAACAAAAAATTTAACGTGTTAGAATTTAATGGGGTCTATATTTATGTTTTATATAGTTAGTATACCAAAAGAGTTTTTTTAGGAATTAAACAAAAAAATTAACGTGGTAGAATTTAATGGGATCTATATTTATGTTTTATATAGTTAGTATACCAAAAGAGTTTTTTTAGGAATTAAACAAAAAAATTTAACGTGGTAGAATTTAATGGGCTCTATATTTATGTTTTATATAGTTAGTATACCAAAAGAGTTTTTTTTAGGAATTAAACAAAAAATTTAACGTGGTAGAATTTAATGGGATCTATATTTATGTTTTATATAGTTAGTATACCAAAAGAGTTTTTTTAGGAATTAAACAAAAAATTTAACGTGTTAGAATTTAATGGGATCTATATTTATGTTTTATATAGTTAGTATACCAAAAGAGTTTTTTTTAGGAATTAAACAAAAAATTTTAACGTGGTAGAATTTAATGGGATTTATATTTATGTTTTATATAGTTAGTATACCAAAAGAGTTTTTTTTAGGAATTAAACAAAAAATTTAACGTGGTAGAATTTAATGGGATCTATATTTATGTTTTATATAGTTAGTATACCAAAAGAGTTTTTTTTAGGAATTAAACAAAAAATTTAACGTGGTAGAATTTAATGGGATCTATATTTATGTTTTATATAGTTAGTATACCAAAAGAGTTTTTTTAGGAATTAAACAAAAAATTTAACGTGTTAGAATTTAATGGGATCTATATTTATGTTTTATATAGTTAGTATACCAAAAGAGTTTTTTTTAGGAATTAAACAAAAAATTTTAACGTGGTAGAATTTAATGGGATTTATATTCATGTTTTATATAGATAGTATACCAAAAGAGTTTTTTTTAGGAATTAAACAAAACATTTAACGTGGTAGAATTTAATGGGATCTATATTTATGTTTTATATAGTTAGTATACCAAAAGAGTTTTTTTTAGGAATTAAACAAAAAATTTTAACGTGGTAGAATTTAATGGGATCTATATTTATGTTTTATATAGTTAGTATACCAAAAGAGTTTTTTTTAGGAATTAAACAAAAAATTTAACGTGGTAGAATTTTATGGGATCTATATTTATGTTTTATATAGTTAGTATACCAAAAGAGTTTTTTTTTATTTTAGGAATTAAACAAATGATTTTAACGTGTTACAATTTAATGGGATTTATATTTATGTTTTATATAGTTAGTATACCAAAAGAGTTTTTTTTTATTTTAGGAATTAAACAAATGATTTTAACGTGGTAGAATTTAATGGGATTTATATTTATGTTTTATATAGTTAGTATACAAAAATAATTTTTTTTAGGAATTAAACAAAAAAAATTAACGTGGTAGAATTTAATGGGATTTATATTTATGTTTTATATAGTTAGTATACCAGAAGAGTTTTTTTTTTTTAGGAATTAAACAAAAATTTCCAATATATTTTTTGTTAGTCGAAATGCCTTGAAGTCTTATCCGACGACTTATATATGAGGCATGCAATCAAATTTGCAGACTGAAACCGTTGGAACACTGGTCTAAATTATATACCCATTAGCATAAAGATCTAATCAATGGATCGCAAAATTAATTATACTCCTGATTATAAAAATGTTCCATCTTTTGAATTTCAAATGTCAAGTTCCCTCTCTCTCTCTCTCTCTCTCTCTCTCTCTCTCTCATATATATATAATATATATATATATATATATATATATATATATATATATATATATATATATATATATATATATATAGAGAGAGAGAGAGAGAGAGAGAGAGAGAGAGAGAGATATTTTTCACTTAGAAGATATATTATTCAGTGAAGACCAGGATTAGTCCAATAAAAACAAGCTCGATGATACTCGATTACAGGGTACAGAGCATTTATATGTGATTTTTTGAAGGCTTACCAAAGCATTCCATTCAGGAGACCAATCATCACCACAAAAGAATTTTTCTTTCAAAGATTATTTATTTATCATATATATTCAAATAAAAATTTTTTTTCTACATGTGTTTCACTACCAAGCAGGTCCTTGCTTGGCAGATCATCAGGGAAATTAAGAACCTGGAATAAGAGTTACAACAACCGACAATAAACTATGTGGTGTTGCCTTAATTGAGGTCACTTAAGAAGAGAAGAAAAAACAAAAAGATAAAAAGGAAAAAATAGAAAATGTCTTAGAAAAGTAGCTCGTAAGATTTTCGCAGTATTGTTGCTACTAAGCAAAACAGCAAAAAATTAGTCCCAAATGCATTCAAAAGAAACAGGAACAATGTGCGAGAATACACCTTCTCGTCTGGATATATATATATGTGTGTGTGTGTGCGTGTGGTGCTCGATAACTTTACTAATCCTATATATAAAGTAAAGTCAGTCTTTCCACGCCCTCTTATTTTGGTGCTGAATAGCTTTAGCAACAAAAGGTTCATACATAAATCTGTTTAGTTAGTGATTTCTGGTACTTATTGGTCTATGATGTTAGAAAACAAAATTTTACTTTTGATCGATTTTTTTAAATATTTAGTCCTATTCAATATTTCTTTACAGTCACATATAGAGGATGTCGGGGAGGTTTTCACTCACACACTGTTATTAATTTTAGGTTGTTGTGTTTTTATGTAGATAGCTTCCAGTATTTTTAATTTTTTTAAAATTGGTTTCGGAATTGAAAAATGCTCTCTGCGCGTTGATATGCCGGTGTGTGTACCACGCGGCTATGTGGATAGGGTAGAATGAAAAGTCTACACTTGAAGTGTTGATGAAATGGCAATAATGAGAATATTTTGAAAAACCTGGACAACGCATTTTTTTAATGTTTTTTTAAATAAATTATTTATTTATTCTAAAAACTTGAGCACTTTCGGTGATATACACCCTTGTCAAAAGTAAAAACATTTTTTTTCTCTTCTGTTTTCGTTTAATCCTTCCTGATTGAGACAGTCAAGTTGAAATTCGTCTTGATGTTATCGACGATGGCATATCAACATTAATCGTCGATAACATCAAGACGAATTTCAATTTGACTGCGATAAATATGTCTCAATCAAGAAAGATTAAACGAAAAAAAAAGAGAGAAAAATATGCTTATACTTTTGACAAAGGTGTATTTCACCGAAAGTGCTCAAGTTCTTAGAATAAATAATTTATTTTATAAAACATTTTTTCAAAATATTCTCCTTATTGTAAATAAATAAGTTTTTTTTTTTGAAATATCGTATCTGGATTGTCTCCAATTATTTGTTTTTGTTCATCTCCTCTTCACCGTATCAGTTATGCATTGCAAACAGCCTCAATAAATACCTATATACTTATTTAACAGTAATGCTTCAAGCAAAAAGTACCATACCCTTAAACATATATATATATATATATATATATATATATGATAATTTTATTTACACAGACATGTACAAAATCTGCGACACTGGCATGTCGATGTTATCGATCAACAGTTACTATAAACTGAGATCTCATCAAATATGATCTGAGGTTAAGATCGGATTCTAACTCTGCCTGATGAGATCTCAGTTTATAGTAACTGTTGATCGATAACATCGACATGCCAGTGTCGCAGATTTTGTACATGTCTGTGTAAATAAAATTATCATATATAAAGCTCTATTTTGATATTGAGCACTTTTTATAAACCCGGTTAAAATTCTCTGGATTACCACCCTGTGGATATTTTTCACCTGGATTATTACCATTATTATATATATATATATATATATATATATATATATATTTGTTACTCTTGTTCATCCCAAACAAAGCATATTTCCCCTTGAACGTAAGGGGCTACTATTAGGGACCATGTCTACAAGGACCATGTCTAAGTACAGAGTTTATCAGCGAGATGTCTGTTTGCATTACATTTAAATTTCTGCATGTTAGTTCAGTCAGGGAAGCAGAAAACATGGAGGCAATTCTAAAGTCTATCAGTTCGAGGGAAGAAACTATATATATAACGTAAGGTTAGTGGGAAAGAACCCCAGCAGTGTTCTCGATTATTAAGAAAAATAAAAAAATAAAAGCGTGATATTTATTTATATATGTATTACAGAAGATCAGAACAACATCGGTACCGTCGGTTTCAAATCAAAACAAAGGGGACCTATAGTTGATCTGCTATGCCGGACTCTGTTCAGCCTCAGTTAATCTAATAAAACAATTATAAACAAAGGCTGAAGGGAAACCCACTTGGATTTGAAACCGACGGTACCGATGTTGTTCTGATCTTCTGTCATATATATATATATATATATATATTACTATTTCATGTATCCACATAAAATTTTATGAGGAGATATAATTTTTTATGTATCAATTTTCAGTATTTACTTCAACAGTGCTCGATACGTAAATAGAGCTAGGTAGTAAGCTATGAAAATATATTTATGGCAATTAAGCTACACAGAGGCTCCCGCGTTTCATCCCCGGGGGAATCTTCAGGCTAAAATACATTTTAGCCTTAAGATTCCCCCCCGGGGATGAAACGCGGGAGCTTCTGTGTAGCTTAATTGCCATAAATATATTTTCATAGCTTACTAATATATATATATATATATATATATTTGTTTGTTTGTGACAGTTGTACTCTGACCAGGAATTTGCACCATCTATCGTCAGAGCTTGAGATAGGAAAAGTCTTTGACCATATATGGTGGAGGGATAAATCGAATGTGAAACCTGTTGTGCAAGATAAATGCAGAAGAAAATGATTATATATATATATATAGAGAGAGAGGGGGAGAGGGGGGAGAGAGAGGGGGGGAGATAGACAGTGAGAGAGAGAGGGGGTGAGGAGATAGACAGAGAGGGTGAGATATACATAGAGAGAGGGGGTGGGAAAGAGAGAGGGTGGGGGAGAGAAGGGAGGGGGGAGATATACAGAGGGGGGGAGATAGACAGAGAGAGAGAGAGAGAGAGGGTGGGAAAGAGAGAGGGTGAGGGAGAGATAGACAGAGAGGGGGAGAGAGAGAGGGTGGGGGAGAGAGAGAGAGGGTGAGAGAGAGAGGGTGAGGGGGGGATAGACAGAGAGAAAACTGCTTGTACAAAGAGCTAACATCTAATGAAGCGAAAATTATCACTTTACTTCCTGTTCTTGAATTATTAAAGTATTCATTTGAGATGGCCTCTGTGGAGGTGTCTTTTAATCTCACATATTGGTGGCGCCTCATAACTTTAGGTTTTCGAGATACTAGTTCAGAAATTGGGAGAATGTTAAACTTTATTACTGGATAAGTAAAAAGAGGACAGCTCGCTAAACCTGTACACTTCTGTACATTTCTACGGTTCTCCACTAATTGGAGTGGTGCACCTTACCGGTGTCAAGAATGGTCTTCCACAAAGCTGTGCTGTTCTCTCTGTCGAAGCATCCGTTTGTCGATAGTCACCACAGGAACTGCAACTACAAAAATAAGAAAGAGTAGAAGGATTTTTGTTGAAGGTTTACTCCTCTAGATCCACCGTGTTCTGTTTATGTCCATGCCATATTAACAGACTAATCTTGTGAAGAGTGTGTCTCTTCACCATTAAGAGGGTGTATTTTTGCACATCACATGATGCTGTGATGCATGGAGAACAGTCGAGGATGCCATGAATAGGCCATCCAAGAAAGGTACTCCTCTACAAACACTTTAGCTTCTCCCTCTCTCTCTCTCTCTCTCTCTCTATATATATATATATATATATATATATAATTATTTGTCGCTCCTCGAAAAAGTAGAGCACTGTAAGTGTAGTATTAACACAGCTTGACGCCACTAGCTTTAAAATGCATCGTTCCTTCCCTTAAAAAGAAGCAGAACGCTCTGGACGTTAAGCCCGCTGATAAAGTGTTAAAATTATCACCGTTTATTTGCTATTTAAAATTGGTCGACTGGTTAAAGACGTCGGATTTGAGTTGAAAAATACTTGTGATCCGGGGTTTCGAATCGCATGACCGGTAGTGAATAGTCATATCTCTATGCTGATGAGTTGTGATTTAAAAAGGATGAAACGTATATACAGGGGTTGGACAAAATAATGGAAACACCTTGAAATTTTAAATAAATCCAGCCTTTCGACGCTCTCGGTGAACAGTTTTTGTTGAAACAGGATTATCCAGATGATTGTTAAGCTCTGCTGTAATTTTGGGTGCCGTGTTTTTGTGCTTTTTCTTTACAATCCTTACAATGGGCTCCACGATCTCTTTCAGACAGCGTCTGCTTTCTTCCAGGATCTTTTTTAGAGGAGGATGTTTTTCCTTCTTTTTCATAGGATGTGATCACCTTCGAGACCGTTCCTCTCGATACGGCTACCATCTCAGCCACTTCCGTTACAATAGCACCTGCCATACAGGCACCAACAATCTGCCGTCTTTGGAAATCTGATAGATATGTCATTTAAAATTTTCTTTCTGACATGCACTATCTGAAATAAAAAAAATAAAAACTTAAACAATTAATTCAGGACGACAATAAACATGAATAAAATAAATGAAATAACATTTTGGTAATTTTTTTCAGTGTTTCAAATTTTGATGCAAAGTGTTTACATTATTTTGTCCAACCCCTGTACATAGTCATGCGATGTCAGATAAGTGTAAGACCCTGGCCGACAGCGATTTTTTTTTTTTTCATACTTGGTACACTTACAGATCTTCATGACAGGACCGGCGGGACAGTTATAAAAGTGGGTGGGGGGGGGCGGTTAAACACATGCATATATAACTTCATTGATGACTGTAAAGTGGGGGGCAAGTCAAAAAGTGGGGGCCTTAAGGTCCCCTGCCCCCCCCCCGGTGCCGCCGTCCATGCATGATACAAATTGAATATTGATTTACTCCTCTCCAGGAGTTAGGCACAAGGCCAGTTTTTATCTTACTCCCACAAGTAAGATGTGACCCAAGGTCGGGTCGGGAATGTGGGGTTTAAAAATTGCCTGGGCAGCCCCGTCGGCCTTCCCCGGTAGGGGCGCCTCAGGCAGTAAGCAATAAACTTACTCCTCCCCAAAGAGGAGAGGCGAAGCCTGGGAGGGTGGACCTCCAAGAACTGCACAGGACAGACCCATAGACCGGCGTAAATCAAGCCCCGAAGGCCAAGACAATACCAGTCTATGGGGTGCAGTATCCATCGGAACAGATACTACACTTTGATCTTAGCCAAAAGGCCAAGGAGTGATACAAATTGAATAGCAGCTATTTCATATCTCTAGGTCAAAGGCTCCCTTTGATTTGACCCTCTGACCATCTTATAAAATTCACATTTTAAATCTATCCAAGTACTTTAGGATTGTACATAAAATGAGCTTTTTTTCTGAGATATTGATTTTTTTACATTGTTACTTTCATTGAAAATTCACATTATTCGCAAAGGTCAGCGGGTCATATGTCCTGAACATTTTGACCTAAAGACAGGAAATTGTTGTTATCCAGTTCCTATCACGAACGTCTATAAGTGCACCGCATAAGAAGAAAATCTCATGTCATTTATGCTTTGACCCCTTGTTCATTTGATATGGAATGGTTCATGTACAAAGTATGTCTGGAAAGTAATGGGACTGGTGTCACAAACAAATAGTTTATTTCAATTCCGGGCTAAAGTAGATTTTAAGGTAAAAAAAAACTCATAGCACTGTCAAAAATTAATATTTTTTGAAAATGTTTTCAGGAGAGGACATTTTGAAACATAGTGAATCATATTCCATAATTTTTTTTTTTTTTTTGAACAAAAAAAAAATAATTTGGGAAAAATATTTTTTTAACAATTTTTTTTCTTCCTAAGATTAGCACTTATATGAACAAGCAAAAAATACATTTAATAACATATTACAGTTGAGACGACAGTGCGGAACAAGTGAAGCCTTGTTCCACACCTATCTATACGAGCACGCCTTCATATAAGTGCTAATCTTAGAAAAAATAAAAAACTTGTTCAAAAAAATTTTCCCAAATTATTATTTTTTTTTGTTGAAATAAAAGTTTTTTTTTTTAATGGAATATGATTCACTATGGTTCAAAATGTCCTCTCCTGAAAATATTTTTTTTAAATATTAATTTTTGACTGTGCTATGAGTTTTTTTACCCTAAAATATACTTTAGCCCAATTCCAAGCAACAAGTTACATGGTTTCACCTTTCAAAGTCACCTCTTCGAGTCTATTTTGTTTTGTTTTATACTAATGAGTCACCACTTATCAAAACCCGAAAGCCACTCGAGGATAGAGATTTATAAGATTTTCAATTGGATGTAGAACAATATTATGAGAAGATTGGAAACAAAGGGCAGGATTTGATTACTTAAGACAACAGCTTGACAAGAATTTGTTGACATTGCTCTTGAAGACGAAAGACGACTATGTTGCAGTCGGCAGGGAAACAGTCCTGTGGTATTTTATTCTATCGATGGGGAATTCTTGGACAGAAGCTCTGTTGATGGAAGTTCCGTTTCCGAAGAAGAAAGGAAAGTTTTTTGCAGTGGTTGGAGCTAGACGGGTACTTGCTGTGAAGGTTTTACAGAAGAGGGGACCAGAGATTGCAGCTCAATCGAGCACCTATCATGGAAATAACGATAGAGTAGAGAAAGACTAGCAACGTATTTTCTGTAAGAAAGGGACTATATAGAATGCATTTCCAATTCTTTCTTGCCGTTTCTATGCACTCCTGAAAGGATTCTTCTAGGATTCCCTTTAACGTTGTTGTTACTGCTCTCTCAATGGCCTTCACACTTTCAACACGATTCCTCTGATGACTCCTTGAGCTTGGGTGAAATAAAAAAGTCACACGGAGCAAGATCATGTGAATAGGGAGGTTGTACCAAAATGTGCTTATGTTAATCCATTATTGCTCGGTGCTTATAGCTGAACAACCTGAAAAAGAGCAGATGTAAACAAAAAAGCATGTGAAAAAATTCAATGGTTTCAGAAACTTAAGATAACAGTTAAATGGTAACACAATCCGCTTATCCCACTTTCGCCTATAGCCCACGCAGGATGCCAAATTTTACAACTTTTTAGATCGACCGTATATATGTCAGTGAAAATAACTCGGGGGTACCGCTGTTTCACAGTAGTTATGGACAAACCTCAAGATTTATTTTGTATATTATTTAAATTTTGCGGGGCATAAGTAATGCAATTTTTGCGGGGCATAAGTAATGCAATGGATACAGAAGTTGACTATGGAATCGCCAAACTCAAATTTATCGCATTTATTTACATTATAATACCATTGAGTTGGCCGGACATGTATCCCAACACAACGAACCCGCTGGAAAAGTGCTCTTGTGGTTCCCAGAGGTCAAGCAACCTGTGTTGCATGGGACTACTCCTGCTTGGACCGCGGCAGTATGCGTTTCGTATACTCGTCCCTGAAAGGGCCGTGGCAGTTCACATTTAACACTCGTCATTTTTAAAACATCATAAATCACATAGTTCATATATTGTCGCCGTCTCGATGTCGTCTAGTGGATGAATTCTTTCTTCTTTCCTTCCTGCCGTGAACCACGCCGTCCGTTGTCTGCAACAAAAGCTTCCTGGCCGACTCACCAAACAACAATCTTTTTACTTTCAATTCTTTTTATTACAAGCGTTAGTTATTTAATCAGCTGGGAGTCATTCACTGCGTCGAGAGAGAGAGAGAGAGAGAGAGAGAGAGAGAGAGAGAGAGAGCAAATCACTACTTTATCGTAGTTACTTAACAATTATTTCCTTAACCATTCATGGAGGGGGGAAAGGATATCTCTCGCCTGTATTTTCTTAGGGAAATATTTCCCTTATCTGTTGTAGTTTACATGGTAACAATCACGTCTCATCGGTTCGCCTCCAAAACCCAGACTGGCCAAACTCGCTTCTCACGAAGAACGAGTGACGTCATGGATCCCTCTGTTTCCCACGCAAGGGCCTGTCACAGGTGCACATTGACCCTTGATCTGGGATCTCGTCACACGGTGACCTTGTCACGTCTATGATTTCTGACTGTGAGAACAGGCCCTATTCTGCACTCGACTGTTGAGTCCACCCCACGTTAATTTGCGCAAGTCAAATCAACGATTTTCATAGGGCCATTATCCAACACCTGTTGGAACGCCTCATATTACAAACAAGACTTTTCTGGAGAAGGGCACTGGCCTCTCAGGATTAGAACTTCAGGCCACAATAAGTGAGTGAGCATCATGGCACACAAAGCTCATGAATGTTTCAACATCAATTGATGGATGACTCAAGACAAGACAAGAAAGGAAAGATATATTGAACACACCTCCAAACTATCATATGGGTAAAATAGCAACATCTAACATATAAAGTTATCTTGTAGGATTTTCAAAGTCAGACTTAAGTAGCATTTAAGCTGACAAATCAAACTTTGTCTCTGACTAGCCAATTTTCATTTGTTATTATTGTACCATGTTATTGACAATATAATATGATGTATTCCCCTTCGATTTATTAAAAAAAATACTTACTCTAGTTCAGACGACTAGTAATATGAAACATTTTTAAGTAATCACCTAAAAATAAAAATTAGGAAGAGAGAGAAATTCATGTTGAAGCATATGATAGGAGTTGTCTACTTTACAACTAAAATTTTATTTATTTTCTGTATAAATTTTAAAATGTGCAAACAAATAAAACTAAAAAAAAACTAAAATGACTGTACTGCATCCCGGGCAACGCCGAGTAGGGGCAGCTAGTGTGCAATAAATCGGTTTTTATGGGTGTTTTATTTTGGCATTAATTTAAAATTATTAATTAATTTTAATTAATTAAAAATTATTAATTAACAAATAATAAAATTAATAATAAATTAATAATAATAAATAATAAATAATAAATAATAATAAATAATAATAAATAAATAAATAATAATAAATAAATAAATAATAATAAATAAATAATAATAAATAAATAATAAATAATTAATAATAATAAATAATAATAATAAAATAATAAAAATTAATAATAAATTAATTATTAATAAATTAATAAATAATAATTAATTAAAAATTATTAATTAATTTTAATTAATTAAAAATTAATTAAAAATTAAAGAAAGCAAAGAGGTTGATATAATATAAACCAGCCAGACCAAACCTGTTTAGATGCTTGTCTATATGTATGTATGTATGTATGTATGTATGTATGTATGTATGTATGTATGTATGTATGTATGTATGTATGTATGATGACAAACAAAAAGTTGAGTTTTCAGTCTGGGGAGCAAGGGGGAACATCACTCTCATTGTAGTGTCAGGATATGATAGATTAAGAATTAAGATGTACCATCGGCGCTTTCGTTTCCATAGAAAAAAGACAGCATTCTTTGTCCATTTTTCTGCTTCGTGGAACAGCCTACCAGCTTCAAAGTCTTCTTGGACAAACTTTCAGACAGTATATAGATGTACATATCTGCTGTCTTTTAATATAGCTTGATGCTGGTTTTTACCAATAAATTTGATTTGCATTGATTTGAATTACAAAAAAAAAAAGAGAATAATCATTTAGGACTAGAGGAGGTACCCGGATTTGCAGGAGGTACCCGGATTTGCAGGAGGATACCTAAGGACTACAAAATATCACTAAACAACCAAATTTTGACTAAATATTTTATTCAGATAATTCAGTAGAAAGAAAGGGCTATTATTGCTCACGGTGAAGAAAATGCCAATTCTGCCAGTTTATATGAAAAAAAAATGTAATTTGGTGAGAATTTTCATATGGATTAATAAATAAAACAGTCGGAATTTGACTTCTTCTTTTTCTACTTTTTTCTTCTTCTTCTTCTTCTTCTTCTTCTTCTTCTTCTTCTTCTTCTTCTTTTTCTTCTACTTCTTCTTCTTCTTTTTCTTCTTCTTCTTTTTCTTTTACTTCTTCTTCTTCTTCTTTTTCTTCTTCTTTTTCTTCTTCTTCTTCTTCTTCTTCTTTTTCTTCTACTTCTTCTTTTTCTTCTTTTTCTTCTTCTTCTTCTTCTTCTTCTTCTACTTCTTCTTCTACTTCTTTTTTTTTCTACTTCTTCTTCTACTTCTTCTTTCTTCTTCTACTTCTTTTTCTTCTTCTACTTCTTTCTTCTTCTTGTACTTCTTCTTCTTCTTCTTCTTCTTCTTCTTCTTCTTCTTTCCGTGTCTTTGAGGCGTCATGTGGTCATACAACAGTTCCCCACATTTTTTCTCAATCCTTTGCATTATTGTTGTACTCTGCAAGATCTTTCAAGCTGCACCGGTTGGTCAGTAGAGGGCAGACAACGCAGCGTTGCATAATATGGCCCTCCTCTCCACATTCGCCGATGGTTGGGTCAGTTTTGTAGCCCCATCTGGTCATAGCAACTTTTGATCACCCTATTCCCATTCTCAGGCGGTTGAGTTTTCCACTGGAGCCAGGATGCTTCTGAACTGGGAGAGAGGGTCTCAGAAGTGGAGATTCCCATATCTGTAGGAGGGGGCCATTTTCTAGCCGTCTGATCCACAGCTGTAGTCTAGTCTCTTCTCCTTAAATGATAATAGAAAAACACTTTTCATCTTTTAAAACCAAGCTCAAACACCCACAGAAACTTGTTGATCCTAAATATGGCATTGGTTTTGCTTGGAACTCAACCATTGACAACTGATGTGTGGACAGGCAGACACACACATCTTTGCTTTATATATATACTAGCAGGGCTACACGGCGTTGCCCGGGGCAAAAGTGTTACATATTTGTATTAAAACTTCTATCTCTCTACCTCTCTCTACCTCTCTCTATCTTTCCCCCTCCCTACACCCTCTTTCTTCTCCGCCCAGCCTATTCATCATATTAGTTTTTATTGCCCGTTTCATTTTCTTTTTGTCAAGCGTTGGATTTTGCTGCAATACCCCGTATATGTGTGTGAGGGATGAGATTTTGTTCTACTGTTTGCATTAAAAGGAGCAGCATGTTTTTAGCATGAAAAGTGAATGTTATTTTCTTTGTATGAGTTTCAAGTAATAAATCGTACGGACCACAAATGTGTGTGTTTTCCGCTTCGTCCCTGCACTTCATTTAAAGACCGTATGCTAATTATTTCAATATAACATTACGGCAACTGGGACGAGCAACGTTTCTGCTACTTTAATAGTGTTTCCTTTCTTTCTAATTGCCTTTAGAATATTTCAAAAAAAAATATATATACTGCACAAAAGATGGACAGATTATTTCAAATAATTTTATTTTGATTTGTTTATTTAATTAGTAGAAAAGTTGCGGATAATTTTTCTGCGTCGAATTTAAACTTTGGAAATATCTAGTTCGTTTTTTTTTTTTCATCCAGTTCATTAATATTGATTATTTGTAGGGTTTTTTTTTTTTTTTTTTTCAAATTGAAAGATTTTGAATAAAAATTCATCAAAGCAATATAAACAAAGATCAAATAATAACAGTTCTTCATGAATATTTTCCTTGAAATCAATCTAAGAAGTATTTTTTTTCAAATTGAAAGATTTTGAATAAAAATTCATCAAAGCAATATAAACAAAGATCAAATAATAACAGTTCTTCATGAATATTTTCCTTGAAATCAATCTAAGAAGTAATTTTTTTTCAAATTGAAAGATTTTGAATAAAAATTCATCAAAGCAATATAAACAAAGATCAAATAATAACAGTTCTTCATGAATATTTTCCTTGAAATCAATTTAAGAAGTATTTTTTTTCAAATTGAAAGATTTTGAATAAAAATTCATCAAAGCAATATAAACAAAGATCAAATAATAACAGTTCTTCATGAATATTTTCCTTGAAATCAATCTAAGAAGTATTTTTTTTTCAAATTGAAAGATTTTGAATAAAAATTCATCAAAGCAATATAAACAAAGATCAAATAATAACAGTTCTTAATGAATATTTTCCTTGAAATCAATTTAAGAAGTATTTTTTTTTCAAATTGAAAGATTTTGAATAAAAATTCATCAAAGCAATATAAACAAAGATCAAATAATAACAGTTCTTCATGAATATTTTCCTTGAAATCAATCTAAGAAGTAATTTTTTTTCAAATTGAAAGATTTTGAATAAAAATTCATCAAAGCAATATAAACAAAGATCAAATAATAACAGTTCTTCATGAATATTTTCCTTGAAATCAATCTAAGAAGTATTTTTTTTTCAAATTGAAAGATTTTGAATAAAAATTCATCAAAGCAATATAAACAAAGATCAAATAATAACAGTTCTTAATGAATATTTTCCTTGAAATCAATTTAAGAAGTATTTTTTTTTCAAATTGAAAGATTTTGAATAAAAATTCATCAAAGCAATATAAACAAAGATCAAATAATAACAGTTCTTCATGAATATTTTCCTTGAAATCAATCTAAGAAGTAATTTTTTTTCAAATTGAAAGATTTTGAATAAAAATTCATCAAAGCAATATAAACAAAGATCAAATAATAACAGTTCTTCATGAATATTTTCCTTGAAATCAATTTAAGAAGTATTTTTTTTCAAATTGAAAGATTTTGAATAAAAATTCATCAAAGCAATATAAACAAAGATCAAATAATAACAGTTCTTCATGAATATTTTCCTTGAAATCAATCTAAGAAGTATTTTTTTTTCAAATTGAAAGATTTTGAATAAAAATTCATCAAAGCAATATAAACAAAGATCAAATAATAACAGTTCTTAATGAATATTTTCCTTGAAATCAATTTAAGAAGTATTTTTTTTTCAAATTGAAAGATTTTGAATAAAAATTCATCAAAGCAATATAAACAAAGATCAAATAATAACAGTTCTTCATGAATATTTTCCTTGAAATCAATCTAAGAAGTAATTTTTTTTCAAATTGAAAGATTTTGAATAAAAATTCATCAAAGCAATATAAACAAAGATCAAATAATAACAGTTCTTAATGAATATTTTCCTTGAAATCAATTTAAGAAGTATTTTTTTTTCAAATTGAAAGATTTTGAATAAAAATTCATCAAAGCAATATAAACAAAGATCAAATAATAACAGTTCTTAATGAATATTTTCCTTGAAATCAATTTAAGAAGTATTTTTTTTTCAAATTGAAAGATTTTGAATAAAAATTCATCAAAGCAATATAAACAAAGATCAAATAATAACAGTTCTTAATGAATATTTTCCTTGAAATCAATTTAAGAAGTATTTTTTTTTCAAATTGAAAGATTTTGAATAAAAATTCATCAAAGCAATATAAACAAAGATCAAATAATAACAGTTCTTCATGAATATTTTCCTTGAAATCAATTTAAGAAGTATTTTTTTTTCAAATTGAAAGATTTTGAATAAAAATTCATCAAAGCAATATAAACAAAGATCAAATAATAGCAGTTCTTCATGAATATTTTCCTTGAAATCAATCTAAGAAGTATTTTTTTTTCAAATTGAAAGATTTTGAATAAAAATTCATCAAAGCAATATAAACAAAGATCAAATAATAACAGTTCTTAATGAATATTTTCCTTGAAATCAATTTAAGAAGTATTTTTTTTTCAAATTGAAAGATTTTGAATAAAAATTCATCAAAGTAATATAAACAAATAATAACAGTTCTTCATGAATATTTTCCTTGAAATCAATCTAAGAAGTATTTTTTTTCAAATTGAAAGATTTTGAATAAAAATTCATCAAAGCAATATAAACAAAGATCAAATAATAACAGTTCTTCATGAATATTTTCCTTGAAATCAATTTAAGAAGTATTTTTTTTTCAAATTGAAAGATTTTGAATAAAAATTCATCAAAGCAATATAAACAATGATCAAATAATAACAGTTCTTAATGAATATTTTCATTGAAATCAATCTAAGAAGTAATTTTTTTCTTGCCTGTGGCTTTCACACTTTACTTTCAGCTAGGGTAATATAAAAAATAGAGTGAAAATGTCCTTTGAAGACAAAGTGACACACAGGTATTTATTTGCCAGCAGCTGCGACCACTGTGTGTCCTTGTCATATGCTTTCATTGAACAGGATAAAAAGCATCATTACTGAGAAGAGGAAGAGGATGAAGAAGATCTCTTTTTTTTATCACAAAAGAGATTGCAAATCTGCTTTGGCCATTGTCACAATCAGCAAGAGACATTCAGCCGAAGATTCTATGCATCATGGCAGGTTATTTCTTCCCTCTCAAAATAGAACAAGCAATCTTCACTATTATAATACAGGCACTCACACAACACAACCATTCCATTCTGAATTGATCAACATCATCTACAATATGTCTAGGAAGTTTTTCAACCATTAAAACTATATAAAAAAAACAAAAAAAAACAACATTTTAGCCCCAAGTCGTTCGGTGGAAAATCACTCATGTAAGTCAATTTACTTTTTACAGTCACTATATTAGTTTACTTCCAAGAATTTACGCTAGTCTTAACATTATTTAAGGGATCATCAGTTGTTTACCATGACAAACTGTTTCGGGAATTTAAAAACAAAACAGTATTTTATTTCATGACTTCCCAGCAGAGTTGATCAGACACCACTTCCCTTAAAAGACAAGAACAAAAACGTTCTGTATATTAAATCTAAGTTTTGTTCCAGATAAATGTTTTGTTAACTTATATTAGTTATTAAAAAATGTCCTTCTTATTTCCTCATATATATATATATATATATATATATATATATATATATATTTAAATTCCCGAAACAGTTTTTCGTGGTAAACAACTGATGATCCCTTGAAATAGTGTTAGAAACAAACTAATATAATAACTGTAAAAAATAAATTGACTTACATGAGTGATTTTCCACTGGAAGACTTGGGACTATAAGTTTTTGTTTTTTTTAATATAGTTTTAATGGTTGAGAAACTTCCGAGACTATATATATATATATATATATATATATATATATATAAGAGGGTAGTGCAGTATTAGTGCAGTTCCAACGAGAGAAAAGTATATATATGTAAAGGAGTAAGGCTACCAACATTTGTAAAAAGTTTTTTTCAACATTTATTTATTATTTTATCATTTTATAATTTTATATATTTTATTATTTTATAATTTTATATATTTTATCATTTTATAATTTTATATAACACATTTCATTTGAAGAAATGAAACAACACTCTTTCAAATCGAAAGACATTTCTTCAAATGGATTTACATATCTGATGAAAACGGACCACTGCTTGAAACACGTTATATAAAATTATAAAATGATAAAATAACAAAATAATAAATAAATGTTGAAAAAACCTTTTTACAAATGTTGGTAGCCTTACTCCTTTAGATATATCTATATATATATATATATATATATATTATATATATATATATATATATATATGGGAAGAGAAGGATGAAGGTAATCCGACGTGATGGGAAAATGAAAAAGGAAAACTAAAAGATGGATGTTTTTTATGTGTACATCAACGTTTCGTCTTTATTTATAAGACTTCATCAGGATGATAATATAGAGAAAAATGTCATGCAAGTACAACTACATGTAGGGTTGACATATTGGGAGGAAAAAAATAAAATAATGGCCACTACTGGGTGGACGTCCGTACTTGGTGGAGAATAAAAATGAATGTTGAAGAAAATGAGTGGGGAAGAAGTGGAAAGATGGGGGTGAGCAAGGACTACTGTGGCTGGTAGTAAGAGAAAGAGGTGGGGAGTGAGCAGGGATAAAGTGGATGGCAGAGAGAGGGTGGAGGAGAGGGAGGAAGAAGGTGTTTGACCAGATGGCTGCGGTCAAGACTGAGGTGGAAAAAGTAAGTTGGAATGTTTGTGTGTGGGGGGTGTATGCAGAGAAAAGGAGGGTGGGTAGAAAAGGAGGGAGGGCTGTGATTTTGGTGGATGGGCGAAAGTTATTGTCTTAGAGAGCGTTTTGAGAAAATGAGGGGATTTAAGAAGGGGGTATGGAAGAGTGAGGGTATGAGAGAAATAGTTGAGAGGGGGAATGGTTGAGGGGGAGAGGGAGGATTTGTTGTGATAGGGTATGAAATATTTGAAATATTTGGAAAATGATAGCAATGAGTGAGGGAGTGGAAAGGTGGAGGAGGGAGGTAATTAAACGCTGGGTATGGAATATTTGAAATATTTGGAACATGAGAAAGTTTAATTGGACTCAAAAATTCATATATCAAAAAAATATCTACTCTATTATCCGACGAAAACACATACAATAAAACTGACCAAAAAACTATAGATAAAAACATAGAACATTTTAACAAATCTTTCAAACACCTAATCAAGAACAACAAAAAATGGGCATCAAACATTGAATATCACCCCATCATTCCCACACTATACGGGCTCCCCAAAACCCACAAACCTGACATCCCCATGCGTCCCATTGTATCGAGCATAGGTAGCACCACACACAAAATCGCACGGGCCATAGCTAACATCCTCACTCCACTAATGGGTACCATCAATCCTTCCCACATCAAAAATTCAGGCGACCTTCTTAGCAGAATAAAAAACATCAACGTAGAAAATAAAAAATATACATAGCCTAGATGTAACATCGCTCTACACTAATGTACCTGTTAAAAAATGCCTAAACTTACTTCACACACATATAAAGAAAATAAAAACCGACCTACCTTTTCCCCCCAACACATTTATAGAAATAATTAGACTCATCACTGACATAACATATTTCCAATTAACGAAGTATTCTACAAACAAAAATTTGGACTCCCCATGGGCAACCCCCTTAGCGGTGTATTAGCCTGCCTCTTTTTAGAATTCTTAGAATCCGATCCTTTCAAATATAGACTACCCCCTAACATCGAATACTTTAGATACATAGATGATATTTTAATTTTCCTCCCCACAGACATACAAATCAATAATGTTACAGATAGACTCAACACAGTAGAACCCTCCATAAAATTCACCTATGAGACTGAAATAAACGGCTCCATTCCCTTCCTAGATACCCTTATAATTAAGTCCAACAACAAACTAGAATTTAAGGTACACCGCAAAAACACTCACAAAAATGACTACATACATTTCTACTCTCACCATCATAGCAAGATCAAAACAGGTATAATTATAGGCTTCTTCCTACGCGCCCTTAGAATATGTAGCCCCCAACACATAGATGAAGAAATAAAGTACATTTTTAATTCCCTAAAAACATTGCAATACCCCACACATTTTATATTAAATGCCAAGAAAAAAGCCTTCCAAATATTCTCCAGAAACACCACACAAAAAAAACAAACTCCTAACACCTCTCTCATAGACAGACCCCTTCTCCTACCCACGCATTCCAATAACACATCCATATGCAACACGCTTAACAAACTAGGCATTCCAACAGTACAAACCACATCTCAATCCATAAAACAAACACTAAACACATCCAGACATTTCCAAAAAATACCCACATCCAATGCCAGCTTATATACTGTCCCATGCAATGACTGCCATCAATTTTACGTGGGAGAAACACAACGTGAATTAAAGAAACGATTAAATGAACACAAAAGGGACATAAAAAACAACAACCCTCTCAGTGCACTTTTCTCCCATGCACTAGAACATGGTCATGCGTTCAAATTTGAACGAGCCAAAATCACAAAATACATCAACAACAAATCTCGCCGAAGATTATTGGAAACTGCTCTCATCACCGCCTCCACCAGTATCAAGCAACGAAATGGCTTCTTTAACCTATCACCCTTAATAAGCAAGATCATCCTTACAGAACAAAGACTCTTGCCTGATCATAGATAACATTTATTTTCACACCCTTCCTTTTTCTCCATGAATCTTTACTTTCTCTTACTCATT
This sequence comes from Sepiola atlantica, assembly GCA_963556195.1. NCBI lineage: Eukaryota > Metazoa > Mollusca > Cephalopoda > Sepiida > Sepiolidae > Sepiola > Sepiola atlantica. The sequence continues at coordinate 65,531,121 of OY744543.1, read as the reverse complement.
CCGTTTTTTCCCTCACATTTTTAACACTGCAGTCCAATTAAACTTTCTCATGTTCCAAAAATTTCAAATATTCCATACCCACCCGTTCAATTACCTCCCTCCTCCACCTTTCCACTCCCTCACTCATTGCTATCATTTTCCAAATATTTCAAATATTTCATACCCTATCACAACAAATCCTCCCTCTCCCCCTCAACCATTCCCCCTCTCAACTATTTCTCTCATACCCTCACTCTTCCATACCCCCTTCTTAAATCCCCTCATTTTCTCAAAACGCTCTCTAAGACACTAAATTTCGCCCATCCACCAAAATCACAGCCCTCCCTCCTTTTCTACCCACCCTCCTTTTCTCTGCATACACCCCCCACACACAAACATTCCAACTTACTTTTTCCCCTTCAGTCTTGACCGCAGCCATCTGGTCAAACACCTCCTTCCTCCCTCTCCTCCACCCCCTTTCTGCCATCCACTTTATCCCTGCTCATCCCCCCACCTCTTTCTCTTACTACCAGCCACAGTAGTCCTTGCTCACCCCCATCTTTCCACTTCTTCCCCACTCATTTTCTTCAACATTCATTTTTATTCTCCACCAAGTACGGACGTCCACCTAGTAGTGGCCATTATTTTATTTTTTTCCTCCCAATATGTCAACCCTACATGTAGTTGTACTTGCATGACATTTTTCTCTATATTATCATCCTGATGAAGTCTTATAAATAAAGACGAAACGTTGATGTACACATAAAAAACATCCATCGTTTGGTTTTCCTTTTTCATTTTCCCATATATATATATATATATATATATTATTAGGTGTGTATATGCACACTGATATTCTCTCTCTCTCTCACACTCACTTATATATATATATATATATATATATATATATTATTATTATTATTATTATTATTATTATTAGGTGTGTATATGCACACTGATATTCTCTCTCTTTCTCTCTCTCACTCACACACACACACCTCTTTTATATTTGACAGTTATGCAAACCTCTTCATGCATAAGCATTCATCCGTGCTGTATTCCCAATTCATTTTTCTTCATACTTTCGCAAAACAATAATCAAAACGTCCTTTTCTGTGGGGAAATCAATGAAGCAATATAGTTCCAGTAATGAAATTTCACATAAAGAAAGGGAAAGAAATTATTAAAAAACAAAAAAAACGTACAAAATTTTCACCGCGCAATAGCAAATCTTGAAGGAGTGAGTGTGCACAGTTATTTTATCATTCAAACTAACATGCTTTTTTATGTTGAATGGTTTAGATTAAATGCTAACCACAAATTCTCCTGCAACCAATTGAATACACTGCCAGTCACGCTAAGCTCGTCTTTTAAACTTAGACTTGCATCATCCATTTTGAAAACAGGACTGAGTTTATTTCTTTTTTTTTCTAACAGTTCACCCCCTACAAGGAAGGCCGAAAGTATTGTTCTTGGCCTTTTGGCTAAGATCAAAGTGTAGTATCTGTTCCGATGGATACTGCACCCCATAGACTGGTATTGTCTTGGCCTTCGGGGCTTGATTTACGCCGGTCTATGGGTCTGTCCTGGTCAGTTCTAGGAAGTCCACCCTCCCAGGCTTCGCCTCCCCTCTTTGGGGAGAAGATTTATTGCTTACTGCCTGAGGCGCCCCTACCGGGAAATGCCGACGGGGCTGTCCAGGCAATTTTTAATAGCCAGAGTGCTCACCTCTCGGGTGCTGGCTTTTCAAACCCCACTTTCCCGACCCGACCTTGGGTCACATCTTACTTGTGGGAGTAAGATAAAAACTGGCCTTGTGCCTAACTCCTGGAGAGGAGTAAATAAATACTCAGAAAAAGGGTGAAAGTTTTTTTTTGGGGGGGAGGGGGGGGTCAACCTAAATTGGGAGCTGTGCAGCGAGATGTCTGTTTACATTAGTTTTAAATTTCTGCATGTCAGTACCGTCAGGAAAACGGGGAGCAGGAAGGGAGTTCCAGAGTCCAGCAGCACGAGGAAAGAAGCTTTTGGAGTAGAAAGCTCTTCGGCATCTGGGGACCTCCACAGTGAATGGATGGGATTTGGCTGATTGTCGGGTTGGTCTAGTGAATTTACATCGTGGGGGGCACCAGAGCAGCAAGTACAAACTAACATGCTTTTTTTATGTTGAATGGTTTAAATTAAATGCTAACCACAAATTCTCATACAACCAATTGAATACTGAATACTGAATAATTGGCAAGTTGCTTCAATTAAAATAAAAGTAAATAAAACTTTTTTAAAATAACAAAAAAACATATTGTATTAAGTAAGGAAATTAACATCTTTGAAGCACGAATTAGAATGTATTAAAGTGAAATATTTTGAAAATCAACAATCGTGCAATTTTAAATGGAAAATTCATTTATTTAATTTTTTTCTTTTTTTTTTTTGCAAGCTTTCATTGTAGAACAACCTTGTCAGGCGAGACTGTTTTATAGTTTTTTTTCTTTTCTTCCTCCTTATTTTGATGGTATTAACACCGAGGGGTCGAATCACGACACGAGCAGAAAGAGACGTCAGGTTCTTAAGACGTTAGGATAAGTGAAGTTTTTTTTAAGTAAGGAAATTAACATCTTTGAAGCACGGATTAGAATGTATTAAAGTGAAATATTTTGAAAATAACTATAAGACAATCATGGATATTGATTTACTCATCTACAGGAGTTAGGCACAAGGCCAGTTTTTATCTTACTCCCACAAGTAAGATGTGACCCAAGGTCGGGTCGGGAAAGTGGGGTTTGAAAAGCCAGCGCCCGAGAGGTGTGCTCTCTGGCCATTAAAAATTGCCTGGGCAACCCCGTCGGCATTCCCCGGTAGGGGCGCCTCAGGCAGTAAGCAATAAACTTACTCCTCCCCAAAGAGGAGAGGCGAAGCCTGGGAGGGTGGACCTCTTAGAACTGCACAGGACCAACCCATAGACCGGCGTAAATCAAGCCCCGAAGGCCAAGACAATACAAGTTTATGGGGTGCAGTATCCATCGGAACAGATACTACACTTTGATCTTAGACAAAAGGCCAAAAGCAACAATTAGTTCTAAGCGACAGTCTTTTAGAGGCCGATATATGCGATACCCCATAGACTGGTATTGTCTTGGCCTTCAGGGCTTGATTTACGCCGGTCTATGGGTCTGTCTTGTGCAGTTCTAGGAGGTCCACCCTCCCAGGCTTCGCCTCCCCTCTTTGGGGAGGAGTAAGTTTATTGCTTACTGCCTGAGGCGCCCCTACCGGGGAATGCCGACGGGGCTGCCCAGGCAATTTTTAAACCCCACTTTCCCGACCCGACCTTGGGTCACATCTTACTTGTGGGAGTAAGATAAAAACTAGCCTTGTGCCTAACTCCTGGAGAGGAGTAAATCAATACCCAGTCATGGCTGACGGGACGAGAACAATCTACCGTCGTGAATTAAATAAAAGATTCAGTTCGAAATTCTGTATAGATTCCTGAGCTCGGCATAAAAATTCCCGAGTTTGAGAAGATGCGCCGGAAGAGAAGGTCGGAGGTTACATCGACCGAAACGTTGTGAGAATAACATGCAAGATGAGAATAGTAGTCTAAATAATCCAAATTATCAATCCTCATCTAAAAACATAAAAGTAAATAAAACTTGATAAAAAAATAACAACGAAAACGTTGACATTCGTGTGCATTGGTATGTTTGCAGACTTTAATTTCTAAACTGATCGATATTTGTGGATTCACTTGATAACATGAGTTGGCTCCCCGACGTTTCCTCTAAATTTATTTATTTAGGTTTCACAATCATCCCATCAAGATTGTTTATATCCATAAGGTTTCTCTGATTTATTACTATATATATATATATATATATATATATATATATATAGTAATCCAGGTAGGGTAAAAATCCACAGGGTAGAAATCCAAAGGAAATCAAACCGGGCTTATAAAAGAGTGCTCAATAAAAATATAGAGCTGTATTGTGAATGTCGATGCTATCGATCTACAGCTATCAAGAGCTGAATCTTCAGGATTTTACCGACCGGGTTGGATCACAAAAAAACCTTCTGCCTGATGAGACCTCAGCTCTTGATAGCTGTAGATCGATAACATCGACATGCCAGTGTAGCAGACTTTGTACATGTTTAAATAAAAAGCATTCACTATATATATATATATATATATATATATATATATATATATATAAACATAAAATATAATAACACGAAATTACATAATTATACTGGCCAAAGAAAAAAAATCAGTCCGCAATCATGATTTTTTATTTATTTTTTTATTTCGGCGAACGATTATATTTTTCTCCCTTTCCACCTTACGCACGTTTCACAACCTGGTAAGAAAAATATAGTCTTTGGTGTAACAGGCTGCTCTTCAGAGACAATCATTTAATAATAAACACATTTTAAAAAGCTTATTATTCCAAAACAAATAGGAAGAAAGGTGAACAAGAAAAACGACAAGTCAAAAACAAGAAAAATTCACTTTAAAGATGACAATCCGAGAACCCCCCCCCCCCTCCAAATACATCTAACAAAACGGAAGCCGATTCTCAAGCCACATGGATGGATCGGTGGGCTAAGTGTGTGCAAGCACAAGGGAGGTATTTTGAAGGGAATTAGGGTCCAAACCCCGTCACGTGTTTGAAATATTATTTCTGACCTGAGGTCGAATAACTTTTAGACAAGCCTAGTGTATATATATATATATATATATATATATATTCCATGATAAATGCCAGTATACTGAAATCATATGCCCTTAATAGGGATAAGATGAAAATTCATATACACTAAATGTACAAAAGCAAGGAAATTCCCAAATTTTTACACTTTTATTGTCATTAATTAAGAGTATGACTACATATCAACCAAACCATTTCATTATCAAAACACTACAGTATAAATCTCTATGAATGAGTGGATGAAATGTGTGAGGTGCGCTGAAGAAAAATTCCTACCAGTAAAATACATAGCTCTGTTGTGCTCGCATACCCTCAATGACAATAAAGGTGTAAAAATTTGGGAATTTCCTTGCTTTTGTACATTTAGTGTATATGAAATTTCATCTTAACCCTATAAAGGGCATATGATTTCAGTATACTGGCATTTATCATGGAATGTCACTACTTTTGTAAAGGCTATGTCTCAATACAATGGTCATTTTTAAGGTTATTTGGAATTTTCTGGAAAACTAAGGTATATGGTAAACTGAAATTAAAATGCCATCAACTAGACCCTAGAACCTCTATCTCTGCCAAAAATCAGCTGAATCCATCAAATAGTTGATGAGATACAGGGTGGCACATATGTACGTACACACAGATAACATGATTTCATGATTGAACTTTCTGGATCTCTGGGTTGCCTTGACTAATGATGCTGAAATTCTACACACTTATAGAACCTATCAAATAAAAATTTTGTGCAAAGTTTTAACTAATTTGGTTTATTGGTTTTGAGTTATGATTGATCAAAGAAATGAGATTTCCAGCATAGGCGTTTTTGAAGTCTATTAAGGGATAGAGCGCTCTCGCGCCTCCCTTGATTTTGAAGTCTATTAAGGGATATAGCACTCTCGCGCCTCCCTTGATATATATATTAAACTATTTGTTTGCTTGTTAGCATAAATATGAACTCCCTTTAAAAAAACCCCTAAAAACTCAATTTCTTTTTTAGATTATAAAACATTTTCTAACTAAATTTACATGGCTTACATTTTAAACTTATAATTTTCGTTTATCCAACTTATTTATAAATCAGCCAATCAAAATACCCCTATGTGTGGAGTATTCTGATTGGCTGAGGCTAGGGAGCTCAGGTCAATGTAGGAGGTCATGTTCTTTTCTTCTTTTTTTTTGTTCACTTGAAAAGTTTTGGTATATTAAGGTGCAGCACTTTGCTTTCAAGGAAGCGACACAGATCTACCAGTTTCAGGTAGGGGTAGCTGTATGAGCCGATATGATTCGAAAGTACCCGAAATCGGCGATGAGGGTTAGGGTTAGGGTTAGATCACTGAATATCTCTCTCGATGCATCTGGAAAATGTATTTTTGGATGATGAAATACTTTGTTCATTTTGGATTTTTTTAGGTGAATATTGATATAATATGTATTATTTTGGATTATTCGGACTACTATTCTCATCTTGGTTGTTATATTTACATGGATCTATGGTCTAATGATGAAGAGCGTTGGTTAACAACCAGTTTAAAGCAACAGACATCTGTTGGATGAAGGTTCAATCCTTACTACAGGCGATAATAAGTAACGAATAATATAAATTAACACTTCTATCCGGTCATGGCTGATGGAATGAATTCAGTTAAAAATTCAGGTCAAAATTCAGGTCAAAATTCAGTTAAAAATTCAGGTCAAAATTCAGGTCAAAATTCAGTTAAAAATTCAGTTAAAAATTCAGTTAAAAATTCAGTTAAAAATTCAGGTCAAAATTCAGTTAAAAATTCAGTTAAAAATTCAGTTAAAAATTCAGGTCAAAATTCAGTTAAAAATTCAGGTCAAAATTCAGTTAAAAATTCAGGTCAAAATTCAGGTCAAAATTCAGGTCAAAATTCAGTTAAAAATTCAGGTCAAAATTCAGTTAAAAATTCAGGTCAAAATTCAGGTCAAAATTCAGGTCAAAATTCAGTTCAAAATTCAGTTCAAAATTCAGGTCAAAATTCAGTTCAAAATTCAGTTCAAAATTCAGTTCAAAATTCAGGTCAAAATTCAGGTCAAAATTCAGTTCAAAATTCAGGTCAAAATTCAGTTCAAAATTCAATTCAAAATTACGTACAGGTTCCCGAGTTTGGCATATAATAGATTCCCAATTTCGACTAGAAGGTTCTCAATTGTAAAAAGATGCGCTTGAAGAATGTCGTAGCTTACAAATCGATCGAAACCAAGATGAGAATAGTAGTCCGAACAATCCAAATAATACACTTTATTTGTAGAATTTGGTATATTCGGACTACTGTTCTCACCTTGGTTTTTTTTATCACAATGGTTCGGCCGATGTAACCTCCGACCTTCTTTAAGGTACACGCCTTGTTGAACTCGGAAGTCTTTACATCAACCGAAACGTTCTGATAAAAACACCCAAGATGAGAACAGTAGTCCGAATATACCAAATTCTACAAATTAACCCTCATCTAAAAAATTCCGAAACACTTTATTTATGGAAATATTATATACGAAATAATTACTTGCTTTTCTTTTGTTTATTTTTCTTTGTTTTGTTTTTCTTTTAATTTTCAAATGGGTTCATATTTATACTTAATGTTTTGGGTTTTTTTAGAGGTTACATTCGTTTGTTTGTTTTTTTTACATTGACCCAAAGTATATTCTTATGTATTCTCTTCGTGATTCTAATAAAAATGTTTCAATTGTTTCATTCAACTAATTAGAATTTTATTTCATAATGAAATCATAAATTACATTTTAATGGTTTCAATTTTAAAAGTGCATGCTAGAGGATTAAAAAAAATAACCCTATTTACAAAACATGTGTGTTTACTTTCGCTTGTGTGTGTGTGTGTGTGTGTTGGGTACTTGTCCAGATTAGGATCCAAACTAAAATCGATTTGACGTCGGTAGTTTCCGGATGTTTACGTAGACGGCCGGAAAATACCGAAGCACTTATCCAATCTGAATGCGAGAAAATAAGTAGACAAGATAACATTTTAATTGATTGAATCGTGAAATTCACTAATTGGGAAAAAATTGATCAAAACGATAATGAATTTTAACGAACCCTAACCCTAACCCCTTACCCTAACACCTGTTCAGTGAAAAAACAAACTTTTTCATGCAGAATAAAAACATTTTAGAACCCTAACCCCTAACCCCGTTTTTATACTTGTTCGGTGATATTTTGTAAAGAAGGGGGGGACGTTATCCCTCTCTTAGGTTTCAGACACGAAATGAAATAACAAAACCTCTTTATAACAACAACTAAAAGGGTTTTATTCACAAAGGTTACCTATACTGTTTGGTATAGGTGGAAAGAGAGTTGAACAATGTCCGAGAGAGGAAGAGGAAAGTAGGATGTTCTTAGAGCTGCCGGAGGTCTGTCAGCAACTATCTTCAGGCAAAGATGGTAGTTGCTGGCATGGGCAGTGGACAGGGGCAGGAGAGAGAAAGAAAGGAAGAAATGTTTCCTCGTTGCCTGCCGGGGTCTCTGCTGATTGCTCGTGATTCCCAAAGAGGCGGAAGTAGTTCTTCAGCCGACAGAAGGAATCCATGAGCCCTGCGGTCTGATTAGTCAGTGTGTGACCAGCTCACTCCATGGGGACATTTTTCGGAGGGAGAAAATAGGTCTGTTTATGACCGTTACATTCTAACACCGTTCAGTGAAAAAACAAACTTTTCTATGCAGAAAAAAAATAATTTTATAACCCTAAAAACCGTTTTAACACTTGTCCAGTGATATTTCTTGAAAAAAATATTCTTATGTGTAAAAAAACAACATTTTTTCCAGTAGTAGATCAAGCCTAGTTTTGGATTTTTTGGCCGCAGGCAACTGACTTTTCATTGTCTTTTTCTGGCCGTCTACGTAAACATCCGGGCACTACCGACGCCAAGTCGATTTTAGCTTGGGTCCTAATCTGGACAAATACCGTGTGCTGTATTTCTATACTTTAACAATATTATGATTGATTTCATCTTTGTAAATATTTGCCATTTTCAATTTTAATCTAAGGAAAATGGAAAAAAGATGAGAAAATTGAATAGCAATATATTTATTCGTTGTAAAATAAGAGATTAAAACCTAACTAATCCCATATAATATTAAAAGACATAAATTTGATATCATTGTATTTTTTTTTAATTTCTAAATTTCAGTTTTTGCTTTGATCGACCTCAACCGTAAAATGAGGATCTGAATGTTTTTGACGTGAAATCATGAAGAACTAGCTGTACCTATCTGGCGTTGCCCCGTAGTCTATTAACTTTCAATTTGTTTTTCTTTTTTTAAACTGTTTTTTTTTTCTTTAAAATATTATTTTTTGTTTCAATCATATAGAAATAATTCTGTATGAACGAATACAGAGTTACATCCTTTTTTTAAGATGGCTACCGTTTGAAAATAATTCCCATCTGGACAAAGTATTTTCTGGAAGGAATTAAATCGAATTACATTTTATTCTTCTTAACAACATGTTGCAACGATTCACAAGAAAAACTGATGTACCAAAATCAAATATTGATTTTGTAGGAAGAAAGCTATCGATGACAAAAAAAATCGATCAAGCAACATTCCTTTTCTTAAGATAGCAGACATTTGAAACTAATTTCAACACAAAGTATTTTCTGAAAGTAATTCTGTATGGACGAATACAGAGTTACATCACTTTTTTAAAAGATGGCTGCGATGTAAAAATAATTCCAACACGGACAAAGTATTCTCTGGAAGGAATTAAATCGAATTATATTTTATTCTTTTTTTTTTTTTAATTTAATGGAAATCGCCCCAAACAAGGCATGAAGCCACTTGATGTAAGGAGCTAAAAAAAATACTACTTCAAGGTAAAAAAATACTACTTCAAGGTAAAAAAATACTACTTCAAGGTAAAAAAAATACTACTTCAAGGTAAAAAAAACTAGCCAACGATAAGTATTAGATGGATAGATTCCAACCCAGAAAACAGCAATTGATCCCCCTTTTTCAGAAACATCGCTCATGTAATGTGAGAACTAAAGGACAAAATAAGGGAAACGAGAGTTACAAGGCTGCCGAAAGTAAACCCAAGTTAGTCACTTTCTACTCTCCTTAAGATGCTGCAACTATCCACCAGATAAAACTGGTGTACCAAAATCAAATATTGATTTTGTAGGAAGAAAGTTTAGAGTCGATGCTTAGGGCTCAACTGTACAACCAGTTGAGCAGCAAGATAAGTCAGAGTGCCAAGCACATCAAAATGCCGGTTCATAATAAGGCTAGAATGTTCCATTATGCTCAGAAGGGAAAGTCCATTCTCTGTGTTCTGATTGGCTGAGATTCATAAGTGGCCATTCTAGTGTATAAATGTCCATTCATTCGAATAAGTATTCTTCTATGAGGCCTTTATGTCGGTAAGTGTTAGTTTGATTCTATAGAAAGGACAAAGAGACTGACTTTACTTTATATATTAGAAGAATAAGGTGGCAGCTGTCTGAAAAATGGCGTTGATTCATTATGATATCTGTATCATAGGTTTGATGGGAAATTAATAGAAAGTCTAATTGCTACTGCAAATTGTCAAAAATAACTGTGCATTTCCCCTCGTTATGTATAAAACTCAATTAGAATCTGACTTTGAAGTCCATACTTATTCATATGATTTGCTTTGCGCGACGAGGTGTCGTCTGCTCACCTCATCCTCTTTTCATTTAGTCTTTCACTTTTCTTATTATTAGTTGGTTTGTTTTTTTTTTTTTGTTGTTTTTTTTTTACTAAATTGCCAATGTTTTCTTGTAATTGTCACGTGTGGACGACGACGCTGACATTATTTCCAGCTCGAATGATAGCTGTCTCTTATCATTTAAGGAATATAAAATGTCGCCTTTGTTCAACAGAGCTTCCTGTCAAACCATTTTCGATTCATTAATCTCATATATGTTTCACACACACACACACACACACACAGACACCACCTGAGTATATTTGTAATACCTTAATCTCAGAGAAATCCAGAGATAGCTACATATAAAAATACATTTATCAGTTTGATATTTACCAAAGGAGAAAATTGAATGCTTACAAAACAAAAAATCTATTTTAATATTCTTAAAAACTTTCATAAATCATCATATGTTAATAGATTAAAAAAAAAAATATTGATGTTAGATATTATAAGAAATAGTTTTTTTTAAATATATTAAAACATTTTTATTTTTATTTTTGTAAATGTCTGTAACATTGTTCTTTTGTCATTACTAACCAGCATAGCATCACCACTATCAGCATTACCACTGTCAGCATTACCACTGTCAACCAAGGAAAGGGTTTATCAGGCATGTGTATGCAGTGTGATGCTGTAGGGAAGTGAAACCTGGCCAGTGAGGGTTGAGGACATGCGTTGCATGGAGAGAAATGATATGAGAATGATACTATTGATGTGTAATGTGAGTCATAAAGACAGGCTTAGATCTGACGACCTCAGAAGAAGATTAAATTTTGATAAGTTTGATTATTTATGGGGACGGTTTATGACAAGTATTGGTTGACACGTTGTAGTTTGCAGGGAAGCAATCCCGTGGTAATGTGTTCCACAGATGGGAAGTTCTTGGGGAAAAAAACTCTGTTAATTGAGATTCCGCCTGATGTTAGACACACAGAGGAAGAAATGAAAGTTCTTTGCTGTGAATGTCTTACGAAAAAAAAAAGAGATTGGAGCTCAGTCGAGCATCTTCTATGGAAATAACGATAGAGTAGAGAAAGACTAACAAGGACTCTTCTGTGAGAAATGGACTGTAGAAAAGAGAAGAGATCATCCCCCACTAGCCGTTCTAAAGAAATCTCTTTTATTCTTATACTTAAATACGGGTTGGCCGTAAAGAATTGGCACAGAGGATAATCGGATAGTTTCCATTTAATCAACTGAACTACAAAATTCAGTATTTTTAACTGATTTTTTGAGTGGTCTCTTCGTTCACCAGACCTTAGTACTTTTGATTTCTTTTTCTATGCTAAGAAAGTTTACTTAACAAAAATCACGGATCCAATACACTTGACCTTAGTTTTCTTGATTTCTTTTTTGGGGGATTTGCTAAAGGAGACAAAAATCACGGATCCAATACACTTGACCTTAGTTTTCTTGATTTCTTTTTTGGGGGATTTGCTAAAGGAGACAGTGTACTCAATAAAAATCACGGATCCAATACACTTAACAGATGTGCAGTGGTCTCCTCGTTCACCAGACCTTAGTTCCCTTGATTTCTTTTTTTTTTAGAGGCGGGGGGGTTACTAAAGCAGACAGTGTACTCCAAACAAAATCACGGATCAAATTTACACTCGACTCAACGAATAAGAAGTGAATGTGCCAAAATTGAAGGCAATGTGAAGTTATTGCATCCAATTCGCAAACGTTTTCCAAAACGCATCAATATTTGCATCGCAAATGATGGAAATTATATTGAAGATGTTATTTGCATAAACACGTATATTTTGACTTATGTGTGCAGACATTACAGACATCCTGTATAATCTTCTTTTAATTTTGTTATTGTGCTTAAATGGATTAATGTATGCGTCGCTAATGTATAGGAGACGGATGAGAACTCAGATGTGGAGAAAGTATATTTAGATGGTGAGGCTATTGAGGTTGCCCAGATGTTTTGGTTGCTGATAACATTGGAGCACAGGGAGGAGATAGTGCTGGTGTGATTGCAAGAGTTAGCAGTGGATGGAGTAAGTTCAGGGAACTTCTGTCATTATTAACCAGCAGAGCATTACCACTGTCGACCAAGGGAAGAGTCTATCAGGCATGTGTACGCAGTGTGATGATGTATGGAAGTGAAAACTGGCCAGTGAGAGTTGAGGACATCGGTTCCATGGAGAGAAATGATATAAGAATGATATGAGGGATATGTAATGTGAGTCTAAAAGACAGGCTTAGATCTGATGACCTCAGAGGAAGATTAAATCTGGACAATATAGGAAGATGCTTGCATAAAAGGAGACTCTGTTGGTTTGTTCAACATTGAAGGAATGGATGAGAGTTCTTGGGTTAGTAAATGAAGAACAGTTGAGGTAGCATGGGAAGTCCAAGGAACACATGGGAGAAAGAGGGATAAATAAAGACCTGACCAGAGATAGGTTAGTTTAGAAGGCAATTTCTAAAAGCCATCTAACACATTAAACTGATGATGACGATGATGATGATGAGTGACTATATGGGAATATCAGGCACTATATGTGGGAGGATGACGACACCTCTCTGCAGAAACTAATGCCGTAATTTCCCCATACCGGGACATGCGACCGAGGACCATTTGTGATTTGTGTATTTAATATTCCCTAAAAACTTCCGCACCAGGTAACAAGAATATTAGATGACACAGGGACTGAACTTGGTCTCCAGGTTTTTATACTTTTGGGTACTTTTTTACAGTAGGACCCGCGCTAAAAGTCCCTTGGCATCAGTGCTTTCCGCCGGTTTACATTAAACACCGGAAAGCCCCAAAGCAAGACGAATAAGCAGACGACAGCTAAATTTTCAACCGAATTAAACACTGAACTTGCAAGCTGATAGAAACGCGATTTCAACATAAATTTTTACATGGTATCACTGACAGAGATCTAATTCCTAACCCTGCCCTAACCCTAATCCCTAATTCATAACTCTGCCCTAACCCTAATTCATAACCTTGCCCTAACCCTAATTCATAACTCTGCCCTAACCCTAATTCATAACCCTGCCCTAACCCTAATTCCTAACCCTGTCCTAACCCTAATCCCTAATTCATAACTCTGCCCTAACCCTAATTCATAACCCTGCCCTAACCCTAATTCCAAACCCTGTCCTAACCCTAATCCCTAAACCATAATCCCTAACCCTGCCCTAAACCTAAACCCTAACGAAATCAACAAAAATAATCAGTAAGATAAAAGTAAATAAAAAAACATGATGTGTACCCATCCGTCCGTCTGTCCATCACAGACACCTTTTTGTTTTGTTTTGTTTTGTTTAATACCTACCCAAAATGGATTAATGAAAATATCACTAATTCCATTCATATGTTATTTTATAGTAAGTAAAAAGAAAGGATTTAGGATTCAACAATAAAAAACCGTTTTCGAATTGAGTTTCAGATATAATTTTCATTTTTACTTTTCCTGCATTTGACTGTTAATTATTCCTTACAAATATGTTGATTTTTTTTTATTGTTGAAGACATATTTTTGTTTGTTGGGCTTCAAGAGCCATTCATTTTAATTTTAATAATTTTTACGTGTGCTGATATTGAAACTTTGCATGGCTGATTGTTGAAAACACACTCAAATCTAGAGATTGCATTTTTGCTTCTCTTAATTGTTTGAAAAAGTAACAATTCCTTGAATTAACAATTACTCAACACTAACAAGAGAAAATGAAGAGTTCGAATTCAAAACACGATAAACGCCATTTTTAAAATCACAAAACTGTCCCTACAAAAAGTGTTGCATTTCAACACTCGACGACACCCCACAACTATGTGTTACATAATATCATACCGAAATAATTTCTTTTTGATTTCAATTAAAATTAGCTTAAATTAGAAGTCAAGATTTAATATATTCGTGTTTTTATTGTTTACGGTCTCAATTTAAACGAATTGGATTTATCGCTTTTTGCATTCGAACTCTTCAAATAACATTTCATAAAAGAGTGAATTAAACCCCCTTGAACGCCATCTTGATTTTTCTACTCCACTTTCGCTCTTTTCTAGTTTCTGCTTTTTTTTTTTTTTCTTATAATTGTTTGAATCTGCTGCCATGAATTTGTTTTAATCATCTGTTTATTGCATGATCATAAAATGTATGCTTTCAGGCAATTACCTTGAAAGATAATTCCTTTTCCAATTAACTAAATAATTATTTGTCCCATCACAGCTTTCTGTTTTGATTTAAATTTTATTTGAGCATCATGTTCTATACTAACCCTTTAGGTGATACCTTCTTCGACTGACGAGGAGCAGCGTCCTGATCCAGTGGAGGCGAAAGAAGAGGTGAAAACTGAGCCAGAGGAAGTTGATATCGATTTGACTGACCCCGAGGTCGAGGCAGCAGCTCAAAAAATCCAAGCTTCTTTCCGGGGACATTTGAAATCAAAAAGAAAGACGACGATAAGCAAAGAAGAAGAGAGCGGAGAGAAAGAGGCGATTGCTCGCAGCGAAAAAGAAGACAGTTCAGCCATCGGCGGTTCACCGACGATCCCGAGTGAAGGCAGTGGTGAACAGAAGGCAGACGACAAAGAAGTGAGCGAGGTAAAAGAGAAGGAGGGAGAAAAAGAGGAGGAGGAAAAAGAAAAGGAAGAAAAGGTGATAGATATGAAACCAGCCGAGCAAACTGCAGAGAAAGTTAGGGAGAGTAGTGGATCCGTGATCGAAGGTGAGAAAGCCGATAAGAATGCGGACGGATCCACTGCTGAGGGTACCGAAGCAAAGAAGCAAGAGGTACCTGCTGAGATGAAAGCCGCCACTCCCACTGCCACCGCAGAAGCAGAAGAAGTTGACATTGACCTCACGGACCCTGACGTCGCCGCTGCAACAAAAAAACTTCAGGCTGGCTTCCGTGGTCGTCTGAATCGAAGAAAGAAAGCCCAGGAGAATGCCTTAGCAGCTGCATCCACGGTACTTATTTTGGACTAGTCCTTTGGAATAGTCTCTTATTTTGGACTCGTCCATCTCTGTTGCTTGCCGCCTCGTTGTAGTTTCTGTTCGTGGCATTTTGGCTTTTATTTTTACCCTAGAAACCGTTTTTGAGTTCTTATTTTAGCGTTTAGCAAATCAATGTTATATCTCAACACGTTTTCTTGTGCTTTTCTCATTCAAATGATACCAATGCTAAAAGAAATGCCTGGTTTGACTAAACCATTCAAAGTAAAAAGGACATTATTCTTACTTTTAGTATAGGGTGGCCCGAATTAAATGCCACCTACCCATGGTATAGTTAATAAAATTAAAAAATCCTTTCTGCAATCCAACCATATCTAGTACAAATCTACTTCAGTATATGCCTGACTTGTCCACCAAGTTACAGTAATGAATGTCCAACAGTTTTGTTTTATCTGCAAACACACCTGGATATGATTGCTTTTGGCTGTGATGGCTCTCTTCAATTAAGAAATAGTCTGTAGATTGTTTGGATAGACATTATTTTTTTTAGATAATCCCACAAATAATTGTTAGAGGTTATTTTTTTGTTCATAATTTAGATCGACCCCTAACAATTTTAAGCCGTAACTTTGTCATAATATAAATGAGACTTTGCTAGTTTATGACCACCCCTCGAACGGTGTTGGTACAGTACCTGGGTATGTCAACTTCCCTCTTTACACAGCTTCTGCCGCTTTATAGCTAGTACGAAGAAAGATATTTATGAAATTTTGTGTATAGCATTTCCATGAGAGAGTAAGTAACTATGATTAATGTATTTACGTGAAATTGTTTTTATTTATTGGACAAAACTCATTAGAAATTGTTTGTAAGCAAAAATAAGTCGCTATGAACTAATACCGAATACCTTTTATGTCTACTTTTTTTGTGGAATATCTTTTTTTAAATGGAAATCGCGCCAGACAAG
This sequence comes from Sepiola atlantica, assembly GCA_963556195.1. Lineage (NCBI taxonomy): Eukaryota > Metazoa > Mollusca > Cephalopoda > Sepiida > Sepiolidae > Sepiola > Sepiola atlantica. The sequence goes on along the minus strand of OY744543.1, from coordinate 65,514,861 downwards.
GCATGAAGCCACTTGATGTAAGGAGCTAAAACAACACTACTTCAAGGTAAAAAAAAAAAAAAACTAGCCAACGATGAGTGTTAGACCCAGAAAACAGCAATTCTTCCCCCTTTGTCAGAAACATCGCTCATGGTATGCGAGGACTAAAGGACAAAATAAGGAAAGCGAGAGTTACAAGGTTACTGAAAGTAAATCCAAGTCAGTCACTTTCTACTCTCTATATCAAATGAAAAGGGTTAGGGTTACGGTTAGGGTTAGGGTTAGTTTTTAAAATATCTATGTAAGTTTTTGTTATGTGATGTGAATTTCTTTACATTTATAAAACACGTATTCAGTTAAAAAAACTAATTTAGACTTACGTGAGATTCGAACTCGAGTATTGACATTGTAAAAACTACTACCTTAGTAATGTGTAGCCTGCCTATTCCTTTTTTGTCAACCAATCACATGTTTTTAATCTGTGTACGAACAGACAAACTGTAAAAGTATCATAGCTTTTCAATAGCTAGTACGAAGAAAGATATTTATGAAATTTTGTGTATAGTATTTCCATGAGAGAGTAAGTAACTATGATTAATGTATTTACGTATTGTTTTTTATTGGCAAAAAACATTAAACAAATATAACACTTCATCAGTTAAGTCAAATATGAAATATTGAAGAAAAAACCCATTTAGTTATAGTTTTATTCCATTTGCTGTGGATATTAATATTTACTGCATTATAAGCATATAACAATATTACCATTCCGTACGTGTTTTAGAGATTTGAAACACCTACCATTTGACGAAGAGGTCTTCCTCGAAATATATTATGGAACACGGTCACACACATTACATCACAGTGTTGAATATATATAAAAACAAAATCACTTGTTTTTGTCTTACTTCTCAACGCCGACATATTTCCATTTCTTGCATTGTGATAGCCTTCTAATACTCCTTTATATACATATTACACACAATGCTTCAAGCAAACTACCTTTTCTTTATCATTAGAAATTATGTTTTTAAGCAAAACATAATTCGCTTTGAACTAATGTTGAATACCATTTATGTCTATTTTTGTTTGTGGATTATCAAACAAACAAAAAATGTTGCTAAGTTTTAAAAAAATATTTATGCAAAGGTCCGATGACTGTGAAGCTCATTCAGGATTACACCTCTTACTGATGAGACGATCACCAAAGTTTCCCCGCATATCATTGAACGGCAATAAAACAAAGACTGTTGGAAATTCATGACTGAAACTTGGTGGATAAGTCAGGCATCGACTGAAGTTTATTTGTACCAGATATGGTTGAATTGCAGAAAGGATTGTGCATTTTATTAACGATTTTTTATGGGTAGCATTTTCTTGGTGGGGGAGGGGGACTTGTAAATATTTGAAATTCTAGAAATTTGGCTGCAGTTATTTGAACAAAATTTGTTGTTGAATGGAAGAGTTTAATTCGTTTTTCGTTCCGGGCATGTCTTCTTTGATATCGAAATTTTGAAAGCACATACAAGACATTTCTAATTCAAGAAATATGTCTGCATGCAAAGACATTTCAAACGTTTTTTTTTTGTTTTAATGTTCATATGTTTCTATGTGTTTCTGTTTTCTTATAAAGCTTTAAATGTGTTTGTCAATCTTATCTGGGTTTTTTTTTATGTTCTCGTTTTTTGTCTCTCATGTTGTAACCATTGCTGTCAGTTTGAGTCAACAATTTCCTCTGGAATATTCCGTTATTTTTAGTCTTTCAATCATGATTATCAATTGAGACAGTGGAAATTTTATTTTTTTATTTGTAGAAAAAAAAAAGTTTTTTTTATTTTTGAATTGTGATTTATAATTATGTTATATTGTTTAGCAAATGAAGTGAATTTAAAATAGAAAAAAAATTGTATGATTTTTCTTCTGAATTTTTCTTGACATTTAACCATAGAATTGAACTTTTCATGCCGTAACAGTTCATTGAATTATTATTATTTCTTTGTTATGTCTCTTTCAATACCTCCTTTTGAAACACTCTTATCAACTCAAATCTTACAATTGAAAAAAAAAATAAACATAAAAACATTGCACAGAACATTTAGAATATCAATACAATATCAGTGTGTGGATGGAGGTAACGGTGGTCAAGTGGATAACGACATGGACTGACGCCCTCGGTGTTCAAAGATCGAATCCAGTCGGTTCCATAGTACCACTTTCATTTAGGGATGTTGAATGGCAACAACAGACTCAAGTCAAGCAACAAAGTTGTACCATATTGATTCACACGAATTTACTATAATATGTGGATCGAATTCATCCAATAGTTTTCAAAAATGTTCTCTTAATCATTTTTGTTACCATTATTTCTGAATTCATATAAAAACATCTTAAAATTGTACAAACATTGTACAAAATTGTACAAACATTGTACAAAAATTGTAAAACATTGTACAGAATTGTACAAAAATTGTAAAAACATCTTTAAATTGTACAAACATTGTACAGAATTGTATAAAAATTGTAAAAACATCTTAAAATCGTACAAACATTGTACAAAATTGTACAAAAATTGTAAAAACATCTTAAAATCGTACAAACATTCTACAGAATTGTACAAAAATTGTAAAAACATCTTAAAATCGTACAAACATTCTACAGAATTGTACAAAAATTGTAAAAACATCTTAAAATCGTACAAACATTCTACAGAATTGTACAAAAATTGTAAAAACATCTTAAAATTGCACATTTTTTACCATCATTTCTGAATTCATGTAAAAACATATAAAATTGACTGTTCCTAATCTGATCTGACAATTTGTTCCAAAAATATATTACTCTATGAGCCAATGCATTTTATTGGTTTATGGATCTAGATTTTGAAATCTACCATGGCAATAACTTGATAACATATTAAAAAATGTCCACCAATAATCAGAAATCTCATTAATTATTTTGAAAGTTTCAATTAAATCATCTCTCATTATTCTCTTTAGTAAAATAGTTCATCCTAAATTTTCCAATCATTTCTGTATTTTACTAGATGCAATATTTACCAACCAATCAGATTTTTTTTTTTTTTAGACATACTGAGTGTCCATAAAGTCCGTGTGCACTTCAAAAAACTTATAGCTTATAACTGTAAAAAGGATTTGAAAGAACTAAATCTATATTTTTCAGGTTTTATTGAAATTTTATTTAAGTTTCCACATATCGTGCATCATTAGCAATACAACGGTTTGATTGTGCAGTTTACGGAAAACATTTGCCAACTGATTTAGAGTAATGCCTGAAATCACATTAGTTATTTTAGCTTTCAAATCTTCTAATGAACAAGGTTTGGTTGAATACACAATTGTTTTCACATGTCCCCATGAAAAAAAACAGTTCAGTCAACCAAGGGACACAGTTTACTTTTTTCATGGATTAAATTGATTCTGAAAAAAAAAAAGAAAATATTTTTTTACTTATTTAAAAATTTTTGAAAATTTTGTGGCGAAGAATTATTCAATAACTATACTTAAAACTAAGTACGTGAAACTTTATAACATTTTTTACAGATTATCTCTATCGCAAATACAAATAAAATTATACAGGGTGATTCATAAGTCACTTAGCTATTTATTTTTGAAATTCTAAAGTTAAAATATACGGTAATACAAAACAGAAAGTTTATTCAACAAATTCATTTATGGGAGTTCAAAATTACAGCAATTTTTCAAAATTTCCTCCTTCGTTCTGCATGCATAGCTCCATTCTTTTTTGCAAGGAATTTACGACTCTTTGTAGCATATTTGATTGATTATGAAATAAATATATATAGAAACAAATATATAAACGAACAAATTAAAAATAACAAATAGCAGTAATTAGAGAGTAAAATAACAATTATCAAAAGTTCATAGTATGTTTGTGCTTCATATGGTAATCATTTTAAATAGCTAAGTGAAGTGACTTATGAATCACCCTGTAAATTTTTAAAGTGCACACGGACTTTATGGACACTATATATGTATATAAAATTACAAGAAAACATGTGTTCCATTGGGTCACCCATTGAGCTAGAGTTAAATCGTTTGAATCAGAAAAAAGTGAGTTTGCAAAACCAGTTAAATATTAAAAAATAAAAAGACGAAATCTAAAATTAACCTCTTTCTGCTTGCCCCCCCCCCCCTCTGGGAGTGGCGGGAGTAAGAATAATAGATGACATATTGAATAAAAACGGGAGATGAAACAATATGCATTGAGAGAGACAGAGAGAGACAGAGAGAGAGAGAGTAAAAGTAAAAGATAGAAAGTTAATAAGAAATGGGTCACTTTATGAATTATTTGCAAAATACAGCTAATTACAATGATTAAAATGGAAGGTTTTTCAGACATAACTCAATCCCAAAGATGTCAAATAAAGTGGTGACTCATTAGTAAAAAACGAAATAAATAATAATTTATTTAGTGCTGGTGTATTTGAGCAGTACCAAATTTCTGCCCTTGAAAATCTTGCTCACACGCCTCTATTCCGAATTCGTGGCCAACGGTCATAAACAACGTCTTAAGTGTAATTTAGACGGTTTCAAACTGATATAAATGATTTTGCACACTATAAATAATTAAAAAGAAAAAAAAAATTTTGTTATTCGAATTATTTGATGGTTTTCATGTAAACATTTCATTTTAATTTGATATTTAAAAAATTATTTCCAGCAAATTGTAATAAATTTTAATTATAAAATTTTTTAATTGAACCAATACTATTCGAATTATTTAATGGTTTTCAGTAATCAAGTAAAAATTTTATTTTTAATTTGATATTTAATTTTCATTTAAAAAATTATTTCCAGCAAATTGTAATAAATTATAATTATAAATTTTTTTAATTGAACCAATACTATTCGAATTATTTAATGGTTTTCAGTAATCAAGTAAAAATTTTATTTTTAATTTGATATTTAATTTTCATTTTTTTAAATATTCCAGCAAATTGTAATAAATTTTAATTATAAATTTTTTTAATTAAACCAATACTATTCGAATTATTTAATGGTTTTCAGTAATCAAGTAAAAATTTTATTTTTAATTTGATATTTAATTTTCATTTAAAAAAATATTCCAGCAAATTGTAATAAATTTTAATTATAAAATTTTTAAATTGAACCAATACTATTCGAATTATTTAATGGTTTTCAGTAATCAAGTAAAAATTTTATTTTTAATTTGATATTTAATTTTCATTTTAAAAAATATTCCAGCAAATTGTAATAAATTTTAATTATAAAATTTTTAAATTGAACCAATACTATTCGAATTATTTAATGGTTTTCAGTAATCAAGTAAACATTTTATTTTTAATTTGATATTTAATTTTCATTTAAAAAAATATTCCAGCAAATTGTAATAAATTTTAATTATAAAATTTTTTAATTGAACCAATACTATTCGAATTATTTAATGGTTTTTAGTAATCAAGTAAAAATTTTATTTTTAATTTGATATTTAATTTTCATTTAAAAAAATATTCCAGCAAATTGTAATAAATTTTAATTATAAAATTTTTTAATTGAACCAATACTATTCGAATTATTTAATGGTTTTCAGTAATCAAGTAAAAATTCTATTTTTAATTGATTTTTAATTTTCATTTTTAAAAATATTTCAGCAAATTGTAATAAATTTTAATTATAAAATTTTTTAATTGACCCTTTTTACATGTAACCAATACTATTCGAATTATTTAATGGTTTTCAGTAATCAAGTAAAGATTTTATTTTTAATTTGATATTTAATTTTCATTTAAAAAAATTATTTCCAGCAAATTGTAATAAATTTTAATTATAACATTTTTCAATTGAACTTTTTTACATATAACCAATACTAAAGGTTATTAAAAGCTGATGTCAAAGTTAAAATTTGATAATAAATAAAAAAGAAAACTCAAGGTGTCCATAATATTTAATAATAAAAGAAAAAAAACTTACGGAAACACACAGCTTTAGATAAATTTAAATTTAATCAAAGGAATACATTTTTAAAAGAATTTATTTTTTCAAACATAACTCAATCCTAATATCAAGGAATATTTGAACATATATTTTGTGTGATCAAAATATATAGGAAAAAAGCCGTTGATAAACTCAGATTTAGTATAATAATATACATTTAAAGAAGTTTATTTTGAAAATTAAAAGATGTAAAGCTAATGTAAAAAACCAAAACAATATCTGATAACTGATTTTAAAATGATTGCAAAAAGCAAAGATCTGAAGGAACTGGAATTACCATCTGGAAAAAATCAATTCCTCTACAGAAAGTCAGGTATGCTAAAACTCCTTTTCGAAAAATACTATACCAAAAGAAAATCAGAAGAAAAAATCAATAGGCATTTGCAAAAGTGCTTGTGAAATGTCATATTTATTGTAATCCAATATTCCAAATTGTTTTCCTCTTGATTAAATCTCTCTTTCCATTCTTCGTCTGTAGCAGTGCGGCTGTTCACTGTCACTTAAAGTGTGCAGTTTCCACCATTTCTTTCTTCTTCCAGCCTATTACACTTTTATCGTTTCCATAAAAATGTTTTCGACCCTATTAAAAGTAGAACGGCTTTATAAGAAGAGCTCGATTTTTTTTTTTTATATTAGGAAATTATTTGGTGCTTATGCAGATTAGCGGACCATTAAAAAATCATTTTTTTATAAAAACAATATTATATACTTATTCAGTGTTACCTTCTTACCCACTGTGCAAAAAAAATAGAAAAAAATATCCACTAGAACTTTAATTACAAGTATTTTTCCATTCTGCGTATCATAACAGCGACTCGTTCAGTAAGCCTCCATCTTGTTTTTTAAGAAAATTTCAGTTATCTGCCCTTCAAATCTTCTTAAAAAACAAGATGGAGGCTTACTGAACGAGTCGCTGTTATGATACGCAGAATGGAAAAATACTTGTAATTAAAGTTCTAGTGGATAATTTTTTCTACTTTTTCGTACAGTGAGTAAGAATATAACGCTGAATAAGTATATGATATTGTTTTTATAAAAAAAATGATTTTTTAATGGTCCGCTCATCTGCATAAGCACCAATTATTTATTTCAAAGCGTTTCTTATATAAATTTGCGAGATGTCTCACCAGAAGTTGAGAGATGTCATGATACGTCACATCAGCTAAAAATATCAATGAAGGACAAAAGCGGGTTAAATCCAACATTTTTATATTTTTGTGACTCCATGTTTAATAGCGAAATAAATACCGCGTCACGTCACGTACGGATGACCAGAAATTAAAAATAAAACCTTTTTGTTGGCATTTCTGAATAACAGAAAATTACTATTTACACTTTCACATTTATAAAACAAATTTTTGGAAACATTTTATATGGGATTAGAAAATGTTATGAAGTGTAATAAAAAAAAGTGGCGTTATTAAAAAAAAAAAAAAAGGTACTGATATCGATCCTGAACCAGTTTTCGTGAGGTTCGACTCGAAAGTGTTCGGCTGTCCTCCGCAAACGCCCGAATGTTGACGAGCCGAATGGTACCAGACGACAATTTTGATACGGTGCTGCGTCCTGTGATTGTAAGTTATATTTTCAAGAAATTTTCTAAAAGAAACAACAAAAAAAGAAAAAAACAAGCAAAACATAGCGAAGTTACTGTTATCAAATAAATATTTTTTATTATTTTGACTCGTTGCTGCGTCCTATAATTTTTAGTTATAGTTGCAAGAAATTTTTTAAACAACAAAACAAATAAAACAAACAAAACAGAGCGAAATTACTGTTATCAAATAAATATTTTTAACCCTAACCCTAACTATCAACCCTAACCCTAACAACAACAAAAATAAAACAAGCAAAACATTATTATCATTGACGCAGCACCGTATCAAAATTGTCGTCTGGTACAAATCGGCTCGTCAACTCTCGGGCGTTTGCGTAGGAAAGCCGAACGCTTCCGAGTCGAACCTCACGAAAATTGGTTCAGGATCGATATCAGTACAAAAAAAAATGTTATAATTATTATTGTTCCTTCGAATTATCGTTTAATAATAATAATACATTTGTTTAATAAATCTTTTTTTAGTTTAATACAGTAATAAACAAATAATATTTACATTGAAAAAAACACATTTTATTATTAATGTAAGTGTTTGAAATAAATAAAAAAATATTCTATAATAATAAAACATTTTATTGAATTAATTTTAACAAACAAATTATCAACCGAAAGTTCTTTATTTTTCTTCTTCTTAATAACGCCACTTTTTATTACAGTTCATAACATTTTCTAATCCCATATAAAATGTTTCCAAAAAAAATTATTTTATAAATGTGAAAGTGTAAATAGTCATTTTCTGTTATTCAGAAATGCTAACAAACAGATTTTATTTTTCATTTCTGGTCATCCGTACATCAGATGACATTTGTTTCGCTATTAAGCAGGAAGTCACAAAAACATATAAATCTTGGATTAAACCCAAAAGCGTCTTATTTTTTTCATGTCGTGTTTGTTTATAGTTTTTTTTTTCTGTTCTTTAAAAAAACGTTAATATCACTAAATATTCCATTTTGAATTCATTATATAAATAAAAAAGAGAGAGTTCGATCTTATCAGAAGAAAATGAAAGAGAGATATAAAGAAGTAGTAACAAAAGATTATTAACATTTTTCACGTTTGTTTTCATTCATAAAAATGCATGGGATTTGTAGATGTTAGTAGTAGAATAGATGAATACACATTTCATAAAAAAAAAGGAAAACTTTTGGTTCTTGTATAATAAAGTTCGAAAAAAAGTTTTTTTTTGTCTTTTACTGTTTGAGAGGTAAATAAGGGGCAGGTAACTCCCATTTGACGATTGTGTTGTGACTCGTAAGTGTGCACTCTGATTTTATGTAAGCAAAATCAGCTTTTCCACGCGCCCATAAGCAAAATCAGCTTTTCCACGTGCCCATAAGCAAAATCAGCTTTTCCACGTGCCCATAAGCAAAATCAGCTTCTCCACGCGCCCATAAATAAATAAATTTTAATATTTCCCGAATAGGTAATTTTGATTTGTTAAATATACTTTTATGTCTAATCGACGTTTTACTTGCACATGTGCAACGCCAATTGAAGCCATCAGTTTTTACTAGTGATGGCACAAGTCGCATCTCATGGCCACAGTTGCAGGTTTCTGCACCAGAAATAAGTCTGTGTGCTTGCAAAAAATCAATCTGTTTCGCACTGTCTGATGTAAAATACAGTATGTCTTCAAACTTGAAAGAGTTAAGATCCGAACACTTACGAGTCACAGCACAATCGTCAAATGGGAGTAACCTGCCCCTTATTTACCTCTCAAACAGTAAAAGACAAAAAAAAACTTTTTTTTCGTACTTTTATTATACAAGCACCAAACTTTTTTATTCAGTATTTTCTAAAATATTATCAAGTATTCCAATCAAATAAAAAAAAAACAATATTTTCAGAAATATTATCAAGTATTCCAATCAAATGAAAAATTCAGTATTTTCAGAAACATTACCAAATATTCCAATCTAATAAAAAATATAGATATTCAAAGTGATTAAAATAGTGATTACGTAACTCATAAAAAACATTTTTTTTTGTTCTTTATAAATGTCTTTATTTTTATTTACTTCCCATTTCTCAAAACAAAAGCAAATGTTCTTATGGGATATATAACATAACTCTTGATGGGAAAATTCCAATATTTTTACCGATTCCGATACAATTACCGATTCTGTTCTAAATTACAGATTCTGTTCTAAATTCCCGATTTCGATACAATTATCGAGTCTGTTCTAAATTCTCGATTCTGTTCTAAATTCCCGATTCCGATACAATTACTGCTTCTGATCATTTAAAAATCTTTAAATATTTAGCTATAGAGCTTCTTTTTTTTTGGGGGGGGGGGCAACTTGGGGAAAGTTTTTACGTCACTAAGTCTTACATGACCAGTCTGGGTCTCTCTTGTTCCAACAGGTTGAGGGTACAGGTTAGACAGCTTGTCTGGCTTCTGTTTCCGACTGACAGGACAGGAGCCAAAACTCTTGGGTAGCGCTAAGAACGGCTGCTTCATCATAAGTTGCATAATACCGTGGGTAGTTGTATGTGGCATGTCGCGCATGGAAAGGGACCCTGCAATTATCTCCGGTGGGCTTTCCCGAGGCCACAACCCCCATGGACGAGGTCGCGACTAATGGACTGGTTGTGTGAGCTTATTGGCACCAAACAAGGACCCACATTGGCCAACCCACTCTATAATCAAAACAAACATGTCATTACAAAAAAATAAAAGCAAACCTAAACCAGACACCCAACAAAAAACACTTTCGCCTCCACCCTTGAGGCTCGCATTCACAAATATCCGGGGACTTAGAACCAACATCAACGACGTAGAAACCTTTCTCCTGACAAACTCCCCGGATATCCTAGCTCTAAGTGAAACTAACCTTCAATCCTCAATCTCCTCTCACCACTTTGACATGACTGACTACCTCCCACTCTACCGTAAAGACTCTGACAAACATATGCACGGGTTAGGAGTTTATGTTCGGAACACCCTCCCCCTGACTAGAAAACATAGGTTAGAATCAGATGGCCAATACTATATGTGCTTTAGATTGACTTTACATCACAGCGTCAGTTACTTATATTTCTTATACTGTTCCCCGGCGACCCAGGACTGTACTCTGCTAAACTCTGTCTCTGAAAGCATAGATAAAGCACTCTTAATTGACTCGGATGCCCAGATACATGTATTTGGGGATTTTAATGCCCACCACCGCGACTGGTTGGGATTCTCCAGCCTTACTGACGCAGCCGGCAACTCTACGTATAATTTCTCCTTAGCTCACTCCCTCTCTCAGACTGTCGATTTTCCGACCCACATCCCCCTTCGAATAGACCAACAAGCCTCACTTCTAGACCTCTTCTTGACCTCAATGCCCGAGGCTTGTGTGACGAAAGCTTATGCCCACTCGGGAATGCTGATCACATTGTGCTAATGATACATATCACCCTAAAAAGTCGTCCAAAAGCTGATGAACCGTTGCTCAAAACAACAAGATACTATGAGCAGGCTGATTTTGAGTCAATCAGAGATCACATCAGCGATGCCCCATGGATGGAAACCTTCTCACTCCCTGCCGTTCAGTGTGCAAATGAATTAACTGAATGGGTCAAAGTAGGCATTGAAGCCTATGTCCCCATGCGAAAATTCTTTAGCAAGCCCCACTCTCCGCAATGGTTCACCTCGGAATGTGCAGCTGGCATTGCTGAGAGACAACAAGCATTCCGTAAATTCGGCCGCCATAAGTCAGCTACTAATAGACATAAATTCATAGAGTCAAGAAATAATGGCAAGGCCGTGATAGGCGAAGCAAAGAGAAGGTATAATGAATTAACTAAAAAAACGCATTCAGTCACAGAAACTAGGTACTCGTGATTTCTGGAAAATCTACAATAGTGTAGTGAACAATAGTCAATCAACAATTCCCCCACTATCAAACCACAATGATGTCGTTTGCACAGCCACTGATAAGGCTGAACTACTTGCCCAGCGTTTCGCTTCTAACTCCACTTTGGACTCAGATAACCACCTCCTCCCCAAATTCCCTTTGCAGACCAAAGCCACGCTTGATAACCTGGTCATCACCCCATCCCAGATCAGAAACATCATAAAACTCTTGGCACCTCCAAAGCTTTTGGGGCTGATCTTATACCTGTAATAGTAATAAAGAAATGCTTTGCTGAACTGGCCCCTGTCCTCTCCAAACTCTACAATAAATGCCTGACTTAATCTTGCTTCCCTGATAGCTGGAAAATTGCCTCTGTGGTACCAGTCTACAAGAATTCTGGGAATAGAACCGATCTTTGCTAAAATCTTTGAATCCTTAATCAATCTAGCTATAGTACGGCACCGAGATAATGCTAAACTTCTTTCTGACCGACAGTATGGATTTAGACAAGCACGATCTACTGCAGACATCCTAACGGTCATCTCTGAACGCATGTATCATACACTCGACAAGGCAGGAGAAGCTTGGGCAGTAGCACTTGATATATCCAAGGCCTTTGACAAGGTAGGGCATAAAGAGCTTCTCCTGAAAATATGCTCATACGGTATTACTGGGCAATTACTTAATATAATTAGATCCTTCCTAACCAAAAGAAAAATCCAGGTTGTCCTCGATGGCCGTTCATCTAAGCAACATGACATAAATGCTGGTGTACCCCAGGGATCTATCCTTGGACCTCTGTTGTTCCTGACCTATATAAACGATCTCCCTGATGACATAGAGTCTGAGATTGGTTTATTTGCTGACGACACCACGCTTTACTCTCGCCATGTTGGCAAAACAGACACGATCATATCCGAGGCAATGGCTGAATCCTTAGAAAATGACCTCAAGGCTGTAGTGGATTGGGGTCATAAATGGTTGGTAACTTTTAATGCCACAAATACAAAGCTCCTTTCCTTCAATAACTACAAGAAACCTCTCCAACCACCGATTGCCATGGCAAATAACGCCCTACCTGAGAGTTCATCATTCAAACTCCTCGGCCTAACCTTCACAGGTAACATGAATTGGAACAAATACATTAAAGACATTGCCAACGCTGCAGCAAAGAAGGTTGGCTCCCTCTACCATGCTAGTAAACTCCTCACACATGACATTATCCTGTATCTCTACAAAGCCACCATCCGCCCATGCATGGAGTATTGTTGCCACATCTGGGCTGGTGCATCATCTACTAGTCTCTCCCTCCTTGACAAGGTCCAGAAAAGAGTCGCCAACCTAATAGGTCCTTCACTGTCAAGCAAGCTCCAGTCCCTGTCCTATCACCGCAATGTAGCAACCTTGTGCTTGTTTTACAAATACTTCAATGGATTGTGCTCCGATGAATTGGCTTCTCTGGTGCCCCCTCGACGTAAATTCACTAGACCAACTCAGCAATCAGCTAACTCCCATCCATTCACTGTGGAGCTCCCCAGATGCCGGAGAGCTTTCTACTCAAATAGCTTCTTTCCTCATGCTGCTGGCCTCTGGAACTCCCTCCCTGCCCCCTGTTTCCTCGACAGTACCGACATGCAGAAATTTAAAACTAATGTAAACAGACATCTTGCTGTGCAAATCCCAATTTAGGTTGACCCTCTCCCCCAACCTTCGCCCTTTTCTTTTTTCTCAGTAGCCCCTTACGTCTACAGTGGCGGCCTGCCTTGTTTGGGGTGAACTATGTGAAAAGAAAAAAAATGAAAATACTGCATTGTAGAACTAAAAAAAACAACTGTATTTGTATTGTTAGTCCTTCTTTTTTCTGTCACAGTTCTTGATGTGCACACAACCAGAAATAATCGCTAATATTTTATTTGCCTACTTTTAAGCAATAAACTTTAAGATATATATATATATATATATATATATATAAGCTAGCTGTATGTATCCAGCGTTGCTTGGGAGTTATTTTACTTTCATTTGTGTTTTACTCATTGTCTTCGGAAAATCATAAAAAGTATCTCAAAATAATTATTTATTTTTATGCAATGAGTGGTCTATACGCTTTCAAAAAAACAGCAGGTGTAATATTATCCGTGCTCTGATTGGAACGAAGATAATAATAAAAAATGGATCTCCACACGACTCTTCATACAAACAGACATAGTACATGAGATAAAATGGATAAAAAGTATTATAAATTCAGGTTTCCTTTATTTATCATTAATAAAAACTGAATTATCGATCCATATTAAAATCATAAAATCGATCAGAAATACAATTTTTATTTTTTAACAACACGGACTAATATTTGTTTAATATGACTGAAGGAACAGATTCTATTATATAGAGTTATTAAAAAAGCTATTTATCACAAAAATACATGAGAAAAAATTAACCAATGAAAACACACAAAATATGATTTACTAACGGGGAATACCGAAAATTGTCTGTTATTAAATTTGTACCCAGTTTTGTGGGTGACAGTAAGAGGATTTTTGAATCAGAGAGGAAAAAACCCTCTGCTTTCATTTATTTATGACTAATCAAAAATTAAATATCAATTAAGATTAAAAATTAGAATCGATCAGAAATACAATTTTTATTTTTTAACAACACGGACTAATATTTATTTAATATGACTGAAGGAACAGATTCTATTATGTAGAGTTATTAAAAAAGCTATTTATCACAAAAATACATGAGAAAAAATTAGCCAATGAAAACACACAAAATATGAATTTACTAACGGGGAATACCGAAAATTGTCTGTTATTAAATTTGTACCCAGTTTTGTGGGTGACAGTAAGAGGATTTTTGAATCTGAGAGGAAAAAACCCTCTGCTTTCCTTTATTTATGACTAATCAAAAATTAAATATCAATTAAGATTAAAAATTAGAATTGATCAGAAATACAATTTTTATTTTTTAACAAAAATAACAGTATTTTTTCTTATGTGACTGATAAAACAGATTTAATTATCTAGCATGTATTAAAAAGCTATTAATAATCACAGGGAAAAAACTTGCTCTATTTTATATATAAGACAATATGTCATGTTATTATATACTAATTGTAATAACCTTTTGATAACGAAACAAAAGGGCATATTATGCTTAATCTTGAAGACTTGTAAGTGGTGAACACAGCTGGAGAGTGTCAGTGAAGCCAAGCAAGAATTTATCCCTCTCCTAACCACGTCTTTCTTCACTCATTAGAATGAGTTAGTTTTGCGCATTTTTCTATTTATTGCTTGTTTCTTCACCCAAGTCATCGTTCTGCGTTAACATTTGACTCGTTCTAATTTGGACATTTGTTTCCAATTCAGACTTCAATGTTATTTCAAGTTTGCTTCGAGAAACATCCGAGTTTAGAACGAGAGTGTTTTACAGAAGCAGTCGGTGAAACGATAACATATAATGCACTTTCCTCCCGCCCGCCTACATCCATCACAGGTTTTCTCCCTCCTCCTCCTCCTCCTCCTCCTCTACAGCGAATGCTTGTTTTCTTATCAGCCCTTTAGTTGCTTGTACTTCCGACAGGCGGCGTAATGTAACAATTCTACACAGCCAGTAATGAACAAGTTACTGAGAACAGTACCTGGAATTTCCTCCTCCCACTCGCAGAAAAAAAAAACAAAAAAAACAAAAAAAATCCGTTTTCTACTACGAATGTTTTAACCGTATTGCGAATTGAAGGAGATTGATTTCATACATGTTAAAGTTGATGATAAAATATTGTATCCAAACTATTAATGGGTTTCAGCTTTTGAAAACTGCATATAATTTAATCCACATTCTTTGAAAGGAAAAACCCGTATTACCTATTTGTACACCTCCACATGTTCCTTACTGGAAACACACTTGAAGGAAACGGTAAGAGAGGAATCTGCGTCTCTCCAATTTCTGACATGAACTGAACATAATTGATTGCAATGCTCTCATTCGCATTCTGATCTCTTCATTAGAATGACCTTTTCTTCATTCGGTGAGGCTTGCAACTTTAAAGGTCAGATATAAAGTGCAAACAACCAGGCCATCCCATAAGTTCTGTCCAGGCTATAATTCGCTGACATTCAATAGTAAGTGAGGGAATGTCTAATGGAACTGCCCGAAGGCAACTGTAAATCGCGAGGTAAAACCTGCAGACAAATTCATAGTGCACACATTTTCCATGATTAGGAACCTTTTACAAGTTGTTGAAGATGATAGTGAACACTTGTATGGTTTGAGGAAAGCTTCCTTGCCAATTCGTCAACTGATATTGCAGAGTTTTATTTAAATGATCGCACAAGTGTAGAAATAAAACATTTCGTCAAAATGTCTCATTCTAACATTTTATAGTAACTTTATTGCTCACGGAATATTTCGAGTCGCTTCGGCTGCAGAGTTAATTATTTTAAACTCATAAAACATTATGTGCCTCAAATGCTCATTGGGTACTATCCTGTTTTAAGGGCTTTCAACAGTAAAACTTTAGTTATTTTTTCCTATAAAATAAAATTTTATAAAGTTAAATGTGTCCTAATACATATATATGATATATAAATATTATTTCGTTCCATTAGATATTCCCACTTATTTAAATTTCAGAGAATTATAATCCGGACAGAACTTATGGGATGCCAATATATATACAGCCAAAATGTGAATTTTATGTTCTCATTTTAAAATAACATAAATTTCTATTTATAAAACATTTTTACATTTTATCTGAAAAATCTGATATTAAATTCATCATTTGATATGAACACAGGATGTTTTAGAGGAAGTGAGGTGAGTTGTTGAAGAGACAGCTGCTTCTAAGGATGAGTAGTACATCAGGAAATGATATCCTAAACCAATTCTAGGATAAGTAACAATATCAGGAAACGCCCCTGAATCACACTAGGCATAGATATGCCTGGTTTATAAAAATCTAAGAAACAGATGCATTCAAATAGACAACGCCAGGACAGGAAAAGCAAGAGGACGAACTCAGTTTGCCCTGCGTCTGACACTAACTTCCTCCTTGCCCTCTTTATCCAGCCTTAAACTGAAGGCGTCTGATTACAAAATCGTTAAAGAAATAACGAAATAATTATTTAAAAAATAGAAAAACAAAACGTTTGAATAACTAATATTCATTTTTTAGATTTTAAGTGAATACTACGTGACGTTAAAAAATCTGAATAAAATATTGTTTAGAATTCAATGCTCATATGTGTAACAATGTTACATACCATCGATAGCACCTAATAATTTCGATTATGAACAGATACATCTCGGATGAGTTAAATGGATTTCAGCAGTTTGAAAAACGCAAGAAAAGGAAGTGCAGTACTTACAAAATCGTCACTGAAAGAGATGGCCTTGTATAATTTTTGCTAACATATTATGATGTCAGAATTAACATATAAATCCCTTTACATAGAAAAGAGAGCATTCATCCTAAATGTCAGCAGTTTGATTGTCCTTCAGCTTCAGCGAGACACTCATTAGTATAAAATACACTAAGCTCTGTCTTGACAGACACTCTCCTCTTTGATCCAGCCACTAACTTTGTTTTATATACTATTTTTCTGTTACCCTCTTGACATCTAAAACCGTTTCATGCTGACTGATACTGACGCCTTCGAAGTCTATCTGCTACTGAAAGAATTATTGTCCCGGACAGAATATGTAATCTATGAAATCGATTGGACTTTCATATTTTTCTGTAAAGAACACAGACTGACAATTTCTGCCAATGACTGGCTAGTCAGAATTAAATATCGATTTTTCAGATGCAATGCTATTTAGGTCTAAGTTGGTGAAACCGACCGACTTTTCTTTATATATTAGATTTTGTCCATATACATATGCCTTTTAAATGTCGACTTTGTACACATTTTTGAAAACAAATTTAACTGATTTAATATTCAATAATATACTTCTGGTAGTGAGGACCCAATTTGGGAACCTTCAGGAGTGTGGTGTCACCCCCTTAGTTGTCAATGTTTCCAGATTTTCTTTGATCCAGAGGGTAGTACCTGTTAGGATCCCGTCTATGGGTTAAATAGAATCTGTCTTAGCTATGATATGAAACTGCAACCGGTAATATATGTATACATTTACATCATGAAGAACTACTTAAGCAAATATTTAAAGATAATAACTTTGTTTTATATACTATTTTTCTGTTACCCTCTTGACATCTAAAACCGTTTTATGCTGACTGATACTGACACCTCTGAAGTCTGTCTGCTACTGAAAGAATTATTGTCCCGGACAGAATATGTAATCTATGAAATCGATTGGACTTTCATATTTTTCTGTAAAGAACACAGACTGACAATTTCCGCCAATGACTGGCTAGTCAGAATTAAATATCGATTTTTCAGATGCAATGCTAGGATCCCGTCTATGGGTTAAATAGAATCTGTCTTGGCTATGACATGAAACTGCAACCGGTAATGTATGTATACATTTACATCATGAAGAACTACTTAAGCAAATACTTAAAGATAATAATAACCTTAAGCATGAAAACGTTTACAAAAATGAGTGGATTTGGCATTAAAAAAAAACCGGGAAAAATGGTTTATATGTTGTAAAACAAAACAAATGAAACAATAATCAGTAAATGGTAACATTTGAGCAAAGATTATTTATTTTTTTTGTTCATGAACAATAATTTTTAAAAAAATACAAACTAAATCTAAAGTCTAGAAAAAGACAAAACTCCTTCATTTACTTTCATTTTTGTTTGAATACTTTAACTTTAATATTGAACTGGGATTAATGGGTTTAAAACGGTTAGGAGGTTTTTACAAAGTTTTCAAAATTGAACAGAAAACAGAATCTAATCTGAGAGTGAATAACAAGGTCTTTCATTTGTTGTCCTGTGACGTCATGCTGTGACGTCATTAGGGGCAGACAAACTGAGAGAAAACTGCTTCATTGCTGACAAGTGAGAATCGAATTGAATAGGCTGGTTTTGTTCACAAGTCAATCTTTGTGGTGTTGTTGATGTTGTAACATGACTGCCTTAGAATTCACAGCATGATTCTTGTCTAGTCTTTGCAATTGTTTCCATTTTATTCTTGTCTATTCTTCTTCTTCATTTTTTTTTCTCCGAATTTTTGCTATCTTTCTTTATTGCAACATTTTTTTTTTCAGAATTTTAACTCTGCATTCATGCAGCCATTTGTTAATTTAAATTTTCGTGTTTGTATTATTAACCTTTTTTTTCCTTCTGAACTATGTAACGACCCGTCTGTCCACGAACAGTGAGTAATTTTGATTTGAATATGTATGGAAACATCTACCGAGACAAATATGTTATTTTATTCTTGATTTTTTTTTTCTCTCTCCTTCTCTCTCTCTCTCCAAGGACTTCTAGATCTTCATTTTTTTTCCTTTTTAAACATGCTACTTGGTGATGGGTAGATGGGTTAGTTTCTTTTCTTCTGTACATGTCTTGCATTATTCTGCTTTCGTCCTTGTTGTGTTGTTTAATTTGAAATCTAGTCACTTTTATTTTCATGGTTCTTCTTTTTTTTTCATGAGATTCTAGTGTCTGTTGTTCCAATTCTGATATACTCAAAGAAAATGTGGCTTTTGTGACATTTTTTGCTTTGAGCAGGACCTTCATGTGCTCATAGATATGCTATGCCTTGATCCACTTCCATATATATATATATATATGAGAGAGGAAGGATAAAGGTAATCCGACGTAATGGGAAATGAAAAAGGAAAAACCGAAAAGATGTTTTTTTTTATGTATTCATCAACGTTTCGTCTTTATTTGTAAGACTTCCTCAGGATGATAATTTTAAGAAAAATGTCATGTAAGTACATGAAAACATTGGGTTGACATGATGAGTTGATGAGAAGAAGTAGTAGCCACACTTCTCTCTGCCCGGACCTCGGTCCCGCGCTCCCAGTAGTGGCTACTACTTCTTCTCATCAACCCATCATGTCAACCCAATATTTCTACTTGCATGACATTTTTCTTAAAATTATCATCCGTAGGAAGTCTTACAAATAAAGACAAAACGTTGATGAATACATAAAAAATAACATCTTTTGGTTTTTCCTTTTTCAATTCCCATATATATATATATATATATATATATATATATATGTATATATATATATATATATATATATATATATATAATTTGCTTTAGTCTTACTGTGTGATGGTGATGATGATGGTGATGATGATGTAATCTTGCTGTATATTTAGGATCTTGCTTAAACATATAGACAATTTTGCATCCTATTTATCAGTGACTATATCCTATGAAGCTTTATTTGAAGATGTTGTATGACTTGTTGTAAAATAAAGTTTCGCTTCAACCGTTGAAATATTTAATCTGTGAAATAATTATTCAAAGAAACTGTGAAGTGATCATTTACTGGTGCTTCTTTGACAATAGCGATTGCTGAAGATTTCTTTTCAATGTCATATTGTAATAATCTGTACAAAATGAAGAAACAAAAAAGGTGCTCATATATCGAAAGACACAGGTGGGAATCGCAGTTCCAAATAAATTAACAGGAAAACTCTTTGATATACTTATGCATCAGGTAAAAGTAGGTATCTACACCAAAAATTAGGGAAAATTATCGAGTAGAATTTTAGTTAAAAATATAAATCGGTTTCAGCGTATTTTGCCGATCCGTGATTGATAAGAGCGGAAATGTAATGGGAGATAAGTCAGTCTGTCATTTAACCACGTAATAATGAATGGTGGATCGGCAAAATACGATAAAAAAAAAAAGAAAGATTTTTAAATTAAAATTCTACTTGATAATTTTTCCTAACTTTTGGTGAGGATACTTATTTTTGCCTGACACGTAAGCATATCAAAGAGTTTTTACTTGGAAATGCGATTTTCATCTGTGTCTTTAGACGTATAAGCACCAAAAGAAATTTGCCACAACAAACCTTATCAACACTCAACTGTATACTCTCTCATACACTTTTACACTCAACTGTATACTCTTCCATACACTTTTACACTCAACTGTATACTCTCTCATACACTTTTACACTCAACTGTATACTCTCTCATACACTTTTACACTCAACTGTATACTCTCCCATACACTTTTACACTCAACTGTATACTCTCTCATACACTTTTACACTCAACTGTATACTCTCCCATACACTTTTACACTCAACTGTATACTCTCTCATACACTTTTACACTCAACTGTATACTCTTCCATACACTTTTACACTCAACTGTATACTCTCTCATACACTTTTACACTCAACTGTATACTCTCTCATACACTTTTACACTCAACTGTATACTCTCCCATACACTTTTACACTCAACTGTATACTCTCCCATACACTTTTACACTCAACTGTATACTCTCCCATACACTTTTACACTCAACTGTATACTCTTCCATACACTTTTACACTCAACTGTATACTCTCCCATACACTTTTACACTCAACTGTATACTCTCCCATACACTTTTACACTCAACTGTATACTCTCCCATACACTTTTACACTCAACTGTATACTCTCTCATACACTTTTACACTCAACTGTATACTCTCTCATACACTTTTACACTCAACTGTATACTCTCCCATACACTTTTACACTCAACTGTATACTCTCCCATACACTTTTACACTCAACTGTATACTCTCCCATACACTTTTACACTCAACTGTATACTCTCCCATACACTTTTACACTCAACTGTATACTCTCTCATACACTTTTACACTCAACTGTATACTCTCTCATACACTTTTACACTCAACTGTATACTCTCCCATACACTTTTACACTCAACTGTATACTCTCCCATACACTTTTACACTCAACTGTATACTCTCCCATACACTTTTACACTCAACTGTATACTCTCCCATACACTTTTACACTCAACTGTATACTCTCTCATACACTTTTACACTCAACTGTATACTCTCTCATACACTTTTACACTCAACTGTATACTCTCCCATACACTTTTACACTCAACTGTATACTCTCCCATACACTTTTACACTCAACTGTATACTCTCCCATACACTTTTACACTCAACTGTATACTCTCCCATACACTTTTACACTCAACTGTATACTCTCTCATACACTTTTACACTCAACTGTATACTCTCTCATACACTTTTACACTCAACTGTATACTCTCCCATACACTTTTACACTCAACTGTATACTCTCCCATACACTTTTACACTCAACTGTATACTCTCCCATACACTTTTACACTCAACTGTATACTCTCCCATACACTTTTACACTCAACTGTATACTCTCCCATACACTTTTACACTCAACTGTATACTCTTCCATACACTTTTACACTCAACTGTATACTCTTCCATACACTTTTACACTCAACTGTATACTCTCCCATACACACACAGTGTCTAGATAACAGACACAGGCATTTACAATTATATTAGGTTGAGGAAAAAGCACTGCATTGATCGGAATAGACTGTAGTCAGATGGTGCAATGTCTGGACGAAAGGGTGGATGTGGCAGAATTTCTACACTGTGCCATTCTTTAATTTTTGTTGCTGGGCTTTCTAGCGATATGCGGCTTTGCATGAAAGGTCGCCAATTTGAGTCTTTTTTGCTGAAGTTAGTAAGTAAATTCGTATGAATCAGAATGGTACAAGAAGGGACCACAAGCGAAAGTGATATTATGGAATCGACTAGATTCGAACTTGGCACACCCAGGTCGTAAGTCCGTGTCGTTATCTACCTAACCACCGTCACCTCCCAACTGCTGAAGGTGAAAAAGCCTCTCAAGAATTTTTCGGTTTAATGCTGAAGGATTGGTATTTTAATCGAATCAGAAAACTTGAAGGTCATTGAAGGTTGTGGAGAACGATGGACTTTATTTTGAAGAATAGTTGTTGTTCTGGAATAAATTCTTGCATAATAAATCATTATTTTGACATGCCGTAGAAAATTTTCCTCAACCTAGTATATATAAATAAGTTTCTTTTGATAATGATAGACACAATGTACAAACACACGCACACAATATATATATATATATTTATTTATTTATTTTGGTACAGAAAAATTAGTACAACATTCGTACCGTCGGTTTCAAGCTCGGAAAGTCTTAGCCATCCGGCTCTCTTCAGCTTCTGTTGTCATCATCAACAGAAGCTGAAGAGAGCCGGATGGCTAAGACTTTGCGAGCTTTAAACCGATGGTACGAATGTTGTACTAATTTTTCTGTACCAAAATAAATAAATATTATGCTCTTAATTTTTAACTTTAATTCTTAATTAATCGAGCACTCTGCTGGAATTTTTCCTACTATATTACAAAGAAGTTATATATATATATATATATATATATATATATATATATATATATATATATATAATCACAAAGCAAGCCTACATATTTCCATTAGTTTTGCGAAGAGTGTGATTGTGATGGCAAACGGTTTCTTCTATCAGAGCTCTCAATCTTGTAATACGAGGTGAGTCAGAAGTAACCGGGCATTCGAAATAGAACATACTTATCAAAGTGGGCAATGTAGCTTCAGCTGCCCGGTTATTTCTTACTCACCCAGTATAGAAAAAGATCACGAAAATCTTGATTTTTTTTTTTGGTGTTTTTTTTCTCAAAATCACCAAAACATGACGTACATACAAAATGAAAATTCCATATTTTTCTGGTTTTCTGCAACGAATACTTATTATGCTGTTTAAATGAAATTACAATAGCCCTCTGCGGGAGTTAGATTAAAAACTGCACAGAGCAATACATAAAATAGAATAGAAAAGATTTCAAAGAACATTCCATCTTTAAACTATGCAGGAATAACAAAATCCCATTGCTTAGCATCCTAGTTGATTCGAATGAAAGCAGACAATATCTTCTTTAGATTAACTAATTCTCCAGAGGCACAAAATTTCTATTTAATCTACAGTTTTAAAAAAGCAATTATCATTTCAAAAACGATATTTCTCCCCCCCCCCCCCTCCTAAAGAACCCAGATAAAATAAATGTTATTTAACAATGGTGTCTTTAAATTGCTTAATCACATAGCGGAAGCAATAGTTTCTTTAAATTGCTTAATCACATAGCAGAAGTTATGGTTTCTTTAAATTGCTTAATCACATAGCAGAAGCAATGGTGTCTTTAAATTGCTTAATCACATAGCAGAAGCAATGGTTTCTTTAAATTGCTTAATCACATAACAGAAGCAATGGTTGCTTTAAATTGCTTAATCACATAGCAGAAGCAATGGTTTGTTTAAATTGTTTAATCACATATCAGAAGCAATGGTTGCTTTAAATTGCTTAATCACATAGCAGAAGCAATGGTTTCTTTAAATTGCTTAATCATATAGCAGAATCAAGGGTTTCTTTAAATTGCTTAATCACATAGCAGAAGCAACGGTTTCTTTAAATTGCTTAATCACATAGCAGAAGCAATGGTTTCTTTAAATTGCTTAATCACATAGCAGAAGCAATGGTTTCTTTAAATTGCTTAATCACATAGCAGAAGCAATGGTTGCTTTAAATTGCTTAATCACATAGCAGAAGCAACGGTTTCTTTAAATTGCTTAATCACATAGCAGAAGCAATGGTTTCTTTAAATTGCTTAATCACATAGCAGAAGCAATGGTTTCTTTAAATTGCTTAATCATATAGCAGAAGCAATGGTTTCTTTAAATTGCTTAATCACATAGCAGAAGCAATGGTTGCTTTAAATTGCTTAATCACATAGCAGAAGCAATGGTTTGTTTAAATTGCTTAATCACATAGCAGAAGCAATAGTTTCTTTAAATTGTTTAATCACATAGCAGAATCAAGGGTTTCTTTAAATTGCTTAATCACATAGCAGAAGCAACGGTTTCTTTAAATTGCTTAATCACATAGCAGAAGCAATGGTTTCTTTAAATTGCTTAATCACATAGCAGAAGCAATGGTGTCTTTAAATTGCTTAATCACATAGCAGAAGCAATGGTTTCTTTAAATTGCTTAATCATATAGCAGAATCAAGGGTTTCTTTAAATTGCTTAATCACATAGCAGAAGCAATGGTTTCTTTAAATTGCTTAATCACATAGCAGAAGCAATGGTGTCTTTAAATTGCTTAATCACATAGCAGAAGCAATGGTTTCTTTAAATTGCTTAATCATATAGCAGAATCAAGGGTTTCTTTAAATTGCTTAATCACATAGCAGAAGCAACGGTTTCTTTAAATTGCTTAATCACATAGCAGAAGCAATGGTTTCTTTAAATTGCTTAATCACATAGCAGAAGCAATGGTTTCTTTAAATTGCTTAATCACATAGCAGAAGCAACGGTTTCTTTAAATTGCTTAATCACATAGCAGAAGCAATGGTAGCTTTAAATTGCTTAATCACATAGCAGAAGCAATGGTTTCTTTAAATTGCTTAATCACATAGCAGAAGCAACGGTTTCTTTAAATTGCTTAATCACATAGCAGAAGCAATGGTTTCTTTAAATTGTTTAATCACATAGCAGAAGCAATGGTTTCTTTAAATTGTTTAATCACATAGCAGAAGCAATGGTTTCTTTAAATTGCTTAATCATATAGCAGAAGCAATGGTTTCTTTAAATTGCTTAATCACATAGCAGAAGCAACGGTTTCTTTAAATTGCTTAATTACATAGCAGAAGCAATAGTCTCTTTAAATTGCTTAATCACATAGCAGAAGCAATGGTGTCTTTAAATTGCTTAATAACATAGCAGAAGCAATAGTTTCTTTAAATTGCTTAATCACATAGCAGAAGCAATGGTGTCTTTAAATTGCTTAATCACATAGCAGAAGCAACGGTTTCTTTAAATTGCTTAATTACATAGCAGAAGTAATGGTTGCTTTAAATTGCTTAATCCGATAGCAGAAGCAATGCTTGTTTTAAATTGCTTAATCACATAGCAGAAGCAATGGTTTCTTTAAATTGCTTAATCACATAGCAGAAGCAATGGTTTCTTTAAATTGCTTAATCACATAGCAGAAGCAATGGTTTCTTTAAATTGCTTAATCACATAGCAGAAGCAATGGTTTCTTTAAATTGCTTAATCACATAGCAGAAGCAATGGTTTCTTTAAATTGCTTAATCACATAGCAGAAGCAACATATTTTCTAGTTTATGAAACTTTGCTTTCGCTATTTTTTAATAATACAAAGACATAAAAGATTATATTTTGTCAAACATGATATCATTTTATAACTGAAAACTTACAACTAATTATGCCAATTTAGGTATCAAAATTAATCTCAGATTATATCCATAAATGTTATCTATTTGAGAAATTCTAATTTCCAAGATTGATAGCGCTAGATTCTTTTGAATTCTTCAAATATAATTGTCTCGAATCGATGCCGCTGCAGCCAAATTGTTGACAAGTTTGCCCTATACCCGCTCTCTTGCTGATTCAGTGTCACTCCACACACATTGATGTAATCAAACAAAGTTTCAATTCTGTTGGGTTAGTATCAATTTTCTAGCGAGTTAGCGAAGACAGGGGAGATGGCAGCTGACCTGATAGCATGATATTCTTTGCATTTCGAGTCGGGAAGCTATTGATATGAAGCTCTGTGTGTTCCAATTCTCTCACACCATCAATAATTACGGAATATGCTATCAACCCTGGCAAATTGTGGAATATGCTGTCAACCCTGACTGCAGCTGGATTCACCGAAACAAGAAAAAATTACAAGTACAGCTCCTTAACTGACAGTTTCATTTTTCAGCCAATTGCAGTCGACACGTCAGGTATCCTCAGACATGGATGATAGCCACTTGCAGGAACGAGGCCCAAGAGACTGCGTGGATGTTTCAGAGTGTCTTTTTAGTTATTATCTGAGGCAACACCATGTCTATTATAACGTTGCGTTGCAATGTCTGAGTCTAGATGAACAAATTATATCGAAATATAATATTATGGCCTGTAATTTTTATTCTGATTCTACATCAGATAAATACTATAATGAACATCTTTTTGTAACTCCATTTATCGTAGAAATTCGTTTTTGCTTTATCTTGGGAAATGAATACGTTCTTTTTTTTTTAAATAACAGCGTCATATTTCTTTTTATATTAAAGTCTTTTAATTTCTTTCATTTTTTTATTAAGATCTTTAAACTTCTTAAAAATATTATCACAAACTGGTGACAGCATCCGGCCTATAAATATTTTCTCTCACTTAATTATGAAAAGTAAGTCCAACACATATCAGCATGTAAAACAGACGTTACACTGAACATGATGACGATGTTACTTCAAGCGTCACAATATAAGTAATTTTAATGAAAATATATTTAAGCTGTTAAAAAAGACATTTTGAATAAGCAAAATAACTAAAAGTGTTTCCATGTAACATACTGTAAATAGTGTTTGGGATTTTGAATTTTTTATTTAGGATAAGGGCTAAATGAGTGGATTCAATTATTTATACGGAAGAGCATTTTACCTTTTCTTTTTCTTTTACTAATTTGTCACCATTTATCAAGGCCTAAATGCCATTCGAGGATAAGGGCTAAATGAGTGGATTCAATTATTTATACGGAAGAGCATTTTACCTTTTCTTTTTCTTTTACTAAGTTGTCACCATTTATCAAGGCCTAAATGCCATTCGAGGATAAGGGCTAAATGAGTGTCCGGTGGACAGATAGACAACACCGTGATGATTGGTAATGGTGATGGTGATTGGGCAGAATTTGATTATTTAAGAGGGTGGCTCAACAAGAATTTGTTTACATTGAACTTGAACGCAACCATGTTGTAGTCAGCTGGGAAGCAGCCCCGCGGTATTGTGTTCCACAGACGGGCAGTTCTAGGAAAGAGACTTTGTTCGTGGAAGTTTTGTTTAGTTTTAGGTAGAGAGAGAGAGAGAGAGAGAGAGAGAGAGAGAGAGAGAGAGAGAGAGACACACACAAATTATTGACAGTGGTTGTAGCTAGACGAGTTTTTGTTGTGAATATTTTACAGAGGGGTGGGGCATAGATTGAAGCTCAGTCGAGCACGAAAGAATGAAAGGAGTAGAGAAAGACTAGCAACGTCTCCTTTGTGAGAATCAGGTAGTGGGGAGGAGAAAAGGGCATCGCCTACTAGATTTCAAGTCGGGTTTTGTACTCTGTCAAGACAGGAAAAAGTATTCTTACAGTAATTTAACATATGCTGACTTACATCCAAATCACTTTACAGCCAGTTGGTCGTAACCAACTGTGGTCGTAAGTCGACGACAACCTGCATTTACTTAGCAAGGCTTTACAGTTCTCTTCTGAAAGGTGCTTATTGACAAAGTAAAAGATTAGAAGACTCTTTGTATATTTTGGATTATTCGGATTATTTGGACTACTGTTCTCATCTTGACGTTTTTCTCACAACCTTTCAGTCAATGTAACCGCTGACCTTCTTCAGGTACATTTTGTTGAAATAATCCAAAATAATCCAAATTATCAATCCTCATCTCAAAAATTCGAAGACTCTTTTTATATTTTGGATTATTTGGATTATTCGGACTACTGTTCTCATCTTGACGTTTTTCTCACAACCTTTCAGTCGATGTAACCTCTGACCTTCTTCAGGTACATTTTGTTGAAATAATCCAAAATAATCCAAATTATCAATCCTCATCTCAAAAATTCGAAGACTCTTTTTATATTTTGGATTATTTGGATTATTCGGACTACTGTTCTCATCTTGACGTTTTTCTCACAACCTTTCAGTCGATGTAACCTCTGACCTTCTTCAGGTACATTTTGTTGAAATAATCCAAAATAATCCAAATTATCAATCCTCATCTCAAAAATGAGAAGACTCTTTTTATATTTTGGATTATTTGGATTATTCGGACTACTGTTCTCATCTTGACGTTTTTCTCACAACCTTTCAGTCGATGTAACCTCTGACCTTCTTCAGGTACATTTTGTTGAAATAATCCAAAATAATCCAAATTATCAATCCTCATCTCAAAAATGAGAAGACTCTTTTTATATTTTGGATTATTTGGATTATTCGGACTACTGTTCTCATCTTGACGTTTTTCTCGCAACCTTTCAGTCGATGTAACCTCTGACCTTCTTCAGGTACATTTTGTTGAAATAATCCAAAATAATCCAAATTATCAATCCTCATCTAAAAAAATTCGAGGACTCTTTTTATAATCTAGATGGAGCAGTCGTAGCTCCATTTTCCTTTTGCCAAAACGATTTTACTGTACCAATTATAGCTCCAAAATGAAACGATTGCTCAAAATGACATTTAATTATTACAATTCCATTATTGCAATTTAATTATCGCAATCACCTTGTGGCGTGGCTTAAAATAACTTTTGTGATAATTGCATTACTAAACGAAAACAAGTTTTTTTCTTTTTTAATGGAGCGTGTCATTTTATTTAGAAGACAAAAAAAAAAGTGTTTTTTATTGGCGTAAAATTGAAGCAAACAGATTTAATGTTTCGGAATGTTTTCAGATGAGGAGTATTGATGATTTGGCTAATTTAGATTATTAGCACTATTACTCTCATCCTGGTTGTTATATTTACAACGTTTCGGCCGATGTAACCTCCCACCTGCATCTTTTCTTTTAACTTGATAATCCAGAGTTCAACATAAAAATTAGCAAGTTCTAAAATGATGCGGGAAGGTCGGAAGTTATTATTAAAATTGTTATTCTTAGTTAGTATCGCCTAGAGTGAGGATTGAAGCTTCAACCTCCAGAGGACTGTTGCTTATAACTGATTGGCACTCAACGCCTTTATCCGTTGCGCCAGAGGATCAGTCCTCACAACAGGCGATACTAGTTAAGAATAAAAATTGATGCATTTTAAAAATTATCATTTTTTCATTAATCCATCTTCTTTTAAATTATGCAAATATTGTTATTATTTTTATACAAATCTTAGCTATTTTTACCTGTCATATATCACTTAATCCTAAAAACTGCATGTCTTAACATGTTGAGGATATTGACGAGAACAAAGATCGTTTTTATTTCCTATTTTTAATATAAAAGTAGAATTTGTAAAAAAAATCATTCTTTATACTCTTTTTTTTATCCAATTGTATTTTATTTGAATACAAAATTCACTGAATTTTCTAACACTTAATTTATTTTGCTTTCCTTGATTTAATTTCCTAAAATTGTGAAACTTCCACCCAATTATCTCCCCTCCAAGTTAAGAGTACACACATAAATCTAATGAGTTTGATTTGTAGTTGTTAATTTAGGAATAATGCGTAGCGTAATTTGTTTGAAAATACATTTAGAAATTTGTTTAAAGAGATTTCGATGGATCTGGAAAAGAACAATATCGAAGGACCGCTAGCTCTGATTTTCTGATAAAAGCGAAGCAAACTCTAAAATCAATGGCGCTCTATTGTTAAGTATAGAGATTAATTAATAATGCTAGTTTCTATTGTTAAGTATAGAGATTAATTAATAATGCTAGTTTCTATTGTTAAGTATAGAGATTAATTAATAATGCTAGTTTCTATTGTTAAGTATAGAGATTAATTAATAATGCTAGTTTCTATTGTTAAGTATAGAGATTAATTAATAATGCTAGTTTCTATTGTTAAGTATAGAGATTAATTAATAATGCTAGTTTCTATTGTTAAGTATAGAGATTAATTAATAATGCTAGTTTCTATTGTTAAGTATAGAGATTAATTAATAATGCTAGTTTCTATTGTTAAGTATAGAGATTAATTAATAATGATAGTTTCTATTGTTAAGTATAGAGATTAATTAATAATGCTAGTTTCTATTGTTAAGTATAGAGATTAATTAATAATGCTAGTTTCTATTGTTAAGTATAGAGATTAATTAATAATGATAGTTTCTATTGTTAAGTATAGAGATTAATTAATAATGCTAGTTTCTATTGTTAAGTATAGAGATTAATTAATAATGATAGTTTCTATTGTTAAGTATAGAGATTAATTAATAATGCTAGTTTCTATTGTTAAGTATAGAGATTAATTAATAATGCTAGTTTCTATTGTTAAGTATAGAGATTAATTAATAATGATAGTTTCTATTGTTAAGTATAGAGATTAATTAATAATGCTAGTTTCTATTGTTAAGTATAGAGATTAATTAATAATGCTAGTTTCTATTGTTAAGTATAGAGATTAATTAATAATGCTAGTTTCTATTGTTAAGTATAGAGATTAATTAATAATGCTAGTTTCTATTGTTAAGTATAGAGATTAATTAATAATGCTAGTTTCTATTGTTAAGTATAGAGATTAATTAATAATGCTAGTTTCTATTGTTAAGTATAGAGATTAATTAATAATGCTAGTTTCTATTGTTACGTATAGAGATTAATTAATAATGCTAGTTTCTATTGTTAAGTATAGAGATTAATTAATAATGCTAGTTTCTATTGTTAAGTATAGAGATTAATTAATAATGCTAGTTTCTATTGTTAAGTATAGAGATTAATTAATAATGATAGTTTCTATTGTTAAGTATAGAGATTAATTAATAATGCTAGTTTCTATTGTTAAGTATAGAGATTAATTAATAATGATAGTTTCTATTGTTAAGTATAGAGATTAATTAATAATGCTAGTTTCTATTGTTAAGTATAGAGATTAATTAATAATGCTAGTTTCTATTGTTAAGTATAGAGATTAATTAATAATGCTAGTTTCTATTGTTAAGTATAGAGATTAATTAATAATGCTAGTTTCTATTGTTAAGTATAGAGATTAATTAATAATGCTAGTTTCTATTGTTAAGTATAGAGATTAATTAATAATGCTAGTTTCTATTGTTAAGTATAGAGATTAATTAATAATGCTAGTTTCTATTGTTAAGTATAGAGATTAATTAATAATGCTAGTTTCTATTGTTAAGTATAGAGATTAATTAATAATGCTAGTTTCTATTGTTAAGTATAGAGATTAATTAATAATGATAGTTTCTATTGTTAAGTATAGAGATTAATTAATAATGCTAGTTTCTATTGTTAAGTATAGAGATTAATTAATAATGCTAGTTTCTATTGTTAAGTATAGAGATTAATTAATAATGCTAGTTTCTATTGTTAAGTATAGAGATTAATTAATAATGCTAGTTTCTATTGTTAAGTATAGAGATTAATTAATAATGCTAGTTTCTATTGTTAAGTATAGAGATTAATTAATAATGCTAGTTTCTATTGTTAAGTATAGAGATTAATTAATAATGCTAGTTTCTATTGTTAAGTATAGAGATTAATTAATAATGCTAGTTTCTATTGTTAAGTATAGAGATTAATTAATAATGCTAGTTTCTATTGTTAAGTATAGAGATTAATTAATAATGCTAGTTTCTATTGTTAAGTATAGAGATTAATTAATAATGCTAGTTTCTATTGTTAAGTATAGAGATTAATTAATAATGCTAGTTTCTATTGTTAAGTATAGAGATTAATTAATAATGCTAGTTTCTATTGTTAAGTATAGAGATTAATTAATAATGCTAGTTTCTATTGTTAAGTATAGAGATTAATTAATAATGCTAGTTTCTATTGTTAAGTATAGAGATTAATTAATAATGCTAGTTTCTATTGTTAAGTATAGAGATTAATTAATAATGCTAGTTTCTATTGTTAAGTATAGAGATTAATTAATAATGCTAGTTTCTATTGTTAAGTATAGAGATTAATTAATAATGCTAGTTTCTATTGTTAAGTATAGAGATTAATTAATAATGCTAGTTTCTATTGTTAAGTATAGAGATTAATTAATAATGCTAGTTTCTATTGTTAAGTATAGAGATTAATTAATAATGCTAGTTTCTATTGTTAAGTATAGAGATTAATTAATAATGCTAGTTTCTATTGTTAAGTATAGAGATTAATTAATAATGCTAGTTTCAAGGTAGTTACGCAAAGTATTTTTTCTTTAACTGTTGTGAAGTAGTCCAACAGTAAAAAGAAAAAGTCAAGTCGAGTTGGGTTAAGATAACAAGTGTATTAACATAAAAGGTACAAAGGTAAGGAAACTGACTGGCACTCGGCTAGACAGTTACAATACTGTCTTTTTCTCTTTCTGGTGATTGTCTACTCGCCCTATTTATAGTGAGAACCGGTGTAGTTTCCCTTCTGTTAGAACGGCCGGTGTAACATTAACAAAACATGGAGTCATTTTGTAAATATTATTTCAAAATTTAATTTGACTATGATGGAATCGTTTGGTCATTAAATCATTATGTGAATTAAGGTAACGGAATCGTTTGGTCACTGAATCATTAAATAATATGAAGTGTAATTTGTCTGAAAAATACATTTGTAAATTTGTTTGAAAAATACATTCGTAAATTTGTGCAGTTCTAGGAGGTCCACCCTCCCAGGCTTTGCCTTCCCTCTTTGGGGAGGAGTAAGTTTATTGCTTACTGCCTGAGGCGCCCCTACCAGGGGAATGCCGGTCTATGGGTCGGTCCTGTGCAGTTCTAGGAGGTCCACCCTCCCAGGCTTTGCCTCCCCTCTTTGGAGAGGAGTAAGTTTATTGCTTACTGCCTGAGGCGCCCCTACTGGGGAATGCCGACGGGGCTGCCCAGTGCCCAGGCAATTTTTAATGGCCAGAGTGCTCACGTTCTTGGGCGCTGGCTTTTCAAGTCCCACTTTCCCACCCGACCTTGGGTCACATCTTACCTTGTGGGAGTAAGATAAAAATGGCCTTGTGCCTAACCTCCTGAAGAGGAGTTAAATAATACAGAACTCTTAACAACTTACTCACCCTCATCACCATAGACATGATGATACTACAAAATAATATTACAAAACCTAAATAAATATTAAAACGATAATCCCTAAACCTTTGTGTTATTCAACATATTCAAAACCATATGAATAACCTCACTTCCTTGCTCAATTTATACACTTCTCAATGTTAGCTGCACTTACCGGAAGTTGAAAAGGTTTCTTCCTGCATCTGTTTTCACACTTTACTCCTTCAATCGCAACCTTATCGAATACATAAAGACCATGTAATAATGGATTTGTAGCCACATCTTTTAGTTGACGTTCATTTCAGAATGATAAGTTCTTAAACGCCTTTCAGAATTCCTCGCTTTTGTTATGGTCTCAATTGAATTTTTTATCGTGTAATGACTGCTGCCAATGAAGTCGTGCCATTATCTAAGATCTTAGTAAATCTTTTTGTTTTGCTGACACCTGCAGATCTCTACATTTACCTATAATTAATATTATGATCTTAAACCCCAAGAAAATTGAATTCTAACACAATATAAAGATCTAATTCAGAATTTGCATAATAACGTCAGGCAGCTCAACTTTAGTACATTCAAAATAACCCAGAAAAAAATGAAACAATATGAGATGTTGAAATTTGTATCAACTCAAAATGAAATCCTGAATGTATGCAAATTAAAAAAAAATGCTTCAGACAGAGTATATACCATTCTTAAAGTTCTAACTCAACTCACATACCCTAACATAACACAAGGTTTCATGTCTCCAAGAGACATGTGTAAGTTCCTTCTTATACATGTCATTCAGGGTTATGATACCCGTTGTAATGTTTGGACATGTAACTTTGTATCAGCTCTGTTACTTATTTTTTAATTCATAACTTTGAGAACTTTATAAAATAACATTTAAATAAATACCATTTCAGTGATTTTCAATACAAATTGTATACTCTCATTGTGAACCTTTTAACATGTATATATATATATATATATATATATATATATATATATATATATATATATATATATCATACATGTGTCGTTGAAAACCACAGAGTTTCTTTCTTTGCTATCTTTCTGGTTAATTTCTCGATGCGGCGAGCGATTCGTCTGTTTTCCGGTGTCAATTGGTGGATTATGGCGCCTAACGTTGTATCTTGGGCCATTCCTAGAGCGCTTCCGGTCTCGCGACCGTCTTCAGAAGGTTGTGTCTTATTAGTAAAGAGCCGTATTTATGGTTTTATTTTAGGTTATATCTATTAATTTACATATGTATGTATATATATATATATCTTTATTCTTTTATTTACTTACTTATTAATTAATTAATTTTTTTTTATGTATCAATTATTATTATTATTATTATTATTATTATTATTATTATTATTATTATTATTATTATTATTATGTATTAATTAGGCGCCATAATCCACCAATTGACACCGGAAAACCGACGAATTGCTGGCCGCGTCGATAAATTAACCAGAAAGATAACAAAGAAAGAAAACTCCATGGTCTTCAACGACACATGTATAATAAATGACTTGCTGTCGAAATATACATATATATATATATATATATATGTGTGTGTGTGTGTGTGTGTGTGTGTGTGTCCATTTGGCATAATAATTAGAGTGTTCGTTAATGAGCAGACAGACCGAGGTTCAAACTTTGATCAACTAAAAAATGGTACTTGATGCCTCCTTGCTACACACTCAATTTTATAAGGTGATAATCAAGGGTAAGTGGAGCAATCCAGGGAAAAGAGTGGCGTCCTCCCTTACATCTTGGTGTAGTAGCCAACGAAAAGAGAGACTTTGGGTATCCCTTAACTACAGTCGATCCATTTATTATATATATATATATATATATATATATATATATATATATATATATATATATATATATATATATATATAAGTATTATGAAAAATATTTTTATTTAATTCTTATTCACATACACATGTGTTTCATCTTTTTTCGGGAATCAGCAG
>OY744543.1:65399703-65474703 GCA_963556195.1 Sepiola atlantica | reverse complement strand
GTGTAGTGTCGGTTGTTGTAACTCTTATTCCAAGTACTTAATTTCCCTAATCATCTGCCAAGCAAGGACCTGCTTGGTAGTGAAACACGTGTAGGAAAAAACTCTTTAATTTGAATATATATGATAAATAAATAATCTTTGAAAGAAAAAGTCTTTTGTGGTGATGATTGGTCTCCTTAACGGGATGCGTTGGTAAGCCTTCAAAAAGTCACTTATAAATGCTCAATACCCTGTAATCGAGTATCATCGAGCTTGTTTTTATTGGCCTAATTCGATCTTCACTGAATAATCTATCTTCTAAGTGAAATATATATATATATATATATATATATATATATATAATACACACATATATATACATACACATACATACATATATATATATACATACACATACATACACATATATATATACATACACATACATACATACATACATATACATACATATATATATATACATACATAATCATACATACATATATATATATACATACATATATATATATTACATTGTCATAATATATTTTAAACTTTTCACTAAAAGTGAATAAGGTTAATTTCCCTTTGGACTGAGTGAAAAAACAGAAAAGAAAAAATTAAATGAATAGAGTTACATCTTGATTTTTTTCAGCCTGATTGTGGTGAATGTACACTGAGCAAGCCTTTTCGTAATTGTTTATGATATTTTGTATATCAGAAGAATATATATTTTCGGAATGAGCAAAAACTGCCGACAAATCCACTTCAAGTATTTAGGAAAATTGAGAAAGCAAATAACGAGTCAGATCCACCACCCCTTTCATTTTCATAATTTTCTTTCTGAAAAGAAAAAACTATAAATCGATATAAAAATATCGATTTATAGTTTTTTCTTTTCTTTTTATAAAACTTTCCAGTTTGGGACGTTTTCCTTTCTTTTTATAAAACTTTCCAGTTTGAGACGTTTTCCTTTCTTTTTATAAAACTTTCCAGCTTGAGACGTTTTCCTTTCTTTTTATAAAACTTTCCAGTTTGAGACGTTTTCCTTTTCGTTTTATAAAACTTTCCAGTTTGAGACGTTTTCCTTTTCGTTTTATAAAACTTTCCAGTTTGAGACGTTTTCCTTTCTTTTTATAAAACTTTCCAGTTTGAGACGTTTTCCTTTTCGTTTTATAAAACTTTCCAGTTTGAGACGTTTTCCTTTCGTTTTATAAAACTTTCCAGTTTGAGACGTTTTCCTTTCTTCTTTTAAAACTTTCCAGTTTGAGACGTTTTCATTTCTTCTTTTAAAACTTTCCAGTTTGAGACGTTTTCATTTCTTCTTTTAAAACTTTTCAGTTTGAGACGTTTTCCTTTCTTTTTATAAAACTTTCCAGTTTGAGACGTTTTCCTTTTCTTTTTATAAAACTTTCCAGTTTGAGACGTTTTCCTTTCGTTTTATAAAACTTTCCAGTTTGAGACGTTTTCCTTTTCGTTTTATAAAACTTTCCAGTTTGAGACGTTTTCCTTTTCTTTTTATAAAACTTTCCAGTTTGAGACGTTTTCCTTTCTTCTTTTAAAACTTTCCAGTTTGAGACGTTTTTATTTCTTCTTTCTTCTTTATTTTATTTTAACTTCACCGATTGAGACGTTATTTTGTATGAATATGCATATTAGTGCGAACACTGGCGAAGCATATGTTTTTGTTGTTTTTTGGTGGAGGGTGTACACTCCTTTAGATAGTGTTTAAATGGTTGTGAAGTGTGCATTTCACAATAATTAACACAGGTAATTATGACAAGAATCAATAAAACAGTTTAAAGGTAACATATTTAGCAGCCATAACTACATGCAAAATGAATAACACAAAAACTTCAACAAGTCAGCGAACCCAACATCATTTAATTTTATTTTATTTTATTAGTATTAGCAAATAATATAAAACTTTTCAAGTAATAAGAAATAAACGCGTGTATTGATTTACTCCTCTCCAGGAGTTAGGCACAAGGCCAGTTTTTATCTTACTCCCACAAGTAAGATGTGACCCAAGGTCAGGTCGGGAAAGTGGGGTTTAAAAATTGCTTGGGCAGCCCCGTCGGCATTCCCCGGTAGGGGAGCCTCAGGCAGTAAGCAATAAACTTACTCCTCCCCAAAGAGGGGAGGCGAAGCCTGGGAGGGTGGACCTCCCAGAACTGCACAGGACAGACCCATAGACAGGCGTAAATCAAACCCCGAAGACCAAGACAATACCAGTCTATGGGGTGCAGTATCCATCGGAACAGATACTACACTTTGATCTTAGCCAAAAGGCCAAGAACTAAACGCGTGTAGCTGATATTTATTTACTCCTCGCCAGGAGTTAGGCACAAGGCCAGTTTTATCTTACTCCCACAAGTAAGATGTGACCCAAGATCGGGTCGAGCAAGTGGGGTTAAAAGTCAGCGCTCGAGAGGTGAGCACTCTGGCCATTTAAAAATTGCCTGGGCAGCCCCGTCGGCATTCCCCGATAGGGGCGCCTCAGACAGTAAGCAATAAACTTACTCCTCCCCAAAGAGGGGAGGCGAAGCCTGGGAGGGTGGACCTCCTAGAACTGCACAAAACAGGCGTGCAGTATCCATCGGAACAGATACTACACTTTGATCTTAGCCAAAAGGCTGTATATGATATTTTGAATCAAGTGTATTTACAGCACTCCAATTATTCTGGCAGGTGAAAGGAATGGGGTCGTCATGACATGCTAGATGACGTCAATCAAACCCACGCCTTTCCAAACGAAGACAAAACAAGTATAATATCAAATTGACTTCGTGTTAGAATAACATTTTTTCTCCATTAGAAAGTCGCAAACCATTCGTATTTATTTCTTACACATAGACATATACACATATACTAGACGTACCCGTGACTCGTTGGGCCACTTCTACTGCCATCATTTATTCTACTTTGATTACATTCGAAAATCCATAAACTGTGACGTCATATCTTTTAACACATACTTCTTGCATAACTAAAAATAATAAGTCTATTTATTTCTTCTTCTTTATTATTATTATTATTATTATTATTTATTATTATTATTATTATTTTATTTATTTATTTATTTTTTTTTTTTTTTTTTTTTGTACTCACTAGGAGTTCTCACACAGATCATCGTCAGTGATTGCTCACCGACAACAACCAGTGGTATTTCCTGGAATCTGAGTGACAACAAGCCTCCCCAGATTTCCAGTATTCTCCACCTCTTTTCTTTATTAATTATTATTATTATTATTATTATTATTATTATTATTATTATTATTATTATTGTTGTTGTTGTTGTTGTTGTTACTCATTAGGAGTTCTCACGGTGGTGGAATGATAACAAGTCTCACCAGATTTCCAGTACTCTCTATCTCTTTTGATAACCATTGCAAATGACTTTGCCTTATCGCAACAGCCGCTTACCATTCATTTCTCGCTAACAACGACCGTTGGTGTTTTCTGGGTGGCAATAAGCCTCCCCAAAGTTCCAGTATTCTCTGCACTCGTCCAGTCGAGGTCTGCTTAGTGCTCTCCCTCCAGTCTTTCCATCCTCCTTGACCCTTCACGACTATTTTGTGTGGTATCAACCGAGGCTGATGCCATCCTTTTCCTTTCTTTTTTTTTTTGCGGCGAGGAGGGGGGGGGCACAGTTTTATAAGATTTCTTACAGTTTTAGTTCCCTCGGTTTCACATGGTGTTTCTTTCATCTTTTTTGTTTTATTTCTGTTGCAATTTCTACGTGGCTTGGTAGTGTTCATAGTTTATGTAAGTTGGTTTCCGCATTCAAGGATTTTCCATTAAGATTTCAGTCTCAGTCTTCCCTTTGATTCTAATTTCTTTTAGACTTTTTTCCAGGTTTTTCGGAACTGTTCCTAGTGCTCCTACGATTATTGGTATTATATAGACTTTCTTCATGCTCCATAATCTTTTCAGTTCTCTGGCAAGTTCTGTGTATTTGCTTCGATTTTCAGTCTCTTGGATCTTTAATCTGTGGTCTTCTGGGACGGAAAAATCTACAATTTGGCAGTGTTTTTATTTCTTGTTAACTGTTATGATGCCTAATCTCCTTGCTTGGATGAGTTTATCTGTTTATACTGTCATGTCTCAGAGGATTTTGTGATTTTCGTTTTCCAGTATTTCTGTCTCCAGTTTGTGTCTGTACCATATGTTTGCATGTTAAAAGTGCAGTGGTTTGCATAGTTCCCAGTGTACTCCCTTCCTCGCAAAGTCGTGTCTGTTCCTGTATATCCTTTGGGCTAGTTTGCTGCATTCACTTATAGCGACCGGTGTTCTTAAGGTGCGTTTTTTAAAAATTATTTTTCTACTCTGAGCGTTTTGTTTTTATTATTTAAGAATATGCAAATGAGCGCATTTTTCATTTTTTTAAAATTCGCCTTTAATCAAACGAGTCATCAATTGTATATAATTAATTAATTTATAAATGAATTTATCATATACAGATTTTTATAATTAATTTACAAATTAATTTTTTGCGTACTCAAAAGTTAATTTTTTAAAATCTCTCTCTCTCTCTCTCTCTCTCTCTCTCTCTCATATATATATATATATATATATATATATATATATATATATATATATGGGAAAGGAAAAAGGAAAAACCAAGAGATATTTTTTATATATTCATCAACGTTTCGTCTTTATTGTAAGACTTCCTCAGGATGATAATTTTAAGAAAAATGTCATGCAAGTACATCGAAATATTGGGTTGACATGATGGGTTGATAAGGAAAAGTAGTAGCCGTGGCTACTAAGAGTGCTGGACGAGGGTCTGGGTTGCAGGAAGTCAGTCAGTAGCCCGTTGATGAATATATAAAAAAAATATTTCTTGGTTTTTCCTTTTTCATTTCCCATTATGTCAGATTACTCTCATCCTTCCTTTCTCATATATATATATATATATATATATATATATATATGATTATTTTTATTTACAAAAACATGTACAAAATCTCTCCAAATATGATCTGAGGTTAAGATCGGATTCTAACTCTACCTGATGAGATCTCAGTTTATAATAACTGTTGATCGATAACATCGACATGCCAGTGTCGCAGATGTTGTACATGTCTGTGTAAATAAAAATAATCATATATAAAGCTCTATTTGATATTGAGCACTTTTTATAAACCCGGTTGAAATTCTTTGGATTACTACCCTTTGGATGTTTTTACCTGGATTATTACCATTATTATATATATATATATATATATATATATATATATATATATATATATATGGGGGTGTAAATCCAATCATTTCTCTTTCTTTTCGATCTCATGTATTCAACGATAACTCAATGCACAACATGGCGACCTTCGTGTTGGAGAAGAGACTCATGTGTCACTATAAGACGTAAAAAGTAAAATATTAAATATCCTAATTTTATAAGTGCACCGGTCGCCATTCTTTGAACCATAGATTAGAACCTGTGTTACAATAAAAACGCTTCCCAAATAGAAGAGTAGAATTTCTGCTTTTCTGATTGGTTAAGCTATCTAATCTGTTTCACCTTTAAGAGTTTTTTTGCTGTTTATTCTCTGTCAGAAGGTGATATATTTTCATGAATAAGTGATGCATTAAAATTAAAAAAAAAAACTCACTCACAAATCCTTCCAAAATGGAGACATTCATTAATTATAACATTGTACCTGAAATGAAATTCTAAAGACGAATGAATTATGAACTTATGTTTTTATTAAAAACGTATTCATCATTCATGATTAGATATTAACTATTATAACTTTAATAATAAGGCACACCCGGCATTGCCCGTGAATGAATGTGAAGCCCTGTGTACTCCTCCTCCCATCCCTGAACCCCATATTACCATTTTTATTCTTATCTTTTAATTTATTAACTAAAAGGGCAGTTGTCTGTCTGTACCCATTTAAAAAATCAGAAACCACACTACCCATTCTTTTTCAGCATTGCCCCAGACAGAATATGGACACATTTTTTTTTTTTGTAATATTCATTCTTTTAGGGGTCAACGGAAACAAAATTAGTCAGAGGGAGAGTTGACATTTAGAAGGATTTTTTTTTTGTCATCGACCTTTGGTGTGAAATAGTATTTGTGATAGGGAGAGGTGGAAGAGGGGGTAGAGAGAGGACAGGAGATAAAGAGAGAGGATGGCGAGGGGGTAGGGAGAGAAGGTGATAAAGAAAGGAGAAAGAAGACAGGGGAGAAAGAGAGGGGATGGGCAGGGGTAGATGGATAAGGGGATATATATAGAGAGAGAAAGAGTAATAGAAAACATTTTTTAACTTTTCTATTTTGTTGTCAATGCTCTGGGCAACGCCGAATATTGATTTACTCCTCTCCAGGAGTTAGGCACAAGGCCAGTTTTTATCTTACTCCCACAAGTAAGATGTGACCCAAGGTCAGTTCGGGAAAGTGGGGTTTGAAAATTGCCTGGGCAGCCCCGTCGGCATTACCCGGTAGAGGCGCCTCAGACAGTAAGCAATAAACTTACTCCTCCCCAAAGAGGGGAGGCAAAGTCTGGGAAGGTGGACCTCCCAGAACTGCACAGGACAGACCCATTGACCGGCGTAAATAAAGACCCGAAGACCAAGACAACACCAGTATGGGGTGCAGTATCCATCGGAACAGATACTACACTTTGATCTTAGCCAAAAGGCGTTATTTAACCCCTACCCACAATAGGAATATGTGACACAAGGTCGGAAAGTGGGATTTGAAAAGCCAGTGCTCGAGAAGGTGAGCACTCTGGCCATTAAAAATTGCCTGGGCAGCCCCGTCGGCATTCCCCGGTAGGGGCGCCTCAGACAGTAAGCAATTAACTTACTCCTCCCCAAAGAGGGGAGGTAAAGCCTGGGAGGGTGGACCTCCTAGAACTGCACAGGACAGATCAGACCCATAGACCGGCGTAAATCAAGCCCGAAGGCCAAGACAATACCGATCTATGAAGTGCAGTATCCATCGGAAGAGATACTACACTTTGATCTTAACCAAAAGGCCAACGCCGGGTAGCCATGCTAGTTTTTTAAATTAAGTAAAATGCTCTTTATAATCTTTAATTAAATATATATCCGGTGTGAACAAGATCCTAAGCAAAATTCAGAGTCGGCACTACCTACCTCGGAACTACGCAACCAATTAAAAAATCCAATCTGCAATGAGACCTCTGAAAGAGGTTCTTTGGGGTGGAGGTGAAGAGGCTCCTTAGTTTTAGTTTATCCCTTTATTTAAAATGGTGTCATAAAAAATTATACAAAGTCGCTTTTAACAATAACAACATATTTAAAAAAACAAAACAAAAAAAACAACGTTACTGCAGATGCTCATAAAACTGACCCAAGCTTAAATTTCGTCAATCTTTTACTCTTTTGAAAATCGCTATGATGTTAAAATGTAAAAGACATTTTGGTGATCAAAAAATTAACACATTGGTTTTATTCAAAAAGAGTATTCGGGTATTTTTTACAATAATCCGCAGAGTGAAAACGCTAAAAAAAAACAAATATACAACAAATAAAAGTAACTGTAGCCGATAAAAGTTATTTTCTAACTTATCTGTGACATTTGTTTGTATTTTTAAGCCGTTTCAACTGCTTTTTATTAGAAATCAATATTTTTGTCACACGAACATGGGGGTGTTTTCTTAAGCGAGGCTGGAAAATAGGCTCATAGGTGCCATTTTTTTTTTAGTAAAAATCCGTGCCAAAAAAAAAACAAGAAATTTTTTTTTACATCTAATAAGAACCCATTTATACTACGTAAAAATACAAACAAATTTCATAGGTAAGTAGGAAAATATCTATTCACAACGTAGGTCACCGTCACTTGTTGTATATATATTTTTTTTTTTTATCCCGTTCTTGTTCGTTTTTTGGACCCCGTCCGCGACTCTGCGGATTATTGTAAAAGATGCCCGAGTATTCTTCTAATTGGTCGAGTACGGGCCTCTTGCACCGTCATTGGTTATCATTATGCCACTCGTAAGATATTGAAAGCATTAGCCACATCATAAAAGCTACCCCCCCTCCCCCCCCCCTCTCTCTCTCTCTCTCTCTCTCTCTCTCTCTCTCTCTCTCTCTTTTGTTTTTTCTCTTTTTGTTCACTCTGAGAACTTAGAGGAGAAAAAACACGTTTCTATCACACCAAAGAAAACCGATCGTTGTTCTCTCTAGTTTTTGTTG
The DNA here is from genome assembly GCA_963556195.1 of Sepiola atlantica. Lineage (NCBI taxonomy): Eukaryota > Metazoa > Mollusca > Cephalopoda > Sepiida > Sepiolidae > Sepiola > Sepiola atlantica. The sequence goes on along the minus strand of OY744543.1, from coordinate 65,466,540 downwards.
CCACCATATTGTGCATGCGTGAATTGCGTGCTGAAAACAAAAACCCAAACCCTTTCTTTCCCCTGCCTTGAACGGATTCGTGATTTCACTGACTGACTTCTTTACCGCGCGTATTCATCTGGCATAAACATAAAGAAGTTAAAGACAAGGTGTATGTGTCCTTCATATCATTAGATTTATATTTTGACTGCTGTATATATATATATATATATATATATATATATATATATATATATTTAAACATTTTTTTCTGTCAAACGGAACAAACATTTTTTCTGTCAAATGGAACAGACACTTTTAAATGAAAGAAAAATGAAATGTTTTCTCAAATGAAACACTTTTATCAAATGGAATTTACATCTGAAGAGAGCATAATGGATAAACGATAAATGCTCGAAACGCGTTATGAAATTATATTAAAAAAAAACTTAAAATGTTAAAATGATAAGATAATAAATAATTATTGAAAAAGTTTTTTTTACTAGCGTTGATAACCACAATTCTTTATATATATATATATATATATATATATATATATATAATGTATGTGTGTGTGTGTGTGTGAAATATGGGTGAAATAAATTATTGCATCGATGATTATGTAATTTCGTGTTACTATATTTTATTTTATATATACATATATATATACATATATATATATATGTGTATATATATATTATATATATATGTGTGTGTGTGTATATGTAAAATAAATATTTGTTTTGTTTATTATCTATGTACGTATATGTTTCGTCCTTTATAATCGGGACTCATCAGCGTAGAGATATGACTATTCACTACTGGTCATGCGATTCGAAACCCCGGATTCCGAGTATTTTATAACTCAAATCCCGGCATCTAGAATCACTGGGCCAACGTTGGATAGCGAATAAACAGTGATCATTTTAACTCTTTATCCGGCGGCTTGACGTCATAAGAGCGTTCAACTTAATTAAAGGAACGATGCATTTATAGCTATATATATATATATAGAGAGAGAGAGAGAGAGAGAGAGAGAGAGAGAAATGAAAGATGAGAATAAAAAATTGTAAAGATACAATATTTATTAGAACATCAAAAGGATATGAAGCTCCTTGCTCTGAACTTTTGATGTTCTAATAAATATTGTATCTTTACAATTTTTTATTCTCATCTTTCATCTCTAGAATTGATTGCTCTAGTCAATATATTGAGCTTTATATTATCACGATAGATTATTATTCAACGATATTTCAATTATCGTTAATTTAATTCAACATTTAAATATTATATATATATATATATATATATATATATATATATATATATATATATATATATATATATATATATATAATCCAGGCAAGATAAACATCCACAGGATAGTAATCCAAAGAATTTCAAGCGAGCTTATAAAAAGTGCTCAATATCAAATAACGCTTTTATATATGATTATTTTTATTTAAAATCTGTGACACTGGCATGTCGATGTTATCGATCAACAGCTGTTCAACAAGGTTCATACTTTCCAAATATGATCTTATGTTAAGATCAGATTTTAACTCTGTCTGATGAGATCTCAGTTTATAACAGCTGTTGATCGATAATATCGACATGCCAGTGTCGCAGATTTTGTACATGTTTGTGTAAATAAAAAATCATATATATATATATATATATATATATATATATATATATATATATATATATAATTAATTAATTAAGTTCAAATATTAACTAAGTGAACAAAACCATTAGTTTTCAAAAGTGCTCAATATATATTAGAGCTTTTATATTAAAATAAACATAGTTTGAGTATCCGACAATTGTTTCAAAACCTTCTCGGTTCCTCTTCAGGGATATATTGGTGAACAAAGATTATACCTGCCAATACACAATCATAAGAAAAAAAGAAAAGACAAGCAGACAAAATACATTTCAAAAATCTTCATATATATATATATATAATGTAGAAAAAGGGAAGAAGACATCCGACAGTATGGAATGACGACAATTGGGAAATCTTTTAGGAAGACATTATTTATTTTATATGACATTTAGGTACATGATATACTTTCTTCGGATTGATAATATACTGAAAGTCATGTGGAATGAATAAAACTTTTTTTCGTATAAAAAAGGCTTTCTTGTCACGTCTTACAAAAAATCAGAGAAAAAAACGAAAAAAACTCGTTCTAGAGAAACATCCACTGACAGAAAGAATCACCGGTGGATATGTTAGTATCATAGGAGGCGAAAAAACACAATGATACCTATAAACAAATCAACGGTACATATAAAAAAAAATAACACAAAACTTTCCAAAAGATTTACCCTTTCAAATTTCTGCAAAAAAATAATCAAAATTAAAAATTCTTTGGTCAGAGGGGTAGTGAAAACAATAAAAATAGAAATAAAAGTAGAAATAAAATTAATAAAAAATGAATAAGAATAAAATAAAATAAAAAATACAAAAAAAAAATAAAAATAAAATGAAAAATACAAAAAAAATTTTTTTTTAAATAAATAAAGAAAGAAATTAAATAAAAATAAAATTAAAATAAAAACAAAATAAAAATAAAAATAGAAATAAAAATAGAAATAAAATTAATAAAAATGAATAAGAATAAAATAAAATAAAAAAATAAAGAAAACATAAAGAAATAAAAAATAAAAATAAAGAAATGAAATAAAAGTAAAATAAAAATAAAAATAAAAACAAAATAAAAATAAAAATAGAAATAAAAATAGAAATAAAATTAATAAAAGATGAATAAGAATAAAATAAAATAAAATAAAAAATGCAAAAAATAAATAAAAAATAAATTAAAAAAAATAAAAATAAAGAAATGAAATAAAAATAAAATTAAAATAAAAATGAAAATAAAAATAAAAATAAAAATAAAAATAGAAATAAAATAAAATTAGAAAATAAAGGTTGAAGAGGATCAAGCTTTTTTTTTACAGAGGCTTCTTTGAGAAAACATCTTGCAAGAGGATGTGTAAGAGGAATATAGAAAAAAATATGGACAATGATAATTTAGGGGGAAGAATAAAAACTTATAAAAAAACTTTTATAAGGAAAGAAACAAGAATAAAAAGGAAATAGGGGTCTAATATAAGAAAGGGTATAGTTGTGTGTATACTATAACAGAACTGGACATTGAAGTCTATAAATATACATGATATGAGGAAAGGTAAAAAGTTCTTGGTAATTTCACTGATGCGTAAGGAAGAGAGAAGCAGCTTTACAGGAAACATATAATATCTATTTCCAATTGTGTTCTTAGACCAATTCCGCATTAATAGCAAAATCGCAAAATAGAATGCCATTAGATGTGGGAGGGCGGAGTATTCTTGGAAATATTATAACCAGAGTCCGGCCGTTAAAGTCGTGTTTGGAGGAAAACAGAAGCAACAGAATATGAGTTTCGATATGCGAGTATATTTCCTGGAGGATGTGGAGGAGGTCAGTTAGGGCCAGAAGATATATATATATATATATATATATATATATATATATATATATATATATATATATGAGAAAGAAAGGATGAAGGTAATCCAACGTGATGGGAAATGAAAAAGGAAAAACCAAAAAGGGTGTTTTTTTTTTATATATTCATCAACGTTTCGTCTTTATTTGTAAGACTTCTTCAGGATGATAATATTAAGAAAAATGTCATGCAAGTACGCAGAACCATCCACATTTATCTCATTCCATGCTACTGACTTCACTAAGCCCGGACCTCGGTCCTACTGCTCCCAGCAGTGGCTACTACTTTTTCCCATCAACCCATCATGTCAACCCAATATTTTCACGTACTTGCATGACATTTTTCTTAATATTATCATCCTGAAAAAGAATAAAGACGAAACGTTCATGAATATATAAAATAAAACAAAAAAAGAACATCCTTTTTGGTTTTTCCTTTTTCATTTCCCATATATATATATATATATATATATATATAGATAATGTTTTTGTTTGTTATCTATGTACGTATACGTTTCATCCTTTTTTTTAATCGGGACTCATCAACATAGAGATATAACTATTCACTACTGGTCGCGCGATTTGAAACCCCGGCCTACGAGTATTTTACAACTCAAATCCCGACATCTAGAACCACTCGGCCAGCGCTGGATAGCTAAATAAACAGTGATAATTTTAACACTGTTTTCGGCGGCTTGACGTCGTAAGAGCGTTCAACTTAATGAAAGGAACGATGCATTTATAGCTAGCGACGTCATGATGTGTTAATACTACACTTACAGTGCCCATCTAGAGGGTTTTCTAGGAGCTACAAATAATAAATATTTGTTTTTGTTTATTATCTATGTACGTAACATTATATATATATATATGTTTTAACTTTAGTTGTATCTTCATGAGACAAGAAAATATCTCACCTCAATTTTACAAAAATAAAAGGTGAAGTAATCCAAATCTCTCAGTTATTAGTGAATACTAGAGCTGTACATATATATATATATATATATATATATATATATATATATATATATATATATATATATATATATATATATATGTGTGTGTTGGCTTTTCCACTGCCAACTTATCCATCTATGTAATTCCTCTGATGATAAAATTTTAATCTTTGAAAAGCCTTGGCTTAAGGAAAGAAAAATAAACATGTTTTACCGAGTACACCTTGCATTGAACAATCGAAGTTGAAATAGATTTGTCATTCGTACATATTTATCTCTCTTCTTTTATTTATCTTTTTATATATATATATATATATCTATATATATATTTATATATGCAGTTTTCTGCATCTTAATCACTTAAGAAAGTGAGACAATCGAAATAATAGTAAGCTAAATAACAACGAATGCTGCAATCACCAATAAAAATAATTACATAGAAATAGAGTGTTTCAAGCTGAGATTCATCAGTAGTCAGGAATTTATAATGCTTATATTTGTTTACATTCACATTACCGACTGTTTAGAGAGCAGTTTGAGTTAGCCATACCGAGGAGATCTTATTTGGGCTTCGAATACTATGTTATTTTGAATATTTAGTCAGGGTTTACTTGTAGGAGGAAGTATCCTCATGTCAGGTTGTCCTGACAAACCCCTGTACAGAGAAATCTTAGACACTCGAGGTGTCTCGTAGGCATTCAAGTTCTCTCCCTATATATATATATATATATATATATATATATATATATATATTTTCTTCGGGGAGGGTAGATTCTTGAATCTTATCAGCTAGAATCTCATTGGATGTTTTGCTCCACTTTTCAAACTTCGAGTAGTGGTAGCAAAACAATAGCACCTTCATTTGTGCAACTGTCCATGGTTGGGCTTTTAAGCCTCTTATGTTTCTTTTTTTGTTGCTGCATTTGATGGAGATAGGGGGCCAAGACCTTTTGTCTCAAGGCCAAATGGCTGACCCTGGTTGGCCTCTGTATTGGCTGGAGCACCATTTCCAGAGGCAGGAAGGTTTACACCATTGCTTACATCTTCCCGCCTGGTGTATGAACGGGTTAATGGGCCTTTTTTATCCTGGGTGCTGGCCTGCCAGTATTTATTTTTGTTTTTATTCATATTTTTTATTATTCATTTCCTCATTGTCAACGGCTTCTAAAGAGAGACTGAAGACACCCGAGTAGGCATTCAAGTGATATTTTAAGCTGAATTATTTCGACACTTGATTATTGGGGAAATGGTCGTATAATCAGTACCATTAGAGAGCCATGAATATTATAACTGTCCTGTTTTTAAATCTCCGAAACAGTTACATGGTAAACAGCTGATGATCCCGTGTTAATATTAGACGCTTAAGGTCTCCTGTTTTTGTTTCACTCTTAGATAATTAACCCCCCCTTTTTTATTTATTTTTTTTTTTTTTTTAATTTTTTTTTTTATTTTACTTATATTTTTTCATTTATTAATTTTCCAACGACTGTTAAGTCTGCAATATCTTGGATTTAGTTGGTTTGTCTGGGAATTTAAACTGCATTTTACATTTTTTAATTTTATTTTTTACTCAAAGCTTCTTTAGACTATATATATATATATATATATATATATATATATATATATATATATATATATATATATATATATATTGTTTCATTTTACTTCAGTTGAAGTTCTTAGAAATCAAGGGGCCTCTACCTGGGGCTAACACTTGATCTCTATATGAGATACATAGCTATTCGAATATTCTATTAAATTTCTGTTTTATCTCTAAAACGTTGAGTTAGTAAAGAAATTAAGAACATTAATTTTAATTTTCCTCTGCCCAATTGACCAGTTGATTATGTTATAGTATATCTTTCTTTTGGTCTCTTGGTCTCTTGGTCTTACCGGATTCCAGGACCAGAATTCATCTGGTCTGGTGGAGTATCCAGCTAAGTGTTGTGACTTGAAGTAACATTACTTAGAGAAGGTGCCCTATTCCTCGTATGAGCTAATGCCAAGGGGATCTTATTTCGGCTTCGAATACTATGTTATTTTGAATATTTGGTCAGGGTTTACTTGTAGGAATAAGTATCCTTATGTCAGGTCATCCTGACAAACCCTTGTACAGAGAGACCGAAGACACTTGAGGATGGTGTCTAGTAGGTAATTAAAACTCCCCAGTAAGTAATTCAAACTCCCCAGTAGGTAATTCAAACTCCCCTCCTATATATATATGTATTGCAATGTGTATAAAAATATGATTAATTTATTAATAAATTATTTATATATAACAGAAAGAGAAAGAGAGAGAGAGAGTCATTCACAGACGGATTGTTCTATGGCTAGACTACCAAATGCTTCAAGCTGAGATCGAAACATAATCGTTTTCTTCTTACCATTGCACAATCCGCACAAGCTACAAAGTTAGTAAAACCTTAATGGCTACAAAGACATTATCAACAACCTAAAGAGCTTCTATTATAAAGAGCTTTTCATTACAGTAGTCAGGAAATTATAATGCTTATATTTGTTTACATTCACTTTACCGACTGTTTAGAGAGCTCAATTCTTTTACAAAGAGATGTGTGCGCGAGAGAGAGAGAGAGAAAGAGACGGTTGCAAAGGAAACATTATTTTCAATTATATATATATATATATATATATATATATATATATATATATATATATATATAATATTAAATTATATTTTAATATTTTATCTACATACAACATTGATTAAAGCTTTCGGCTCTCCTCAGGGAAGTATCAATCTCAGACGGTCACGGAGCGCGAACCCGGTTCTCAGAGACACCTTGAATCTGTAAGCGGTCATGGTCGGTTGGCTCTCTCTCTCTCTCTCTCTCTATATATATAGTCTCGGAAGTTTCTCAACCATTAAAACTATATTAAAAAAAACAAAAAAAAAACAACTTATAGTCCCAAGTCTTTCAGTGGAAAATCACTCATGTAAGTCAATTTATTTTTTACAGTTTAATAACTGTATTAGTTTGTTTCTAACACTATTTTAAGGGATTATCAGTTGTTTACCATGAAAAACTGTTTCGGGAATTTATATATATATATAAATATATATAAATATTTGTTATTGTTTATTATCTATGTACGTATACGTTTCGTCCTTAATAATCGGGATTCATCAGCATAGAGATATGACTATTCACTACCGGTCATGCGATTCGAAACTCCGGATTACGAATATTTTGCAACTCAAATCCGACGCCTTAACCACTCGGCCAATGTTGAACAGCGAATAAACGGTGATAATTTTAACACTTTATACGGCGGCTTGACGTCATAGAGCGTTCGACTTTTTTAATGAAAGGAACGATGCATTTAAAGCTAGCGACGTCATATATATATATATATCAGTAAGTAAAGACCGTTTCTTACAATCAATGAATCGCTTTGCATCTTAGAAGATTATATTTAGACCGAAGACCCCGAAGCCAAAATGAAAAATAAATTATCCGTATCATCTTTCGCCATTCGCGTTTATTAACTAGCTTCTTCGCCGTTGTGTTTTCATTTACCTAACACAATCTTTCGGTTGATTATCATGCTTAGGTAGCTGATACAGCCAAAGCTACTGTCCACATCTTTCTTGCACTCAAAGATTTCGTAGTGGGGTGAGGTGATGGGGAAGGGGGGGGATGGATGTCAGTAACAGAATGTCTTTTTTTTTTGTTTATCTCATTCCTCTTTAGTTCTCGTAGCTTTTTTGTTTTTGGTGAAGAATCGCTATCCCGCTTCTCTCTCTCTCTCTCTCTCTCTCTTTCCCTCTTTCTCTATCTCGCTCTTGCTCTCTCCCTTTCCCTCTCTCTCTTTCCCTCTCTCTCTTGCTCTCTCTCTCGCTCTCTCTTCCCCTCTCTCTCTCCCTCTCTCTTCCCATTTTTCTCTATCTCGCTCTTTCTCTCTCTCTCTCTTTCCCTCTCTCTCTTTCCCTCTCTCTCACTCTCTCTCTCTTGCTCTCTCTCTCTCGCTCTCTCTTCCCCTCTCACTCTCTCTCGCTCTCTCTCCCCCTCTCTCGTCCCCTCTCTCTCTATCTCGCTCTTTCTTTCTCGCTCTTTCTCTCTCTATCTCTCTTTCTCTCTCTCTCTCTTCCCCTCTCTCTCTATCTCGCTCTCTCTCTCTCTCGCTCTCTCGTTCGCCTTCTCTTCCCCCTCTCTCGCCCCCCCCCTCTCTCTCTCTCTCTCTCTCTCGCTCTCTCTCTCTCTCTCTCTCTCTCTCTCTCTATCTCTCTCTCTATGTTGGGGTGTATAGGCGTGCTTTCTTGTTGCTCGCTGTTCCACAAGCTCCTGTCTTTATCGAATAGGTAAAAGAGAGAGTGGTCGGTCGGGTGGAAGGAAGCCGTCTTGTCAGATACTAAAACTAAATGCATTCATTTTTTCTTGTTTTTGTTTTGTTGATTTTCTTTTTTTTGTTTTTTTTGTGTTTTTTTGTTTTTGTTTTTTTTTTTCATTGCTTAACCCCACCACAAGTTTTGAGATTAGCGTCACCATTAAAAGCACAATAGGTTTTCTATCTCTCTCAAATACACTTGACAAATATCAATCACCGCCAACGGTAAGTAAATGGTTTGCTTGTTTTGTTTTGGCCGAGTGAAAAAAAAGTCTGGGGATGTCCTAATAACAATTGTACAATATGCAGACGCATATCTGTTACTGTTACCATTGGAGACGCTTTGCCAAAATTATGTAAGAATTGTTTGTTTGTTTGTTTGATTTAGAAAAAAAAAAAAAAAAAAAAAAAAAAGCAAAGCTAAATATTTTCCGATTCTGTTATTCTATTTTGAATCATTTTCAGTATCAATTTATTGATTAACATTTTTTTTTACCTTTCAATAATTATTTGAATGTTTGCCCATACCCAAGAGAGAATGCGTTTCTGTACTCGTCGAAATAGTTTTTTTTTTTTTTTTCGAATTTAGAAGTATATAATCAGTTACAACCGTGTGTGTGATATATATATATATATATATATATATATATATATATATATATATATATATATATATATATATACATATATATATATATATATATATATATGAGAGAGAGAGAAAGAGAGAGAGAGAGAGAAATGGAAAAAGTGGACAAACGAAGACAATCCATTCCAATCCAATCTACTCATATGATGATATTTTTAAGATTTCGTTTTTATTATGAAAAGACTTCCTCAGAAGTGAGTAAATGTGGAAAAGTCTATCCGCTTTTCGCATTCATCTCTACATTTTACCCAAACTTTTTCTTCGTATGCGTATATATATATATATATATATATATATATATATATATATATATATATATATATATATATATATATATATTTTTTTTTTTGATTTTATTCCATCAGTTGCGACAAAACAAGTTTTGTTTCATTGGTGCAAATAGCGACCAATTCATCGGGCTGGCGAAGGAATTCAAATGGCATAAATTTTAACTTCACTCTAACGGGAGATTGAAAATTGAAAATACATTGGAGGGGGAGGGGGACAGAGTTGGGGCTTTGTCTATAACGGTGACATGGGACATGAGAGGGGAGGGGGGAGGACCCCAACAAGTCGTGTTTCAAATTATTACATGTTTTGTCGCAACTGATGGAATAAAATCAAAAAAATATATATTTTGCTCTGAATTTTCATTGAGCACTCTCATAAACCCGGTTTCAACTTCCTTCGGATTCATACCCCCTGGATATTTGTAACAAGTTAATTATATATATATATATAGAGGGTGGGCCAAAATAAGGGTCCTATCTTTAAATTTGAATAACTTGAATTTGAATAACTTCCACAAAATAAAAGTTAAACTCACCAAACTTTATGTGTGTGTAGACTAACCCTTCCGAGATTTTTTTAAATAAACAAAACAAATTTTAGCCGAAAAACACTTCTTAAAACTTACAAAAACTAAAGTATTGTTTTATTACACTGTTTTGAGTTTTTTAAGCAAAAATAATGTTTTCTAAATGAGGGTACGTTCCTTAGGGCTAATACGGCTCATGCTTGCTTCGGAAGGGGTCCTTTACTTATTCTAAAAAAAAATTTTTTTTAAATCAATAAATAAAAAAGTTATGAATTTTTAAAAATAGGACCCTTATTTTTGCCCACCCTATATATAAATATATATATACATATATATATAAATATGTATATATAAATATGTATATATAAATATATATATATATATATATATATATATATATATATATATATATATATATATATATATATATATATATAAATACTTGCACGTATTTGTGTTTAAGCTACTGAAAGTCATAACATAATTATATAATACACTCATATGCTTATAATATTCTCAATAATTCTGCTTGGAGGAAGGCACAAAAAACCTTCCTTCACTATCATAAATATAGCATAAATCTATAATATTCTTAATATATATATATATATATATATATATATAGAGAATTATAAAAAGAAAAACTATACACACATTAAGGTTGTACACATAATAACTTATTTCGACCCCTTTAATTAGGTCTCCTCAGATGTATAGACAACCACGTCAAAAAACCCCTTTTTTTTGACGTGGTTGTCTATACATCTGAGGAGACCTAATTAAAGGGGTCGAAATAAGTTATTATGTGTACAACCTTAATGTGTGTATAGTTTTTCTTTTTATAATTCTGTTTTGCTCTGTTTAAATTACATTGAGCTCTGTTATTCAGATTCTCTACACAAAATTGAAATCTACACACTATATATATATATATATATATATATATATATATATATATATAACATACCAGCAGAAAGACCCGACGTTGTTCGGGATTTAATGAAAAACACTATGTCCCTTTTCCCTATGTTCATAACACCATATTACTTTCTCTTTTTTTTTTTACTAACCGCGGTTTCGCCTCCTAATATATCCTGAAGATACTGAACTTTTAAAAACTCTCTGAATTAGTGCCTTATATGAATATATGGTTTACATTTTATTAAAATCGGATATACATATTTGAAGTGTTACGTGAGGTCTGCACATTCAGTGGCACATATTGATTCGGGACGACTTCCATTGTCATCCTCGGAGGATTTTATGCATATGATTTACACACAAAATAGTCATGAACGGTCAAGGAGAATGGAAAGACCGGAGAGCGGAGAGAGCACTATCCAGACGTCCACTTGAAAGGCTGGGAGAGCACTGGACTCCTGAGAAGGCTTATTGCCACTCAAATTCCAGATCCAACGGACGCTATTAGCGAGAAATCAATGATAAACAGCTGTTGCGAGAATGCAAAGTGATTTGGAACTGTTATCGAAAGAAAAGAAAAGTATGTGAAATCTGGGGAGAGTTGTTGTCACTTCGACTCTAGGGAAAACCACTTGCTGTTACCTGTGATCGCTCACATGCAATGACTTGTGTGAGAACTCCAAGTGAGTAAATAATAATAATAATAATAATAATAATAATAATAATAATAATAATAATAATAATAATAATTAATAATAGTCTATTACTAATGGCGATTTGGTATCTGTCTGTCTGGAACCGAAACTATACTATTACTATCTTTCGATTTTCCATTAAGCAATCGGGTGTAGTGTAGTATCTGCTCTGTTGTCATGATACCATCCTCCCCGGCATTATCTTCTTTGTGATGGGGTAGCGTGGTATATGTTCGTTCGTTATATGTACTAGCAAAAAATATGCGACCATATTTTTTGCTAATAATAGGTTTTAGCTTAAAAGAGTTTTCTTTTATGCTAATAATACGTTTTAGCTTAAAAGAGTTTTCTTTTTTGTAACTTATTGTCAACTATTTCTCTGTGCAAGTACTTCATAAAGTTTTGCTGTCATTTTATTTTTAACTGTCATATTTCACAGGTGGCTTTTTAGGCACAAGTGCCAAACAATTTCTTTTTTCAAACATAACTTAATCCCAGAACTAAGCTATATTTTAGCATGTATTTTGTGTTATTAAAGCATATAAGGAAAAAACGCCTTAGGAAAACAAACGTTGATTGACTCACATTTAGTATAGTAATAGATTTACAGTCGTAGATATTTCTATAAATGTGTGAAATACTGGGATCTATAAATGTTTCGAAATAAATGTCTTTAAATAATTCAGACTAGATGTATTTATCAAAAAGAAGAAGAAAAAAATGGTAGGAATGAATGAGAAGAGGCGAAAGCGTTTGTAAAGGAACAATTTGCGATTGCAATTATCTGAAACCTATTGTTTCATTGTAAAATTGGTTTGATCTTTTGAACAATACCTTAGCCCTTTTATCGGCGCTATTCTTTCTTGTAACTTTGATCATGATGTAATTCTTCTAATTATATTCGCTGTCCATCATTTACCTAATTAGTCTTCATCACTTTCATCTTTGTTCATTTTTGGTTTTCTTATATTCATCACATTTATTTCTGATTTATTAGCTTTAGACATAGAGCTTATGACATAGAGCTTATGACAGCTTTACCCGTTTCCAAATATGTACTATTTAAAATTCAACAGACATGATTCAATTTTAAACTTGAATTAATACTAAAAAAAAACATTAGCTTCCTTTCTTGATATTATGTTTTCTGTGTATTACGGATTCTCTGTATTAAGATTTCTCTGTATTAGGTTTCTTTGTATTAAGATTTCTCTGTATTAGGTTTCTCTGTATTAGGATTTCTCTGTATTAGGTTTCTCTGTATTAAGATTTCTCGATATTATGTTTTCTTTGTATTAAGATTTCTCGATATTATGTTTTCTCCGTATTAAGATTTCTCTGTATTAAGATTTCTCGATATTATGTTTTCTTTGTATTAAGATTTCTCTGTATTATCATTTCTCTGTATTAGGTTTCTCTGTATTAAGATTTCTCGATATTATGTTTTCTTCGTATTAAGATTTCTCTGTATTAGGTTTCTCTGTATTAAGATTTCTCGATATTATGTTTTCTTTGTATTAAGATTTCTCGATATTATGTTTTCTCCGTATTAAGATTTCTCTGTATTAAGATTTCTCGATATTATGTTTTCTTTGTATTAAGATTTCTCTGTATTATCATTTCTCTGTATTAGGTTTCTCTGTATTAAGATTTCTCGATATTATGTTTTCTTTGTATTAAGATTTCTCTGTATTAGGTTTCTCTGTATTAAGATTTCTCGATATTATGTTTTCTTTGTATTAAGATTTCTCTGTATTAGGTTTCTCTGTATTAAGATTTCTCGATATTATGTTTTCTCTGTATTAAGATTTCTCGATATGTTTTCTCCGTATTAAGATTTCTCTGTATTAGGTTTCTCTGTATTAAGATTTCTCGATATTATGTTTTCTTTGTATTAAGATTTCTCTGTATTAGGTTTCTCTGTATTAAGATTTCTCGATATTATGTTTTCTCTGTATTAAGATTTCTCGATATGTTTTCTCCGTATTAAGATTTCTCTGTATTAGGTTTCTCTGTATTAAGATTTCTCGATATTATGTTTTCTTTGTATTAAGATTTCTCTGTATTAGGTTTCTCTGTATTAAGATTTCTCGATATTATGTTTTCTCTGTATTAAGATTTCTCAATATGTTTTCTCCGTATTAAGATTTCTCTGTATTAGGTTTCTCTGTATTAAGATTTCTCGATATTATGTTTTCTTTGTATTAAGATTTCTCTGTATTAGGTTTCTCTGTATTAAGATTTCTCGATATTATGTTTTCTCTGTATTAAGATTTCTCGATATGTTTTCTCCGTATTAAGATTTCTCTGTATTAGGTTTCTCTGTATTAAGATTTCTCGATATTATGTTTTCTTTGTATTAAGATTTCTCTGTATTAGGTTTCTCTGTATTAAGATTTCTCGATATTATGTTTTCTCTGTATTACGGTTTCTCTGTAATACGGATTTTCTGTATTAGGTTTCTTGGTATTAGGTTTCTCCATATTACGGTTCCTCCGTATTAAGCTTCCTCTGTAATACAGTTACTGCATATTAAAGTGTCTCTGTATTAAAATTTGTGAGATGGAAATATAAAAAATAAATTCCACAAGAAATAATTTTGATATAAAAAATAAATTCCACAAGAAATAATTTTGATATAAAAAATAAATTCTACAAGAAATAATTTTGATATAAAAAATAAATTCCACAAGAAATAATTTTGATATAAAAAATAAATTCCACAAGAAATAATTTTTGATATAAAAAATAAATTCCACAAGAAATAATTTTTGATATAAAAAATAAATTCCACAAGAAATAATTTTTGATATAAAAAATAAATTCCACAAGAAATAATTTTTGATATAAAAAATAAATTCCACAAGAAATAATTTTTATATAAAAAATTAATTCCACAAGAAATAATTTTGATATAAAAAATAAATTCCACAAGAAATAATTTTTGATATAAAAAATAAATTCCACAAGAAATAATTTTTGATATAAAAAATAAATTCCACAAGAAATAATTTTTGATACCGCTTGTTTATACACAATGCTTTTGGGGCCATGTATACAACATCACTTTCAATCCTTATCTTTCGCTTTCACTCATCTTGTAAAGGGTAAATCTTACGAGAGTAGGATAGAAACAAGTGAGCGGATGTTACCCAAGCGCCCCCCCCCCATCTCTTTCTCTTTCTCTCTCTTTCTCCCTCTCTCTCTCTCTCTCTCATAATGATCCTAATACTAAGGATAAGATTGAAGACAAGCTTTCATAGTGTTAATAGAGTGCAAACAAAGTTATCATTATTGACTTCTAAACAAAAAGAAGTCAACAATGAGTATCTGTGTCTGTGGAATTGGTATCTGGATTGGTTATTTTTCTGCTGTTTGTGCTGTTGACCAACCATCTTGTAAATGGCTCCTTGCAAACAAACAGAAACAAAGGTTAGATAAGAGGAGTCATTCGATTCTTCAGGGAACAATTATCTCTCCCAGCAGACACGATTTAGAAAGCTGCTGAATGAGGCTGGTGGCGTCTATTTCATGTATTTTGTTTTTTTGGCGGATGTATTTTCAAAGGTTGTGACCAACTTCCATGATGTTTTTATGCGAAATCTTGATAACTAGAAGAAACAACAACAACAAAAAAAAAAGTTTGTTTAAATGCAACAATGAATGCAGTTAACGTCTAAATATTCTCTTAATCTGTGAGAATTAGAAGCACCTGGACAATATTATCTAGATCCGCATTGAGTAAAGATAAGTATCTTCTAAAAGGGTTTATTTTTTTTCTATTCTTTTATTGTTGATATATTCTTCTATTATCTGCCGGTGGAATAATATATATATATATATATATATATATATATATATATATATTTATATATATATATATATATATATATATATTACGTAGTATAAAGTAAATTACCATTTTGAAGTCAACTCCAAAACCACTCAACTCATTCTTATGCAGAACAGCGGGTGTCATCAGCAACAATATATATAAGAATTAGCGATGGCACTCCACAGTCAGCCGTTTCGTTGTTATTACGACTCATCAGTGTGATTTAGACCCACAAGCACACCATCGCGGCGAATCAAAATCATAACCATGAAGGCCTGATTAGTTTTCTTTTTCTGCAGCACATAGGTCGTGTTAGTAGTCGTGTTAGTAGTAGGTTAAATACAGCGCCTTAAGTGTTCCCTATCTATTATTTACATTAGAGCGACAGCTTAAGTAAAAAGCCGAATCAATGTTCGATTTACTATGATTTACTATGATTAAAGAGCTGGATATCCATAAAAATTAAAATCAAAATTTTACTTTATTGTTGTGGAATAAAAATTTTGTGTATAACAGCAGATGTAATAGGCTATACATATATATATATATATATAAGAACCTGCTTGAGTAGAGAAACACGTGTAGGGAAAAAACTCTTTACTTTGAAAAATCTGAAAAATAAATAAACTATGAAAGAAAAAAGTATTTTGTTGTGATGAACGGTTTCTTGAGCGAAATGTTTTGGTAAACCTTTAAAAAAAACACATATAAATGCTCTGTACCCTGTAATCGAGTATCATCGAGCTTATTTTTATTGGACTAATCCCGGTCTTTACTGAATAAACTATCTTCTAAGTGAAAAATATAAATCTCTGTCTCTCTCACTCACTCTCTCTCTCTCTCTCTCTCTCTCTCTCTCCCTCTCTCTCTCTCTCATATATATATATATATATATATATATATGTTTGATTAAACAACAGGAACTCGCCAAAACTGCTAACGTCGAAAACGTTCCTGTTTACACTCGAACAGAACATTAGATCATTGGTCCGTCAACATGAAAAGATGGATAAAAAAAAAACAAATAGGAATTGTCCTTGTTGTTTAATCAAACATGCATCAACAAAGAAATGCTGCCTAAGTATACAAATATATATATATATATATATATATATATATATATATACATACATATACATATATATATATACATACATACATATATATACATATATATATATATATATATACATACATACATATATATACATATATATACATATATATATATATATACATATATATATATATATACATATATATATACATATATATATATATACATACATATATATATATACATACATATATATATATACATATATATATATATACATATATATATATATACACATATATATATATATACACATATATATATATACATATATATATATACATACATATATATATATATATACATATATATACATATATATATATATATACATATATATATATATATATACATATATATATATACATACATATATATATATATACATATATATATATACATACATATATATATATATACATACATATATATATATATATATATATATATATATATATATATATATATATATATATATATATATATATAGTGTGTGTGTGTGTGTTGGATGCGAGAGGAATTTCTGTAGGAAATCTTTAGTCGGAGAGCTTAATGTAAAACAGAGCAAGTATCAAAGTTAAAAAGTAATAACTCGGGCCAACGTTCCAGCTATTTCACGTTATAATTTTATTTTATCTCGTCAGGGGTTCAAATAAAATATTCAGAAGAAAAAAAATTAAAAAATAAATTAAATAAGTAATTAAAATCATGAAAAAAAAATCAGTTATAGTTTTAGTTTTATTACATTTGCTGCGGATATTAATATTTACTGTGTTATAAGCAATATTGCCACCCACACGTTTTCTGAGATTTGAAACACTTATCATTTGACAAAGAGGTCTTCCTCGAAATATATTATGGAACACGGTCACACAGATTACATCAGTGTTGAAGTATTGCCTAATCAAGTAAGATTTGCCATATAGGAAAAAAAAATTATTAATAAAAAGTTTTTGAAAAAAATATATAAATTAAAATCACTTGGTTTTTGTCTTACTTCTCAACGCCGACATATTTCCATTTCTTGCATTGTGATAGTCTTCTAATACTCCTCTCTCTCTCATATATATATATATATATATATATATATATATATATATAAGTATGTATCATGATTTTGATTCTAGAAAATGTCTAAAATTTAAGGCTTAAGCTTAAATGATTTTAAGAAGAAATTGAAATTCAGAGAATCTAGTTTAATTAGTGTCTAATGACAATAGATTAAATTTAATGCAAATCTGAAATATTTGAATTTTCAAATGTGAAGTTGTGCCCGCATTATCCCCCCCCCCCCCAAAAAAAAAAAAAACGCTTTAAAATATTCCAAAGAAACTGAAATTTGGGGAATATTTATTAATTGATGTCTAATACCTATTAGCAAAATTTAATAAAAATTGGAACTATCTGAATTTTCATGAAGGACTTCCATCCCCTGTTTACCCCCTTTGCTTAAAACTAAATTAAACTAAGTATAGCCCACATTTAGACCCCTTACGCTTAGCAGCTGTGTTCCAAAATTCATAATGATCAATAAATTTGTTTAGAAGTGAATCGTGTACATATAAACATACCTAAATTTATACTGATATATATACACACACAAATATATATATATATATATATATATATATATATATCTTCTTCTTCATCATCCGATTTTTTTTTTTTTGAACAGGCCTTTGATTAGTCTTCTATAAGAGGGTGGGGCCTGCCTGTCAGTCTTGATCGAAGTTTTCCACTCCAGGCTCGGCGGTCGCGAGGATCTAAGTTTGTAATCCCCAGAGCTGCACGGTCACGTTTACATAGCTCATCCCAAGAAAGCTTCGGTCTTCCAGCCTGCCGACTCGATGCGATGGACATGTTTCTGACCCGGGAGATCCAGCTGAAGCTTCGCTCGATATGGCCAAACCATCTCATCCTGCCCAGCTTAAGGACATCAGTTATTTCCCGTATACCAAGCCTAGAGAGAAAAGTCTCAAAGAGAGTGTCGTCTTCTGGCCTGACATGACAGATCCATCTAATCATGGCTCTTTCATTACGCTGCAGTCTCTAGAGAGTGCTCGCCGATGCAGCCCATGTTTCAGAGCCATAAAGCATAACACTCCTTACACAGCTGGTGTACACCTGTTCTCTAGTTGTGATCGCCAGATGCTTATTGGGCAGGAGTTCTCTAAAGCCCTTCCAGACAGACTTGCATCGGGCAAACTTATACAGTTGATCCAAATCATAAAGTTTAAAGCAATTTCAAGAAAAATGTCAAGAAAGTCGATTAAAAAAACAATCCAAGTGGTGAATGGTAGTCCAAAAATGAAAAAGTTATCCAGGCGGGAAAGTTGCTTTCTATCGATGCAGTAGGTAACAATGAAGAGTGTATTCAGGGTGTATTCAGGGTGTATGTAGATTAATAACAAAACCATAGAAAAAGCAAAATCATACAAAATGTTCAGAAGACTCACTCGGTGTTGAATATTATAATGTCCAATTATGGGTTTTTACGAACTGATAGTAGGAGTATTGCAAACCATAACTTCCTGGTCTGTCGTATATAGACTTGTTTTAAACTTTATGACTTGGATGAACTGTATAAGTTTAACAAAACAGTGTGTTTTTGGCCAATATATTTGATGGTTTATATATTTTTTGATATATTTTCAAAGCTTAATTTTTATTACCTGCAGTAATGTCATTGCGGTAATGGTCCTCTGAGGAGAAGATTTTTCTTTGAAAACTCATGAGTTAAGGACGACGCAGTATCACTCCTTGTTTTTGAACTTTAATAAAATCTGATTAATTTCTCATTTTATTATGTCATTCAATTAATATTATTGCTCTATACACTATATTGAGCTTTGTTTTTATCTTGATAGTCTACTGGTTAAAGATATTATTTATATCTTTAAAGTATCATCTTACTCTCTCTCTCTCTCTCTCTCTCTCTCTATATATATATATATATATATATATATATATATATATATATATATATATATATATATATATTTTTATTTTTCTTATCTTTCTGTTTTTGCTGGAGATGGGGCATCCTACCGGATGCCAGACATTCACCGGCTATTTCAGACACTCCAGCCTAGAGATCTTTTTTAAGATTCTAACCGTCCCTTTAAGTGCAATTGTTTGTATTTCTCTTGCACTCGGTTCACCGGGTATACTCGCCAGATAGCTTTTGAAATTCTTTTTCATTAGTCCTGTTGCTCCTATAATTACTGGTATGATGGAGATTTTCCTAAGATTCCAGTTTCTTTTCATGGCGTACATAAGACCTTGGTATTTCATAATATTTTCCCTTTCTGCTCTGTTCAATCCTGCATCATTAGGGACACTGAATTCAACTAGGGTTGCTACTTTCTCCCTTTTGTCCCATATTACGATGTCAGGTTTAACAGCTCTGTTTTCTAGATATGTAGCTGTAGGGATTATGTGTGTGTGTGTGTGTGTGTGTGTGTGTGTGTGTGTGTGTGTGTGTGTGTGTGTAAACTATTCTAATTTGCCATAAGCTTGACACCGTTAGATTCACTCTTAAACTACACAGCTCTCTGTTTCTCCTCAAGTATCTCTAAACCACATTTCATGGAAGAAGAACCAAAATCCGGAAGTTGCCTGAAAATGATTGGAATACACATCGATTTTATTTGTGAAAATATCTAGAAACCAATCAATGAATGAAAACAAGATATTCTTTTGAATGAGATAGATTACCAAATTGATGGTAAGGTTTAGACACATACTTAACCTCAGCTATTTTTTTTTTCTATTAAGAAAAGCAAATATGAATAAAGTAAAGAGAGCACTTAGAATAGCTATATCTACCATTTCTTTGTTGCATTCAGTCTAACCATTTCGATAAATTCAATACTTATAGAATTTAGAAATCTCTCTAAAATGATTCTTTACATAAACTATTAAGTGCCATTTTAGATGGACCAATCACATTTCAATTAAAAGTAAATCAGAATCTTTTCGCTTTTAAGAGTTTTCTTCTTTTTTAATATTCTGAGTGCTCCGTTTTACCACTCTTATTGCCAGCAGGCATACTCAGTATTGCCCGGGAATAAACGCGGAACCCTTGTGTACTCTTGCTACCAGCCCTGAATCATAAACGGGGAGTAGAAAGTGGACCTTAGGCTTACTTTCGCTTCCTTTATTTTGTCCTTTAGTCTTCACATTCCATGAGCAATGTTTCTGACAAAGGGAGAAGAATTGCTGTTTTCTGGTCGGAATCTATCCATCTAACACTTATCATTGGCTAGTTTTTGACCTTGAAGTAATATTTTCTTTTTAAATCCTTACAGCAAGTGGCTTCATGCCTTGTCTGGAGCGATTTTTATAAAAGTATATATATATATTATATATTATTATAGCAATAAACTCAATTAGTTAATAGATTTAGATTTTGAAATACATGAATTAAAAATAATCTTCCAAATTGAGGAGACTTATTATTTTAAATGTCCATGAGAGTGAAAATGGAAAATGAAAATATTGGGTTTTGCTTGATGTCATGGGGTTGAACATAAAAACGACTGAGCTTTTTTTGACCTTGAAGTAGTATTTTTTTAGCTCCTAACATCAAGTGGCTTCATGCCTTGTCTAGAGCGATTTCGATAAAAAAAATTTAAAAATTTAAAATATTACAATTTTTATTCTACAATTTTCAATTTTCGAATTATAAATAAAATAAAATGAAGTAAAACTGTTGAAGTATGTCTGGCAAGAACACAGATCCCACAATAATATAAACCCTTAAGACAAAATGAATACTATCACTGGATTCCTCATAAAATTTGACTAACAAAAAGTTGTTTGATCTTTGTATAGGGTTTTGCTTTCAATTGCATCCCCTGACAGACACAGATCGACAGACCACAAATATAGTATAGATCATGGAAATAATTGTTCTCCCATTATAACCATTCATATTTACTGATCAATAAATGGAAATTCGCATTTTGGCTAAGATCAAAGTGTAGTATCTGTTCCGATGGATACTGCACCCCATAGACCGATATTGTCTTGGCCTTCGGGGCTTGATTGACGCCGGTCTGTGGGTTTGTCCTGTGCAGTTCTAGGAGGTCCACCCTCCCAGGCTTTGCCTCCCCTCTTTGGGGAGGAGTAAGTTTATTGCTTACTGTCTGAGGCGCCCCTACCGGGGAATGCCGACGGGACTGCCCAGGCATTTTTTGTAGGCCAGAGTGCTCACCTTCTCGGATGCTGGCTTTTAATATCCCACTTTCCCGACCTTGTGTCACATCTTATCGCTGTGGGAGGTAGATAAATAAATCGCATGAATCAGTTCGATTCATTCTAGAATTAAATACTTACAAGAGAGACCATATGAAGGTTGCCAACATCCATAAATGAAAGGTCGTCAGTGCGCGTTGTTAGCCACTTCCCCACTTCACCACTCCCATTTAGATATTTATGATAGTTTATAAGCAGAGCCAACTCTACCTACCTCCAAATTCCCCAACCATGGGAGGCAGCCAAGCCTGGCAGAGTGTTCAGCACAGTTTTAGAGCTCTCCTTATAGATTTATGCTTTGACCCCGTGCTTAAAATTTCGTCGAAAACCAAAAAATAAAATCGCTTTTATCAGTGATAGCATTTTTCTGCGCATGCACATTAATCTGGCTCAAATTAAAATCATGTCAAACTTCCATTCTTTTGAAAATTGTTATGTTGCTAAATTCAAAAAAAAAAAAAAGATTATAAAATATATCAGGTGTAACGAAAGTCCTACCTAAACGAAACAATAAAAGAAACACCACATTAGAATTGGTTAATTATTAGGTTCTTTTGCAGTTTACAGACCGTGCTATTTCTTAGATAGGATTTTCAAGTTAAATTCAATTTTTACGGTATCTTTTGTTTATTAAATTGTTAGGTGAAAGTACAGAATAGTTAACAAGGGATCCTCCCTCCCCGTGTTAATGTTACATAGCCCTTCTTTTGGGGCGCGGCTTTTCTCGTTTCATATACTCGTCCCTGAAAAGGGTCGTGGCAGTTCATATTTAATACTCGTCATTTTTAAAACATCATAAATCACATAGTTCATATATAGTTTGCATACCTTTACATTTCTCGTACCCTCTCTTCTTTCCTCGTCGCGTGGAGAGGCGTGTCGTCTAGTGGTTTTCTTCCTTCTTCTTTTCTGTACTGCCGTGAACATCGTCACTACAACAAAAACTTCATGACGGACTCCGAAGACAAACAATCCTTTTACTTTCAATTCTTTTTATTTCAGGCGTTAGTTATTTATCGGCTTGGGGATATTCACCAACGTCGAGAGAGAGAGAGAGAGCAAATTACTACTTTACCGTAGTTACTTATCAAATAAGTCTTAACCATTCATGGAGGGGGGGGGAGAGATCTTTCGCCTGTATTTTCTTAGGGAAATATTTCCCTTAAATCAAATTGCTGACTACATCAAAACCCAGACTGACTAAAACTCACTTCTCACGAAGAACGAGTGACGTCACAGATCCCTCTGTTTCCCACGCAAAGACCTGTGACGTCACAGAGCCTCTCGCAGGTGCACACTGACCCTTGATCTGGGATCTCGTCACGCGGTTACCTTGTCACGTCTGTGATTTCCGACTGTGAGCACAGGCCCTATTCTGCACTCGACTGTCGGGTCCACCCAACGTTAATTCGCGCAAGTCAAACCAACGATTTCCAACAGATACGTCCATTCCCATAGGTCCATTATCCAACATTAAGAATGTGTTTCTAAATGATATCGTTATTATTTCAGCAGGGTCTGTAAACTGCAGAAGTACCAATTATTAATGTAGTTACGGTTCTTATCTATGACCTTTTTCCTTTTTTATTTCAAAACCTAACTCATTCTCAACTTCCTCTCTTTGTAACATTGTGTGGGAGAGGTCTTTGATCCCCACAGGATGGCCCATAATTTTCTCGTTGACAGAAAGCCGCTGTCTCTTGTTGACACGTTGTGAGTAGTTTGCTCACTGGATAGTGACGTCTCTCAGCAGTAGTGGTGACAGTAGCAGTCGTAAAGATGTTGTTCTTTTCTTCTATTTTCTCTTAATGGCTTCAATAATAGAAGCAATTAAAAAGAACAACAAATAACTCCATTATTTGCACTGGGATTTGGTTTAGTTTTACATTTTACATGAACTGTATCTTCCCCTTCCAAGATGAGTAGGATGGTGGAAGCCTCGAAAACAGGTGTCCAATCACTTTGACGCCGAACACCCAAGAAAGAGAATCGATCTCTCCCCTCTGCCGCATCGAGTTCCTGGTATGATGTAACTTGCCGTACATTTAAATCCAGCCTCTTACTTGACCTACAATAGAAAATTCCATTTTCTTGCAGATACAAACTTTACATAGAAATTTCCGTTGTTAACCTTATTTTTGCATACGCATGTCCAATATCATGACATCTTGAAATAAGGGTTAATTCACACAAATGATTTTGCAAACTTCTAAAGAGATGGTAATCTGTTGGTGTGATATGTTCAGGATATGGTGGGTGATAATTTTCGAGGCACATTATTCCAGAAAATCTTTGATATTTTGTGCAATGTGCTGTCTAGCATCATCCTTTATCATTTTAATGATTAAAAAAAAGTAACATATTGGTTTATTTACAAAGAGTATCCATCAAATGGGGCTCTGTCTTTATTAAACTGATGATAAGGTATGCGCCCCTAGCCCCAGCACTGCCAGAGGGTAAACTAAACGATTACAACGTAAACTGCATAGAACTTCTCTTCAAATTTCTTTAAACAACATTCCATGGAAAAATTACCCAAATCATGTTTCGCAAAAATGATTGCAATGGAGATTGATTTTATTTGAAAAGCCCTGCACGTTCATATTGCTTATAAGATGTTTATAAAAAGTAATTCAGATGTTTAAAATGTTTTAAGTTCATGAAACGATGAATCAAGGGAGGCGCGAGAGCGCTCTATCCCTTAATAGACTGCACGAATGGCCTATGCTGGAAATCTCATTTCTTTGATCAATCATAACTCAAAAACCAATAAACCAAATTAGTTAAAACTTTGCACAAATTTTTTTTTTTCATAGGTTCTATAAGTGTGTAGAATTTCAGCATCATTAGTCAAGGCAACCCAAAGATCCAGAAAGGTCAGGCATCATTTTGTGTTATCCGTGTGTACGTACGTACGTATGTGCCACCCTGTATCTCATCAACTATTTGATGGATTCAGCTAATTTTTGGCAGAGATAGAGGTTCTAGGGTCTAGTTGATGGCATTTTAATTTCAGTTTACCATATACCTTAGTTTTCCAGAAAATTCCAAAAAACCTTAAAAATGATCATTGTATTGAGGCATAGCCTTTACAAAAGTAGTGACATTCCATGATAAATGTCAGTATACTGAAATCATATGCCCTTAATAGGGTTAAGATGAAAATTCATATACACTAAATGTACAAAAGCAAGGAAATTCACAAATTTTTACACTTTTATTGTCATTAAGGGTATGCGAGCACAACAGAGCTATGTATTTTATTGGTAGGAATTTTTCTTCAGTGCACCTCACACACTTCATCCACTCATGCATAGAGATTTATACTGTAGTGATGTGATAATGAAATGGTTTGGTTGATATGTAGTCATACCCTTAATGACAATAAAAGTGTAAAAATTTTGGAATTTCTTTGCTTTTGTACATTTTGTGTATATGAATTTTCATCTTAACCCTATTAAGGGCATATGATTTCAGTATACTGGCATTTTTCATGGAATAAGTATCAGGGTTAGGGTTAGTCATTGTGTGTTAAATTTATTTTCGTAGGATTTTTCGATTGGAGACTTGTTTTTACTTAAAAAAAAGATTTTGTTAGATCATTTATTATTAGCAGGGTCATAGAAATACCCGGTATAGTACCTAGACGCGATGCTACCCTACTCGACGAGATGGACCAGTAGATCATCCATCTAGGAGACGGAAACTCCGATATAAAACCTGCGCTCTACATCGTCTCTAAGTTATCTTGCTTCGGCTTGTCACTGAAACCAGACTTTGTAGAAGGAGAGCATGCTCTGCGTGTCGTACAAGCGCACAGCATGGCCATCTATATGTACAGATATCTCTACAGGACCCACGGCGATAAAGAAATGACAACGTCTGCAGCTGTTCATACCAGCAAGACTTGTAAAAATAAGTTGGGCCTGCTGAGCGATCTGCGTGCTTACAATTGGACATTGCAGTTTTTTAAGGATGGCCTTCTTCTGCAAAGAAGTGGCAATCATCATATCTTAAATCTTCAGCTTGCCTTAAGTGAATAAATCGATGACAAAGAATATGTCAATTCAATTTCATCAATCGATGGAATCTTGATTTGATTTGAAGGAATAAAAATGTAGCAGACATTTTAGTGGGATTTTTTTATTTTTTTTTATTATTATTATGTCAATACTGACGTTAGTTATTCCCCTTTTCTGAAATCTTCCCTTTCTTGTCTCTTTTATTGGAAGTCACCAATGACTTCCCTTTTTGGTCTCCCGATTTATAAAACCAAGGGGCCCTATGTTTTGAGGCATGTCCGTCCGTCCGGATTTTTCTCCGCAACCATCCATTGAATTTCTCTGAAATTTTGCATGAAGTTGTAACTTTGGTCAGGTTAGAAAGTGACATTCTCCGATTTTTGAAAAAAATCTGGTTAGCACCCCCAGGGGGTCAAAAGGCCCCGAAATAGCAAAAAATGACATTTTTTGCCCCATAACTTTTCATCCATCCATTCAATCTCTCTGAAACTTGACCAAAATGTGGAGGCAATGGTTTCTAATAGAAAATAAGTATCGCTGATCTTGGAAAACATCTGGTTCGCAACCCCAGGGGGTCAAAAGCCCCTAAAATTGCAAAAGATGATCCTTTTCTCCCATAACGTTTGATCCATCCATTCAATTTTTCTGAAACTTGGCCAAAATGTAGAGGCAATTGTTCTGGATATAAAATGAGCATCCTTGACCTCAGAAAAATTCTGGTTCGCGCCCCCAGGGGGTCAAAGGAAGGTCAAAAATGCCCCAAATTGCCCAAATTTATTGTTGCATTTTACACTCGCCACATCGAGTCTCATACAGAGGGGGACCACGCATGCGCGGCTTGTTTTTTTCGTGTTCACTTTTTCTGCTGCATCATTCTCTCTCCTGCCTTTCCAGCATTCTAACGTGTTTTAATAAAGATATATTCAATACAGTCTATACAGTTGTTTCCTTCTTTGGCGTTATTTCAAATATTGCCATTGATGTAGTTTGCAAACATTAAACTGTAATTGAAGAAGAAATAAACAGTTTGTTTTCTTTAAACCTGGGTGTTTATTTAGCCATACAAAACCTCATATTTATCCAGTATATATTTTAAATGCATAAAATTTCTATAAAATTAAAAAACTAATATAGAAATGTGATACTTAGAAGGCAATACAATGCAGAGGTGTGACGGATAGACACAAGTTGGAGCAAATAAGACATATAATGGTAGAACAAATTAAATAGTTTCACTCTTAATACAATGTATACATACACACACACACACACACACACACACACATATATATATATATATAAATATATATATATATATATATATATATATATATATTTATTATTTCTTTTTTTTCACAAACACACACGCTTGAACCTGAGTTGAGCACGGTTCTAAAGAAGGGAAGAGTTCCCGAAATATTATATCATACGGAGTTTCCACCAGACCATATGGATACAGGTATTACATAACATTGAAACATTGTGTAGATAAACAGATATGTGTGTTTGTGAAAAAAAATAATAAATAAATATATATATATATATGTGTATGTATATATTGTATTCAGGGTGAAACTATTTAATTTGTTCCACCATTATATGTCTTATTTGCTCCAACTTGTGTCTATCCGTCACACCTCTGCATTGTATTGCCTTCTAAGTATCCCATTTCTATATACTAATAAACAATGCTTCAAGCAAACTACATAAACCTCTTAAAAACTAATATAAATATTGTTTTCGGATCAGTAATGTACATAGGGTGTCCATAAATTCTGAACACAACACATAATTAGAATAATTAGATATCCGCCGCCAGTTGTCATACCATTCTGGCAACCTAGTTGCTAACTTGAACCATCAGACTCTCCTTTGTTGGGATAAGGTATGACTCGACTCGATCTTAGGAGGTGCACCTTCCTAGGCATTACCTTCTTCTGGAGAGGAGATTAGTTTATTGCCGATTGCTTGAAGTGCCCCTACCGGGGAATACCAACAGGTATATTCTCGGCTATTTATGCATTCAACTAGACTACCCCCCCCCCCCACACACACAGGAGAGTTGTTTTTTTTTCACCTTTCAGCCTTCTGCCACATCTTACTGCAGAGGGAAGCAAACAGATTTCAACTGATTTCTTTTTTTCCCCAGACTTTACAGACACCCTGTATAATGGAACCTTTTTTTTTTTGGCCTGAATTTTGGGGACGAGGAGTTATCATTATTGCCTTTATCAATATTGATGTTTATGTCTACTGTGTTTCGGCCGATCTGCCCTCTGGCCTTCTTCAGGTGTCTTGTTCATTCATGGTGATGCTTATCTCATATTTAAATAGGATGTTTTATAGATTGTTTGTGTTCGTTGATGTTTCTTACGTATTTAAATACCATAAACCGGTGATTTTTGACACTTATTATTAAACGAATGAACATTGCCGCATAGCATGACATAAGCAATCACATGACATTTAGATTGCCTTTTTTATGTTCATTAATATAAACATTAAAGTGTCAGAGTGATGGGTGTAAAGTGTCGAGTGATGGGTGTAAAGTGTCGAGTGATGGGTGTAAAGTGTCGAGTGATGGGTGCAAAGTGTCGAGTGATGGGTGTAAAGTGTCGAGTGATGGGTGTAAAGTGTCAGAGTGATGGGTGTAAAGTGTCAGAGTGATGGGTGTAAAGTATCGAGTGATGGGTGTAAAGTATCAGAGTGATGGGTGTAAAGTGTCAGAGTGATGGGTGTAAAGTGTCGAGTGATGGGTGTAAAGTGTCGAGTGATAAACACCCCTCACCACTGCCGGAATGAACTAAGTCCAAAAAAGACTATAAATAGTCTGTATTTGTTATTTGTTATAGAGGATGCAAAAGATATATAGTTGATTTCCAATATTGTATTCAAATGTATTTATTCCTATTAACTGTCAGACAATGATAGACAGTTTTACAGAGGTCAGCTTATATTAGTCTCATTTATTATTAAAACTGTGTTCTGCGGCTACGGTAGTCAAATGACATCCCGTAGCTGCAATCAGTCCTCCATGCTAGTCCCAGGCCATCTGGCCTTGTCATGCGCAAGTTGTCCTAGGCAATGAAGTTGTTTCGCTGTACGTAGTGGTCCTAGTCCCGCCTGCTTGAGGTCAGCACGTAGTATGCCCAGCAGATTTGTGCAGTGCCGTCCTAGTTGCGGTTGGTCGGCTTGCGAGCCAGTAACGGCAAAGTTTAGTGCCCTCTGTGCGGAAGTGTCAGGATCCATTCGTAGGACATGGCCTAACATAGACCATCTTTGTTCAGCAACCTTTGTGGAGAGAGGGTTTTTCGTTGCACAGCTCGTATAGTGCCTTGTTGCTGATAAGTTTTTTCGGGCAGCAGTGACCTGTGATGGAACGGAGGTGTCTGCTTTTATGTAAAGGGTCAAAGGTAGACAGGTCAGTTCAATATTGTTGGGGGGGGGGGATACCGGTGTTGGGTCAAAGGACATTCCACTATATAATATGTTGAATGTACTACTCTACGAGTATGTAAAAAAACACTGACTAGAATCGTTATTTCATTTTTGATCAAAATCAACTACATCATTTGGATTCTAAAAAATGTCTTAAATCGAAGGCTTAAGCTTAAGAGGTCTTAATAAAAAATTGAAATTCAGGGCATTTTGCTTAATTGGTGTCTAATTACTATGGATCAAATTGAATTTTCAAATGGGGTTTGTGCCCATATTTTGAGCCCTAAAAACCCTTTAAATACTTCAAAGAAACTGAAATTTGGGGAATATTTATTAATTAATGTCTAATACCAATTGTTAAAATTTCAAAAAACATCGAAGAGATCTGAATTTTTTACGGGCTTCCACTCCACTTTTGCATGCAACTTAATTAAACCAAACATAGCCGACATTTGAACCCCTTATGGTTTAAAATTCATAATGATCGGTTAATTAGTGTAGGAGTTTATCCTGTACATACAAATATATAAACATACTTGACTTTATAAAGATGGAGATAAGTAAGCGGATCCGGCATAAAATGGCCCATTAGAGGTTGACATGCCGTGAAAACCAACAACTAATCAATCAAGCAAACGTTGATGTCATTTTGAAAATTGTTAACTTCCTGCTATCAAAAGTTTCACATTTAATCACATGTTTTACATGATGTGAAGTCTGCTTAAATTTTTGTTGCTTTTAATTGGTCCCCCGATTTATAAAATCGGGGACTTATATTTTGAGGCATGTCCGTCCGTCCGTCCGGATTTTTCTCCGCAACCATCCATTAAATTTCTCTGCAATTTTGCATGAAGTTGTAACTTTGGTCAGGTTAGAAAGTGACATTCTCTGATTTTTGAAAAATAATCCTGTTAGCACCCCCCAGGGGGTCAAAAGGCCCCGAAATGGCAAAAAATGACATTTTTTGCCCCATAACTTTTCATCCATCCATTCAATTTCTCTGAAACTTGACCAAAATGTGGAGGCAATGGTTTCTAATAGAAAATAAGTATCGCTGACCTTGGAAAACATCTGGTTCGCGCCCCCAGGGGGTCAAAAGCCCCCAAAATGGCAAAAAATGACCCTTTTCTCCCATAACGTTTGATCCATCCATTCAATTTTTCTGAAACTTGGCCAAAATTTAGAGGCAATTGTTCTGGATATAAAATGAGCATCCTTGACCTCAGAAAAATTCTGGTTCGCGCCCTCAGGGGGTCAAGGGGAGTCAAAAATGCTCCAAATTGCCCAAATTTATTGCATTTTACACTCGCCACATCGAGTCACATACAGAAGGGGACCACGCACGCGCGGTTTGTTAACATACGCTTTTACAATCAAATTGAAATTTTTGTCTTTTTACAGTATAATTTCCTCAATTTCAAGAAATTGTCTTGATCGCGTTTTGCAGTCAAACTCTACGACTATAATGACTGCAGCATCTACTGCGTTAATAAGGACATCTGGCAAGATCCCATTCATTATATTAGCATTCTTGGATCAATACTTGTCTTTGGCACAACTTGATCATCACTTCCTCTTGACGCGGCTGATGTATGCAAGGTGTATTATGTGTCGAGGATTACTCTAGATGTGATACGTTTTTTGAACAGAACGTGATATATGAGTATTTATTTACTCCTCTCCAGGAGTTAGGCACAAGGCCAGATAGAGATGAAGGGTTTTCGTGAAGGCAGCATTGAAAAAATTCAAGAATTAGATAAATCTAATAGAAAGATGTTTAGTTCAATCGTATCTTTAAATCTCCTTTCACTGGACACCTTATCAACGGACATTTACCAACTGGACAGACCCCATATCTTTTTACACGCAAGGTCTCACTCTCCATTACTTAATATTTTTTCAAATTTTGAATTTTGGCTTTTCCACTGCCAACTTATCTATGTAATTCCTCTGATGATAAGATTTTAATCTTTGAAAAGCCTTGGCTTAAGGAAAGAATAATAAACATGTTTTTATCGAGTACACCTTGCATTGAACGATCGAAGTTGAAATAAATTTGTCATTCGTACGTGTTTATCCCTCTTGAGTGTTTGCATAAAAAAATTGTTTCCTTTATATTTCTGCCTCCACATAAACTCACACAGATAGCTGTTCACCATTCTGCGATGCGTTCCACAGTGGCGTTTTGTATAACCTAACCCTAACCCGATGCATGCCTAGACAAGACTCACAAAAGTAGGTCAAGGGCGTCTGCGCGCACTGCGTATGATTAGCGGTCCTATTTTTCTTTTTCCTTTTTTTTCTTGCACAATTCATTTTTCCATTAGTAGCGAGGCTCTTCTGCAACATACACCATTTTTTGGACTCGTGTCTTAGCATCACATATTTAAATGCACATGCGATATTCCACACCTAACCTTAACCCTAAGCCCCACTGTCACTGCTGGTTTAGTTTTATTAAACTGGCTCAGGGTTCAAGAGAGATTGAGAAAAGTATAGGTCATTAGGGCCATCTGTAAAAATAAATCTGATTTTCATAAGTACATGCTTGTCGGGAAATATCAAATCTGTCTTTTATTGATACCATTTTGTGGCAGTTCGTTCGAGAAAGCCATGAACTCAATCTTTCCTGTCCTTACTTTTCTGACACTCCACGACAAGAGGTAGAGAAAGAGAGAGATTAGATATATATATATATATATATAGAGATTTAGATTTTTCACTTATAAAATAGATCATTCAGTGAAGACCGGGGTTGTTCCAATATATATATATATGTATATGTGATTTTATGAAGGCTTACCAAAGCATTCCTTTCAGGACACCAATGATCACCATTAAAGATATTTTTTCTTACAAATACTATTTATTCAAATTAAATGTTTTTTCCTACACGTGTTTCACTACCAAGCAGTTACTTGCTTGGCAGATCATCAGGGAAATTAAATGTCTGGAATACTGGTTTCAACTGTCGACAATACACAATGTGGCGTTGCAATAGTTGAGGTCACTTAAGAAGAGAAGAGGAAAAAAATAAAAATAAAAGTTAAAATTAAAAAACAAGGAAGAACAACGATAAAAAATAAAGTCCTAGAAAAGTCTTAGAAAAGTAGCTCGTGCATTATTTCTTCCACCAAGCCAACAAGCAAATAATCGGTCCCAAATACATTCAAAAAACCAAAAAACCGGAACAATGTGCGATAATACACTTTCACGTCGGCCGGCACAATGATGAATAAATCCCCCCCCCCCACAAAAAAAACAAAAAAACTAAATCATTCAAGATACAGCTCACAAGTTACCATTCCAATCCAATGATAGTATGGGAATTCTAAATCCAACTTCTCACAAAGAAGAGTCAACATAAATGTTCGTCCGAGTTCAAAGAGCCTTATTTCAATGGCTGATTTCTTACCCTTATATATATATAAAATAAAATATTGTAACACGAAATTACATAATCATCGATGCAATAATTTATTTCAACCTTGTGGTATTCTCAAGCATCCAAGTTAGATGATTACATTTTTGAAACTGAGAAAAGAGAAATTCACACTTGGCAATTCAAATATAATTAGAGAGAGAGAGAGAGAGTGACAACATATCTAATACATATTTAGAGAGAGGGAGAAATTTGAAGCATATTTAATCTATAATTTTATGGGGCAGGGGATTACATGATTTATGACGGAGAGGGAAGAAAAATCCATATATATAAAGAGAAATTTGGAAATTGTAAAAGGGTAGAGAGGGTATTCAATGTCTCTCAAGAAATCAGGTCAGCGTGTCAAGAATCAACTTGGATGCTTGACAATACCACAAGGTTGAAATAAATTATTGCATCGATGATTATGTAATTGTGTGTTTCTATATTTTATTTTATTCTTGCTCTGTTTATTACATTGAGCTCTCATACCCGGATTTCCTCCTGGAATTATTTCATTATAACACACTATATATATATATATATATATATATATATATATATATATATATATATATATATATATATACATATATATATATATATATATATACATATATATATATAGAGAGAGAGAGAGAGAGAGAGAGAGAGAGAGAGAGAGGGGGGAGAAGGAGAGAGAGACTGTACAGATTTTTTTATTTTATTATATCCAAATCCAATACATATGCAAATCGCCAAAATGAAAATCGATGCTCCACTCACAAATAATTGCCGGCTTAGAAGCTATGGAACTGTCAAAGTGAACGTTATTTTTTTTTTATTTTTAGCATTAACTGAAACATTTTCACAAAGAAACTAAAAAAAAAAAAAAAATCTTAAGTTGTTTTGTTATTTTATTTTTTTTATTTTTTCTGTATTTTTAAAATCTCTTCTCTGCTGTAAGCTGTAAGCTTTAATAATCACATAATGGATTGACTTCTAAGAATAGCAGAATGTTTACTACGCTTACTTATTTGCCCTCGGACGAATTATGACAGAGCTTCGAAGAGATTTGCCATGCCTTGAGCATTGTTCTATTTACACGGAGATTCAAAAAGAAAATTCCTAAAGATAGGAAAAGGTGCCATAACTTTAAGTCTTGCGATAGTAATCGCATTTTATTGCTTGTTCTTAGTCAATACATGATCTGTCTGTTCATACCACTGCTTTTGGATATGTTTATCCCTCTCTCTCTCTCTCTCCCACACATATATATATATATATATATATATATATATATATATATATATATATATATATATATATATATGGTCAATTTAAAACTAGATACAGTTGTTAGATAATGAAGAGTGGCAAAAATGAATCGTGGACGAGTCCATTGTGGGTGGGACGTGGAGAAAGAAAGAAAACGACTTTATAACTGTTAAAAAGGAGAAGGTTCCACAGTGCAAGCGACACTTGAAAGGCGGCGGTTTCAGAAATGCAAAGAGCCGGAGCGCTTGGTGATCCGAGTATCGAAGTACCAGAAGAATGTGAGTTTACCGATGTTTATGGCACCGATGAAGCTTTATTGGCTATGGTACCCAAGCTCGTCTTGCTGTTAGGCTTTTGTGTCCGCTGACTAAAAATGCGACTGATAAGCAAGTTGGTACCGTGAAGGAATCCCCTGACTTGTATTTCATCAAACAGACAATTGGAAGTGCTTGTGGAACAATTGCTTCAGTTCACGCTCGGATAGACAATGCAGAGCAAATTGCTTTCCAATCAGATGCATATATGAACGAGTTTCTAGCGGAAACCAAGTCTGTGACCTCAGCAAGAAAAAGAATTTCATGAGACAAAAGTATGTCAAAAGATTTTTTTTTATATGTGTGTGCGTAGCCGGCGTAAACCATCCGGTGATGGGAAATAAAGAAAACCAAAGTGTTTCCATATACGTTCTGTTTTTGTCATTCTTGTTGGATCTTACCAGGTACCCTGAAAGAACGGGTAATGCAACACAATACTCACTTGACATTCTTCAGAAAAAGGCCACCTGAGGCTTCGACTGATAAATCATTAACCAAGCATATAAGAGAACTAGAAAATAACAAAATATACTCGCCAGGAAAGTTTAAGAAATGTAGTCTCTGTATTATTAAATCCTTTCACATTATATAATCTAGAGATAATCTAATGAATAGAAAATCAGAAATAATCTCAAATTGTTTACAAATTTATGATAGAACAATCCAAATAAACAAATCAAACTAAGTAAAACAATAATTAATAATCGACAGTGTAATGATGTAAAATAAACATTTTACTAAATACAAATATACTGGACCAAATAATGTCAACTTTTAACCCAAATGTTTACATTATTAGTTTTTTTCCTAATGTATTTTATTATGTCACAGCCTTCATGGATAAATAACTTAGAAACCTCCATAATTTTAGTTGGGCACACATTACAACCATGTAGTGAATGAATTCACCCCTGAATTTTTAAGCATTTGGATCAGAGATTACAAACTTTTAGAAGACTCTAGTCATGCATGGAGTATTGTTGCCACATCTGGGCTGGTGCATCATCTACTACGTCTCTCCCTCCTTGACAAGGTCCAAAAAAGAGTCGCCAACCTAATATGTCCCTCACTGTCAACCAAGCTCAAGTCACTGTCCCATCGCCGCTTGTGCTTGTTTTAGAAATACTTCAAGGGATTATGCTATGATGAATTGGCTATTCTGGTGCCCCCTCGACATAAATTCACTAGACCAACTCGACAATCAACTAAATTCCATCCATTCACTGTGGAAGTCCCCAGATGCTTTCTACTCAAATAGCTTCTTTCCTCGTGCTGCCGACCTTTGGAACTCCATTCCTGCTCCCTGTTTCCCCGACTGTACACACAATGCAGAAGTTTAAAATTAATGTGAACAAGCATCTCGCTGCACAGCTCCCAATTTAGGATGACCCCAAAAAACTTTCACCCTAATTTTCAGTAGCCCTTTACGTCTACAGTGGCAACTTGCCTCGTTTGAGGTGAACGAAGTTGAAAAAAAAATGACTTATATTTTAAGATTTTTCTTCAGTGTTGTTGAAATAAAATGATTGCTTTTCTGATTCAGCAGTAATTTTGTTTTTAGGGAGGGAGGGGGGGTGATTTAAAACAACTTCTTTTGGTAAGCACACGCCATGAATACTTTATAGAAAGCAAGAACTCTATGAGCGTAGAGATCTCAAGAAATAATTATTATGACTTTTTTTAATATTTATAATTGCTTAATCCGAGAATACATTTTCTAGATGCCTCAAGGGCGATCGTCAGTGATGCATTGCCCTCAGCGCCAATTTCAGGTACTTTTGCATCATATCGACTAGGACACCTACCTCCCCCACCTGAGACCGGCAGATTCAGGTCACTTCCTTGAAAGTAAAGTGTTACACCTTAACATAACAAAACTTTTCAAGTGCAAAAAAACGAGACCCGTTATATCGACTTGAGCTTATAAGATCTGGTCTAATTTGTGGGTGTTAAGACCAATTCCTATATATTATTCCATGATAAATGCCAGTATACTGAAATCATATGCCCTTAATAGGGTTAAGATGAAAAATCATATACACTAAATGTACAAAAGCAAGGAAATTCCCAAATTTTTACACTTTTATTGTCATTAAGGGTATGACTACATATCAATCAAACCATTTCATTATCACATCACTACAGTATAAATCTCTATACATGAGTGGATGAAATGTGTGAGGTGCGCTGAAGAAAAATTCCTACCAGTAAAATACATAGCCCTGTTGTGCTCGCATACCCTTAATGACAATAAAAGTGTAAAAATTTGGGAATTTCCTTGCTTTTGTACATTTAGTGTATATGAATTTTCATCTTAACCCTATTACGGGCATATGATTTCAGTATACTGACATTGATCATGGAATGTCACTACTTTTGTAAAGGCTATGCCTCAATACAATGATCATTTTTAAGTTTTTTTGGAATTTTCTGGAAAACTAAGGTATATGGTAAACTGAAATTAAAATGCCATCAACTAGACCCTAGAACCTCTATCTCTGCCAAAAATCGGCTGAATCCATCAAATAGTTGATGAGATACAGGGTGGCACATACGTACGTACGTACACACGGATAACACAAAATCATGCCTGACCTTTCTGGATCTCTGGGTTGCCTTGACTAATGATGCTGAAATTCTACACACTTATAGAACCTATCAGAAAAAAATTTGTGCAAAGTTTTAACTAATTTGGTTTATTGGTTTTTGAGTTATGATTGATCAAAGAAATGAGATTTCTAGCATAGGCCGTTTTTGAAGTCTATTAAGGGATAAGGAATAGAGCGCTTTCGCGCCTCCCTTGATTAGTAAGTGACGAAAACCGTCGCATGAAAAGAAACACAAAACCTTTTTTTAACATCAACAAAAGGGTTTATTCAATTACCTATACCGTTTTGTGTAGGTGGAAGAAAGATGGACAGTGTCCAAGTAAGGAAAGGAAGAGTAGAAAGTTCTTTGGGCTGTCGAAAGTCTGTCAGCAGTTATCTTCAGGCGAAGATAGTCGATGCTTGAGCATCCAGTGGACAGGGACACGAGAGAGGAAGGGGACGTCTTTCCTCGTTGCTTTCTGGGATCTCTATGCTGACCGACCGTGATTCCCAAAGGGGCTGAAGTAGTTCTTCAGGGGACAGATGAAATCATTGTGCCCTGTAAGTTAATTGGTTGGTGTGTGACCAAATTGTATAACGTGGCATTTCTCCAAGAAGGAAAATAAGTCTTCTTCTTCTTCTAACGTTTGCTTCACAGCATCTCACTGTTAGATCACCAGCTCGGTTGAGAAAAGCCATGCTAATGTTTTGTTGGCTAGCGCAGCTATGCCGGTTTCGCCATTGGGTAGTCGATATTTAAGGCATGACTCGATGATGTGGTCTACTGTCTGTTCAGAGTGACCACAGTCGCAGACAGCCGAGTCCCTGAGTCCCCATCCTTTCATGGTCGCAACGAAACGTCCGACACCTGTCCTGAGGCGGTTGAGCATTGTCCACTGCCGGCGAGGGAGGTCCATGCCTGGTAGGTTATCCGGGTCCAGCAACGTTTCAGCCAGATTCGTTTTGTGACGTCACCGGGTGGTGAAAGCAGGAGCTGGTGGACATGCTCCGAGAATGGGCGTCGTGACTTCAGGCGAGCTCGTGGAGGGGTCTCTGTGGCGAGCTTGTGGAGAAGGTGGTCCTCATCGGAAAATAAGTTTTTATTTATAAGTGCTACACCCTCTCCACACTCCTCCACATATATCTTTATAACCAGGCAAGTAGTTTCCATGCATAAGGATTCATATGTTTTAAGGGTCTGTTATCTCTTTTCCAATGGCTTTGTTCTTTGAAGCCAGATCCATTTGGAAGCCTGGTGATACCAGATCAGGCTGCCCTGTGGCTCCCTGAGACGAAATTCACCTACATTGACGTTTTTTTTTTTTTTTTTTTTTTTTGTAAAACTTAATTATGTTCTACAAAACCAAAAACAAAAACAACAGCCCCTCTCCCTTTCTCCCTCCCCTTTTTTATTTTATTTTTAGAACTTGAAGCATAAATCTTTTACTATAATGACCAGATTCGGCATTAAATAACCCAAAAAGGGTTGATATGCCGTAAAACAAAACTACCATACCATTTGGAAGCAGTTAATGCTGCGTTTTTAATGTTTTTTAGGGTTTTTGTTCTCACTACTCCCCCTATCCTTATTTTTGAAAGAGCTCTTCACAGTGGCTGTCCCAACTAAGCCTCTGCAACAAACTTCTATTGGGTTATACTGGCTATTCAATATATTCCACCAACATTGTTCAACTAGTTCACAGTATCTAGTTTTCTTCCTCTTGTTTTTCGGTATGAAGCATTCTTCCCATGATACGGACAACTCTAAAATTAGTCACTGTTTTGTGCTGTCAAAGTACAGAATTAGATCTGGTCTGAGTGATGTTACGGCTATGTTATTTCTAGGGAATTTTAGTTGTGTCTTTAGGTTCGCTGCCAACTGCCAATCGGTCGCAGATGATAATAGGTTTTTCATGCTTCGTGTCTGCTTGTGTTTCTTCACTCCAGCTTTTCTAAAGTTAATTTGATTAAAATTACTTCCTCGTTGTCATTCACTGATCCCTAGTGCTTTAGATACCTCATCCGCAATCGCTTTAAGTAAAAGCAAGACCTCCATGAACATCTGTTTACATAATTTCATAAAGAAATATTCCTTGGAAATATAGAAATCTCAAGAAATAATTATCACGACTTTTATTAATCTTTATAATTTTTTATACTTTTTGGAGAGCATGTAGTTTATTTTGGGGTAGAATTAAAAGCAGTCTTCTTTTTTTTTTTTTAGAATTCTGCCTTTCGTTGGAAAGGGGAGTACGATAAACTTACATAACAAATTCAACTGCTAAGTTTTTCAAAGTTACTCTGTTACAATCTGAGATTTCGCTGCTTGATCGATATATTAGTAATCTGATTATAATTTTTCAAAAGAAATTAAAAATCACAAAAATATTAGAGGGTGGAGAACAAGTCTTTGGGAAATATAATCTATATGTAGCACTCTCATAACAAAAAGAAAATGATATGTTCGATTTTTAGCGGAGATAGGGGGGGGGGGGTAGCTAAACATTGAACACGTCATTTTTCTTATTAAAAAAACGTTTTATGATCTGAAAATGTGATGCACAATCGCTAGTAATTCAAAAATGAGGTCTCTGTCTTTGGTGCCTATATGATTTAATTTTATGGTTATTCCCATAAGAATGTAAATCTAATATATAAAGTAGAGACGTTTTTCCCCCTGTACCTTCTCGGAGTATAGGAAAATAATCACATGCATCACAGGCTACTAAACTCACCACTATACAACACTTATTCACTCGAGCGTGTTTTAGTAAATTTGTTATTATTTTTTTCTACATAACACTAAATATTACATTTGACCCACCATCCACGTCTCTCCGAAAAACCAACTCCATATAGGTGGTAGCAAAAACTTTTCCCCCTAACAATTCTGTACTGTCACTCTACTCACCAATACCGGGAACTAATAAACACAGTTTAATTTTCACAAAAGACTCCGTTCTTATTTATTATTTGGCTGGTATTAATTTACTACATAATATAAAGCAATACGCAAAGACTTAATGACCGCTCCCGTTTACTCCGATGATATTCCGCGAATATTAGATTACGTTATTTCAAATTCTACCTATGACTTCTACATTTATATTCATTCCGGAATTAAGCGAATGAAATTAACGAACACAGTTCCTCCAACATTTATTGATTCAACATGGCAGCTACAATTTCTTGATCGAATCGACTTCCTATTTAATTCAATAAGCACCAAGATACTGGTAGAACCCGATACATTTACATTTTCAAAATCATACACCTTTAAAACGCATATTATAGAAAACTTGCCCAAATCCAGTCATTTTCATCATCTACAAATGACATAAACCGTGTCATTGCTGAATCTTAACATAACACGCATGCCCATAATCAAGCTTAGCTTAATTGACCTATTTTCACATGAATTTTTAACTCGAAACGGTGGCGCGATCGTTAGGAAGGCAGGTTTCATGATCGCCAGTTTCAGCGTTCGATCCCATTCTACTCTACCACTTTTTTCTTATTTTTTTAATTTATAGCATTCGCCGACACGGTATGGGGGGGGGGTCTGGGAGAAACAACAATAGGCCGTTTCTTTTTTTATTCGACGTCATGTAATAGGTAGTACTTTTTCCCGTGCAACGCCGGGCGACGGGTTCCGCTAGTTATTCATAAAAAATAAAATTGATATCTTCTGCGTCTGCAATACTGTAACATTTATTTTTAAAAACAAATCGTCATCTCACATCAATAACTTATGATATGCTTGCAATGCCAATGTAGGGACGATACTGTTATCTCCTTTGTGAGAAGGGATTTTTCTGGCCAGTTGTGCTCATGTTAAAAGGAGTCACGGGCCCCCTTTCGATATAAAAAGAGTCCCCAAATCTTGTTATGATACAAGACCTTTTCGCTACCATCATCAGATCAAGCCGGCCAGAGACTGAGACCCTGATCCTTCCTCTGTTTGCTCAGTGGTCACTAGACTAAGCAGACCTGTCGCTTTGGGCTTGACCAATGCAGACAAACATCTCACAGGACTACTGCAAGTTTTGCTTGTGTGATTTGCACAACTTATTACAATAATGTGCATTCAATTGTATTTGGGACTTGTATTATATGTACAATCAATCTTGTGTGTCTCTTTTATGTTTTGTTATAATTTGTTAAGACAAGTATTATTAGATGTATATTCTGTGAACCAGGCGTCTTTATTGTCTTTTGTTTCTGACGTACGTGCACTTTTTAAGTAATATCTTTTGGCCCCTACATGTTTAGGGGATTCATTCCACACGTTGCCTATCTTGTCAGAATGAGAATATGCAATATAACTAGTGAAATATCTACCATATCTGCAAAAACCTAACAGTTAACATGAAAGCTCCTCTCGCAATCTTCGGCTATGTAGGTTGGGGACCAAATTACTTTTTCAAAACTTTTTGCTTTAGGTCAAAATCTTAATGCAGCAAATTTTGTTTTTATTTTCTCAGAAAGTTCTTTCCTATTCTCTATCTTAATTGGCTAATTGACACCACCGTTCAACCAATAGGATTTGAACACGTATATGTCACAAAATCTCAGTAGACGATGACTTGACATGACTGTCACTATACGACCGTCCAATTACCCCAAATCCAAACTCCTTTGTTATTTAATAAAACAACCCCAACATGCAGACATCGTTCATGTGCGCACACACACACACACACACACACATATTGCCACGCAATAAAAGATTTAGAGAGTAATCGTATACTTTTTGGGTGCTTTTATCGATCCCGAACCGGCGTTCGTGACGTTCGACTCGGAAGCGTTCGGCTGTTCTATGCAAACGCCCGATAGTTGCCGAGCCGATTTGTTCCAGACGACATTTTTGATACGGTGCCGCGTCCTATGATAATAATGTTTTGCTTGTTTTGTTTTTTTTATTTGTTAGGGTTAGGGTTTAGGGTTAGGGTTTAGGTTAGGGTTAGGGTAAGGAATTTTTTAAAAGAAAGAAACAAAGAAAATGAAACATATTTACATGAATTTTTTTGAAAGAAACAGGAAAAAAAACATAGCGAGGTTACTGTTATAAAATGAATACTGTATTTTTATTTACAAGGAATTTTTTTGAAGAAAAAAAAAAAAAAAAAAAACGTACCAAAATTACTTTTATCACGACATATCTTTTAAATTTTATTATTTATTCTTACTTGCTCGCGATGATACTGCAGTGCAAAGCTGTTCGTAATTCATTTTGGGTTTATTTTCTTCAAAAAAACTTCCTGACAAAAAAATCCGTCTTCGAAAGCACTTATTTTCACTTTGTAACAAAGTTATCGGCTGCTCGCTGCTTCGGCTCGTCAACACTCGGCCGTTTGTGTAGGTCAGCCGAACGATTCCGAGTCGCACATCACGACAGCCGGTTCGAGATCGATAAAAGTACCACTTTTTGCATGCATATTTATTTTATTTTATTTTTTTTTAAAGAAGTCCAGAATAAAAATATTTCCTTCCTAAATATATACCAGTCGTTATGGTTGCCTATCAATATCTAAATTCTACACTCTTTTCTGAACCAATTACTAAAATCAGTAGGCAGACGATTGTTATAATGGTATTTCTATATTTTTTCTTTTCTTTATTTCTTTTATAAAATAATAAGTTGTCAACTAACCTTTCAGAATTTTAAACAAATCATGCATGCAAAGGGTCATTAAGAATACCAAAATTACCACATATATTTATATATGGAAACTGACAACATCTTTGAGGCACGCATGAAAATGTATTTAAGTGAAATATTTTTGAAAATCAACACAGCGTGCAATTTAAATTAAAAAAACATTTATTTATTTAATTAATTTTTTTTTTAAAGCTTTCGTTGTAGAACAACTTTGTCAAACGAGACTGTCTTATAGATTGTTTTTTCTTTTCTTCTTCTTCTTCTTCTTCTTCTTCTTCTTCTTCTTCCTCATTTTGATTGTATTAACCCCGAGGGGTCGAATCACGGTAAAGGCAAAAGAGCACGTCAAGTTCTAAAAAACGTTAAGATAAGTTGAGTCCGGTCGATGTTATGCGCAGATTGGCGATTTTTGAATAAGGAAATTGACACACAT
This sequence comes from Sepiola atlantica, assembly GCA_963556195.1. Classification (NCBI taxonomy): domain Eukaryota; kingdom Metazoa; phylum Mollusca; class Cephalopoda; order Sepiida; family Sepiolidae; genus Sepiola; species Sepiola atlantica. The sequence goes on along the minus strand of OY744543.1, from coordinate 65,423,331 downwards.
TGAGACACGCATGAAAATGTATTTAAGTGAAATATTTTTGAAAATCAACACAGCGTACAATTTAAATTTAAAAAAATAATTTATTTAATTAATTTTTTTTTTGCAAGCTTTCGTTGTAGAACAACTTTGTCAGACGAGACTGTCTTATATATTTTTTTCTTTTCTTCTTTTCTTCCTCATTTTGATGGTATTAACCCCGAGGGGTCAAATCACGGTAGAGGCAGAAGAGCATGTCAAGTTCTAAAATATGTTAGGATAAGTAAACTCCGGTCGATGTTATGCGCAGATTGGTGCTTTTTGAATAAGGAAAATGACAACATCTTTGAGGTACACATGAAAATGTATTTAAGTGAAATATTTTTGAAAATCAACACAGCGTACAATTTAAATGAAAAAAATAATTTAATTAATTTTTTTTTTTTTGAAAGCTTTCGTTGTAGAACAACTTTGTCAGACGATACTGTCTTATATATTTTTTCTTTTCTTCTTTTCTTCATCATTTTGATGGTATTAACCCCGAGGGGTCAAATCACGGTAGAGGCAGAAGAGCATGTCAAGTTCTAAAATATGTTAGGATAAGTAAACTCCGGTCGATGTTATGCGCAGATTGGCGCTTTTTGAATAAGGAAAATGACAACATCTTTGAGGCACGCATGAAAATGTATTTAAGTGAAATATTTTTGGAAAATACATTTATATGAAGATCATTATGTTCAACTTGTAAATGTTATAATTTTATTTTAGATTTAACTGTACGTCAAATTATATCTGACAAGTCACATAAAATATTGTGAAATATTTATTAATTCTCTCTTTTCTATCATTTGTGTCTTTCAATACAGATGGCCGCCAAATAAAGCAGTGCTTTACTTTAAATGACACAGGCTATTCTTTTAAACATTTGCTTCAACTCCTCAGGATTCGCTGTAATTATTTATATATAATTCTTATTATAGTTGTATTATAATAGTCCAATCTCAGTATTATAGTTTTATTATTACCTCATGTTATTATTATAGTGGCATTAGTATCCAATCTCACTATTATAGCTTTATTAGTATCCAATCTCACTATTATAGTGTCATTAGTATCCAATCTCACTATTATAGTTTTATTGGTACCCAATCCCATTATTATAGTGTCATTAGTATCCAATTTCATTATTATAGCTTTATAAGTGTTCAATCCTACAGTTATAGGTTTATTAGTACCCAATCTCATTATTATAGTTTATTAGTATCTAATCTCATTATTATAGTTTATTAGTATCTAATCTCATTATTGTAGCTTTATTAGTGTTCAATCTTACAGTTATAGGTTTGTTAGTACCCAATCGCATTATTATAGTGTCATGAGTATCCAATTTAATAGCTTTATTAGTATCCAATTTCATTATTATAGCTTTATTAGTACTAAAACTCATTATTATAGCTTACTTAGTATCCAATGTTTTCATTTTTGCTTCGATAATTTATAGTTTCTGTTAAATCAGTTAGGGATTTTGGTTTTATTTATTTGATCATTATTTTAGTCCAAACTGAACGCCTGTTTTTTTGTTGTTTTTTTTAGGCGGGGGTTCTTGTGTTTCAAGCATGTTTTTATTTTTGTCCCCCATCCCCTATGAAGGAATGATTGTCCCCCATCCCCTATGAAGAAATGATTGTTCCCCATCCCCTATGAAGAAATGATTGTCCCCCATCCCCTACGAAGAAATGATTGTTCCCCATTCTCTACGAAGAAATGATTGTTCCCCATCCCCTACGAAGAAATGATTGTCCTCACTCCCCTATGAAGAAATGATTGTCCCCATTCCCTACGAAGAAATGATTGTCCCCATTCCCTACGAAGGAATGATTGTCCCCATTCCCTACGAAGGAATGATTGTCCTCCATCCCCTACTAAGAAATGATTGTCCCCCATTCCCTACGAAGTAATGATTGTCCCCATTCCCTACGAAGAAATGATTGTCCCCATTCCCTACGAAGAAATGATTGTCCCCATTCCCTACGAAGAAATGATTGTCCCCATTCCCTACGAAGGAATGATTGTCCTCCATCCCCCACTAAGAAATGATTGTCCCCCATTCCCTACGAAGTAATGATTGTCCCCCATTCCCTACAAAGAAATGATTGTCCTCCATCCCCTACGAAGTAATGATTGTCCTCCATCCCCTACGAAGTAATGATTGTCCTCCATCCCCTACAAAGAAATGATTGTCCTCCATCCCCTATGAAGAAATGATTGTCCCCATTCCCTATGAAGAAATGATTGTCCCCATTCCCTATGAAGAAATGATTGTCCCCCATTCCCTACGAAGAAATGATTGTCCCCCATTCCCTACGAAGAAATGATTGTCCTCCATCCCCTACGAAGTAATGATTGTCCTCCATCCCCTACAAAGAAATGATTGTCCTCCATCCCCTACGAAGTAATGATTGTCCCCATTCTCTACGAAGTAATGATTGTCCCCATCCCCTACGAAGAAATGATTGTCCCCCATCCCCTACGAAATAATGATTGTCCCCCATCCCCTACGAAAAAATGATTGTCCCCCATCCCCTACGAAGAAATGATTGTCCCCCATCCCCTACAAAGAAATGATTGTCCCCCATCCCTACAAAGAAAAGATTGTCCCCATCCCCTACGAAAAAATGATTGTCCCCATCCCCTACAAAGAAATGATTGTCCCCATCCCCTACAAAGAAATGATTGTCTCCCATCCCCTAAAAAGAAATGATTGTTTCCCATCCCCTAAAAAGAAATGATTGTCTCCATCCCCTAAAAAGAAATGATTGTCTCCATCCCCTACAAAGAAATGATTGTTCCCCATCCCCTAAAAAGAAATGATTGTCTCCCATCCCTTACAAAGAAATGATTGTCCCCCATCCCCTACAAAGAAATAATTGCCCCCATCCCCTACAAAGAAATGATTGTTCCCCAATACCTACGAAGAACTGCTTGTCCTCGATCCTCTACAAAGAAATGATTGTCCCCCATCCCCTACGAAGAAATGATTACCCCCTATTCCCATATGAAGAAATGATTGTCCCCCATCCCCTACGAACAAATGATTGTCCCTCATTCTCTTACAAAGAAATGATTGTCCCCCATCCCCTACGGAGAAATGATTCTATGTTGGTTGCATCCATTCACAAATATCCTTTCAATTATAAAACCAACGTCATTACTTAACTGGGAAAGTTCCATAAATATCTCGGCTGCTCAAACAAAGATAAACTATTTTCAGATTGCAAGTCAACTTATATCATTTATAACAAGAAGATAAAAAAAAACTCTAAAAAAAGACAAACAAAATAAATGCGTATGCATGTATAAAACGTGTATGTAAATATTTTCCATGTGTTGTACAATGTGTTTATATCTATGTTAGTGTATGTATGCGTGTGTGTATGTTTGTTTGTTTGTTTAGTGTAATTCCGTCTTTTCAGTTCACCCACCTTTTGTTTATTTTATGTTTGATTTTTATAACCCATTAGTTGAAAATGTGTTTTCCTCCCAATTTATACATGTTAACTGTTACATTACACCCTCTTCTCTGTCCTCCTTGTTAAAATACCACCGCTCTCTAAAAGTGTGCTCACGTTTAAGCTGCTTTTTTTTTTTTTTAATCAACGTGTTGGCTGACGTCTCAAAAACTTATGCGAAATGTTGACCCGATTCGTTCAATTTTTATAAGTGGGGTTCAGTTTTTCTATGAAGGTTCAGAGTAAATGATTCTCCCATTTTATTTTTCGATTGATCTTTATTAAAAAAAAAAAAAAACAATAAAAAAACAACAAAAACAACAACAAATAAAAAATCATCCCTTTTACAAACATATTTTCGAAATTTTGACAAGGGGATCAGTTTAGGTTTATAGCATAACAAACTGAACCCCACTCTAAAAGTTGACCGTAAACTTTTCTAAAAGAAAATAATTTTTTTTTGAATATTGCTGAACTTTACAATCATAATTAGACAAAATGATGTATATAGTTTTATTTCTGCCGTTTAAAAGAAATCAGATTTATTTTGAATTAGACTTTTTAAAAGCACACCCATACACACACACGCACATATATATATATATATATATATATATATATATATATATATATATATATATATATATATATATATATATATGATTATTTTTATTTATACATACATGTGCATAATGATCCGTTCTTTCCAAATATGACCTAAGGGAAGGATCAGATTATTATTCTGCGTGGTGAGATCTCAGCATTTAACAGCTGTTGATCGATAACATCGACATGCCAGTGTCGCAGATTATGCACATGTATAAATACAAATAATAATATATATAAAAGCTCTATTTGATATTGAGCACTATTTATAAGCCCGGTTGAAATTTTTTGGATTTTTATCCTGTAGATGTTTACCTTATCTGGATTACTATATATATATATATATATATATATATATATATATATATGTATATATACACGTGTGTGTGCGTGTCAATAGGAAAAACAGAGTTCTCAATTGTAGTATATGTTTTATTTGTATACTATACAATTAAGATTATATCGTACGGTACCCAGGTTTTATGAATCAACCTTCAAATAGTCCAAAGAACTGTCAGGAAACAATCCTAAACGCACATAAGCCACAGATGAAGGAGAGAAGTGGCCAGGAACTCTTCAATAAAAGTCTCAAAAAGTCTATGTTAAAAATATAATACACTTTCTGCTTTTTTAGTGAGAAAAAAATGGTTGGGTTTTGTTTCAGTTTTTTGTATTTCTTTGTTTTTTTTTATTATATGATCATGTCTGTAATGTTATGTGGCTTTTGTTTAAGCTTATTTGGCATATATGTAATGACTTTTTAACTTCATTAGTAAGAAATAATGGGTTGTTTTGTGTTTTCGATTCTTTAATTGTGTGGTCACATGTGTACATGTAATATTTTGTAACTTTTTTTTTAACATTGATTTTGTATATCAGACATAGGGGAACCTGGGTAAAACGAGAAAGCGGGATAAAACGAGATCCAAAGATAACTGAAAGAGAGAGAGAGAGATATAGGGATCACGTGGTATCGCGTTGGCGGAAACGTCTGGCATCGTTTAGTTCAGCTCCGTACATCAAAATTCGAAATTTATTTATTTTGATCGATTTTCATAGTTCTGCTTTAATCGTGTTCATAACGAAAAAGGTACAGATTTGTCAAACAAGAATTAAAGTTCTGATAGATACGAGCTGTGGTCTATGGTAATAGATTCATCAGTTTGACCTACTTGAGCATGGCAGTGTGTGGTATGGAAACCTTGTGAACAAGCATGTATGGGGTAAAACAGGACAAAGCAGTGGGGAAAAATGAGACGATATCTCGTTTTACCCCAGATGTTCACAGGGTCATTAAGGTGAGATGCTATGTTTGGCTTTATCTGTTTTAATCAAAAGTTTAAATTCATAGTAATAAAACATTTGTTTTCACATTGCCTCAACCTCCAGCCACCGCTTTGCCTCAACATCCAGCCGTCCCACCACCTCAACCTCCAGCCACCCCTCTGCCTCAAGTTCCAGCCGTCCCACCACCTCAACCTCCAGCCACCCCTCTGCCTCAAGTTCCAGCCGTCCCACTACTTTAACCTCCAGCCACCCCTGTGCCTCAACCTGAAGCCATCCCACCACCTCAACCTGCAGTCACCCCTCTGCCTCAACCTCCAGCCGTTCCACCACCTCAACCACCAGCCACTCCTCTGCCTCAACCTCCAGCTACCCCTCTGCCTCAACATCCAGCCGTCCCACCACCTCAACCTCCAGCCACCCCTATGCCTCAACTTGCAGCCGTCCCACCACTTTAACCTCCAGCCACTCCTCTGCCTCAACCTCCAGCTGTTCCACCACCTCAACCTCCAGCCACCCCTCTGCCTCAACTTGCAGCCGTCCCACTACTTCAATCTCCAGCCACCCCTCTGCCTCAACCTTCAGCCGCCCCACCACCTCAACCTCCAACCACCCCTCTGCCTCAACCTACGGCCACACCTCTGCCTCAACTTGCAGCCTTCCCACCACCTCAACCTCCAGTCACCCCACCACCTCAACCTCCAGCCACCCCTCTGCCTCAACATCCAGCCGTCCCACCACCTCAACCTCCAACCACCCCTCTGCCTAAACCTTCAGCCGCCCCACCACCTCAACCTCCAACCACCCCTCTGCCTCAACCTACGGCCACACTTCTGCCTCAACATCCAGCCGTCCCACTACTTCAACCTCCAGCCCTACCACTACAGCACAAAAGCAAAAGGAATCGGCATTTCCCCACAAGCCATTTCCCAAAGCAAACATTACTAAACGAATGTCACGGCAGAGAGGGGCCTATTCTCACATCTTTTTCAAAAAGTATTTGATGAAAAAAAAGGAGATGATGATGCCAAAGATTCAACCTAATGGTAAAGGCAAAGGTGTCAGCTCAGCCAGAAAGCACCTCTTTTCGACCCAGAGCCAGTGCCTAGAAGAAGACACACAGTGCCTGTACTCTGAGAGTGCAGAAAGCTGGGAAGCGTGTCAAGGGGCCTGTAGGAGATGGGCAGGTCTAGATGAGAGCAACAAGGCCCTAATTTTCATTTGTGAGCTCTGCGAAGACTGACTTATGCAGACCAAGATCAGTCTCTTTTGCCCAGCTGATGTCTCGTTTTACCCCAATTATGGGGCAAAACGGGAAAATAAGCAAAGCTGAATAAATCATCTTGTATTTCTATTGAAAAACAATACTCAATTTCTTTTTTTCTTGTGGCATTGTTTTCCAATACTTTGAATGTTAAGAACATTGAATATAGTTTATATGGCAGTGTTCCATATGACTCCACAGGTTGTTTTCTCTTAAGTATCTCATGTTGCCCCAGGTTCCCCTATACTTAATCATCCAATGATCTCCAGTGAATATCAACAAACTATAATTTTTTCGACTAAGATCAGTAAACACAATCGATGACAGGACCTTTTGAGACTTTTTTTTGAAGAGCTCCTTACCATTGATGTACTCCATCTGTAGGCCGATGAACGATTAGACTTGTTTTCTGCTGATTCTCCCAACTAGTTGAGGGTTGGTTCATGAAATCTGGGTACCGTATGATGGAATCTTAATTGTATAATATAACACACACACACACGCACATATATATATATATATATATATATATATATATATATATATATATATATATATATATTAGTACTTCATGTATCCACATAAAATATTATAAGGAGATATAATTTTTTATGTGTCAGTTTTCAGTATTTACTTCAACAGTGCTCGATACGTAAGTAGAGCTAGGTAGTAAGCAATGAAAATATATATGGCAATCAAACACGGGGATGAAACACGTGAGCCTCTGTGTAGCTTGATTGCCATATATATTTTCATTGCTTAATATATATATATATATATATATATATATATATATATATATATATATATATAATTCCTAAAGTTACAACTAACCTCACATGTCCTCAAATTACACTGAGTTTCACGCCCCAAAGAGACAATCGTCGTCAAGTGTGACTTCTCTAACGATTGTCTCTTATGGATATGAAACCCAGTAAAATGTTGGGACATGTGAGGTAAGTTGTATCAGCCCTATTATATATTTTTTGATTTATAATATTGAGCACTCTATAAATTAATATTATAAATATATATCATCTCATTGTTTTTTAAAACATAATCTTCCTATTATTGTGGACTTTAAAAAAGTACTGTTTTAAAGTCCACAATAATATATATGTATATATATATATATATATATATATATATATATATAATAAAGATAAATGAAAGAAGAGGGATAAACATGTACAAATGACAAATTTATTTCAACTTCGATTGTTCAATGCAAGGTGTACTCAAAGTTGAAATAAATTTGTCATTCGTACATGTTTATCCCTCTTCTTTCATCTATCTTTATAATTGCTCTATCTCGTATATTGAGCTTAAACCATTTCACTATAGGTTCTATCTACTAAAAGTATACTTTTAGTTTCATATATATATATATATATATATATATATATTTATTTATTCTGGTACAGAAAAATTAGTACAACATTCGTACCGTCGGTTTCAAGCACGGAAGGTCTTACCCATCGGGCTCTCTTCAGCTTCTGTTGTCATCTGTTTTGGAAATGTCTGTTTCCAAAACAGATGACAACAGAAGCTGAAGAGAGCCGGATGGGTAAGACCTTCCGTGCTTGAAACCGACGGTACGAATGTTGTACTAATTTTTCTGTACCAGAATAAATAAATATTATGTTCTTAATTAATCGAGCACTCTGCTGGGATTTTTCCTACCATTTTACAAAGAAGTATATATATATATATATATATATATATATATATATATATATATATATATATATATATATATATACTCTGTTGTTGGGTACTAGAGTGGCACCTATATAGGATTTATTGCATTTTGATAACTTCAGACCACCACACCAACATTCACAATAAAGAAATGTATATATATATATATATATATATATATATATATATATATATATATATAGTAAGCAATGAAAATATATATGGCAATCAAGCTACACAGAGGCTCCCGTGTTTCATCCCCGGGGAGAATCGTCAGGCTAAACGTTTAGCCTGACGATTCTCCCCGGGGATGAAACACGGGAGCCTCTGTGTAGCTTGATTGCCATATATATTTTCATATCTTACTACCTAGCTCTACTTACGTATCGAGCACTGTTGAAGTAAATACTGAAATCTGACACATAAAAAATTATATCTCCTTATAATATTTTATGTGGATACATGAAGTACTAATATATATATATATATATATATATATATATATATATAAACTGTATTTTCTGTCTTTGTTTAAAATGACTCAAAGCTTCTTTAGACTATATATATATATATATATATATATATATATATATATATAGTTTCACTATTTACTTCAACAGTGCTCAATACATTAGTAGAGTCCAGTAGTAGTATAATATATACTTATGACAAGCTAACTACACACAAACGTTTGTAGTTAATTCTCAGAAGGAGTTCGTCAGGCTAACCAGCAGTTAGCCTGACGAACTTGTATGTTTAGCTTGCTTGCCAAAAGTATACTTTATACTACTATTTATGTATACTTACATCTGTACATTCATTTATATACGTAATTATATTTTCTTAAAATACCGTTTCTTAATGTATTTTATACATACATAAGGAGAAGGTTAAGATAAAAGCTGAAAAAAATGTAGAGATTAATGGAAAAGGCAGCTATACCAAAATAATGCACTCAAATAGACTTATATGGTCAGATTTTTTTCATATTTCGTCTTTATTTAGAAAAGAATTGTTCAGAAATGAGTGAACATGTTATTTTTTCTTTTTACAAATTACAATAAAGACCAATATAAAAAAATCTTACCATATTAGTTGATTGTATTGTTTAGGGAGATCCGCTTTTTCCATTTATCTTTACATACATACATACATACATACATACATACATACATACATACATATATATATACATACATACATACATACATACATACATACATACATACATACATAACTATTAACTTTGTATTGAATACTGAAGATGTTATCTATTCTCAAAGAATTATTTGTTTTTTCCGTTCACCTTGAAATTCCATAAAATAAAAGGCTGACTTGTATTATGATTTTCACTTGGAGAAGGATTTTTCGATCCCAAATGCGGTGGATGTTGAAGGGCAAACATGCAATATTCACGAACGGGTGAAAATCCAAGAAACAGATTGGATGTTAAACCAAATTATAAATGTTGTAGAAACTTTATCTGTTTTGGAATGTCTTGGATTTCCATGTTTTTATCTTGAAAAGAAATTCTGACCATCAACAAGGACCATTTTCTGGTCTTACTTTATATTCGAAATAGAAGACGTTTATTTCATTGGTCCATTTAACGATGTAACGAACCAAATTTCCTTCCTTATTTCTAGAGTGAATCGAAAGGGGAGATAATTTGAATTTTTTTCAGAAGGGGAGATAATTAAAAAAATTTTAATTTTCTTCTTAATTTTCCGAAAATGAATGTCAATGCGTTAAATCTTCAAGACATTCTATATTTTACTCGAGATAAAACAAAGTTAGTAGATTTCTTGCAATTGTGCCCAATGTAAAACTTTTTTTATAAATATGTACTTTATACAGGAAGTATTCTCTCCCAGATAGTTGAATTGTACCCAGTGTAAAACCTTTTTTGAATAATTAATATTTTTATATTTTATGTGATGTTAAAGTTACTTTAATAAATCTAATTTATTTCCATTTTAATACCGTTTCTTAATGTATTTTATTAAAAAAATACCGTTTCTTAATGTATTTTATTAAAAAAATACCGTTTTTTAATGTATTTTATTTAAAAAATACCGTTTCTTAATGTATTTTATTACAAAAATACTGTTTTTTAATGTATTTTATTACAAAAATACTGTTTCTTAATGTATTTTATTACAAAAATACTGTTTTTTAATGTATTTTATTACAAAAATACTGTTTTTTAATGTATCTTCTTACAAATTCTTTTGCTGTTCCATCTGTATTACTGTTTCCGGTGAGAAAAAAATTCGAATATAATCGTTTCGTTATGAGTCCCCGTAAAAAAAAAATCGAATTATCTCCCATTTCGATTCACTCTTTTAGAAATAAGGAAAGAAATATGGTTCGTTGCCATAATGCATAAGCACCAATGTTTCATCAAAACCAGAATCTGCCATTTTTATCATCTTAAGAACTAAAAGAAAATAATGATAGAGACAATAACACTTTCTTCCAATCAGAGCCGGCCGGCGCTACCTCCCTCCAAACTGGGATGTGTTCAAGCTTATTAGGACACCTCCCCGGGAAAGGGATGCTTTCAGCAGCACTCTCGAAGCTTCCTTAATTTTATTATCTGTCCACTTACTTGAAATGTGGGGAACAATGATATAGAGTCATTTTTAACAGTAACAACATAGTTTTGTTTTAAAGAAACAAAGAAACATTCATATTATTTGGATTATTCCGACTCTTATTCTCATCTTTCACAACGTTTTCGCCGATGTAATCGCCGACCTTCTTCAGGTGCATCTTATCGAACTTGGGAGTTGAACTTGGGAAATTATATACGGAATTTCGAACTGAACCCTTTATTAAGTCCACGGGGGTAGATTGTTCTCATTCTTTCAGTCATGACCGGGTAGAAGTGATGATTGTTTTTTTAATGTTATTCTTAGAAGGTTCGGTCCTTACTACAGGCAATAATATCTAGGAATGACATAAAAAATAATTAACACTTCTCACCGGTCATAGCTGCTGGCACGAGAACAATGTGGATTAAGTCAACGGTTCAGTTCGAAATTCTGTATAGGTTCTTAAGTTCGACAAAGTTTCCCACGTTCGAAAAAAATGCACCTGAAGAAGATCGACGGTTGCATCGACCAGAAACATTTGTGCAAATAACAACCAAGATGAGAATAGTAGTCCGAATGATCCAAATTATCAATCTTCACCTAAAAAATTCCGAAGAATTAGCAAACATTTTTTCCGCATTTTCTATTTCGGAAATTTTCTTTATTATTTGCAATTTCCGAACTGGTTTCCCCATCTTGCTAATCACAACGTTTTCAGCCATTTTGCGATTCAACCTTCTCCATGTGTGTTGTTGAACTCGGAAACCACCACAGAAATTTTAACTCAACCATTTATCGAAGCCATGGGGATACACTGTTTGCTTCCCATTTTTTAAGGCCTTGTGACATTTATTTAGTTAACTTGTTAAATCGGCTGGTTGCATTTGCTCGGGGTTTGGGTTCAAAATTCCGTAGCGGTTTCCAACTTTAACACAAGGAACCTGAAGAAGGCCGAAAGGGAAAACGACAGAAAGATTGTGACAACAACCCAGATGAAGAAACCAGTTAAAAATTGTAAATAATAAACAAACGTTCTTTTGCCGTGCACATTTATTTGGTGTGAACTTAAATTTCCTCAAAAGTCTACTTTTTTGAAAATCGACGTCATGTTATATTTGAAAACTTGTATTTGTTCTAAAATATATATAATTGAATAAATGATAACAATTTTATTAAAACTGGATAATCTTTTGATTTTTTGTGATTAAAAAGGTTAACATATTACTTGTTTTACAAAAAAAAAAATCAAAGAATTCCCCCCCCCCCCCCGTGTCATAGATTGAGGAACGGGTGTATGAATATGTAGCACCAGCACTGATTCTGATAATTTTGCATTGATTTTTTTAAATCAAATTACATCTCATCTTGTATAGAATGACCATGAATTCATATATTTTGTTTTCCTAACTGAAATATTTGCTAATGTGTTAAATAATATAATAATTAATCATCGATTTTTACAGTGTTTATCGATTTGATTTTATCAATTGGAACTTTAGTTCTGACCGCTTGTTATAATTTATGATTGTGTTTTCTTTAACTGGTAAATAATCTATCTTAAATCGTCAAACTTTGTTACAGGTTTATTGCAATAAATGATCATCTTTCATCCTTTCTTCATCTTCAACTATCCTCTTAGACTTACCTGAAACCATTTTTACTTCTCAATTAATCTTGTAACAAGTTTCTTCAAACTAACCATGTTACTATATTTCCCTAATGTTTACCACAAAATGAAGTCAGTTAAGATCTCAGAAATGTCCAGTCAATGAAAAAAGATGGACTCCATTGCAGCCCAATCCACTAACTGTCTCTTACTGCTAACCCCTACAGGATGAGGAGGAGAGCAGCTCAAATCGAACTCCAACGCCTTCACACACTCCGACTCCGACTCCAGTCGAAGTCCAATCAACTGCAGCTAAGTCGAGTGAGATTGATGATATAAATCTAAATGATCCTGAATTAGCTGCCGCAGCCGTGAAGATCCAAGCCAGTTTCCGTGGACACATTACCAGGAAGGATCAGAAAAAGACCGAAGATGTGGTACTGTGTAAAGCTATTCAACAACTTCTCTTCCGCCTTCATGCTGCTGCTGCTGCTGCTCTAACATAACCGCCATCTTCTTTTTTCTTTCATCTCTGCGCATTTTTCGATTTTCTTTCTTCTTCGCCTTCTTTTTCACTTTTCGTCTTTCATTAATTTTATGTGATACTTTAAAGCTTTTTTGCTGCAAATAAACGGCTCATAGTTTAAAGATATTTTCAGTTTATAGATATCTGAGCAATATTCAACTCATTTTGCTCGCAAATTATTCATTTCCGGTTTTCAACAGTCAATCCTTGATTTCCTTATTTATTTATATAAATTCTTCTTTTCGATTTTAATTGCTGCTGTCTATGTTGCTATATTTGTCCAATAACATTTTCTCAGTTATTCATCTTCACATTCTATCACTTCCCCTCTAATTGTCGGTCTGATTCTCGGTCTATACCCACCCCTACCCCGCTACTTTTTTTTTTTTGCTTTCTCTCTCATCAATTTCCAAAAATTAAAGCTTTTTATGTTTGTTTTTTGTTAGTTTTGTGGCCGTCAAATACGGGGGGGGGGGTCTGTTATATTTTTTCACAAGGTAAATGACTTATTTTCAATCACTGTGTTCTTCCTACGAAAAAAAAATCGTTATTGTAATGAAATTAAATAGAAGTAAAATCAGTAAACTTGTACTTGTTTTTTGTAAGATGTTATAAGGAAATATTTGTGTAACGAAAGCGGATAAAAAAAGAATAAGCTCATTGTAATTAATAACTATTTCTTAATATGACGGCTGCAACATTATGGCCGAATGATGATAAAATACTTATGTCATTGAAAACAAGTAGCGCGTGCGTGGTCCGACTCTGTATGTGACTCGATGTGGCGAGTGTAAAATGCCATAAATTTGGGTAATTTGGGGCATTTCTGACCCCCTTTTGGCCTCCTGGGGGCGCGAACCAGAATTTTTCTGAGGTCAAGGATGCTCATTTTATATCCAGAACAATTGCCTCTACATTTTGGCCAAGTTTCAAAGAAATTGAATTGATGGATCAAACGTTATGGGAGGAAAGGGTCATTTTTTGCAATTTGGGGGGATTTTGACCCCCTGGGGGCGCGAACCAGATTTTTTCCAAGGTCAGCGATACTTATTTTCTATTAGGAACAATTGCCTTCACATTTTGGCCAAGTTTCAGAGAAATTAAATGGATAGATGAAAAGTCATGGGGCAAAAAATGTTATTTTTTGCCATTTCGGGGCCTTTTGACCCCTTGGGGGGTTAACCAGATTTCTTTTCAAAAATCGGAGAATGTCACTTTCTAACCTGACCAAAGTTACAACTTCATGCAAAATTTCAGAGAAATTCAATGGATGGTTGCGGAGAAAATCCAGACGGACAAACGGACGGAAATGCCTCAAAACATAGGTCCTATGTTTGTATCTGAACTAAAATTTCATCACCTACAACTCATTGCTGTACAAATAAATGTGATAAGTAAAAAGCGTAATGGTATAGTTATTATTAATGGCGTAAGCTGCATTTCTTTTAAGCCATAAAAGTAATAAAGTGTAATGATAGTGTTATTATTAATGACGTAAGCTGCATTTCTTTTAAGCCAATAAAAGTAATAAAGTGTAATGATAGAGTTATTATTAATGACGTAAGCTGCATTTCTTTCAAGCCAAAAAAAGCAATAAAGTGTAATGATAGTGTTATTATTAATGACGTAAGCTGCATTTCTTTTAAGCCATAAAAGTAATAAAGTGTAATGATAGTGTTATTATTAATGACGTAAGCTGCATTTCTTTTAAGCCAATAAAAGTAATAAAGTGTAATGATAGAGTTATTATTAATGACGTAAGCTGCATTTCTTTCAAACCAAAAAAAGCAATAAAGTGTAATGATAGTGTTATTATTAATGGCGTAAGCTGCATTTCTTTTAAGCCATAAAAGTAATAAAGTGTAATGATAGTGTTATTATTAATGACGTAAGCTGCATTTCTTTTAAGCCAATAAAAGTAATAAAGTGTAATGATAGAGTTATTATTAATGACGTAAGCTGCATTTCTTTCAAGCCAAAAAAAGCAATAAAGTGTAATGATAGTGTTATTATTAATGACGTAAGCTACATTTCTTTCAAGCCAATAAAGGTAATAAAGTGTAATGGTAGAGTTATTATTAATGACGTAAGCTGCATTTCTTTCAAGCCAAAAAAAGCAATAAAGTGTAATGATAGTGTTATTATTAATGACGTAAGCTACATTTCTTTCAAGCCAATAAAGGTAATAAAGTGTAATGATAGTGTTATTATTAATGACGTAAGCTGCATTTCTTTTAAGCCAATAAAAGTAATAAAGCGTAATGATAGTGTTATTATTAATGACGTAAGCTGCATTTCTTTTAAGCCAATAAAAGTAATAAAGTGTAATGATAGTGTTATTATTAATGACGTAAGCTACATTTCTTTTAAGCCAATAAAAGTAATAAAGTGTAATGATAGTGTTATTATTAATGACGTCAGCTGCATTTCTTTTAAGCCAATAAAAGTAATAAAGTGTAATGATAGTGTTATTATTAATGACGTAAGCTGCATTTCTTTTAAGCCAATAAAAGTAATAAAGTGTAATGATAGTGTTATTATTAATGACGTAAGCTGCATTTCTTTTAAGCCAATAAAAGTAATAAAGTGTAATGATAGTGTTATTATTAATGACGTCAGCTGCATTTCTTTTAAGCCAAAAAAAGCAATGAAGTGTAATGATAGGGTTATTATTAATGACGTAAGCTGCATTTCTTTTAAGCCAATAAAAGTAATAAAGTGTAATGATAGTGTTATTATTAATGACGTAAGCTGCATTTCTTTTAAGCCAATAAAAGTAATAAAGTGTAATGATAGGGTTATTATTAATGACGTAAGCTGCATTTCTTTTATGCCAATAAAAATAATAAAGTGTAATGATAGTGTTATTATTAATGACGTAAGCTACATTTCTTTTAAGCCAATAAAAGTAATAAAGTGTAATGATAGTGTTATTATTAATGACGTAAGCTGCATTTCTTTTAAGCCAAAAAAAGTAATAAAGTGTAATGATAGTGTTATTATTAATGACGTCAGCTGCATTTCTTTTAAGCCAATAAAAATAATAAAGTGTAATGATAGTGTTATTATTAATGACGTAAGCTACATTTCTTTTAAGCCAATAAAAGTAATAAAGTGTAATGATAGGGTTATTATTAATGACGTAAGCTGCATTTCTTTTAAGCCAATAAAAATAATAAAGTGTAATGATAGTGTTATTATTAATGACGTAAGCTACATTTCTTTTAAGCCAATAAAAGTAATAAAGTGTAATGATAGGGTTATTATTAATGACGTAAGCTGCATTTCTTTTAAGCCAATAAAAATAATAAAGTGTAATGATAGTGTTATTATTAATGACGTAAGCTACATTTCTTTTAAGCCAATAAAAGTAATAAAGTGTAATGATAGTGTTATTATTAATGACGTAAGCTGCATTTCTTTTAAGCCAAAAAAAGTAATAAAGTGTAATGATAGTGTTATTATTAATGACGTCAGCTGCATTTCTTTTAAGCCAATAAAAATAATAAAGTGTAATGATAGTGTTATTATTAATGACGTAAGCTACATTTCTTTTAAGCCAAAAAAAGTAATAAAGTGTAATGATAGGGTTATTATTAATGACGTAAGCTGCATTTCTTTTAAGCCAATAAAAATAATAAAGTGTAATGATAGTGTTATTATTAATGACGTAAGCTACATTTCTTTTAAGCCAATAAAAGTAATAAAGTGTAATGATAGGGTTATTATTAATGACGTAAGCTGCATTTCTTTTAAGCCAATAAAAATAATAAAGTGTAATGATAGTGTTATTATTAATGGCGTAAGCTGCATTTCTTTTAAGCCAATAAAAGTAATAAAGCGTAATGATAGTGTTATTATTAATGACGTAAGCTGCATTTCTTTTAAGCCAATAAAAGTAATAAAGTGTAATGATAGTGTTATTATTAATGACGTCAGCTGCATTTCTTTTAAGCCAATAAAAATAATAA
The DNA here is from genome assembly GCA_963556195.1 of Sepiola atlantica. Taxonomy (NCBI): domain Eukaryota; kingdom Metazoa; phylum Mollusca; class Cephalopoda; order Sepiida; family Sepiolidae; genus Sepiola; species Sepiola atlantica. The sequence goes on along the minus strand of OY744543.1, from coordinate 65,406,291 downwards.
AGTGTAATGATAGTGTTATTATTAATGACGTAAGCTACATTTCTTTTAAGCCAATAAAAGTAATAAAGTGTAATGATAGTGTTATTATTAATGACGTAAGCTGCATTTCTTTTAAGCCAAAAAAAGTAATAAAGTGTAATGATAGTGTTATTATTAATGACGTCAGCTGCATTTCTTTTAAGCCAATAAAAATAATAAAGTGTAATGATAGTGTTATTATTAATGGCGTAAGCTGCATTTCTTTTAAGCCAATAAAAGTAATAAAGCGTAATGATAGTGTTATTATTAATGACGTAAGCTGCATTTCTTTTAAGCCAATAAAAGTAATAAAGTGTAATGATAGTGTTATTATTAATGACGTAAGCTACATTTCTTTTAAGCCAATAAAAGTAATAAAGTGTAATGATAGTGTTATTATTAATGACGTCAGCTGCATTTCTTTTAAGCCAAAAAAAGCAATGAAGTGTAATGATAGGGTTATTATTAATGACGTAGGCTGCATTTCTTTTAAGCCAATAAAAGTAATAAAGTGTAATGATAGTGTTATTATTAATGACGTCAGCTGCATTTCTTTTAAGCCAATAAAAATAATAAAGTGTAATGATAGTGTTATTATTAATGACGTAAGCTGCATTTCTTTTAAGCCAAAAAAAGTAATAAAGTGTAATGATAGTGTTATTATTAATGACGTCAGCTGCATTTCTTTTAAGCCAATAAAAGTAATAAAGTGTAATGATAGTGTTATTATTAATGACGTAAGCTGCATTTCTTTTAAGCCAAAAAAAGCAATAAAGTGTAATGATAGTGTTATTATTAATGACGTAAGCTGCATTTCTTTTAAGCCAAAAAAAGTAATAAAGTGTAATGATAGTGTTATTATTAATGACGTAAGCTGCATTTCTTTTAAGCCAATAAAAGTAATAAAGTGTAATGATAGTGTTATTATTAATGACGTAAGCTGCATTTCTTTTAAGCCAATAAAAATAATAAAGTGTAATGATAGTGTTATTATTAATGACGTAAGCTGCATTTCTTTTAAGCCAAAAAAAGTAATAAAGTGTAATGATAGTGTTATTATTAATGACGTCAGCTGCATTTCTTTTAAGCCAATAAAAGTAATAAAGTGTAATGATAGTGTTATTATTAATGACGTAAGCTGCATTTCTTTTAAGCCAATAAAAGTAATAAAGTGTAATGATAGTGTTATTATTAATGACGTAAGCTACATTTCTTTTAAGCCAATAAAAGTAATAAAGTGTAATGATAGTGTTATTATTAATGACGTAAGCTACATTTCTTTCAAGCCAATAAAAGTAATAAAGTGTAATGATAGTGTTATTATTAATGACGTCAGCTGCATTTCTTTTAAGCCAAAAAAAGCAATAAAGTGTAATGATAGTGTTATTATTAATGACGTAAGCTACATTTCTTTCAAGCCAATAAAAGTAATAAAGTGTAATGATAGTGGTATTATTAATGACGTAAGCTGAATTTTTTAAAGCCAAAAAAAAGCAATAAAGTGTAATGATAGTGTTATTATTGATAGCGGTTTCCAACGTTAACACAAGGAACCTGAAGAAGGCCGAAGGGGGAAATGGCAGGAAGATTCTGATAACAACCAAGATAAAGAAACCATTTCGGAAATTGTAAATAATAAACAAACGTTATTTTGCCGTGCACATTTATTTGGCTAAACTTAAATTTCCTCAAGAATATACTTTTTTTAAAATCGACTTGATGTTATATTTGAAAACTTGTATTTGTTCTAAAATATATATAATTGAATAAATGCTGACAATTTCAGGGCCGGCGGGACAGTTATAAAAGTGGGGGGATTCTCTTAAAAAGTGTGTGTGTGAAGGGACCCGGTTAAACACATGCATATCAAATTCATTATTGATGACCATGAAGTGGGGTGGGGGGGGCAAGTTAAAAAGTGAGGGGGCTTCAGACACCCCTGCCCCCCCCCCCCCCCGATGCCGCCGTCCATGAATTTCATTAAAATTGGATAATCCTTTGATTTTTTGTGATTAAAAAGGTTAACATATTACTTGTTTTACAAAAAAAAAAAAAACTCAAAGAACCCCCCCCCCCGTGTCATAGATTGAGGAACGGGTGTATGAATATGTAGCGCCAGCACTGATTCTGATAATTTTGCATTGATTTTTTAAAATCAAATTACATCTCATCTTGTATAGAATGACCATGAATTCATATATTTTGTTTTCCTAACTGAAATATTTGCTAATGTGTTAAATAATATAATAATTAATCATCGATTTTTACAGTGTTTATCGATTTTATACATTGGAACTTTAGTTCTGACCGCTTGTTATAATTTTTGAGTGTGTTTTTTTTTTAACTGGTAAATAATCTATCTTAAATCGTCAAACTTTGTTACAGGTTTATTGCAATAAATGATCATCTTTCATCCTTTCTTCATCTTCAACTATCCTCTTAGACTTACCTGAAACCATTTTTACTTCTCAATTAATCTTGTGACAAGTTTTTTCGAACTAACCATGTTACTATATTTCCCTGATGTTTACCATAAAATGAAGTCAGTTAAGATCTCAGAAATGTCCAGTCAATGAAAAAAGATGGACTCCATTGCAGCCCAATCCACTAACTGTCTCTTACTGCTAACCCCTACAGGATGAGGAGGAGAGCAGCTCAAATCGAACTCCAACGCCTTCACACACTCCGACTCCGACTCCAGTCGAAGTCCAATCAACTGCAGCTAAGTCGAGTGAGATTGATGATATAAATCTAAATGATCCTGAATTAGCTGCCGCAGCCGTGAAGATCCAAGCCAGTTTCCGTGGACACATTACCAGGAAGGATCAGAAAAAGACCGAAGATGTGGTACTGTGTAAAGCTATTCAACAACTTCTCTTCCGCCTTCATGCTGCTGCTGCTGCTGCTCTAACATAACCGCCATTTTCTTTTTTCTTTCTTCTTCGAATTCTTTTTCACTTTTCGTCTTTTATTAATTTTCTGTGATACTTTAAAGCTTTTTTGCTGCCAACAAACGGCTCATAGTCTAAAGATATTTTCAGTTTATAGATATCTGAGCAATATTCAACTCATTTTGCTCGCAAATTATTCATTTCCGGTTTTCAACAGTCAATCCTTGATTTCCTTATTTATGTATATAAATTCTTCTTTTCTATTTTAATTGCTGCTGTCTATGTTGCTATATTTGTCCAATAACATTTTCTCAGTTATTCATCTTCACATTCTATCACTTCCCCTCTAATTGTCGGTCTGATTCTCGGTTTACACCCACCCCTACCCCGCTACTTTTTTTTTTTTTGCTTTCTCTCTCATCAATTTCCAAAAATTAAAAGCTTTTTATGTTTGTTTTTTGTTAATTTTGTGGCCGTCAAATACGGGGGGGGGGAGGGGGTCTGTTATATTTTTTCACAAGGTAAATGACTTATTTTCATTAACTGTGTTCTCCCTACGAAAAAAAAATCGTTATTGTAATGAAATGAAATAGAAGTAAAATCACTAAACTTTTACTTTTTTTTCGGAAGATGTTATAAGGAAATATTTGTGTAACGAAAGCGGATAAAAAAAGAATGAGCTCATTGTAATTAATAACTATTTCTTAATATGACGGCTGCAACATTATGGCCGAATGATAATAAAATACTTATGTCATTGAAAATAATTCGAGTCTATATCTGAACGAAAATTTTATCACCTACAACTTATTGCTGTACAAATAAATGTGATAAGTAAAAAGCGTAATGGTAGAGTTATTATTAATGGCGTAAGCTGCATTTCTTTTAAGCCAATAAAGGTAATAAAGTGTAATGATTAAGTTATTATTAATGACGTAAGCTGAATTTCTTTTAAGCCAATAAAGGTAATAAAGTGTAATGGTAGAGTTATTATTAATGACGTAAGCTGCATTTCTTTTAAGCCAATAAAGGTAATAAAGTGTAATGGTAGTGTTATTATTAATGACGTAAGCTGCATTTCTTTTAAGCCAATAAAAGTAATAAAGTGTAATGATAGAGTTATTATTAATGACATAAGCTGCATTTCTTTTAAGCCAATAAAGGTAATAAATATGAAACCAGACACAGACTGAGAAATGCAAAAAATTCTTTTTCACAATTCTGCAAGTAGCTTGTTTCGTTTTTAGTTAACAAAACGAAAAGTTGCCCCAGACTAACAAACTTCCTAGCTGGCTTATTTAGTAGCAGTAAGAAAACTTAACCTAATGAAATTATATTCAGTTCAGTAACATAGTAGAGATAAAAAAGACATAGAATAGACTAGTCCGGATCAATGACGAATTTGTCAGAGAGATTGCTGTTTGGGTCTAACTGAAAATCCGATTAACTATTTTTATAGATGATAATAATTCATTTAAGAAATGCTGAGAAGTTTATTTAAATCTGGGTAATTCTCTGATTTTTTATTTAACACATTAGTTCACCCGTCTGTATTGTAGATTGACAAAAATGATATAAAATCCTAGCGTCAACACTGATTCTGATAATTTTGCGCTGTTTTTTTGTTTGTTTTTGAATGTCATCTCATCTATTTATAAAATGACTATAAATTCATAAACTATGTTTTAATAAACTTATGTATTAAATAATATGATAATAACTCATCGATTTTTACAATGTTTATCGATTTGATTTTATAAATTGAATGTATGGTTCGGATCATTTAAACTCTATAGTCCATTAATAGAGTGTGATTGTAATAATTTATGATTGTGAATGAGAACATGAGTTTCCTTTAATTAGTAAATCTATTCTTAAAATTCAAACTTTGTTACAGGTTTATTGCAATAAATGATCATCTTTCATCCTTTCTTCATCTTCAACTATCCTCTTAAATTGCCCGAAACCAATTTTACTTCTCAATTAATCTTGTGACAAGTTTCCTTAAACTCAGCCTGTTACTATATTTCCCTAATGTTTACCATAAAATGAAGTCACTTAAGATCTCAGAAATGCTCAATTGATTAAAAAAAATAAAATAGACTCCATTGCAGCCCAATCCACTAAATGTCTCTTAATGCTAACCCCTACAGGAGGAAAAAAACAGCTCAAATCCGACTCCAACGCAAACTTCACACACTCCGACTCCGACTCCAGTCGAAGTCCAATCAACTGCAGCTAAGTCGAGTGAGATTGATGATATAAATCTAAATGATCCTGCATTAGCTGCCGCAGCCGTGAAGATCCAAGCCAGTTTCCGTGGACACATTACCAGGAAGGATCAGAAAAAGACCGAAGATGTGGTACTGTGTAAAGCTATTCAACAACTTCTCTTCCGCCTTCATGCTGCTGCTGCTCTAACATAACCGCCATCTTCTTTTTTCTTTCATCTCTGCGCAATTCTTCGATTTTCTTCTTTGCCTTCTTTTTCACTTTTCGCCTTTCATTAATTTTATGTGATACTTTAAAGCTTTTTTGCTGCCAACAAACGGCTCATAGTCTAAAGATATTTTTACAGTTTATAGATCTCTGAACAATATTCAAGTAATTTTGTGTTAAATTATTCATAACCTGCCCCCCCCCCCCAACCCTTCATGAGACTAGACAGATCATGACATAGCAACCACAACAACACTCCACAATTTAATGGTCGGGTGTCAAAATCTAACCTGATTATAAGTCAGGTTACACATCATAATGTGTAGCCTCCGTTATATCTAAAGGCGGCCGGATAAATTGAAATAAATATCTCCGCGTGATCAAGAATTGACTTAACAATTAAATAGAAAAAGAAAATAGACTAATAAAAATATCAACTTTTAAAAATTATAGCCACGTTTTGTGATCTTTGCTAGTTTGTAACCCCCCCCCCCCCGAACGATAGTTCTTTCATTTCAATCTCTAACTTTATACCAAGTGATTTGACGAAGTTCAGCTGATTTGAAGCATGAATTGAAACATGTCTGCAAATGTGTAGCAAAATTGTTTGTATAAATAATTTTTTTAGTGTCAGTATATATATATATATATATATATATATATATATATAAGCTCTCTCCCTGGGTAGAGCTTATTTTGTAAGGATATCGCCAACTGCCATTAGCTTTAAGGCATAGCTCATTAGGTAAAACTAATTCGAGCTCCGGCAATTGCAATGTTTATATTGAGATATTTCTTACATTCAGTCAGTGTCGCATGATAGCGTAGGGGTTAGCAGCGCCGACTGTCAGCTCGACGATTGAAGTTTCAATCCTGGCTTGAGACACTAACTGGTCTAGTCGCACTGATGAGCTGTGAAACAGCTAAACAGTCTGTATGTGGATGACTATATATATATATATATATATATATATATATATATATATATATATATATACAATATTATGATAAATATTTTTAAATTCTTATCCAAATACACATGTGTTTCATCCTTTTCTGGGAATCATCAGTACGGAGGATGATTGTTCAGCCTGTCACACGATTCGAACCTCAGACCAAAGTCTACTTTTAACTTCTGTCTAAACCCCTAGAACCATGTGGCCAACTTCACAACCAGATATTTAATTTCTTACCACCGAAGAAATATGTGGCACAAGGCCGGAAGGAGGGAGCCAAGCCT